>JAHHFK020002048.1:0-604530 GCA_024533555.2 Aedes koreicus | reverse complement strand
TAAGGCTTGCTTCATTTAGAATTGGAACAAACTTTTGCTCATATTGTGGCGCTCCTGGTGAACGGATTTGGAAGTTCTTGGCACCCACGTGTTGAAAATTTTGTCAGCTTCACGTATGTATTTTTGACATTCCGCAAATCGACTGTACTTTGTAAACAATCAACATGGAAGCCGAAAGAAGGGAAAAAATTGTGCACAGTTATTTGGAAAATCCATTGTGGTCTGCATCTAGGCTAGCTAAACAGCTGAAATTGCCCAGAAATACCATATGGCGCGTTATCAAACGGTATAAGGAAACATTGACGACGATTCGGAAGCCTCAAGCCAATCGTCGGAGTGGAACTGTCGACCGGAAACTGCGTGGTAAGATTTTGAAGACAATTAAGAGGAATCCCAATCTGTCGGACCGTGATTTGGCCAGAAAATTCGGTGCTGCCCATAGTACCGTGAGGAGAACTCGACTCCGGGAAGGAATCAAGTCGTATTGAGCTAGCAAACAGCCAAATCGGACCATAAAACAGAATAGTGTGGCCAAAATCCGTGCTCGGAAGCTATACGACCAGGTGCTGACCAAGTTCGACGGGTGTCTTCTGATGGACGATGAAACCTATGTCAAGGCTGACTTCGGGCAAATCCCAGGTCAAAAATTTTACACGGCAACGGCTCGGGGGGATGTTCCAGCCAAATTTAAATTTGTTTTTGTCGACAAATTTGCACGAAAATTCATGATTTGGCAGGGCATTTGCAGCTGTGCCAAAAGAACGAAAGTTTTCGTTACAAATAAGCCAATGACGTCGGAACTATACCAAAAACAGTGTCTCCAGAAACGAATTTTGCCGTTCATTCGATCCCATGACCATCTCGTAATGTTTTGGCCAGATTTGGCAAGCTGTCATTACAGCAAAGTCGTTCAAGAATGGTATGCAGAGTAAGGGGTCCAGGTTGTTCCGAAAAACCTTAACCCACCCAACTGCCCCCAGTTCCGCCCTATTGAGAAATACTGGGCAATCATGAAGAGGAGACTCAAGGCAAAGGGAAAGGTTGTCAAAGACATCAATCAGATGAAGACCTGGTGGAATAAGATAGCTAAAACGATGGACGAAGAAGGTGTGCGCCGCCTAATGAGCCGTGTTACAGGAAAAAATCGAAAAATCCTTCGAAACCGTGACGAATAATTTTTTCCGTATTTTTTCTTAAAAGTATGAAGAAAACGCTACATTTGTATATAAAAAGATCTTGAATTCAATAATAAATAACTGAAATACAGGCAATTATTTTTGTTCCAATTCTATCTGAAGCAAGCTTTATGTGTCTGTTTCAGGAGACATAATTTTACACGAAATCTTTCTTTACGTTCCCCGACATTTTACAAACATGAATAACGTCTCGAGTAAAATTCATAATTTCTAAACGTGAACCCTTCGCTCTTTATCAAAACCTTTGTGTGTTTGTTCATAACGACCCCTTTTGCCCCTCTGTTACGTATAAAAAAAGTATTGTCATCCAAATTCAATAAATGTGAAAATAATGGTTATTATTTTAATCAAATACCACATAACCACTCTAGGATTAACCGAAAGAAAAAAAACAGAAAACGATCATTCAGCTGAGTCATGCTTCGCTAGTTGCCTTTAATTCGAACACATTCTATGGAATAGACGGCTTGTGTGAAAATATTGCTCGATTTATGTTACTCACATCGAACTGAAGAAGAATTACCAAATAGGTAACCAATGTTCCGCCCAACTGTAAAAGAAACTTGTTAATTCATCCAAACTATTAAGCTCATCGCATCTGGATCAACACCGTATAGAGAAGCGTCCAATCAAAATCAAACAAATGGCAGGATATCTTCGGGGAATGATGGCCCAATTGCAGGGAGAAATGGCGTAGTTCTCGATGAAGCCGACAACGGAATGGAATGGCTCCAACTATTTTATGAACCATCGATGATGACTTTTTGCACTGTAATAATTAAGAAACTCGGTGAGCTTATTTTGTGTGTGTAAATAAAATCTACCTCACTTCATCGTTAAGCAGTGCAGCGGACACGACTATCTGAATGATGTAGACAAAACTAAATCCACTGTATATCATATTGACCCATGCGACTCGAACGGTGGTTTCTTCCGAACCGGCAGCGTAGGCATGAATTAATCCAAAAATTGTAAATATCACAAAAGAAAACGAGCCACAAATACCAAACATAGCCACAAAACCACAACACTCGTTGAACAATTCGATAGTGAGACTTAGGTGATTATGCATTGCAGCCAACTCGCTTATCAATCTGCAATGTTTCTCCTGGTGTGTTATCTCAGTGATCGTTCGAATATACTTCCTGCAAAAAAGAAATAGGTAATTCTAGAATTGAAAGCATTCAAAATCACCTACACCATAACCAAGCTGAGTAAACTGTAACGAATTTTGAGAATTATCAGCATTAAACAGAAAATACAGCCTACTATATACAATCCAATAATTGCTCTTGTCGACGCAACCATCGACCAACGGTCTGGATAAATGGCGGACAAATCTAACCAGCTATTATTGGAGCCGAAAGGTAAACCCAACGCCCAACACACTGACTGCTATGCTCAGAACCCACCCCATGGATAAAATACTATAGCGATAGCTTCGCTGGTGATCGACTGAATACCCTAACTTGAGCATTCCGTCGTCAAATTTCGCAACGCTATCCATGAGTTGGAAAATTGCAGCCCTGTTGAAGTGAATCATACTCGATAAGCTTAAACCAAGCACGTAACAGCAGACGATTGTTCCGTAGAGGCCAACGTTAACAAGGTTTGAGTCAGTCATCGTCAGAAATGCTGAACTACCACGAATGCCGACTTGCATCAAGTACAGGTCAACGAGGATCACTAGTATGGAACAGAACTGGTCCAAAAGCGTCTTTCGTATGATACGCTGTTCGAGGTCGAACGTCCCGAAGAACAACAGGAAAATCTTAACCACCGCTATTATCGGCCGGATGGTATCGTAAATGTTGAGCACCGTAGAGTTACGCATTTCTGGCGGGAAAGAAATCGACTGCATGATTCGACGATGGTTTGCTGGAATTCTTACCGGCAATTATTATGATTAATTGTGCATCACAGGCGATCAAGATGGTAAATGGGCTTCATTACTTATGCATACCTGATTCAATTGAATTTAGTTCCTAGGAATAAATCAACAAATAACCTTCTGATGCCCCCTACTTGTGGAATCAATTTGAACTTTCTTAATTTAATATGACGTTTCTTCAAAGTGTTAACTAGCCTTTAGCGTATACTTCCATGTACGATAAATGGTCAGCATTAAATTTATTGAAAAGTTTTACGCTGATTAGACTTGCGGTTTGCACATTGAACAAACTTTGTGTTTGAAATTTTATAAGTTCGAAACAAACTCGACAGTCAGTCAGTCAGATAAATAAACTTTTCAAATGGCTGATGAACAATATTGGAGTTCCTCACAAATATTGCCTGTAAATGTAGAGCAGTTCCAGGCGAAACTTGCCATAAAATGTCAAAATTTGACACGAGCCGCATGGATTTGGACGAAATTTCGCAAACATATTCAGTATAACAAAATACGTTTTTTGACACAAGGATATATTGTTTGGACTCAAGAATAACTTTAGAGAAGGGCTTATGTGTTTTTAGTACAAAAGTTTTAGGAAAACAGTAACACGGAAATCGTTGGTTTTAAAGAACAAAAGTCTGAAAAGTAATGGTAGGGAATTAAAATGTCCATGAACAAAAATATACACTGAAAAAAATATATATTTTTTCATGAAAAAATCTAATTAAAACTTGAAAAAAAAAAAAAATTTTCAGAGGTAAGAACAACATGGACAAAAAATTGTTAAAAAAGTTTTCCTAACAGCAGCTCTCGGATAATTTCATAAAATTAATTTATGTTAATTAAAAGTACTTTTCAATGCCAAAATATGATTTGACATCGAATTTCTAATCAAAACGTGAATATAAATGATCGCCCTTAAGGTAAGCGTTTTCGAGATATTTTAAATTTAATTTGCTAAAAACTAAAAAAAAAACGCTCTTTTCATAAGTTATTCGAGATGGTCCATCACCAAAACTCTGTTTGTTTCAACAAACATGGATATTTCAACAACTTTTTCTTTGATTTTCACACGATTGGACTAATAATTTGAAAATTATTGGATATTAAATCATCATTATTGTTGTGCAAATTTGAATTTAAATTGTTCATTATGATTTTTTCGTGCAAAAAAATTTTTTTATGGACATTTTGATTCCCTATATCTTTTTAGATATTTTTTTTCTAAAACGAACGATTTCCGAGTTACTGTTTTCCTAAAACTGTTGTATTAAAAACACATAAGCCCATCTCAAAAGTTACTCTCGTATCAAAAAGACCGTTCCTCATTCCGAACACGTTTGCAAAGTTTCGGCCAAATCTAAAATACTAAAGTTTTGTCATTTACTGATTTCACGTTGAACCGCTCTATAGTGTCTTGTTAATTAGCTACAAAGTTTCACGGAAATATTAGGTGCGCAACTAAGTTCTCGCTGTTTTTTGGTGAAAAAGGAACTTTATTTTGAAAACAAAGGTTACAAACGAATTATTCAAAGTATTGCCCATCACTAGCTACGACTTTTTCCCATCTTTCTAGTAGAACGTGAATACCATTTCGATAGAACTGTTCGTCTTTTGATGCTATCCAAGAATCAAGCCATTTTGAGATGTCATCATATGAGTGGAATTGATGACCAGTGAGACCATGTGCCATCGAACGGAACAAGTAATAATCGGACGGTGCAATATCAGGAGAATATGGCGGGTAGGGTAGGACTTCCCATTTGAGCGTTTCCAAGTAGGTTTTCACGGGTTTCGCAACGTGAGGTCGAGCGTTGTCATGCTGAAGAATCACTTTTTCGTGTCTGTGCTCGTATTGTGGCCGTTTTTCGTGCAGTGCTCGGCTCAATCGCATCAATTGAGTTCGATACCGTTCCCCGGTAATGGTTTCGTTTGGTTTCAACAGCTCATAATAAATAACACCAACTTGGTCCCACCAAATACACAGCATAACCTTCGCAGCGTGAATATTCGGCCTAGGCGACGATGCTGAAGCATGCCCGGGCAGTCCCCATGAATGTTTCCGTTTTGGATTACTGCAATGAATCCATTTTTCGTCACCCGTCACAATGCGATGTAGAAAACTCTTCCTTTTTTGCCGCTGGAGCAGTTGTTCACAGACGAAAAAACGACGCTCAACATCTCTTGGCTTCAAATCGTAAGGAACCCAAGTTCCTTGCTTTTGAATCATTCCCAACGCATGCAATCGCTTAGAAACGGCTTGGCGGGAAACTCCTAATCCTGAACCAAGCTCTTCTTGCGTTTGATACGGATCCTCATCGAGCAATGCCTCCAATTCAGAGTCTTCGAAGTTTTTTGGCCTTCCTTCACGCGGACGATCATCAACACTGAAATCACCGTTTTTGAAGCGACGAAACCAATCACGACACGTTGTTTCACTCAGAGCAGCATCACCGTAAACTTTTTGGAGCTCTCGATGTGCTTCAGCCGCCGTTTTCTTCGAATGAAAGAAGAAAATCAACACTTCCCGCAAATGACGATTATTTGGCACGAAATCAGACATCTTCAAACATCCAAAATATATATACACTTAACCAAAATCACTGATTTGGCAAAGCGGTTTGTTTACCATATGTCTGAGCTTGGTTTATGACGCTTGAGATGTACAACATTCGACCAGCACTTACTACTGGCGCCATCTATTGCTAAACAGCGGGAACTTAGTTGCGCACCTAATAAATTTAACTCAAATGGGACTTTGACTTTGACTATAAAATTTAATACAAAGGATTTGTCTATTTTTGCATTGATCGAGTCAACATCCCGACGTTTTTGTTGTCACAAATAGAAGCAACATGTTCACTTCTCTCACGCACTAAATAAAGCCTGTCCACTTGCAATTTCGGATACTTTTCTTTCAGTGTAGTTTTTGAATTATTTCACGGATCGCTGAAACGTTTCAATCATATGATAGTGATAGTCTCCACTTTATTGCGTGGTACAACATATTTACATTCTTGTTGCGTTTGGTAAAATGTCGTCGAATGAAGTGAAAGTGCGCCAACGCATTTTTTATGAACTGCAGCAAAATCCGACGTTTTCAGTCCCAAGTAACATTGCCAAAACCATCCAGCTTTATTAAGTTTTATTAAAGTTTTATGAAAGCCACTAGAAATCAATTCGGCTTTATTATGGCAGCAAGAGATGCCAATAGGTTTCAAATTTTAGTCAGGTTTATAAGAACCTACACAGCTTCTTTACAACGATCTTAAAACCTTGACTTCTAAAATTCCTTTTACTCCTATCAAAGGTTTTATTTTGACTTTATTAACTCATAAAATGCTGTTTTGAAATGCCGTTTTAGGACTCATTCATATTATCTTATTATGGTCAGTTGAAAAAGCATTTTAAAACCATTTTGCCTCCAGTAAATGCATTAAACGGCTAACTGGCATTGA
The DNA here is from genome assembly GCA_024533555.2 of Aedes koreicus. Lineage (NCBI taxonomy): Eukaryota > Metazoa > Arthropoda > Insecta > Diptera > Culicidae > Aedes > Aedes koreicus. The sequence goes on along the minus strand of JAHHFK020002048.1, from coordinate 597,985 downwards.
GGAAAGCTACCAAGCGACCAGATAGTTTTATAGTAGCCATTGCTAAGATAAATTGGCTTTTTGGCAAAACTGTGATTTCTTGCAATCGCCATATTGAAATATATGAAATAATTGAAATGTGGAAAAATAAATACACCAAATTTTAAATGTAATACAATTGAACTGTAGATCTGAGACAAACTTCGGTATTCGTTTAGATAACCTTATTGAATTCCATCAATTTTCAGGAGTTTCATGATTAATTTACGGAATATATTTCTTTCAATTTTGTTTTTGTTGTTGTAAACTCGCATAATTTCCAAGGCGCATTAATTTTCAGCTCTTATCGTGCCAATATTCACCATAAAATTAAATGCGCATATGATTTGGAGCATGATACGCTATAAAAAAAACTCAATTTGTTTTATATATTTTGCTATCAATCATAATTTCCCGCAACAGTAGAACTTTTTTCTTAGCCATTATTTACTGTTGAATGAATCAGAAGAGCAACAAAGCAAAACAACAAAAACCAACCACGATATCGCCGTGAAGTTTGACAGCTGTGGCCATTCAGCCCTATGCTGGTTTTGATGGCGGCCAATAGGTTTTATGATGGTTCTCAAGTGGTCATAACATCTTTCACTAGAACATTTTCAAAATCTTTATGGTCTTAGAAAGGTTTTATTAATTTGTTTTCACAACCGTCTATAGAGTGGGCCACTTTGTACACATTTCGGCTTTAAAGATGCATAGAGGAGGTGTTGGTGGACAAAACAGTTTTGAATGTAGTGTCATCAACAAAGCCGGGAGGAGTGCTATACGGCTGGAATAGAACTGAAATTGTTACTTGGGCATGGCTGTCGGACTTAGGTGCTAAATGACCATCCACTATTCCGTTCGGCGAACTTCGCAATCCGGATGAAGCCAACAAGTGACACCAATTGAAACCGAAAGTTTACAGTTACCACCCAAAGAACATTCTGACGTCGCTTTTTTTTCGAACATCACCTATCCCAAGTAACATTGCCAAAACCATCCAGCTTTATTAAGTTTTATTAAAGTTTTATGAAAGCCACTAGAAATCAATTCGGCTTTATTATGGCAGCAAGAGATGCCAATAGGTTTCAAATTTTAGTCAGGTTTATAAGAACCTACACAGCTTCTTTACAACGATCTTAAAACCTTGACTTCTAAAATTCCTTTTACTCCTATCAAAGGTTTTATTTTGACTTTATTAACTCATAAAATGCTGTTTTGAAATGCCGTTTTAGGACTCATTCATATTATCTTATTATGGTCAGTTGAAAAAGCATTTTAAAACCATTTTGCCTCCAGTAAATGCATTAAACGGCTAACTGGCATTGAGGAAAGCTACCAAGCGACCAGATAGTTTTATAGTAGCCATTGCTAAGATAAATTGGCTTTTTGGCAAAACTGTGATTTCTTGCAATCGCCATGTTGAAATATATGAAATAATTGAAATGTGGAAAAATAAATACACCAAATTTTAAATGTAATACAATTGAACTGTAGATCTGAGACAAACTTCGGTATTCGTTTAGATAACCTTATTGAATTCCATCAATTTTCAGGAGTTTCATGATTAATTTACGGAATATATTTCTTTCAATTTTGTTTTTGTTGTTGTAAACTCGCATAATTTCCAAGGCGCATTAATTTTCAGCTCTTATCGTGCCAATATTCACCATAAAATTAAATGCGCATATGATTTGGAGCATGATACGCTATAAAAAAAACTCAATTTGTTTTATATATTTTGCTATCAATCATAATTTCCCGCAACAGTAGAACTTTTTTCTGAGCCATTATTTACTGTTGAATGAATCAGAAGAGCAACAAAGCAAAACAACAAAAACCAACCACGATATCGCCGTGAAGTTTGACAGCTGTGGCCATTCAGCCCTATGCTGGTTTTGATGGCGGCCAATAGGTTTTATGATGGTTCTCAAGTGGTCATAACATCTTTCACTAGAACATTTTCAAAATCTTTATGGTCTTAGAAAGGTTTTATTAATTTGTTTTCACAACCGTCTATAGAGTGGGCCACTTTGTACACATTTCGGCTTTAAAGATGCATAGAGGAGGTGTTGGTGGACAAAACAGTTTTGAATGTAGTGTCATCAACAAAGCCGGGAGGAGTGCTATACGGCTGGAATAAAACTAAAATTGTTACTTGGGAATGTCTCCAAAAGCGAATATTGTCATTCATCAGATCCCACAATGAACCTGTCATGTTTTGGCCAGATCTTGCAAGCTGTCATTACAGTAAAACAGTGCTACAGTGGTATGAAACCAACGGGATTCAGTTTATACCGAAAGAACTCAACCCACCAAACTGTCCCCAGCTCAGACCGATAGAGAGATTTTGGGCTATTATGAAGAGGAAGCTGAAGGTGAATGGCAGTGTCGTCAAAAGCATCAATGAATTGAGAACCAAGTGGAATAAGATTGCCAAAACGATGGATGAGAATAATGTGCGCCGGTTGATGAAACGTATTCCGGGAAAAGTCCGCAAATTTCTTCGAAATCGAGATGATTATTTTTTTTTTGTATTTTCCCTCTAAAGTTCACATAAAGTCGAACATTTTAGTTAAAACAGAATACTATTTTGTTAATGTATATCCGAAATATGCGCAAAAGTCTATGTTCCAATTCTAACTGGGCCACACCTTATACTGAAAGGCAAGAGACGCTTCTTAAGGCACTCTTCCGTGTAAATCGCACCGTTTATTGTTCCGGAAGTGATGAAGGGAGCACTTATTTCACCACATCCGCAAATCGCCTGCCAGATTAGAAACTTCTTTGCAAATTTCGATAGTTTCTTCTTTCGAACATCCTCCGGAACATCGAACTTCGACTTGGCAACGAAATATTCTTGCCCAGGAAGTTGACGGAAGTCGGCCTTGACGTATGTTTCGTCATCCATCACGATGCAACCGGATTTGGTGAGCAGCTTCGTGTAAAGTTTCCGGGCGCGGGTTTTCGCAGTGATGTTTTGTTTTTCATTCCGGTTTGGGGCTTTTTGCACTTTGTAAACATGTAACCCAGCACGCTTCATGGTTTTCTGCACAAAACCGACTGACACCTTAGACTTTTTTAGCGACATCTCGAATTGACATGTTTGGACGGTTCTTGAATTGTTGTACGACTTTCCTGGCCATTTTACTGTCCATTGGACCACTTTTACGACCACTCCCTTCCTTCCTTTGGACACTCAGACGCTCCTTGAAGGTTCTTATTACACGAGACACAGTTGTATTTGCAATTCCAAGCCTTTTAGCAATCCACCGGTGGGACGCCCCTGGATTTTGATTGTGAGTGCACAAAATTTTCTCACGGACAATTTCTTGTTTCGACGACATGACTGGAACTACTGAATGTATAACTATGAAACTTGGCAGATGTAAATAATACACTATGGATAATAGCTGCTCACATTCAAAAATCCATGAGAATTTACTCGCTCTAATGCCACCAGCACAACAGGGTACTCCTTGCCGAGAGCAGGAATTGAACCAGGGACCTTTAGATCTTCAGTCTAACGCTCTCCCAGCTGACCTTTTTCAGCACCGCATTAAGTTGATTGCATTCCCGCTGCTGCAATGCCGATCCATCCATTACCATAATGAGAGTCATGAAACAGTCATCACCGAACCGCCAAATGACCATGATCGTCTCTGTAGTATGTAGCTGTGACAGCGAAACCATAACCTTCGTACCGTTTACTTGAACGCGCTGTTCGATTGCTTTACCGTCCCGACACATGGTACTGGTTGCAACACCTGGCCACAGGCCACTCCAGTCCTACATGGTTGCTCGACCATGATGATGAGCAACAATAGCTACGGCTTTCTCAAATCGCGGTAACTTTCAGTAGTTGCTGACCAGGTCGGTTTGCGCGGTCGGCCTGTTGAAAAGCGACTCTATTTGCGCGTAATGGTATTGCGGTGGTAAAATGGACCGAAAGTGCATCAAAGGGCAATTTTATGATGAAAGTCAGTGATTTGGCAGTGTGTGGTAGCATAATCATGACAGCAGTGTCCCATAGCTCGGTTTTATCGGTTAACCCAGTTAACGTCCTTCTTTTTATAAAGATCTTCGTTGACCTTTGTCACCGATGTATGGCCGATTGGAGTGGAAGCTGCCGCCGCTCAAACACAACAAGCAGGGGAAAGGGCTCTGCTGATGAAATGGATTGAAGAACCAAGGCCGATTGTTGACATTTTCTTTCGGTTGGTACTTTCTCTACTCCATCATTTGAACAAAACAAAATAACCATTTGCATTGCCACTTTGTATCGAAAATGATTTATACAGAATTATTACAAGAATATCATTGAAGGCTTCATGGGATTTTTTTTTTTCGGATCATAACAAGTGTGTAACAAAGATATTACAATGTACCAAAATGGTATTCGCAATTCTTCCCGCAACAAAGGTCGACAGAGACCGCGAGCTCCATGCCAGCTGCCATTATTTTGGGTCCCAAAACCACTTTTAATCGTAATGCGACCTCAAGCCATTCGCATTTTTCTTCACGAAATTGACATCAAAAATTGAAAATAATGATATCTTTTGAAAACCAACGCAACAATAATAGTACTTATCAGCTTAACTGTAATAATGCTTGCAGAACCATTGTGCGTGTGCAATTGGTTCCGGTGAGCTGAAGTTAGAAGAGTGTTGCGTGTCGCGGGATTCAAAAAACTGCATACAATCAATTGCGCTGCTGTGTGTTGGTGATTTTTCCTCAAGCGAGGTCAGGTCCAAAGTGTCGTCGTTCGCGGGTATTGTGGGGGAAGATAGTGTGTATTGTTTAACAACCGTGTAAAGTTAGAGGCCATAAGTGAGTTTATTTTTCTTATTGAGTCTGTTTCCTGCAATCAAGTGCCAATATCTAGAACTAGATTTTAGAGGAAAATACCACAACTGTGCCATTCAATACAAGAAGAGTGTATTAGAAATAGATATCATGTTACTAATGGAAGGTTTCCGACACGTCGGCGACAGTCGAGTTGATGTGGACGAGTCCCGACGGCAGCAGTCGCGGGTCCAGCAGGACCTGGCCATCTAGGACATCGAGGAGAGCTGGTTTGCAAAGCAACAAATAATTTATTCTACCATATTTTGAAGGCAATATCTAATATCCTGTTTTATTTTGTCTATTTTGTTTTGTTTTGTTTTTCGTTATGCTTGTCTATTTTAAGTCACATTGGAGCTTTCTATTGCTTTTGGCGGATAGTGTAGGTATGTACTTTCAGCGTATCGTTAACCAAAACGAACCCTGCTGCTCACCTTTCCTCAACTATCCAACATCCCAGTGATTTCTCGTGGAAGTGCAGAGGATTTCTCGGCTTCCTTCAAAGCGAGTATCACGTCAACACGTTCCTTCCTATTCCCTACTTGACCAGCATTCGGGCACGGCCGGCGCCGGTGAAGATGTATGTTTGTCCCAAACATCATCTGTTGATTCTTTGTGCAAATACTGCTGATCTGGCAATAACGGAATTGCATCCGTGGGCGGTCAATCATGCTCATGCTCATGCTCATGCTCAATTTATTCGGGTAACCATGGTCTTCCAGACGGTCGACTTCATAGTTCAGAATTATTTCACTGCGTGGCGCTGGTCTGCCTGTGACCTATGTAATGAATGTTTACCGCTAGTGCACATAAGTGGCTGATTACCCCAATATAGGTATTTTTGGTACGTTCTTCTGACAACTTCGGGTTAGTTCTTCAGAGAAGTTCTTCACAAAACTTCGGGTAAGTCCTTAAGAGAACTTCATGGAAGTTCTTCATAGAACTTCAGGGAAATTCTTCAGAGAAAGTTCAGGAAGTTTTTGCAGAGAACTTCAGGAAAGTTCTGCAGAGAACTTCAGGGAAGTTCTGCAGAGAACTTCAACTTTCTTGGAAGTTCTGCAGAGAACTTCAGGGAAGTTCTGCAGACAACTTCAGGGAAGTTCTGCAGAGAACTTCAGGGAAGTTCTGTAAAGAACTTCAGGGAAGTTCTGTAAAGAACTTCAGGGAAGTTCTGCAAAGAACTTCAAGGAAGTTCTGCAAAGAACTTCAGGGAAGTTCTACAAAGAATCTCAGGAAAGTTCTTCAGAGAACTTCAGAGAAGTTCTTAGAGAACTTCTGGGAAGTTCACGCAGTACATTGAACTTAAGGAGAACAGGTAAGTTCTTCAGAGAACAAAGAAGAGAACTTAAGGAAAGTTCTGCAAAGAACATCCTGGAACATTCTGCAAGAACTTCAACTTCAGGAAGTTCTTCAGAGAACTTCATGGAAGTTCTGCAGAGAACTTCAGAGAACTTATTACAGTCACGGGGCCAACAATTACATACATTTGGATATTCCAAAGCAGTTTTTGTGACAAAAAAAGGATACAGGCAATACATAAAAGTTCACATGTACACCAACACCACGTAGCGGACGAATTCTGAACTAATGTTTGCACTATCCAAAAGGCCTTAGCCACTCAAACACATTTGTCCAAGACGCCAACTTCCTATATGTCAAGGATGCCTAGATTCGGGCTATTCAGTAATTTTACATGCACACTAGCGCCACGTAGTGAGATAATTCTGAACTTTTAAGTTTACCATCCTAAAGGCCTTGATCTGCTGAACAACTTTGCTGAAAAAAGTAACTTTCTATATGCGATGGATCACGAGATATTCTATGATGAAACCAAGAAGGTCAAACCCCATATATCACTCGAGACCCTCCTCAAGGGGATCCGCGTAGTCGGGGTGTACACGGTGTTCAATAAGTTCGGATACACTTTCAAAATTTGTTAAAAAAAAATGAAAACATGTTTTTTTATTTTTTGGATTTATGTTATTGAAAGCTATGTTTACAAGGAACGTTTACAACATTTCTCTTGGAATGACCCCCTTTGTACTCCTTAACGAGCTTCAAACGTTTCTCGAACGCGTCGCAGGCGGCACGCACGGACTGCATGGGCATTTCGTCCCAGATTTTGAGAATTACCGTCTTGAAATGATCCAAAGTGCTGACCTTGTATTCGTTCAGCTTCGCCATCATATAGGACCAAACAAAAAAGTCGAGAGGATTCAAGTCCGGGGAGCTGGGAGGCCACAAAGTTTTGTCCAGAAAGTCGGTTAAATTGTCCCGACACCAGGCTTGAACCACATTTGCCGTATGGGCTGGTGCACCGTCCTGCTGGAACACGTAGTGCTCATCGCCGTAGAGGCTTCGGAGACTGGGGGCAACAACCTTTTCCAAAACCTCAGTTTTGTAGTACGCCGCGTTGATTTTGACGTTTTTTTCAATAAACACCAAGGGTAGCTTACCACGTTTGCATACTGCCCCCCAAACCATCACCGACGCGGCACTTTGGAACCGAGGGATGTTTATATTGGATTCAGGAATGCTGTCCCTCGATGGCGCCCACACCCGGTCATTTTGCACATTGTGCGGCTGCTGCAGCACGAACAGTTTCTCGTCCGAAAAAACAAACTCCTGACCAGCGTGCCGAGAGAGGATCCTCTTAGCTCGATCCAACCGCTTTTTGCTGGTAGCCTCCGAAACGCCATGGACCTTACGTTTTTTGTAAGGCCTGAAACCAAGGTCCTTGGTGAGTATGGTGTGAGCGGTTCCAATGGAAACGTTGAGATCTGCAGCCGTTTTCCGGATTGAGCGGTTCTTTTTGCGCCGAATTCGCTCCCTCACGATCTTGATGACCCGTGGCGTCCTCGCTGAACGCGGCCGACCGGATCTCGCACGGTCATTGGTCGAGGACGTCTCCCGGTATCGCCTGATGGTCGTGTAGACAAAGTTCCGCTTGACCCCATGCGATTTCAGCAGCCGGAATATATCGCCGGGTCGCTCACCGTTCAAAAAACGCTTAATTACGAAGTCCCGATACTCTTTCATCGCGCGTAACAAACAAACAACAACTAACAGAATGTCAACACCGCGCACATTCGGTAGCGTATGAATGAAGCTAAAGCTGACACCAATACCAATGCAGAATATGTACATGGCGCATACCTACGCAATGATGAAAACTTGTATTCGAACTTATTGAACACCGTGTATAATGCAGGTCCCTTGACAAATGTAAGCAATTCCAGTAGTTTTCGCAAGATTCCAGCGGGTGGTCGTCCGAGAATTCGGACTTAGTCGAACATGTCTGCGTTAACATAAAGGCTCCTGCAAGGCTACGCAATTTGGCAAAAACGGGTGCTCATTCCGGCACAATGAGCAGAGGGTAAATCAGCAAAACACTAGTGTAGTGGGTGAAAACCCACAACCCTCTTAACCGGTGGCAAGTAGTGCTGAGGATGGCTGCAATACGCATCAAACAGTTTCTAGTTCTGTTCTATTTCGCTATCCACTGGTTGTTTTGTCAGGACCCGGAAAATAGATTCACACCTACGCTTTTCTTGATGAAGGATCGGGAACTACGCTGATAGAGCAAGCCGAATCCAATATGCCTTTGCTGGACGAGTGATGCCGAGTGATGTGAAGAAAACTCGTGCATCGTTCTTTTACCAGTTTACAAGCCGGTCGGTATGAAGGATCAGAGAAGTTTACTCTAGATGATGTGCAGCCCGTCAAAGAGTTGCTACTGGCACTACAAACCCTGGACATCAAGGAATTGAAACGGTATTACCACTATCTGCAGGGGATTGCCTATATCACGATGCTAGACCTCGCCTTCCTATCGGAACGAACCATGCACAGCTGGGTTAAACCCTCAAGAGTAGCGAAGGAGAATTCGGTGAACCGATCGCAACCAAAACATGCCTAGGCTGGACCAACTGTGGCAATCTTTTATTCGGAGACGCATTAATCTTATTCCACTACAGCTTCCACGTCGGTTTGCTAAACGACCGGTCCGCTGATGATCTCAATCAAGCAATAAAAAACTATTTCAATATTGATAGCTTGGGAGATGAGCGAGCAGCAACGCTGCTAAGGTCTCTAACACGTTCGCTTCGGAGATTGCTACCAAACCGGCTTGATATGGCGCTATGACAACGTCCGTTAGCCGAATAGCCGATCAATGGCCTTGCGTCACCACAGATGCTTGGAGAAGCGAATGGCGTAGGACCCCCAGCTTGCAGGAGTGCTACAGAAAATGATAGCTGACTACACCGTCAAAGGGTATATACGCAAACTTTCCGAAAAAGAAATCCTATAGTTTTCAGATGACGTTGGGTTTCTACCGGTTTTTCCGGTTACCAATCCAAACAAACCTGAGAAAGTTTGCATAGTCGACGCATAAAGTGGTGCACAACGGACTCGCCCCCACTGTTTTGACGATTTTATCCCACCAATTTTTCATCTAAGCTGCCGTTTTGATGACTGCATCTTCTTCTTCTTCTTAGCGTTTCAAGCTTATTGCGTTTGCAATTAGCTTATTGCTTGCTCTCAACTTAGTGTTCTAAATGCACTTTCACAGTTATTAATTGAGAGTATCCGATGCTAGGTACCATTTTTGCATTAGTATGATTGTGTGTCAAAATGACACCGGATCATCATGTCACTGGATGAAGGGCAGATTTTGCTTTGTATCGTCGCACCAGAATAGTAAGCAGATGCTAGATCCAGCAAAAACATTGGGAGAACAGCATGCTTTCGGTGGATACAAAGAAGTCGTCTTTTAACTCACTCTTTCCAGTAATCTTCACCGTTGATTGTGTCCGTTGTGAAATACGAAGAATACTTAATGCCACTAGAGCTAATCACCTGCCATTCCAACGCCTTCTTTCCAAACTTCTCGGTTCTAATGTACCGTACGTCATCGGGTCCATACTTGCTGCTTGCATAAAAAAATGAGGGTCTAGGAGTATACTGGTATCCAATTTAGAATACGTTTCGTCGTCCATTCAAAACGCATCAGTTTGGCTCTTTCAGGAGAAGGTCGTACAAGCTCTGTGACATTGTTCTCGATTATGCTTTCGTCATTCGACGGCATTCGTCTTCTTAGGTACCTTTTGCTTCTTTCATGTTCTGATGTTGTTACGCTTCTTGATAGTGTGCACAGTTTTGATACTTATCCTAAGATTATTTTTTTAAATATTACGAAAATAATACGATTTCTTTGATTTTGAAAGATGCACCGCTGCCAGCTCCTATTTTCAGTCCATTGGCTCCTTTTTGCGTCCAAATTTCAGTAGGTCTACAAGAGAATAAGTTTCAAGTGCCTACCCCATCATTTTTTTTTTTGGTTAAAATAAAAATAAACGCACTGAAGTCTTTTTTGATATATTTATTTGGTGCGCACTAAGTTCTCGCTGTTTTTTTGGAGAAAAAGGAACTTTATTTTGAAAACAAAGGTTACAAACGAATTATTCAAAAGTATTGCCCATCACTAGCTACGACTTTTTCCCATCTTTCTGGTAGAACGTGAATACCATTTCGATAGAACTGTTCGTCTTTTGATGCTATCCAAGAATCAAGCCATGTTGAGATGTCATCATATGAGTGGAATTGCTGACCAGTGAGACCATGTGCCATCGAACGGAACAAGTAATAATCGGACGGTGCAATATCAGGAGAATATGGCGGGTGGGGTAGGACTTCCCATTTGAGCGTTTCCAAGTAGGTTTTCACGGGTTTCGCAACGTGAGGTCGAGCGTTGTCATGCTGAAGAATCACTTTTTCGTGTCTGTGCTCGTATTGTGGCCGTTTTTCGTGCAGTGCTCGGCTCAATCGCATCAATTGAGTTCGATACCGTTCCCCGGTAATGGTTTCGTTTGGTTTCAAGAGCTCATAACAAATAACACCAATTTGGTCCCACCAAATACACAGCATAACCTTCGCAGCGTGAATATTCGGCCTAGGCGACGATGTTGAAGCATGCCCGGGCAGTCCCCATGAATGTTTCCGTTTTGGGTTACTGTAATGAATCCATTTTTCATCACCCGTCACAATGCGATGTAGAAAACTCTTCCTTTTTTGCCGCTGGAGCAGTTGTTCACAGACGAAAAAACGACGCTCAACATCTCTTGGCTTCAAATCGTAAGGAACCCAAGTTCCTTGCTTTTGAATCATTCCCAACGCATGCAATCGCTTAGAAACGGCTTGGCGGGAAACTCCTAATCCTGAACCAAGCTCTTCTTGCGTTTGACACGGATCCTCATCGAGCAATGCCTCCAATTCAGAGTCTTCGAAGTTTTTGGCCTTCCTTCACGCGGACGATCATCAACACTGAAATCACCGTTTTTGAAGCGACGAAACCAATCACGACACGTTGTTTCACTCAGAGCAGCATCACCGTAAACTTTTTGGAGCACTCGATGTGCTTCAGCCGCCGTTTTCTTCGAATGAAAGAAGAAAATCAACACTTCCCGGAAATGACGATTATTTGGCACGAAATCAGACATACTCAAACAACCAAAATATATAACACTAAACCAAAATCACTGATTTGGCAAAGCGGTTTGTTTACCATATGTCTGAGCTTGGTTTATGACGCTTTAAATGTACTACATTCGACCAGCACTTACTACTGGCGCCATCTATTGCTAAACAGCGGGAACTTAGTTGCGCACCTAATATTTTTATGTTCTTTTAAAGTTTCACTTATACTAAACGAATACTAAAAACAAAAGTTTTGCTTAAAAACAACTAAAAAAAAAAATCAGTCACTAAAAAGTGCCTACTTCATTTTGGCTCCAGAAAAGATAAATTAGATTAAAAGAAAAGCATTTTTATTATTAATTAAATAATCAATTTGACCTTCATAACCTGCTTCAAGTGCTTCGGCATGCACTTCACCAGGTTCTTCTAGGATCTTTTGGATCCAGGGGCTCCAGGGCTTCAAAATAGTTATTTTAATTGGTAACACCCGTTTTTTCAACCCTCAATCCTCGATGGAGTTGAGGTTCGAGCTTTGCGGAGGCCATTTCAGCGATCCGACAAGACCGGAAGAAAGACTTGGTCTTCTTGACAGTATGCCTCTAGACCATCACATTACCTCCTGTGCCTTGGATGTAACGCTCCTGAAGCTCCTCAACCGATCTGCACCACAAACGAATCCGCCGCTCTCGGTTAAACAGCTCGAATTTTGATACGTGTGTCCAGAGAACCATTTTTAAATCCAACTTGGTTCTTTTTCCTTTAAGTTGAACTCTTTTTTTTTTTCAAATTTTGAGGGATCATTTTTGTTCTCACTTTTAAAGGTAATTTTTTAATCATTTTTTTTAAACTTTTAAAGAATATTAAAATAAAGTTATCCAAAAAAATAATAATTTGTTTACTTCAATTCTTAACTAATACATGAGAGAAATTTAGAGAGAGAAAAATCATGAGGTGGGCTTTTGATTTTGCCTATCAGTGTATTTCTTCAAGATTTTGAAAACAGCAGATCTCGAACACTTCGATATTCTCGCCAATTATCGAAACAACTGCTTTTCAGAACACCATTTGCGCAGAACTAATCTGCATGTGTACAGGTTGGCATGTCTCATTTTTTGTAATTTGGTTCTAGTTTGACAGTACTCAAATATGTTTTCAAAAAGAGTATTATAGTTAGACACTGATATAAAATTCATATTTTTTCATAAAGTTTCTACCTTAGCCCAGCAACAAAAAGTGCCCGTTTTATAAAATGAACATTCTTCATTGAAAGGTTACGTCAAAAATCTCCATCGAGCCTGTTGGCCTACCCTATTAGGCCAGCGCGCTCTTTATGTCGTCTAACCAACCGATGACAGTCACCAGCCAGCGCTTTTTCGGAGTCCTTGTACTGAAAAACGAAAAAACGAAAACAAAACTGAAACAATAAGGAAAATTGGCCGCATGCATGAGTGCATCTATTTTTTTTTCCATTAAAGTATACTTAGTGCTAGTTATACCACAGAGAACAGACATTGATGTCCATATACCTTTTCTTGAAAAACGTGTGTAAAAGTATAGGGGGACAGCCGGTATCAGTAGTAAGTGCAGATAAAAACAAATAAAACTTTTCAAGTTATGTGCTAGGCTTTTTATTGATAAACATTGACATGACAGTTATCGCACAACTGCAGTGCCGCCTACCAGGAGCATAACGACATACACTTGAAATGCCGGTTTAAAGTTTTACACAAGTAGCAGACCGAAGATGAACGTCTGTTCTCTGTGGTTATACTTAAAACAGTTATTTCGCCCACAATTATCTTAGAAACAAATTAATCTACCTTAAATGTACAGAATTGGTAAGCCTAAACAAATTAGATCATGTTAAATCCATCTAAAATCTAGCCTTAAAATCTAGATTATGATTACTCCTACTGCCTACGTATCGAAATCCATAAAAGATCGGTGAGAACACATTAAATACCTGGAAGGAAATTTATAAATTACACGCACTTATCTAGGACTTACCACTAAGACAATAAACTACTCTAGAACTGGATTCTAGAATTACTCTTAACGGAATTAAACGTGAGTGAATTACCTATATACATCTTTTCACGAATAAAGGGAAAAATAAATCTATTATAGTCATGCAAACTTGCTGATAATAAACTTTATAGGCATGCCAAACATGAAAGTTGAGCTTAAGCCTACCTTATAAATTTAAACTATTCCTCACCTACATATTGCAAAGGAGAATTGTATCTTCATTAGGGAAATTATATTCTCCCCATCACGAATCAAAGCGTTGTTTCATTCATTTCCGTTCCGGAGAATTATGATTTGGAAAACAGTTGAACTAAATTCAACCTAGCCTAGCGAAAATTTGTTCAAACAATCATCGAAGTCTTATGATGACATCGGATGATGATGTCAATAATGATAACGGAGTCTCTATCCATTGATAAATGTTGCACGAAACTGTCATCGACTGCAAATACGTTACTATTGTGATCAATTTCACCCTTGCGAACTTATTTTTATCTCGACAACTTTATCGAGTCCAAAGTTTGTTGCTGTTACACCCAGAATGTTTCAAATTACACCAGCTCATTACTCTGTGTAATGATCACGCCGTGGATTTAAATCGTGCTTACGGAAAATGAATTTTGCTTCGATAAGGGTAACTGGAAACAAGTTTTGATGTAGCTCAAAATAATCCTGAATTTCCAACAATCCAGCTTGTTTTGATACTTCCATTACATAAACTTTGCAGCCCTCGCCCCAGACAAGTCAAAACCCGTAAACATTCATGATCATTTTAGTTGACATAAAATATTATCTCTTCAAAAGCGTAGCCAACGACGAGTAACTGAGCAAGCTGACGTTGTCGTCATTGTTACTGCGTTTCACTATCGTCGCCGCGAACCTTCCTTGCGTCCGCCACGCTCTTCTTACACGAGGCTCTCGAGCTGTTATGCTAAAAGCAGAGACCGCGTTAAAATTATGCCAGTAGTGATATTATGACTAACTGTCATGACCTCTCCATCATGCAACCCTCAACCCCCCCACTGATGTCGTTCTTCGACAACGTTGAGAGATGAGTAACCCATTCATATCTACATAGGTTCTATACTGAATGATACAGCAACATCATCGTGCCGTTTTGTGGTGGAACATTGTGACGTGAATTAAGTTTGTTTGTTTTATGGCGATGATGATTGTGTTTTCGCCGTTTACACCCCGTGGATGATAGCAATCAAATTAGGTTAGGAAAACGCGCTGAATTCATATGGCGTATCTCGTGTTCTTCGAAGAACATCGGAACGCAAGCGGCGCCGTGGCTTAGTTGGTTAAAGCGCCTGTCTAGTAAACAGGAGATCGTGAGTTCGAATCTCGCCGGAGCCTACCTTTCACGAAAGGGGAGAAACTTTTTACAGAAAGCTGTTTGGTCGACTTTCTCTGGGTTTCGTTCGTTCGTTTCAGTGCAAACTGGCAAGAGTTTGGCGTTTGAAAACGTTCATTTCATTTTATCAGTTAAATTACTTTTACTGCCAATGATCTATTTATTGGTTGAGACGTAGTGCTTATTACAGTTAAACCTAGCGGATATTCGTAGTGGCTCATAGCTTCTGAATTTCTATGTACAAACCGATTAACTTGTTCTTAAAGCTAGATCATTGTGAAATGGGACACTTTCAAATGCGTGTATTTCTTATTTTTTTCTTCCAATGAAAAAACTTTCTGAGTATGAAACAAAGGGCAACTTTTTTTTATTTCAAAAAAATATTAGCTGCGCAACTAAGTTCCCGCTGTTTAGCAATAGATGGCGCCAGTAGTAAGTGCTGGTCGAATGTTGTACATCTCAAGCGTCATAAACCAAGCTCAGACATATGGTAAACAAACCGCTTTGCCAAATCAGTGATTTTGGTTTAGTGTTATATATTTTGGTTGTTTGAAGATGTTTGATTTCGTGCCAAATAATCGTCATTTGCGGGAAGTGTTGATTTTCTTCTTTCATTCGATGAAAACGGCGGCTGAAGCACATCGAGAGCTCCAAAACGTTTACGGTGATGCTGCTCTGAGTGAAACAACGTGTCGTGATTGGTTTCGTCGCTTCAAAAACGGTGATTTCAGTGTTGATGATCGTCCGCGTGAAGGAAGGCCAAAAAACTCCGAAGACTCTGAATTGGAGGCATTGCTCGATGAGAATCCGTGTCAAACGCAAGAAGAGCTTGGTTCAGGATTTGGAGTTTCCCGCCAAGCCGTTTCTAAGCGATTGCATGCGTTGGGAATGATTCAAAAGCAAGGAACTTAGGTTCCCTACGATTTGAAGCCAAGAGATGTTGAGCGTCGTTTTTTTCGTCTATGAACAACTGCTCCAGCGGCAAAAAAGGAAGAGTTTTCTATATCGCATTGTGACGGGTGACGAAAAATGGATTCATTACAGTAACCCAAAACGGAAACATTCATGGGGACTGCCCGGGCATGCTTCAACATCGTCGCCTAGGCCGAATATTCACGCTGCGAAGGTTATGCTGTGTATTTGGTGGGACCAAGTTGGTGTTATTTATTATGAGCTCTTGAAACCAAACGAAACCATTACCGGGGAACGGTATCGAACTCAATTGATGCGATTGAGCCGAGCACTGCACGAAAAACGGCCACAATACGAGCACAGACACGAAAAAGTGATTCTTCAGCATGACAACGCTCGACCTCACGTTGCGAAACCCGTGAAAACCTCAAACGCTCAAATGGGAAGTCCTACCCCACCCGCCATATTCTCCTGATATTGCACCGTCCGATTATTACTTGTTCCGTTCGATGGCACATGGTCTCACTGGTCAGCAATTCCACTCATATGATGACATCTCAAAATGGCTTGATTCTTGGATAGCATCAAAAGACGAACAGTTCTATCGAAATGGTATTCACGTTCTACCAGAAAGATGGGAAAAAGTCGTAGCTAGTGATGGGCAATACTTTGAATAATTCGTTTGTAACCTTTGTTTTCAAAATAAAGTTCCTTTTCTCACCAAAAAACAGTGAGAACTTAGTTGCGCACCTAATAACTGGATTCGGCTCTTTTGGGATTAACTGGACCCCATTATTGTTGTACCATTATAGCACTTCCTAGCTGTAATGGCAGTTGGCTATATCTGGCCAAATTGCCAGATCAGCTGTTATTAGACAGAGAACCAACTTGAGATTAACATTAAACACTGAATTTGTTAAAAACTGATGATCTCAAACATAGGCGATACCGGTGCATTCTTTTAAACTACGCTTAATATCCGCTATGAACTGTTTTAAACCAACAGTATGGATGCTGTTGGGGCTACTCACAAAGCGTGATAGTGGTTTATATATTAGGAAAACAACAGTAAGGATTATTATAGTTTTAAAAAAACAAGGTTATTATTTTAAACGCTTGCGAGCTTATTGGGCAGATTTATACCAATAGTAATGATGCTGTTGGCACCACTGACAAAGTTTGATAATGGTTTACTCTATTGGGAAAGCAAACATTTTTATTAAATTACACTTTATCCCTGGTCTGGACCGGTTCACACGAACAGTAAATATGCTGTTATGGCTATACACAAAGTGTGCTAGCTAAAGCTCGATTCAAAGTAAATCTGGATGTGTTTAATACACCACCGCGTCTCTGGTGGTTGGAACAAAAAACGTTTGACAGGCATTTGTTCATGTTTCATTGACAAAGAAATTGGTGTTTTTCTCGATTGATCGACGCTTCTCGAAATTGCGGATCATGGAACTTGAGAAAAGAAAATTAATTTTGCACAAACATCTAGATAATCCTTCGTGGTCTGCCTCAAAAATAGCAAAAGTGTTAAAATTCCCAAAGTCAACGGTGTGTCTTGTAATCAAACGTTTCAAGGATACTCTGAGTGTGGATAGAGCACAGCGCATCTATCATAAATGTGGCACTAGGGACAAAGAGCTGAGAAGAAAGGTGTTGAGGTAAGCGAAAGGCAACCCAGGTGTCTCCATACGTGATTTGGCAAAGAAGTACGATTCCAACTTTTCCACCCTTCCGAACATCATTTCAAGAGAAGAATATAAGTCTTTTTGTGCCAGTAAACATCCGAATCGCTACCTGAAACAAAATTTAGTGGCCAAAAAGCGAGCACGATTACTATACGAACGAGTTTTGACGAAATTTGATGGCTGTATTTTAATGGATGACGAAACATATGTCAAAATGGATTATAAACAAATCCCCGAACGAAAATTTTACCTGGCAACTGGTCGTGGGTGTCCCTTCAAGGTATAAATTTGTTTTGCTGATAAGTTTGACTCGGAAACTAATGATTTGGCAAGGAATCTGCAGTTGTGGCCTTAAAACCAAGGTTTTCATCACATCTCACACAATGACGTCGAAGGTTTACATTAAAGAGTGTCTGAAAAAGCGGATTTTACCCTTCATTCGGCAACACAAGACCAACGTTATGTTTTGGCCGGATCTAGCCAGCTGCCACTACTCTAAGGAGGTACTAGAATGGTATGCTGCAAACAATGTTAATTTCGTCGCCAAAGAGATTAATCCTCCGAATTGCCCTGAGTTCAGACCGATCGTATAAAGCTATATGCCGTTGTATCCAGCATCATCAACTTTCCCACGAGGCTGCAGATCATCGTTCCAATAGCATCCATCGCTTCATACATCTTTCCCACAAGAGTTCAGACTATCGCTCCAGCAGAATAGAAGTGCAGCGTAAACGTCTGAACAGGCGATCCAGCAGATTCCCAGGCATCATCGACCAATGATGTAAGAAACGGACAGTTCAAACGGGACATCTGGACGGAAGACATCGCGCCAGCATGTTCCCAGCTGAACTCAGTAATTTAGATTAGGCATTTAGGTTACAAGATTTGATCTTTGGAGGAGGTTCAGTCAGTTCGAGTCAGAGTCGCGAGTGAGTTAGAGTCTTGTTAAATCTGGTTTTCAAGTGTAACTGATTGAAATACCAAGTGTAAGAGAAGAAATTAAATGACTAAGTATGATAATAAATGAATGTGTCTTGTGATAAAAGAGTTTTTTTTTAAAACTCATTGCTGACTTCCGAGACATAAGTATATAAAGACTGGACTCGGAAAAAATGAGACACACAAAAATGATCACCAAAAATTCATTTTAAATCGGATACTTCTCAAATTTTCAGGGATTAAATAACTATATATTAGCTATGTTTTGGCATAATTTATTTATTGAATTTCCTCCCCCAAGCTGAATGCTCGTACATTTCTCTTAACACTGCTCATGAGATCTTGGGCGAGGCTTTGTCCATCTTCCTTACACAATTTCTCCCAGTTTTTCTTCAAAGCTTCATCGGTTTTGAATGTTTTTCCGCTTTTCTTCAACTTCTTCTTCATTATCGCCCAAAACTTTTCGATCGGACGAAGTTCTGGTGTATTTGACGGGTTCGCTTCCTTCGGGACCACATTAACGCCCTTCGCTTCGTACCAATCCATTACAGGCTTGGCGTAATGGCACGAAGCGAGATCCGGCCAGAACAGCGTGGGACCACGGTGAGAGCGGAGGAAGGGCAGCAAGCGCTTCTGCAAGCATTCCTCTCGATAAATCTGCCCGTTTATGGTGCCGGGTGTAACGAACGGCTTGCTGTACCGTCCGCACTCGCCAGATCGCCTGCCACAACAGGTACTTCTTTACGCGAATTTGTCCATCTTTCTCTTCCGGAACTTTTCCGGAACCTCCATGCGGGACGTACCGACAAAAAACTCGAGGCCGGGGATTAGTTTGGTGTCCGCCTTGATATATGTCTCGTCGTCCATGACGAGACAGCCTGGCTTGACCAGCCACTCACGGAACAGCTTCCGCGCACGCAATTTGGCCACCGTGTTTTGCTTGTCAGTCCGGTTTGGCGCCTTCCTGACCTTAAAAACACGTAGCCCAGCCCGCTTCATGGTCTGCTGGACGAACCACTTCGACGAATTGACCTTTTTGGCCACGTCTCGGGTGGAAAGGTTCGGGTTATTCTTAAAGTACTGCCTTATCTTCCGCGCCTTCTCTGGGTATTCCGTTTTCGGCCGCTTCCAGCGCGCCGCTCGATGGTCTTCGTCTCCTGGAACATCTTCACAACGCGAGACACGGTGGAATGGTGGATTCCAAGCCTTTTGCCGATCCATCTGTGCGACTGACCAGGATTATCGATCACCGCGCCCAAGATTTGCTGGCGTAGCTCTTCTTGTTTCGAATGCATCTTGAAAACTACTTGACAGATCGCGATAAAATTTTGCACACATAAACATAACACTCTAAAATAGTATTACTCAAAATTTCATTAATTTTTACCCACGCGATAAAAAGTAACACCCAAAACAAAGTGTCGCATTTTTCCAGATTCCAATCTTTAAGGTGAATTACACTTATATATGATGTCGTTTTATGGAGGTTTCTTCAAGTGTTTTTTAATGACGCTTAAGAACTGTTAGTCAATTAAAGCCACCTTAACTTGGAAAATGCCCTGTGCCGAAACCGGGGACATTTAGGTCTAACGCTCTCCCATTGAACCGGGGACATTTAGATCTTCAGTCTAACGCTCTCCCAACTGAGCTATTTCGGCGTTGAGTGCTGAAGGGCAGACGTCGTCTACAGACGGTTGCGTGTGTTTATTTCTGTGCTATATTTATTTGTTTTTAACTGGTTTCCTCCGCTCTTCCGTCGTTCTGTTCGCAGGAACGTTACCAATGAATTGCTTTTTACCGTTTGGGCAAATTAAGACGTGGCCTTCTGAATTATATTTAGTCATGTGTTTATTTTGGCAACATGCTATTCGCTGCGACAATAATCTTAATTTTCGGAAAGTATGAGTTCCTCCAGATAACATATTCCATGTTTTTCAGGATTTGTTGGAATCATATGCTGGGCAGTGTTTATGACTTGCAGGAGGACATCTCTAAACGCAACATAACTTTTTCTTCTCTCTTTCATCATTGATTTCTTGCAAACAACCGTCGAATGACGCCAAGAGATAGATTAAACAATTCCCCGTCTACTGCCAATGATGATTCGAATAAATGATGAATTCATTTTGAGATAGGGTCGGGAACGACTTAATCAGGGCATACTGTTTTCATCAGTTTTTATGAAATAGGTAAGACCTGGGAGGAAGAAACAAATACTACACATACAATGTATTGAATGAGTATCGATATTGGACATGAAAATTTTCAACACACTAACATAATCAAGAAAACTGTTGTGTAAATCAGTAGTTTTTTTTTTTTGGCGTGTCTCTGATGTTTATGTGTTACCGTCGCATGACTTCATGCTGTCGGGAAATATTCGTTCACAAATCAGTTAGGTTTAACTCGTTTCGCTTTTTGCAGCTGGTCGCAGGCGTTTCAAAGTTGTTCAACCTGAATTGTAAAGTTAAATACGGTGGCCGAGATGGCAGGAACTATCCGGGATTAGGTTTTTTGCGTTTTCCCAGTAATAATATTTCAAGATCCAAATGGATAGAATTCTGTCGGCTGGGCTCTGCAGACAACCGAAATTTAAAAAAAATCACGAGTCTGTAGCGTAAGTAGAAAATATTAGTTTTTTACAGGTATGTTGATTATAACAACAGTGCTATAATCTCCTTTAATAAACGTTATGTAAGTTTATTTATCATGCAAATAAAAAATAATGTTCCATCAATTCATGCATTTTTGTTGCCTTCCGATAGCAGCCGCTATAAAGTGAAAGAATGTTGGATTTCTATAAATTTCGTCCTCTTGCTTCACCGGTGCTTCAAGATCATAACTAAAGGGTGATACGGTCAAAATTTGGTCAAGGGAAAACGCGTGTAAATCGGTGAAATCGTTTATTTAAAAAATCAAATTAAATTTCTTTTTCAAGTTCAATTAGTATAAAATTCAGGAAAAATATTCAGTTAGGCTTCCGCTTTTCCAAATCCGAATTGCCGGCCCTTACGCTTGACCCCTCGCCATCAGATTTTGTACAGCCACCTTGTCCACCTTCTTCGCCGCAGAAAGCCAGTTTGCCTTGAACTGCTGCTCGTCCTTAGCAGTTTTTTTGGTCTTCTTTAGGTTCCGCTTGACAATAGCCCAGTATTTCTCAATTGGGCGGAGCTCTGGCGTGTTGGGAGGGTTCTTGTCCTTGGGAACCACCTGCACGTTGTTCGCGGCGTACCACTCCATGGCCTTTTTACCGTAATGGCAAGATGCCAAATCCGGCCAAAACAGTACGGAACAACCGTGTTTCTTCAGGAAAGGCAGCAGACGTTTATTCAAACACTCTTTCACGTAAATTTCTTGGTTGACAGTCCCGGAAGCTATGAAAATGCTGCTTTTCAAGCCACAGGTACAGATGGCTTGCCAAACCAGATATTTCTTTGTGAACTTTGACAGTTTCGTGTGCTTGAAAATATCTGCTACCTTTCCCCTTCCTTTTGCCGTATAAAACTCCTGTCCCGGAAGCTGCTTGTAGTCGGCTTTGACGTAGGTTTCGTCGTCCATTACCACGCAGTCAAACTTCGTCAGCATCGTCGTGTACAGCCTCCGGGATCGCGCTTTGGCCGTCGTATTTTGTTTATCATCGCGATTTGGAGTCACTACCTTCTTGTAAGTCGATAGTCCGGCTCGTTTTTTGGCTCGATGCACGGTTGTAGACGATACACCCAGCTTATTTGCGGCATCTCGGAGAGATAGGTTAGGGTTTCGCTTGAAACTACCGGCAACTCTCTTTGTCGTCTCAGCGGCTTCCGGTTTTCGATTTCCCCCCGATCCATACTTCCTGGCTGTCGACAAACGTTCCCCAAACACTTTAATTACATTTGTAACGGTTGATTTGGCAACTTTTAGCGATTTTGCCAACTTTGCGTGCGAGTAGCTCGGATTTTCGCGATGCGCGAGCAAAATTTTGATACGCTGCTCTTCATGCTTGGACGGCATTTTGACAACTGAAGAGTGAATTCCAAAATCAAAATAGGAGCAACATTCTACACACACACACCTTCAAAATGAGGGGTGTTCAGGTTTTTTAAATGCAAAATTGAAAGAAATACATCAAGTTGATATTGACCAAATTTTGACCGTATCGCCCTTTACGTGAACATTGTTGCAGTGGGGCCCGAAAGAATGCCACCTTAAGACGAAGTAGATGACCGATATGACCAATTTCACTATGCAACTTGAGTTTAGGAGTGCCTAGAATGGGTGTGAAGTCAGAGAAACGAAAATCCATTAACCTTCACCTTAAGTAGGAACCGCTGGTGGGGCTACTATGCAATGATATTACAGAATGCCACATTGTCTAATCCTGCAATTAATCGAATTTTATTTTAACCAAAAGGTTATTAAACTGAAAAAAAGTTTTTAATAAACAAAAATATAAATAACCGACTGATTTATTAACAAAAATGTAGAGTATGCTTGAAATAAACATATTTATTTTTAGGTGTCAATGTAAAATCCAAATATATTCACATTTATTTTTAATACGAATAATTTAAAGTCAAACATTGACGTTACGCTAATTTTAACATATAATACTTTTGAAATAAATTTAACAGATATTTGTGGCCAGAACAAACAAAAGTCTCCGTTTGAATTGACCTAAATATATTTTCTCTGACGATAGTTTTCTTCTCGTGAATATAATACATCTCTTCTCGTTTAATTAAAATGTATAATGAAGTTTGTCAGAAGCAGATAATTTCTCATCTCCATGCGAAGCGCGTTAGGAGTGGAGGGTAATTTATTGCTAGAACGAATAGACATGAAGAGAAAGTGTATTGATAGTTCCGTATGAGCAACGGCAGGCTTTGAAAATTGAAAGATACAAGTTTGAAAACGAGCGGAGGGCATTGAACGGTAGGTATCCGATCAGGCACATAACCCTTTACCATACTATCCCATGCAGGATAGGCAAGGAGAGGAAATCTCCTTGACTGGTAAAAAGTTATGCAACCGATCGGGCTCTTATACTACCTATTGCTTTTTTCTAGTTCTAGCGATTTGTCCTTCTCCCAATACTGCCTAACACGGGTGAGAAATTATCTCCCGCTGTTGGGTTTATTTTTAGCATGCACCGCCTAGCGCTTCGCATGGAGATGAGAAATTATCTGCTTCTGACAAACTTCATCAAAGATCGTTACTTCCGCGCTTGGGAGAATACAAAAAACAACAATCAATGTGTAAAATATATAGTTTAAAACTTATTTTATGATCAAAATGATCAAGTAGGATTTTACTGTCCATATGCAATGAAAACAAACTTTTGGAGTTGTCCAGCAGAATTTAACGATGCTTCACTGTTATGCGGCAACTGTGGCATAGTTTTTGCGTTGAGTGTGTCCATGTTTCCATGATTATGGCTACTAAGGCCTGTACTCGAAAAAAGCACCATTTTTATCCGTGTATAACTTTTTTATCCGTGGGTAAAAAATGAAAATCCGGGTATAACTAGTTTGGAGTGAATTGTTTACATGTGCAAAATTTCATAACAATCGGTTTACTGGTTATTGAGATGTCATCTAAACAAGAAGCAAATCGCCGGAGAATTTCGCGCGCCGTCATGGAAAATCCGACTGCGACCATGAGATGGATCGGAAAACAACTGGGAATCACCCATACAATTGTGTCTCGGGTGGTAAAATCGATCAAGGAGTCCCAAACGACCGAGTGGCGAGCTGGAGGTGGAAGAAAAGCGAAGACAGCTGAACCTGTGAAGGCCCGGAAGGTGTGGGATTATTTCAAGTGTAATCCAAACCTTTCGATTTGCGACGCGGCTGTGTAGGCAAAGTGTTCCGCCTGGTTCGTTCAGCAAACCATGAAACGAGCTGGGCTTCGTGTATTCTAGGTCCGCAAGGCACCGAACCGACGGGATCAACAAAACACGGCGGCCAAATCCCGCGAAAGGAAGCTGTATCGAGAGTGGTTAACGAAACTGATGTATGTGGTTATGGATGACGAAACCTACATCAAGGCAGACGCAAAGCAGATACCGGGGCTGGAGTTCTACGTTGCCAAATCACGGTTTGATGTTCCGGAAGACACAAGGAAGAAGAAAGTGGACAAATTCGCCAAAAAAATACTTGCTCTGGCAGGCCATATGCCAATGCGGTAAACTGAGGAAACCGTACATCACAACGGGTACCATCAACAGCGAAATTTACCGCATCGAGTGCCTCCAGAAGCGTCTGTTGCCCTTCCTGTGGTCCCACGGAGGCGAGACATTATTTTGGCTGGACCTGGCATCATGCCATTACGCGCGATCGACGTTGGATTGGTATAGAGACAATAACGTTGTTTTTGTACCAAATCCGCCAACCCCCAAATTCACCAGAGATTTGTCCGGTTTTAAAGATTTTGGACCATAATGAAGGCCAAAGTTCGAAAATCGTCCAAGGTGCTTAAGAACGAGCTGGAGTTGAAAAAAGAATGGATGAAAGTGACCATAAAGGTCGGCTCCACCGTTGCACAAAATGTAATGAGGGGTCTTAAGGGAAAGGTGCGGGCTTTCAGCGATGGAAAATAAATTGAATAAAGTAATTATGCCGAAACATAATCAATATGTACTTGTTTATTCCCTGAAAGTTTCAAGAAAATCCGACTTAAAATATATTTTTGGCGAACACTTTTGTCTGGTGCATTTTTTTCGAGTACAGGCCTTAATCATCAAGTTGGTCGTCACAGTCGCTTAGTCTAACAGTTCCGTGGGGCAAAAGGAATGAGAAATACACAGTGAAATAACTAGGATAGGCAATGATCAACTTTGGAGTGCTCTAGCTTCACGAAATATAGACCAATTTTATTCTCTTAGGGAACGTCCATTAATTACGTCACGCAAAAATTGACTTTTTGTAACCCCCCCCCCCCCATGTCACGTTTTTTGTATGGACCTTCAAATTTTTTTGTATGGATCGTCACGTTTTCTCGAACCCCCCCCCCCCTACTGCGTGACATAATTAATGGACCTTCCCTTAAAAGCATTCGACTGGGAAATTAAAGTTTTTTTTTTTATAATGCAGTAACGAGAATGGCCATTGTTCCCGGATACCGGAGATATTCCGGGTTTCTGGAGGGGACGTTTCACATGTCGATTTTCTGGTGAAATTTTGTACAGGATGCCTTTCAGAAAAAAATTTTTTTTCAATAAATACGCAAAAAGCGATATCATTTTTTAAACGAATGATATGTTGAACTCAAAAATCGGCCTTAAAATGGCCGAGATATGGCCTTTTTTCTGGAACAGATCCCTCTGAAGGGTTCTGGATGCGGCCAGATCTTTCTTTCATCCAAAACATGCCGAGAGACACCTCTTTCTTCTTCTTTTTTCTTCAAATAGCTTTCCTTAAGCTTAAAGTGGACATTTGGACACTTTGGCCACTCCCGAGGCCAACGGAATGTTCCTGGGGGAACATGTAGCAGGGGCCAATTACATTTTGACGCCAAAACATGCCGTGCGAAAGCTCTATCTTCACGATTTATCATAAATGAGGTTTTGGTTTACTAGAAATGACCATTGGCCACATTGGCCGCTCCCGGGACCACCGAAACGACCCCCGGGTTATGTAACCTGTAGTAGACCAATTACAATTTTACACCAAACATGCTCTATCGTCATGGTTTTTCATAATGAATGTTTAAATATACGTAAAAAGACCATTGGGCACATTGGTCACTCCCAGGGCCACCGGAACATTCGCGGGAGGAACCTGTAGCAGGGGCTTATTACATTTTTACGCCAAAACATGCTGTGCGACACCTCTTTCTTCTTCTTTTTTCATCACAAAGCTTTCTTTAAACTTAAAGTGGACATTTGGATACAATGGCCACTCCTGGGGCCATCGGAATGTTTCCAGGGGAACCTGTTACAGGGGCCAATTACAGTTTGACATTATTTTTATCCAAGTTAGAGTTTTGTATTTGTTTTAGTTCTTATCGACTTACGCTGGTGAGTAAAAACAATAAATTATATGTTGGAATTATGACTTAGAACAACAATTATGCATAGGCACTTTTAATTTGAACGTTCACATTTTCTTTGTTTATGATGTGCCATCTCCGCACTGATTTTATCGCTATCTTACCAAAGACTTGTTTACCTTGAACATTTCAAACGAGTTTAATTCAAGCGTAACTCATCTTTTTCAAGAATAGAACAAATAAAGATGAACTTATCGTGCTCCTTCAAAAATCTTGTTAGTCTTTTGCAAGAAATATTAGTTTTATTTGAGCTCTATGGTAGTTTCAGATAAAACCATTGAAAAAATGGTGGGTGTGGCTATTCGGGATTCTCTCGGAGTGGTAGCCATTTACATATGTAAGCAACAAAACGCTCGTTTTTTCAATGCTACGAACAATTTCTACAGTTTAAAATACATTTTGAAACTTAAAATGGATTGAAGACACAATTTATTCAAGATCTAACAATTTATCAGCCTTGTCGCCTAATTTTTGAATTATCTAGTATTTTTTATTTTTAAATAAATCAATGTTCTATCAATAATCCCGTGGCGCATTCAAACTTTCGAACTTTAATGTTATAGAACACCAATAAACTGAACGTCGCATGAAAACAATATCATTTGCAGGCAAAAATTCAAGCATTTATGGTCAATTTTACAATTAATTAACAAACGTATCCACTTTGGAAAAGAAACATCATATATTTATCGATATATTTTTTCTTTAATAGCTTCCACTCAACAATAAACAAAAAAAAGTCTCTATTCATCAGAATGAATCCAAAAATGGAATCTTCGAAACATGTATGTGACGGACTGGGAGTGTTTCTAAAGAGGAAAATCATAAAAATTTCAAAACCTGTAGTAGTTTTATCATAGTTCTAAGCATATCTTGAATGTGATTACAAGTATGTAGCGATAAAACTATCAAGTTTTAAGTGAACCTTGGGAAATAGTCTTGAGAACCTCCTGTAGTATGGGCCTTTTTGAACTTATGAGGGTTTTATGGCTGTTTTATCGATGTTATGTAGAATACTTAGTTTTATGCGTGGTTTTATGAAATGTGCCTTGAAAAATTCCTCAAGTGAACCTTAAAAATGATTTTTTTTACTTGGGTATAAGCGAATTTCAAAAAAATAAAAATATGATTGGATACTGGTTCTCTGAATCTGAATTCTATGTTATAACTTTCATAAGATCAATACCCTAATAAAATTTGAACAAAGTTTGATGGAATGCATGATTACGCCTAAACGATGGCATGCATTTAAAAGAAAGGAACTAATTTTAGCGAGTTTCCATGCTATTACACTGTTACAACATTATCAATTGATTTGCAGCAGCCACGTCGAAAGCAGTCAAGCAACAAAGCTCGTTGGTTTATTCGTACTGCTACCCCGGGGCGAAGAAGTTGGACATCGTGAGGCACTTCGTGTGCACCGAATATGAGCGAGGTTTCCACTCCATTATTGTCAGATCAGCTGTTATTACACAGAGAATCAACAGATGATGCTTGAACCTAACATACATCCTCAATGTGTAAACATTGTTGATCCCTTGGACCTCGCCTGAATTTAGGTCAAATAAGGTCAGGAAGGGGTTGGAATATTTTGACGTGATACTCGCTCTGCACAGATATCACTGGGATGTTGGATAAAGGGTAGGTTTGGCAGCACGGTTCGTTTTGGAATAGAATTGTTTTCCAAGAGATCTTTTATTTATTTATTTATCTCGTCAAGCTAACGTAGAAGCTAACATTTACATGCAGTTTTCGTTTTTTTAAATTTCCTCATTTTTTTAAACAATATTGATCAAAATAAAAAACTTAGGTTAAGTAGAGAGTGTTTTATTAGTTTGTGTTGTTTCGTATGGTGTTGAAATGTTTCTTCAAGTTATGCCTCAACATGGTTAAGTCAATAGTTTCGCAATGTTGATTATATGTGGTCATAATTTTATTTAACGGTCTATATGTCGCATTGTTCGTCCGATAATGATTCGTTATTTATAATTTCCTACTTCTAAGGGCATCTTCAACGGCGATCCAAATCGTGGATTGGATTAATTTTTAAGATCAAACGCAAAAACATCGCTGCACCCCTGTTGTAAATTTTGTTTTATACTGGATCTATTTTACATCATTTTAAAACTGGTATATGTTTTGATCTATTCTTGCAGCAATTTGAAACAAGAAAAATACCGTTTCAAAACACTACACGCTACTTGATAATACCAATGATTGAGTAAAATTTCAGCTTTTACTAAACAATAACTCAATTTTATTGAGTATATTCTAAGGTATATTTGTGAGCCGAAAAGTAACCGTGTTTGCTGCGTGTGATGCTGGCGGCGGACAGAAAGTTGTGCTGCTCACCTCGGCTGCTGATAATTACCTCAAGTTGCTCCCGGTGCTAGTAAATTGCCTTTTCGCTTCATTTGAAATAACGAATGCTTGTCTTAGTTTTTTTTACAGCCACTGCATTTTCCGGAAACTTCTGACAAGATCGAAATGCGGAGGTTCCGAGATTGCGAATAGTATTTCGATTGCTCTGAAATGAAAAGTAATGAAGTCTTCAAAGTAAACAATCGGTTTATTGATAGATTGGTCACGATAAGCACTTGCAAATAGCTCATACAGGTACATTTTGGAGAAGCCTCTAGACTAGCTGTCGCATAATGTCCAGGAACACCTCTCTATGCACGCGGAAACGCAGAAAGTGCTTCTCGCTGTAGGGTTGCGTGTCGCTAAAGTAGTCCTGGAACAGCTTCTGATGACCAGAACGGAAATCACGGTCGACGTTGGGGCGTCATCCAGGACGTGACCCTCTCCGTCTCGACTCTTGTTTATCCGCTGCCAAACTACAAATCAGCATTATCTAATATCGTTTTAATGAAATGCATGCATTCATACACTCACCTTCAGCCAAACGAAAGAACAAGTATTCTTTGCCGTCAGCTAACGATGCACTACTGGCATTGAACATTATTTGGTCAAACCAATCAATGGCAAAATGTGTGTGAAAAATCTGCGATCTCTAAAAAAAAACTCTGATGTTGAATGATCGACAGGATGACAGGTGTTGGCGGGTTCAACAACAAGAAATACAACACTGGTGCGATGAACGCAAAGTTGGTCTATTTTAGCTAGTTCTATTCAAGTGTCGCTGATGCAAATCAGGTATAAAGTTGATCTAAAAATAGACCACCGCTGAAGATGCCCTAAGTTGCCGCGAAGTAATATAGAAGTTGAGTTTCGATAAAATTTTAGTTGTATCAATTCGCTGCGAAACGATATCGTTAACAAATGGAACCATTGCAAATTCACGACGCTGCGTCATTGTTTGTATATTGATAAGCATACAGCGCGCTTCATTAGATGGAAGAGGAAATGTTGCTTACCCTAATTTCCTAAGAGCATATAATGGAAATTGTTTTTGTACGGATTTTATTTGGCCAATATGCGTTTTATCAAATCTTATTTCGTCATAAATAAGCACTTTTTTTTTTATTTTCAGAATGAAGGAAATATCATTTACATATGGAATAAAAATCAGTGGTCCCAAATGAGAGCCTTAGGGGACACCTGAAGTGACTTGAATAGGATTTGATTTCTTTCCGTTGAATTTTATTATTTGTAGTTGGTTTGTTAGACATGATTTAAGTAGTTTCAGAAGTCCTGGCTCAATTCCTATTTTTTACAGCTTAAACAGCAACATTGGAATATCAATACGATCAAATGCTATACGTAGCCGGCGTCGGTGGTGTAGTGGTAAGCGTGACTGCTACTTGGCACCCCAGTAGGGCCTGGGTTCAATCCCAGTCGACGTCGGTGGTTTTTCTGAAGCGAAAAAATCTGGTCACGTCTTCCTTCGGAAGGGAAGTAAAGCCGTTGGTCCCGGTTCATATTCATGAGTCGTTAGGTAGGATCCAGGTGGTGGAGTCGTCTACCTGGCGTCGGTGATTGTCACCATGTGAGGAAATAGGCCGACGTAAAATAAAGATTAAAAAAATGCTATACTAAAGTCTGCATGGAGAGCTTCTACGTAGTTTCCATTATCCATTGCATTCAATGACTAGAAAGTCAAGTAGATTTGTCGAGGTCGAACGTCCCTTAAAGAAGCCATGTTTCACGTTGGTTATTCTGTTTTTGATTTGGAGGAATTATTTTTCATTAACAATTGATTCAAACAAAAAAAAAAAGTTTGTAAAACCCATATATGGTGGTAACAATTAACACATACTGGTGGGGACCAGTATCACAATGCTTTACGGCCTTTCTCTCCGAGGTCTCTACGTTCGAGATGACGAGAAAAAATTTCAAGTAATAATCAGACGTTGTGTATAAAAACAAACCCAAAAGGAAAGGGTTCCTCTCCCATCATCTCTCCCAGCATCAAAACAGAGCGTGTACAAACTACCGCGAGAAACTATTACAAGCTACACAAGCTGGTACATGAGCGCGATCCTACACGTTACTTTTGCCTGTTGAGGTGGCGGACTCGTCCGTGCCTTGACCTACCCCGCAGTGGAATGTTAGGCAAATGTAACGTCCTTGGTTCGAGTACTACTTTACCCATGCCCTTTCGCTCATTTTAAAATACTTCTTTTCAATTTTGAACCTACCGTACACTGACGGAACTTTCAACACTTTCTCTTCAAATCTTTCATTCTAGCAAACATTACTGTCCACTCTTGGTGCCTCATGGTGATGAGTGAACATCTCCTTCTACATCAAAAGAAGAGTGTTTTCCGCTTTGTCACGAGTGAATCTAATCTAATATCACTCTAACGAAGCCAATTCTTGAAAGCATCCTGGAAAATGACGACTTCTTGAAAACATCATTTTTCTTGTCACCTGCCAGGCCAACTGCGTAGCATGTGCCGCAAAGAGGACTCCAAGAAATAGAGCTATTCCAGAAAGAGTGTCTGAAATCGCTCTACTACTCCGAATCAACGGAAGGAAGAAAACGTGGACCTCCCGTACCAAACGCTTCCATATAGAGTTAAATAATGTGATAACTTGTATTTAACGGTGGGAGCATAGATGCTAGGAAGATTAGTTTATGCTCCTTTTGCCTGTGGGTGGACTTTTGGCATTTGAACCAAAAAGTCTGGCAATAATTTGCCCAGGTTATAGCGCCTTATTTCGCTCACTGAAAATGAGATATAAATTTAAAATTTACAGAATAATACATTTACCATAACAGTTCACAGAGTAATACAATACAATAATAGTCTAATAATACAATATAAAGAACAATCCACGCCAATCGATCCAAAATTAGGACTGAGGGAGCTGGTCAAAAGAAGAGTCTGTAGATGCATTTTGTGACTTCTGGCATCTTTGCTTCCACTGATATCCAAGCTCATCGATTTAGCACCACCCGGGGGAGCCGGGTGATTTCATTATCTCCAATCCGCTCAACCAATCGCAATGTTTTGTGATATAGTGGACGGATTATTGTAATTTGAGATAACTCAATGCAGACGTCTTCCAAATTTGGCAGATCGACAGGCAATCGGTGGAGATCCACCTGGTACTTCATAGCAATATACTTAGAGGTGGACCGGAAGATTTGATGAGCTACCACCCCCTTTTCCGCTTTGTCACGAGTGAATTGATAATTATTTTGCCGATCTACTTGAAAAAATCTACTTGGTGCCGTTATTGCCTTCGTCAGAGATCAACGGTTTTTACACATTGAGGATATATGTTAGTCCCATGCATCATCTGTTGGTTCTCTATGTAATAACAGTTGATCTGTCAATAACGGAGTAGCAAATCATGCTCATACTCATGCTTAAAAAAGACGCCAATGTACTTACTCCGTTTAACCAACATCGCCTACTGTGTACACTATTGGAAATTATTATAACATCATCATGTTATTTGCAATTTTTCGAACAGTATTCAAACAAGGATGATCAGTGATTGAGTTTTTAGAAACATAGTATTGAGTGCTATAATAAGGGCTCAGGGGATAAAATAAATATTAGGTTTTATACAAATGTGATGCTTCATTTAATATTTTAAGGTGGAAATAAATATAACACCACTTCGTACAAAACCTTGTTTATTGAATTTATTGCTGACGGAATACATTATTAGAGGTAGTCAGTAGTGCGTTGCTTCACCTTTCTTCTTGATTACTTCTTCCAGCCGCCCGGGCTTCGAGGAAATAAGAGCCCATTCATCGATGATAGATTCCCTCAATTTTTTTGCATTTTCATATGTGCTGCCCTGTGCAAACACTGATTGAGACAAAATTCCCCAAGCATTTTCTATTGGGTTCAGGTCCGGACTACAAGCCGGCCAGTCCATTACAGGAATGTCATGAACCTTCAGAATTTTTTTGGTATTTTTGGCTGCGTAACATGCGGCGTTGTCGTGGAAAATTACATTATCGTCCATGAAATCTTCTGTGAAAGGTATCAATATCTCCTCCAACAATTCGCAATACTCTTACGAATTCATTTTCGTTGAAATAAAGCATATCGGTGTTTTTGCAGCTGGGCTAATACCTGCCCAAACCATTACGGTCCCTCCTCCGAAGTTGCGAGATTCTCTTGTAGGCTTTTTCTTCCTATTGTCTTGCCAACAGTTGCCAGAATCATCAGGTCCATCCTAATTTAATTTTTTTTATCGCTGAAAACCACTGTGGACCACTCATTGTTCCAGAATCGATGCTTTTCGGAAAACTTCAGCCGTGCATTTTTATTACGTGGAAGAAGTCGCGGTACAGGAACGGTTTTACTATTTGAAAGGTTTTCTTCGGAACTTAGAACCTGTCG
This sequence comes from Aedes koreicus, assembly GCA_024533555.2. NCBI lineage: Eukaryota > Metazoa > Arthropoda > Insecta > Diptera > Culicidae > Aedes > Aedes koreicus. Next base: position 564,911 of record JAHHFK020002048.1, on the reverse strand, counting down.
AATACGACGGCTAGTAACCAAAATATTCATATTTGCGTTAATTTTTGCAGAAGAAAACTTGGAATTAACAGCGAGATGTATAATTCGGCGTTTATCTCTATTTGTATGAAGGACGGCCAGGTTGCTTCTTTGTGGCGTATTTAGAACCCAATCGAATATAATTTGTCACGGCATCTCTACTCCTTCTTATTCTTCGAGCAATTTCGCGCAGAGAATACCCTTCAATATGTCGATTTTACCACGCTCCTCATCCGTCAAAACTTTTCCTTTAGGCATGGTTTTAGAAAATCTAGAAAATATTATGTTTAGTTGTATGCAAATATATTTGTTTTGTTTTATTTACCAGAAATATACATCTTGTTATTTTTGATGAAAAAAAAAACTGGAGCCGTAAGATAAGTCCGCTAAACAACACATTTGATATAGTGGCGTTTTAGTTATTTCCACCCATATATGAACAAAGCAAAACTTCCCTGCTCACATATACAAGTCAGGCGCAAAATGTTCCCATTGTTTGGTAACATGTATTATTGCGCATACACTCAATAGCAAAAAAAGCCGAGCGAAATTTTGCTTTCAAAAAATGCCATGTTCAACCTTCTGTTACTTTGTCAATTCTCAATATTTTTGGTGATGAATTTACCTCGGCTTTTTTTTTGCACCGATATTTCAGCATGGTCAAAATCGGGTGAAAACGGGAAATATTCATGTTGGTGCGTCAACTTTGACGCCAGCTGTAGTCCAAACCACTTGATGGAAACAGTTCAAATGTTGTCCACATTATATGCAATATTTTTTAGACCATTATAAAAAATTTAATAAGCTACCTAATTTTTTCACAGAAATACAGATTTTTGAAATTGGTACGTCCAAAAACGACTTTTTTCACATATGTTATGAAAACTTCAAATTTATAAATTTTATCAACGTGAAATTTTGGTCACATAAGGTCATTGGTTATAGTGTTGTCAAATTTTCAGCTAAAAATATTGATAATTGACAAAGTTACAGAAGGTTGAACACGGCGTTTTTTGGAAGCAACCTTTTGCTCGGCTTTTTTTTTTGCTACTGAGTGTATAACAATAACGCTATGGAATGGATAACTGCACACAAAGAAAAGCTGGCATCAATAGTGATGGTGGTGTTATATTTATTTCCACTAGTGTATACAATGAATAGTATGAGATCAATCACTCGTTTACTTGAAGAAGACTCTCGTTTACTTAAGAAAACAGGAAAATCTTCATATTATTACCAAGTTTAGAAGACAATTTCTCATTTCTAGCACAGACAAAAAATATCCCATGAATTCATGCCAAATCCAGCTTTCCATACATGTGCATAAGATAACGCAGAAAATTACATTGCACTTTTCACGTTTAAAAAAAGTTGTTTTATTGTTTCAGAAAGACTATTGATTAGATTAGCTTTGGAAACCCCAAATCAACCATCAACCTTTAACTTCTTCCAAAATTTGCCTGTGTTTAACAAATAACTCAAGAAATCACCCCGAGGGTGGCACAACTCTTTCCCAGACACTGATTACATCATATCTAGCGCGCCATTATCTCGCTAGAAATCATGATAAATGGACGAATTTCCATTTGGATTTGATTCGTTCCAAGCGCAATAACGTCCGGCCATAAATCAAAGCCATGCTGATGCCACCAGCGTCATCCTACCGCGCAAGTAAAAACTCAAATATTATTTCAAATAACAAAGTTCTTCTTTTTCTTCTTGTTCTTCACCGGCACGGATAAAGACGGCTGGTTCCAGAAGCGAAGGACGGGTGTCATCGTTTTCATTTTTCCTGTCGTAACCGTCGTCGTAGAGCAGTGTTGAGTGTGATTGCAAAGCGTTTCCATTTCTTCGGGAGGCTCAATGGCTTTAACAAGAAGAAATTCGAGAGCGTAATTTGCGGCACGATATTTTCGAGGTTTCGGTTCCAGTTGGCTCTGTTTTGGGTTAGATGGCGCGAGATAGCATCACGACACCTACGCGAGGATTTCCTGCGAAGAAGTAAAGCGTGTATTCCTAAATCAACATTCTTCCGATGGAAATCGTTTGAGGCTTTATAGCCATCGTTAGCTTGGGAAAAATTTGCGCGGCAGTCGTTTGTTGCGACGACAGCGGGAAGGTTGAGATCAATATTTTGAAATAAGACCTGTGACACCATTCCGGTTCTGATCGCGTTTTGTACAGAGTTTGCTCGATGATGCCAATCGACTGAAAATGGGCATCCATCACAGAGAAGTGAAGCTAATTGAATCTCGTTAATGGAAATGTTGGGAACAAGTTGAGTGATTTGCTTTCTATTACACTTGAGATAGATATCTTAATTCTCTTCAATAAGAATCTCAAACTATTTCCAGATTCAAATAGATGAATGTTATCTGTATTCTCCTCTTTCCCCTTGTAAAATTAGGGAAGTGCTTTTAACTCACCTCGTACATCTATCCATTGGCTTCAATCGTTGGCTGCTACTAGTTCATGAGAAAGCCATTACCCACCACGCTTGACCTCACTGGGAAACATGATTCGCCCTACAGGTAAACCGTTGTATTATGCTATGCTGGTCGGTGAGGCCCGTTTCGGGAAAATCGACTTTGTGGTTTGCTAACAAATGAGCTTGCAGGTACAAGTATGCCGTATACCTCTTACCGATGTTATTTCCAACCGAGAAGACTTTGCTGCCCTAAAGCATCCAAATATTTCGCCCGAATTTGGAATTCAACTAACCTTTACGCTATCGGCCGGAAATGCTCCCCAGATCAAAATTACAAACAAAAGTTCAGACGAATAATTCCATGCGTTTCAATCCCATTGATAGTTGCAGCCAAGTGCCCAGGAGGTTCAAAGCCGACCGAATGGGACTTTGAGAGAGCACAGAATGGTAGTTTATGTTACGTAGGCACTGAACCAGACAGCTTATCATCAATCTTACGTTTTTGATGCACCCAGCTACCAAGTGCTTTGCCGAATAAACCAAAGCTTTTCCCCCAACCATGAATATGTGAAACTAGTGAGTGCTGGGTTTGTGGTTCGTTGCATGTCAGGTCTTTATTTTTCCGATTCTGGAACGGTCGTCCTAAAAACAGTGTACACCAAGGCGCAGTCAAATAAGCTAACTCCAAAACCATAATACCTACTACCTCTGCCAGAACTATTAAAATGTTGATTGTATGTGCTAACACCGTTGCTGACCTAACCTAACTTCATTCCCCATTTCTAAACCGGTTCTTTGAAGGTGCGTCCACTTGGCAGAAGAGGATTTCGGTCATAATTGTCCGACACTCAGCTCAGCAAAACGGACCGATCTTACACGGCCTTCCTCCCGTTCTCCCGTTTCGGGCGATTGTGGAATGAAATTTGCCGCAGCAAGCAAATTCCGACGTGTTTGTGGTCCGAGCTCTAATCTAGTGCCTTCTGATAACAGAAAAGCATTCATTTTGAGCATGGAGCTTTTCTTCATGCTCCGTCTTTCCTGCTCTTTCTCTCGGTAGTTTAATATGCATCAGTTGACCGGATTTTGCTTACAATTTTGCAACTCAATGGTTTGTTGAAATTTGAAATTGAGTGCGATTTTGAACTTGAGGAACTTGGACTGGATCTTTGTGGGTGGTTATATGGTTTCCAATGGAGATGATGAGAGATTGGAATGTGGATTACTACCATAAACGATACTCGTTAATGCTTATTGGATTCTGTGGTCGACCAGAGAGGAATAATTGTTGTTGTAAATTTCTCAGAATGGTATCCGAAGGACACATTAGTGAACTGTGAAAATGATTGAAACTGGCCTTTGTTGATAATGATATCAAATTTCCCATTACAGTGGATCACAAAATACCATCCGTTGGTTGGTTTGGAACGAGTTTTCCAGTTCTGATTTGTTGGCAAGGTTATAATTTTTATGAAATAATTTAAGCATCTTGGAGAAGACAGCTGCGTGTTACCTTATGCAGCTTTTCCTTCGAATGCCTATTGTTATTCTTCTTCTGGTTACACGAAATGATTGATTACATGCATGCTCTCTTTAATGTGACAAATAATTATGTCCTAATTCCGATGATAGAAAACTGTTATTAGTACTACTATAGAATTGAAAAAGCGCAGAATATGAAGGCTTTGAAACATAATTTATGTCTGACAAACAGGTTAAGACCAACAAATTTTCAGCGGCAACAAAAAGGCATTCACTCAATGTACCAGTTTGAGATATTTGAGCTCTACTTGATCTGAAGTTTATGAAACTCTTTTATGTGTTTTTGAATAACAGTAGCCTTAGATTGTAGTTAGTTTAACCTGTATGTTTACTTTTATCTGTGTTTGTGTGTGATTTTTTTAACCCAAAAGGTTGTATAGTTATAAGTTTTAAGACAATTTAGAATTTAAAATAAAACCTTACTTTAAATCCCCGCCTATCTTCCCATCCGTTAAATTGTAATTCCTATTAACCTCGAGACGGCCGCGAGTAATCCGTTCGATCCCCCTAACTTTAGTTTAAAGATAATTGATGTACACAAATGTGAAACCTTGGCTCTGAAAAGTTGATTTCATTTAGCTTGTACAAATAAATGATTTATTGAAACAAGGCATTCATGAACCTAATTTATACTATGAACTCCAAGCTTACTACATCGGTGTTCTTACCTCTCGACCATTCGACATATGATAAACGGGATAGTAAGTATCCTCTTAAACCATCATCTCTATGTACCAACGTTAAAGAGGATTTAAATAGGTATTCATGTAGACATAACAGAATTCTGGCAGGAGGTCTGGATTTAAATTAAAAGAATTTGCTCAACTACACTCCGTTTCATAACAATAGAACCTCTCAAAAAACGTTTAAATTTTGACGTAGGACTACGTCTGTGTTTTCGATACTGGGGTACACATTCAAAATGCGAAAAATTGGAGCGTCACGAAAAACGGTCAGGTTTTGAACGTTAATTACTAAGTAATTTCACGATTGATTTCAAAATGTTTGCAGCATTAGGTTAAGATATTTTCTACGCTTTGATTCCAATATTTAAATCTATTGATTTTTAACATGCAACTAATAAAATTAACGCAAATATGAGGTGATGTCTTATAATGTCGATTTTTCAGAGTAAATTTACCAAATACAAAATACTCTCCTAGCACATACTTCATCTTTAAATAACGAACGTCTCCTAGGGAGCCATGAATGTTATATAAGGGGTACACCTTCGCATTTTGATTTAGTTTTTCGGCGGTCGTGGAGCTGTGCAGAGTAGGATCTACAGTTGGATCGTAGTTGGCGGCAGCACTGGCGAGCAGTCGTTGCCCAGAGAGGCGTTGGTGCAGTTGGCTATTGTTGCCGATGCTCCCGTCAACCTCGCTGCGAGAAACAGGCTGCTGAAGCCTACGAGTTGGCGGGAAAAAGCCGCCCGTGACAACAACAAGACAATAATTATTCCACGTCACCTGCAGATGGCCACCCGCAATGAAGAGATGAATTGAACCAAGAATACCAAGAAGAAAGCCCAAGTTTAATCGCGAACCATGTTTCTGCCCCGTCAACTAAATCCGTCCTTTTCAGGACGACCAAATCAATTTGCCAACTGAAGAGTTCGTTTGGATGAATTTTTCTCTTGTGCTGTTTGAAATTTCCATTACCGCGCCCCGGCTGAACATGGCATTGCTTTAAACGCCGCGTCCCGGAGTAAATGGCAAAGCGCGTTGAACAACCAATGAACCAACAGATCCATAACTATCTTCTACGCGTTAAAGATAGTGGCCCTCTCAACCATCGTAGAAAATACAACCGGGGCCGTATCATAATTAAGAGCCACCAAATGCTTTCTAAAGAGTGTACAATAGAATTTTCTTGGCCCTTTTCAGGACTGACTTAAATCAATTAGCGGATGGCCCTGACGTGTATGGGAATTAGATTGCTGCGTAGTCCTACGTCACCTTTGCGCACAACCCCATTGGGCTGTACCTTGTAGTTTTTAATAGAGTACGATGCGTAGATAATCGAAGGAAATCCGCACGCCGAGTTATTCTTGTTGGAGCGTTAAGTTGTACGTTACCCAGGAGCGCTGAACAATCAATATTATTACTCAGGATGTCGAATATGAAGAGCCGCTGCAAAAGAATCCTTCTATCAGCTAACGTAGGTAGGCGTACCACAGCGCACCGCTGTTCGTAGGGGGGCAGTCGTACAGGATCATTCCAGGGCAGACGGCGGAGCGCAAACCGAAGAAAGTTGCGTTGATTTCTCTCGATTCGTTGAATATGAACGACATGGTATGGCGCCCACACAAGAACACCATAATCTAATATGCTACGCACCAGCGCACAGTAGAGCGGCTTCAAGCAATAAACGTCCATTGAGTTAACCAAGTGGGTAGGCCCATTCTATTCAATTTATCCACCATCAAAGCATGCGGCACTGTTGTCGCTTTTCCAGGGCGCTGACTAAGAAACAAAAGTCATCAGGTTGGTAGAGGTTGAGCGTTTTTTCACGAATCCATGCTGAAACTCGGAGATAATATGATGCACGTGAGGATAAAGCGAATCGTGGATGAGGCTTTCAAAAACTTTCGGCATACAACTCAAAATCGAGATGCCACAGTAGTTCTCGATGTTGTGTATACTGCCAGCTTTGTGAATGGGAGTAATGGCAGCTGTTTTCCAAGCACTTGGGAAAATACCTTCCACAATCGAACGGTTGAAAAGAATGGTGGCGGGCACGGTAAGCGAATCAGCACAGTGCTTGATGAAGATCGGAGAGATACGATCTGGCCCAGCGCCTTTGGAGTCATCTATCCCTTGCAGCTTTCTCAGCACATCCCCCGGAGAAAAGTTGAAAAGCGCCATGTTGAAGTCGTATCGAGGCAAACTGTCCAGGTACTTCAGACGAAGGTGATCGGTTGTTACTTAGCACACTTCGAAAGAAGGACGAGAACAAATTTGCCGAGTCAAGTGGAGTTTCGGCTGTTGTCTCGTTGTAGGAAACACGCTGAGGAATACCATTGTTATGCTTTCTGCTTCTCATGAATGTCCAAAATCGATTTGGGATCCTGCTTGATTCTTTCTTCTGTGCGATGAAACAGTGCTTTAGTTGCTAAAGCATCGCGCATGCAAAGAGTTATATTCGCTCTCTAAGTCACGCAGCTCCACTTTTCGCTGTACATCCCTCGACCGAAAAAAGCGTTTTCTAGCCAATTAGTACGTTTAAGCGAAAACTTAAGATAACTTCTTAAGCATTCTGAATAGTGATTTGCCAACTACCCATCAACTAAGTTCATGAAAAAACAACAACAGTCAGTTGACACTGACCGTGCGCACCGTTCTTCCGCCAGCAGAGCCGCTTGGAGCCGTTGGATCATTTGAATTCAAAGTTATTGGAGAAGCTGTTCTTTCGGAAAAGTCGGTTACGGAATATGATGATTTTATCATACATCAATTTCGTCCGAGATGATTATCCAGATGGAATAGTCGTGAGGCAATTTATTTATTTATTTGTCGTCGTCAATCAATTGTAGACCATTTTAATTACAATAAGTTCTTAACTTAACTTAAACCTAGCAGGCGCGGAAGTATTTTTTCAATTTTTCTTTCGACATCGTAAAATCTATACTATTGCAATGGTTATTGTAATTAGCCATCATTTGATTAATCGGTCCATATTTTGCATAGTTCGTGCGATAATTATTTGTTGCAAATAACTGTCGATGTCTTAAATGCCTTGTTGGTGTGTAAAAGTTTAATTTTGATAGAATTTCCATTGAATCAACTCTGTGTGAGACTATATTATTTATAAATGACGCCATAGCAAATTCGCGACGCTCTTTTAATGTTTGAATATTGATAAGCATACATCGAGCCTTATAAGATGGTAAAGGAAATACAGTCCATCCTAGCTTTCTTAGTGCGTATAACAAAAATTGCTTTTGTACTGACTCTATTTTTTCTTCATGTGTTATTGTGAATGGAGACCAAACTATGCTACAATATTCTAGTATTGATCTGACATAAGCAATGTATAATGTTTTTATCGTATACGGGTCATGAAAGTTATAGCAGAAACGTTTAATAAATCCTAGCATGTTTTTAGCTCTGTTTATAATTGTGTTATAATGATCAATGAACGTAAGTTTAGAGTCTAAGACAACACCTAAATCCCTAATTCTATCACACTTCTCTACATTCTGATTGCCTAAAGTTATTTGTATATTAGGTATGTTTCGTTTTCGACTGAAGGTAATTAAGTTACATTTTTTAACATTCAGTTGTAGCAGACTTTTGTTACACCAAGTATGGAACAATAATATCTCATTCTTAAACGCGTTGATGTCCTCTGCATTTTTTATTTCTAAATAAAGTTTCATGTCGTCAGCGTAAATTAAAAATTTTAGTTTCTTAAGAATAAAAGATAAGTCATTTACAAATAGAATGAATAAAAGTGGTCCTAGATGAGAGCCTTGTGGGACTCCCGAAGTGGCATGAATAGGTGTTGATTGGTTTCCTTTAAATCTTACAACTTGATCACGGTTGGTTAGGTATGAATTAAGCCATTTGAGGAGTTTGGGCTGAATTCCCATTTTTTGCAATTTAAATATAAGCATAGGTATATCGACACGGTCAAATGCTTTACTAAAATCTGTGTACAAAACCTCTACATGGTTTCCGTTATCCATTGCTTCCAGAGAATAATTAACGAATTCTAGTAAATTTGTGGTTGTCGAACGACCTTTAAAAAATCCATGCTGATTAGTAGTTATTCTATTTTTGATTTGGTTAAATAATTTATCATTCACAATTGCCTCAAAAAGTTTTGGAATGCAAGAGATCAGGGCTATACCCCGATAATTACGAATATCAGATTTTTTACCAGACTTAAAAATAGGCACTAGAAATGAGCTCTTCCATAATTTTGGAAAATCTCCGGATTCCAGTGACATATTAAAAAGCCAAAACAATGGAGAAGTAAGCTCAGCTGCTAAAGTCTTCATAAACAAAGGAGGGACTCCATCGGGTCCCGAGCCTTTGGATGCATCTAAATGTTTTAGCCCGTCCAGGATTTCATGCACATAGATTTGATTCACGCTTATGTCACTGGAATTTTCAGGATACAACCCAAAGTATTGCCGATCACGATCTGCTTCTGAGTATGTTGTGTATGTTTCTTGAAAAAACTTGGCAAATAAATTGCATACTTCTTCTGTATTATTACTTTCATTATTGTCAAAATACATACGGGATGGAAGATTGTCTGATTTCAATTTGGTATTCACGTAATTAAAAAAGTTTTTTGGAGAAGATTTAATTTTACGTTCAATTTTTGAATTATACTCCTCAAATGCAATATTCATAGCCACGTTAAGTTCATCACAGATGTTCAAATAGCTTTCTAAATTAACGGAACTGTTATGTTTTTTGTAAATTTTATGCGCTTTTTGCTTACGGTTTCTTAAATTTTTAATTTGTTTATTGAACCAAACTGGATCCTTTGAAAATACTCTTTTTCTACGTCTAATAACTGGTACTTCTTCGTGGATAATTGCAAACAACTTAGTATAGAACACTTCAGTTGCATTTTCAACATTATCTTCATTCCTAAATACTGTTTGCCAATCAATTAAGTTTAGTTTGCTTCTTATGTTAGCATAATTAGCTGATTTATAGTCAAGAACTTCCTCGAGTCCGCAATCAGGCGTCTCATTTCCTTGTACAAAAAGAGAATATTCTATTGCTGTGTGAAATACTTCATTTCTCCATATTGGATTCAAAGATTCACTAACACAGAAGTCATCGAAAATATTTGTCAACAGAAAGTCTAAATAACAGTTCTGTTGATTTTTCACATGGTTTATTTGATGAAGTCCCAAATCAGCAATTTTGTCAAATATGAAATTAAGCGTCTCATTTTCCCCAATTATTGGAAGTAGGATGCTTTCATTATCAATGTCAGCAATAAAATCAACATTGCGTTGGTTAAAGTCACCATATATATGTACTTTTACTTCAGGGGGCAAACAAGACACAATTTCTTCGGCATTCGAAAAAAACTTATCATATATTTCCTTACGGGCATTGTTTGGAGGAAAGTACACTGAAACAAACACATGAGTTTCGTCTCTCATCTGCACTTTTGCCCATACATTCTCAAATTCTTTAAATTTTGTGGTAGTAATTATTTCGGAATTGAATTCAGTTGAAATTGCAACTAAAACTCCACCTCCTGACTTTTTTTCTGACCATTGATAATTACGGTCATCTCTATAAACATTATAATTATTACCAAAAACCTCTTCACTTCTTACACTCTCATCCCAACTAGTTTCATTTGCTAGAATCACGGTATAAAAACTACTAAGAACTTTATTTTGAAATTCGCTGATCTTAGCAGCGCTTTTCATCCGATTAACACCTGTCCGAAATTTGTACTGTTTTGAAAAATGCTGTGATCGCCGGGCTGATTATCCGCATCGTCATATCCTTCCTCTGAGAAATTCGTCAGTTGCGTCTTACCGACTGAACTAAGGAAGGACCCCGAGATCCCGAATGACCTGTAGCAAGCATTGTTCACACTTTAGTTTTCCAACTAGTTGTTTCTGAACGCGAGTAGCGGAATTCGGATTGAGTGAAAAACTCTCATCCGTTTGAGAATTTCCGACCATGTCAGCAGAATTCTCATCATCACCTGTATTTTCGTCATCGTATCCAATAGTTAATGAGTTCTTCACTGATTCAAGATAGAACGCAGAACTTTCTTCAGCATGAAGCATGTTCAGTTCATCGAAGTTTTGGCAAATAGCATATGCCGATAAAGTGACATTGTTATTCGCAACCAACCTTTTGTACATATGCTGCTTTAAACTGCACAGTGGTTGGATTGTTGTTGTTGCCCACTTTTCCCTGATAAAAAATGTTTCCAGGTGATCCTGGTTGAATCTGTAGTAGGGTATTTTACGCAGTTCCTGGAGTTCTTCGACATATCTCCTATACATTTAATTGAAACTCTGTATCAATTCTGTGCCATTTTCAACTCCCGCTCTCCCTCACGTAAAAAGATAGTATATATGTGTATGAATTTTGACATCCGCTTCCTCTCAACGTAAATGTAAATCTTTTTCATGAAGTACTTCAGTAAAAAGAGCACAAAAAATAATTGTTTAAACGGTTTCTATGGCCAATCAATAACTTTCAATTAATCTCAGATTTATTGGATACAATACACCGCGCGACGTAAAGTTCACAAAATACAACGCGGTGTAACACTTTCGAAACGCTGCGGTTGTACTTTTGCTCGGAGGAAAGCCGCGTGAAATATTTATTTCAATATTTAAATTACTTATAACTGAAATTATATCATGAGTATAAAAATAGACTCTTTTGATATGCTACGCTTGCTTGTTGTTTTGCAACCACTCATGACGCAACAAAAACATACTCCTCCGAATAGAAACATCGGTGCATCTACCAGGGACGACCCCAATGTTTACGTTGCGGGGCGACATCTACGATTTGCAAGTGGTTACACGAAACTAAGTTAATCTGTCATGTTGTGGGGGAACAAAAAAAAAAAAACAAACAAACCAAAAAAAAAAATTTCCGCAACCCAAAAAAGAAAACCATCATTTTCCTAAATTTCAATGATATTCAAAATATAAATTCAACAATAAAAAAAAAAAAAAAAACAATATATTAATATAAATTCACATATTCAACTCTGCATACGTCACTGTAAATCGGCACTAGCTATGGTAGATCATGCACGAATACGGTTTCCCGTGCTACCTCTCATGTTATCTGGGAGTTATCTGAGTTTTGGTGACACGCTCGAGTCAACTGTGAAAGACACTTAACTTCGCGAATGGCAAATATATTACTAGACGCTGGAGCTAGTCGGGTTATCGACAATGCATCGAAAACAACATAATAACATGACGAATACGTTTAAAAGAGAGTAATGTTAGAAAAAAAGAGAGAGAATCGTGATAGTCATGTATCTATGCTCACTGATGACTGCCAATAATGACACAAGCAGGAAAAATATAACCACGCTTTATGGCTGTTTAATTAGGATTCCATCCATTTTCATCGACTTGTCTAATGTCCAGGCTTGAAAAACTCTTTTTACATTTTCGATATGTTGTTGTTTAGTCCAATTGAACAATTGGTAAACCTGTGATAATAAAGACTGGACTCGGAAAAAATGAGACACACAAAAATGATCACCAAAAATTCATTTTAAATCGGATACTTCTCAAATTTTCAGAGATTAAATAAATATATATTAGCTATGTCATAATTTATTTATTGAATTTCCTTCCCCAAGCTGAATGCTCGTACATTTCTCTTAACACTGCTCATGAGATCTTGGGCGAGGCTTTGTCCATCTTCCTTACACAATTTCTCCCAGTTTTTCTTCAAAGCTTCATCGGTTTTGAATGTTTTTCCGCTTTTCTTCAACTTCTTCTTCAATATCGCCCAAAACTTTTCGATCGGACGTCTTCTGGACGAGTTCTGGTGTATTTGGCGGGTTTGCCTCCTTCGGGACCACATTAAAGCCCTTCGCTTCGTACCAATCCATTAGAGGCTTGGCGTAATGGCACGAAGCGAGATCCGGCCAGAACAGCGTGGGACCACGGTGAGAGCGGAGGAAGGGCAGCAAGCGCTTCTGCAAGCATTCCTCTCGATAAATCTGCCCGTTTATGGTGCCGGTTGTAACGAACGGCTTGCTGTACCGTCCGCACTCGCAGATCGCCTGCCACAACAGGTACTTCTTCGCGAATTTGTCCATCTTTCTCTTCCGGAACTTTTCCGGAACCTCCATGCGGGACGTACCGACAAAAAACTCGAGGCCGGGGATTTGTTTGGTGTCCGCCTTGATATATGTCTCGTCGTCCATGACGAGACAGCCTGGCTTGACCAGCCACTCACGGTACAGCATCCGCGCACGCAATTTGGCCACCGTGTTTTGCTTGTCAGTCCGGTTTGTCGCCTTCCTGACCTTAAAAACACGTAGCCCAGCCCGCTTAATGGTCTGCTGGACGAACCACTTCGACGAACCTTTTTGGCCACGTCTTGGGTGGAAAAGTTCGGGTTATTCTTAAAGTACTGCCTTATCTTCCGCGCCTTCTCTGGGTATTCCGTTTTCGGTTTTCTGCCGCTTCCAGCACGCCGCTCGATGGTCTTCGTCTCTTGGAACATCTTCACAACGCGGGACACGGTGGAATGGAGGATTCCAAGCCTTTTGCCGATCCATCTGTGCGACTGACCAGGATTATCGATCACCGCGCCCAAGATTTGCTGGCGTAGCTCTTCTTGTTTCGAATGCATCTTGAAAACTACTTGACAGATTGCAATAAAATGTTGCACACATAAACATAACACTTTAAACTAGTATTAAAAAAAAATTCATTAATATTTACCCACGCGATAAAATGTTACACCCAAAACAAAGTGTCGCATTTTTTCCGAGTCCAATCTTTATGATGAGAGGACGATATCTAATATAGTCCTGATCAATCGCTGAAAATTTTGCTCTACTGAGCCAGATTCCGTGTTTTCATTAAGGCAACACTAGAGTGCACATTTGACTGCATCCTTTAGCGAAAGGACGGAATGTGTCTCTATCAGGGTTGTTAATCGCTACCCGAGCAAAGGTTTATATCAAAGTGATAACAAGTTCTAATATCTGATTATCACTGTTTGATCACTTAATATGTTATCATTTAGACTGTATAAACAGCCAAAATAACAAAAGGCTGTATAAACAAATTAATATTCGTTGGATATCACAACATAAACTCGTTTTATTATCATTGAGTTCATTTTGATAACAAATTTTGTGAAATTAACAAATTACTTAAGAGACGAACTAGCCCAGGAGGCTAAAAGTCTCTTTAATAAAGAAAAAAAAAATTACTTGAGATAATTACAAATTATGTTATCAACATGATATCAAGTTCATACACTAATAACTGAAGTACTGCTTCTGGTGAAAAGCTCAATTTCATATCCATGACATGCTGGTGATATTCAGCATTCATTAGCATGCTGGTTGTATTTAGTTACGTTTGTCAAAAATCGTCTTTAAAAATTAATAACAGATGATAACAAAATTATTCAATGTTGATAACTAATTATGTTATGCGATAACAGGTGAGTTCAAAATGATATCTGAGATAACAAAACTTGTTACTTATTTGATATCAGTTTGTTATTTTACTTTGCGTTTACTTGGGTAACGTCTGTAAGTGTCTTCGTTAAGGTCTTGTATGGGAATTACGGGGCATATCCGGACAACTCTACTCCATCATTTACGGCTAAAAGATTCTAAAACATCGATACCTCGAAAACTATCAATTGAAGAGATTCAATGTTACTTTTCCTTTAAGATATCGTTGCTAATATATGCTACAAAAAAGATTCAAAATTAATCGATTATAAATTTTAAAATAATTTCATTCCGATACATTAAAACAAAAACGAAATTTAAAAAATTTGGCGAATCAAATTACATTATTCCTTTCAACTCACTAGCAAAGTAAAATAACAAACTAATATCAAATAAGTAACAAGTTTTGTTAATTGAGATATCATTTTGAACTCACCTGTTAGCGCATGACATAATTAGTTATCAACATTGAATAATTTTGTTATCATCTGTTATCAATTTTTAAAGATGATTTTTGACAAACGTAACTGAATACTATTAGGTGCGCAACTAAGTTCCCGCTGTTTAGCAATAGATGGCGCCAGTAGTAAGTGCTGGTCGAATGTTGTACATCTCAAGCGTCATAAACCAAGCTCAGACATATGGTAAACAAACCGCTTTGCCAAATCAGTGATTTTGGTTTAGTGTTATATATTTTGGTTGTTTGAAGATGTCTGATTTCGTGCCAAATAATCGTCATTTGCGGGAAGTGTTGATTTTCTTCTTTCATTCGAAGAAAACGGCGGCTGAAGCACATCGAGAGCTCCAAAAAGTTTACGGTGATGCTGCTCTGAGTGAAACAACGTGTCGTGATTGGTTTCGTCGCTTCAAAAACGGTGATTTCAGTGTTGATGATCGTCCGCGTGAAGGAAGGCCAAAAAACTTCGAAGACTCTGAATTGGAGGCATTGCTCGATGAGAATCCGTGTCAAACGCAAGAAGAGCTTGGTTCAGGATTAGGAGTTTCCTGCCAAGCCGTTTCTAAGCGATTGCATGCGTTGGGAATGATTCAAAAGCAAGGAACTTGGGTTCCTTACGATTTGAAGCCAAGAGATGTTGAGCGTCGTTTTTTCGTCTGTGAACAACTGCTCCAGCGGCAAAAAAGGAAGAGTTTTCTACATCGCATTGTGACGGGTGACGAAAAATGGATTCATTACAGTAACCCAAAACGGAAACATTCATGGGGACTGCCCGGACATGCTTCAACATCGTCGCCTAGGCCGAATATTCACGCTGCGAAGGTTATGCTGTGTATTTGGTGGGACCAAGTTGGTGTTATTTATTATGAGCTGTTGAAACCAAACGAAGCCATTACCGGGGAACGGTATCGAACTCAATTGATGCGATTGAGCCGAGCACTGCACGAAAAACGGCCACAATACGAGCACAGACACGAAAAAGTGATTCTTCAGCATGACAACGCTCGACCTCACGTTGCGAAACCCGTGAAAACCTACTTGGAAACGCTCAAATGGGAAGTCCTACCCACCCGCCATATTTTCCTGATATTGCACCGTCCGATTATTACTTGTTCCGTTCGATGGCACAAGGTCTCACTGGTCAGCAATTCCACTCATATGATGACATCTCAAAATGGCTTGATTCTTGGATAGCATCAAAAGACGAACAGTTCTATCGAAATGGTACTCACGTTCTACCAGAAAGATGGGAAAAAGTCGTAGCTAGTGATGGGCAATACTTTGAATAATTCGTTTGTAACCTTTGTTTTCAAAATAAAGTTCCTTTTTCACCAAAAAACAGCGAGAACTTATTTGCGCACCTAATA
This sequence comes from Aedes koreicus, assembly GCA_024533555.2. Taxonomy (NCBI): domain Eukaryota; kingdom Metazoa; phylum Arthropoda; class Insecta; order Diptera; family Culicidae; genus Aedes; species Aedes koreicus. Next base: position 548,923 of record JAHHFK020002048.1, on the reverse strand, counting down.
CCAGCATACTTATGAATGCTGAATATCACCAGCATGTCATGGATATGAAATTGAGCTTTTCACCAGAAGCAGTACTTCAGTTGCTAGTGTATGAACTTGATATCATGTTGATAACATAATTTGAAATCATCTCAAGTAATTTGTTAATTTCACAAAACTTGTTATCAAAATGAACACAATGATAATAAAACGAGTTTATGTTGTGATATCCAACGAATATTAATGTGTTATCCCTTTTGTTATTTTGGCTGTTAATTCAGCCTGAATGATAATATACTTAGTGATCAAACAGTGATAATGAGATATTAGAACTTGCTATCACTTTAGTAAGTGGACCATCATAATCACCGCCTAAGCTTGAAGATATAGTCTTTAATCAGAGTACCACTCTGAACAGCAAGAATGTTAAATTTGATGTAAAATCCTTCTTAATTTTGCAGTGCTCCTTCAGCATTTTCCTTGTTCATTTGACAGAAACAAAATCTTGAAATTGAACGATAACAGTAAATGAAAAACTGAAATACTTGAAATGAAAACACAGATTTCGGAAGTTGGAAGTCGAAATATTCCACAGGAAATGTGATATTAAACCGGAGACATTGGCTCGGCTACCTACCTTGATGATTAATTCGGACTGGCACTGGAGGACAGATACAGCAAATTGAGACCTTTACAAGAAATGATCGTTGATTGCATCAACCAAGCAACGGGGTGGAATCCTGTCGAGGAATTTCTCTATCCAATAAATAATCAACAAGCGAGCGCTTTTTTTTAAATGATTACAATAACATGTACAGTGTTCTTCTAAAGTGGTTTTACAGTTTATGTTTGTATATATAGCTCTATTTTTATGCACAAATATTTTCTCCTTCTGGTTTCATCTCGATAGCATATTCTCTGCTTACCTCATGTTATCCACCTGTTCACGAATCTTGGTTTTTGCCAACCTGCGTCACCGTTGGGTTGTTTTTTTTATTATGTTGTTTTGTTTTGTTTTGGGAGTTAATGTTTTATTTTTCTTTTCGGTGACTGGTATAAATTGTCTGTTATTGTTTGCTTGGATAAATATTGTTTTGTTCTGTGATGTTTTCTCTTACTCGGATCGCTATGTTTAATGTTGCACATTAGTTTGGATTTATTAATTGATTTTGTCGTGTGTTTTCCTCAATAATATTGACCTTTTTTCTTCGCTAAACTATTACTTTACTTAAGTCGTACCAAAACGGAAAATAAAAAAGTTATTATTTTAAATAATTACTTTACAATAAATTCGATCATTTTATTTATTCACTTAATACTTGTTCGGCATCAAGTGTGTGTCATCAAATTTTATCCGCTTGATTTATCCGTGAATGTGGGTATACATTTTTCTTTATCCAATGTTACTTATTCGGTTTCACTGTTTGTATGTGTTTTATACTTTGTTCAATAATAACTACTATTGCATCATAGATTTTTGGTGGTCTTCAAATGATAATGTAAATATATCGACAATAATTATATTTGATGCTTGGTTTGAGTGCTTTCTCTAAAAAACAGACTTTTACTATATTTTTGAAAGTAGGAGATCTTCCGACGATCAAGGTGTCCCTGTATCGATATAGAACAATCTGATTGCCCTTCCGTGTTTTGAAATTCGAGTATTTCTTTGCTTCATGTTGGTTACAAATCTAAAATAACGGTCTTGTTTGGTATATTTTTTTTCGTTTTTTTTTCTTTTTTTTGTTGTTTGTTTTTTTTTTTGAATCCACTCAACAACCCCCTCCCCCTCCCACCCCCCCCCCCCCCCCCCCCTAATACCCAAAAAACACCACTCTCAAACCCCCCCCCCAGAGAAGAGCATTATCACCCCCCCTCCCCCTCTCTTCCGTTCCCCCCCCCCCTCACCTCCACCCCTTACTCCCGTTCATTCCAAATTTTTTCTTTTTCTTCCTTCCCATTTTTTTGTGAGTGGCAACCCTAGCAAAGTAAAATAACAAACTGATATCAAATAAGTAACAAGTTTTGTTATCCCAGATATCATTTTGAACTCACCTGTTATCGCATAACAAAATTATTTATCAACATTGAATAATTTTGTTATCATCTGTTATCAATTTTTAAAGACCATTTTTGACGAACGTTACTGAATACTACCAGCATGCTGAAGAATGCTGAATATCACCAGCATGTCATGGATATGAAATTGAGCTTTTCACCAGAAGCAGTACTTCAGTTATTAGTGTATGAATTTGATATCATGTTGATAACATAATTTGACATTATCTCAAGTAATTTGTTCATATCACAAAATTTGTTATCAAAATGAACTCAATGATGATAAAACGAGTTAATGTTGTGATATCCAACGAATATTAATTAGTTATCCATTTTGTTATTTTGGCTGTTTATTCAGCCTGAATGATAACATATTTAGTGATTAAACAGTGATAATCAGATATTAGAACTTATTATCACTTTGGTATAAACCTTTGCTCGGGAAATATGTACATATCTTTGAAATTAGGCAAGAACAATCATGTTCCATGAATTCAAAACTAAGCGATGACATCAAAAACCATTTGTTTGAAAGTCATAAGCTATTGAACTATTCCATGCTTATGCATTTATTTGTGATTTCCGTTTGCTTCCGACAGAAGATGTTCAATTCAAAATAATTAGTTGCTTATATCTGCTTTCGAACATCGCCATAAGAGCAACATGTAAAAAGGTCCTTTGTATAAAAAAAAAACTTTTGCGGTAACTTCGCTCTACATGTTGATGTTTTCGAATTTTGGCGAGAAACTGGCATACCTAGATTTGTTCACAAAGACTTATATGGCATGTTGCTATTGATTCGGGGTACGATGATTTAGAGAGGCTTTCTTGAAGAGCACTAAATAAACAAGAATTGATTTTGAAAATTAGTCTGGTTATCAGAAGAGCGAAGAATTTGAATAATTGTTGAGAGTAAAGCTTGAGTCATTAAATATCTGGACGCGAAAAAAGGAATCTATCTTGGAACCATGTTGCAATAAAAATTTTGAGTGCTCAAAATTATTCGAATCTGGTTTTGATGCAATCTCGAGTTTTCCTTCTTATAATATTTTTAGCCTAGGCGTCTATTTTGTTCATCATACAATTGTGAGCTTTAATGCATGGAAGAATACGTTCTTTCATGCACTCCTGCTTGTACATTTTGGAATCCATAGTCTTGTTTGTCATGAAAACCAGATCATAAGCGTTCTTGCGAATTTATCGGGATATCACCTCGCCCAGTGACTTTATAGAACTGTCCGTAATCCATCTTCACGTACGTATTGTCGTCCATAAGGATACATCCTAAGAACCTCATTGTACAACTCCCGGGAACGTTTTTTGGCCAGTGTTCAATGTTCTGTTTGGCTATTTACTGCCCCAAAAAGCTTGAGATCTTTCTCGCATTCATCCTTCGGCATTGAATTACTTGGCGAAATCATAATCCGATAGCTATGTGTTTGCCCTAATCGTCCTCAACACCTTCAAATGCAACTTCTGATTCTTAGTTCCACTACGACGCTTGTTATGATCTTGCCAATCGATAGTATGCCGCTCACGGAAATATTTGAGAACGCTTCAAACGGTCGGTCTAGCCATTTTCAACGATTTCACGATTTTGCGCTTTTCGAAAAAAATCGCACTTAAACTTGCTGGAAAATTCTCACTTGTCAAATATTATGAGTTAATTCTTCAGGATTCAGAGAGAATATTTTTTATGATTCTGAACATCTCTAACTCGGGATTTTCAATGCATCAAATTAAGATTTCATGCAGAGTTTCAGCGTATCTTGTTCAAAATCCACATAAACTCCTTCGTGATTAGGGGAAATGGCTCTAATTTGGGTACATGGACCTAGGATCGCCATGCGTGAATTGTGTTGCAAATAATGGTCCATAATCTTAGCGAATCTTGGTCAGATTTGTGTAGAGTTATGTGTGTAGTTTGAGATTGTAAATGAACAAATCCTATTCGGGACATTGATAGATCATGCAAAATTGTAAGCAAATCTTGCAAGATATTCCGATTGATTAGTTCTTTGAATTTTGGTAAACATGAGCGATCCGTAATCGCAAATCGTACTCAGGATGGTGATAGAGTTTTGCATGTGTTTTTTTCAGCATTATCATTCTATATTGGGATTCATTGCAAAGATTTGACCTGTATGCATTCCATCTCAAGGTTTTGAAGAAGCTGCATCAAGAATCTAATGAGGCTAGACTTGGGATTCTAATGAAACGTGTTGAATATTGTTAAAATTTGATTGCAAATCGCATTGAGAATTTTGAGTGTTCCTGGTTCTGGATCATGATAGAATTATCCTTATATAATACAGGGATATTCCTCTGGTTTCTATGTCGATTTAAAAAAAATCTACATTTTTAACAAGTCCTGCTCAGAAGTATTAGATGATCTATCTCGAAACTCTGAGCAATTCATGCTCAGCATTCTGAACCAATGCTTCTGGTTATGATCCAGGGTGTATCTTGATCAGAATTCTCAGCGAATTCTGTTTGTTCAAATTGTTGAAGTAACTGTTTTCGCATTTCAAACAAACTTTGCCATACAATCTGAGCTGATTCAGCTCACGTTTCGGTGAAAATCACATATTAGACTTGAAGTCAGACATAGTTAGATTTTCTCAGTAAGTAATTTGAACAAATTTCACCCGAGATCCGGCCTGAAGCAAGCTCAGAATTTTCAGCAAATTCTTCTAAAGACTCGAGATGCTGATTGAATCAGACTCAGCTTGTTTTGGGAATATTTTGGGTTTGTAAACAAATATTTCCAAGGGGTTTGAATTATGATGGTGATTGAATCAAACGCAGCATATTTGTTAAATCCCTCTCAGAATTTTTGCGAATTCGTGCTCGGGAGTCAAAGTGAATTTTGTTAAGCGCTTTAAGAAGAGGATTCTGGACCGTATGTAGTTCGCAATTTTGAGAGATTGTAGGCAAGCTAACTAGCTAAGGATTGTAGTGAAATTTCGCTCAGCTTTTTAGAGTGGAATTGTTTGTTTTGGTTGATATTAAGTTGGAAGTTAATCTAATTTATATTTCAGACCAAATGGTTAGTACATTGCACTTTCTCATTGCATATCAGAGCTTTTTTACATTGGTTTTATTCTTAGCTCATGAAAATGGAGACGCTCATACAATCATCACGATCTAAACGGAGACATGCAACCCATTCCTTGGCTGACGATCATCGAAGAAGCAGAATCTGGGGGGTAGTCCGATTAGCAAATTGCCATAAAGTATGGTATCGGGAAATCATCCGTCGGTGGATTTATTAAGAGTAAGCTAGCGATCCAGTTAGCAGTAGAAAAAGATAGAGAATATGGATTGCAGAAGCGTCGAATGCTGAAAAAACAGCATTCGAAGAAAGCAAACATCATTATTCCAGCGGACATTTTGCGGGCGAAAGCAGATTCTTTGTTAAGGCTTTGTTTTAAACGCTTATGTTACTCTGAACATATGTTTCTTGCAGCTGAGCTCGTCGATTTAAGGAACGCCACGATCTACAAATGGCAACAGCTGCGGGGGAAAAAGCATCTGCTGATCTTGAAGCGTAGTTTAAGCCAGTGCTAACGCAAGAAATACTCGAAATGGGTTTTGATGCGCCACAGTTATTTAATGCTGATGAATCAGCAATATTCATCAAGCTTGTTGCCTCTAAAACGGTTGTTTTGTGGGATGTCAAAGCAGCCTGAAGCCGGAAACTGAATAAGACAAGGTATATTTTCATGCCGTGCGCTAATTTTGATGGCTCTCTCAAGCTCAAGTTAATGTTCATTGGCAAATCGGAAAATCCTCGAGATCTCCCTCGCAGTGCGAACAAAGACTTGCACGTTTCCTATAAGCATGGTTAACTCGGGTTTTATTTCGGATGCGGTTCGAGAGTGAATTCGTACCAGCAACCGATGGACTAAGCTCTTATAAGTGCTATCAAGAGACGCGATAAGAGAAAACTGATGCTGAAGCTGGTTCTGGAAGATGAACACTTGTCGTTCAGTCAACGGTTGAAAAATATTTCGTTGAAAATTTGTTTGGATTGGTTGGCAGCTTCGTGGGAGGAAATAAGCACATCTACCATCAAAATCTCATGGAATAAGTATCCAGGATTTTACCACGATGTAGGTCCAGGCTGCACAGCAGACGAGGTGCAAGATGATTCTGGTGATATTAGAACACTTGTAGATGCAGCCGGCAAGCTCGTTGGACGCAGATCAAAGAAGGCTGATTTCAATCGATGGTTGATTCACCAATTAGTTGATTCAGAAGGTAATTTGGTATGCGGAACTAGCCAGGTTTCGATAATTCAATTAGCGTACAAGAAGAGTGGCTAAAGGATTTAGATGAAAATGTTTCAGGTAACTTATCGGGTTTCGAGGCAGAAGAATCAACATCAAAGCAAGATTTTTCTCTCGTACTACGGTCGCTCGACAACGTTATTCAGTATATTGCCCAAGGAAGGAACAAATCTACCCCCTGCATAAAAAGTGTGCGAGTTATCGATTTGCATGAACAACGCACACTATTTCATTTATAGCGCGTAGTAAACTGATCGACGACGATTTATTGCAGCATCTTATCTCATAAGCATTGCTGTATGTGTGACATCTTTCTCTGTTTGTTTTTGTCAGTTGGAGTGTATACAAGGCAACTTCTGATTTTTTAGTTAGCCAATATAATAGGTGTGTTGAAAATATCACTTGATTTTAACTCAAATATTTGTGTATACGAGTAATATTGTGAAAGGTTTGCATGCAGTTGCTAGTCACATATAACTCAGATGTTTAATAAAGGAGTTTTTCTCTTAGAATGGGTTGATCGCGCCATTGCACACCACACGAAAGATTCCTGGTTCAGAATTTGCGCAAAGAAGGTAAAACGTATAAGTTCATTGCAAATACTCTAGAAAGATCTGAAAATTTCGTAACTAATGCCCTCAAACCATTAAAAAAGAAAGAAACTCGTGGAAAACCAAGAAAAACATCAACAACAACCGATAATCGCATTATGTTATTGGCAAAGTCTGATCCTTTCGCGTCATCCAGACGGATTTCAGCGCAAATTGACAATGTCATAAGTTCACGGACAGTTCGTCGGAGACTACAGGATGCTAATCTTTCCGGAAGAATTGCAAGAAAGGTACTATTCTTAAGGAAAAAGAACCTGCAGGCACGAAAGGAATTTGCTATGTTGCAAAGCATGGGCCGGCCTGCAAGTTGCAAAAAATGGCGAAATATTCTTTGGAGCGATGAAACGAAGATAAATTTGTTTTCCTCCGATGCTCAACGAAATGTTCGTGGACCAGCCGGCAAAGAGTTCGATCCGCGGTACACGGTAAAAACCGTGAACCATGGAAAAAAGCTAACATCATGGTATGGAGTTGTTTTTCTTGATATGGTGTAGGTTCCATTGTTCGCATCAATTCCATCATGACCAGATTTGAGTACAAAGAGATCATGGAAGAAATGTTTCCTTATGAAAAAGAGAATATGCCTCTTATATGGCATTTTTAGGAGGACAACGATCTGAAACACACTTCTAAGTATGTGAAGGAATGGTTTCTTGCAAAAAAAAGTGTCGATTATTTCATGGCCTAGTCAATCTCCCGACATAAACTCCATAGAAAATTTATGGAAAGAGCTCAAAAGAAAGTTATCTGGTCAAGTATTTTCAAATAAAGATCAACTATGGACCACAGTTCGAAGAGAGTGTATGCTATACCAACTGAAACTTGCCAGCGCTTGGTTGAGCCAATGCCAAGAAGATTGAACAAGGTTCTTCTAAATAATGGAGGGTACAGCGGCTACTAAGAGCCATTAATGTAATAAAAATAATTCGATAAGTTTGAAGCTTTCTATACTATAGTTTTATGAAAAACACCAATTTCACTGACCAGGCATATTTTATATTTCATTGTTGTGAGTAAGTCATTTGATGTTTGAACTCTTAATTTTCTTGTGCAATTACTTAATGTTTAATATACTACCAAATGTCTTACTTTGAAGTTGAATTAAATAAAATTGAATTAAAATAACATGAAATTTCGCATTTATTTTTCCTACACCTATTTCAATGACCAGCAGTGTAATTTTGAACATTCTTAAGGCGTGATTTCATTTATATTTGTTTTTAAATACTTTTGTTTCAATAAAAAAAAACAGGAATAGAATAAATATTCTTGTTCAATGATCAAGAATCAAAACCTAAAACTCCAACTTAAAAGCAGCCCGATTAAAAAGGTCCCAACCAGCGAATTGCGAGTGTATTATCAACGATAGGTTGAACATTACAGCTCATCATGTAAGGTGATAGGACACGAAGTAGGCCACGATTTGAAAGTGACGTGTGTGGTTTTTGCAGCCGACTAGTGAAACACTTATGGAACCCCATTTTTTTTTCAAATCTTTACGGTTAAGACGCTTGACAACGTGTTGAAATATTCATCATAACTGTTTTGTGTTCATTTCAAAAGAGAATAAGTAAAAATGTGAAGATAAAAAATACTGCAAGCTGCCCTAGCAAAGGAAAATAACAAACTGATATCATCTAAGTACCAAGTTCTGTTATCCCAGATATCATTTTGATTTCAGCTGTTATCGCTAAACAAATTTAGTTATCACCATTCGGTTATTTTGTTATCATATGTTATCACTTTTGAAATACTATTTGTGACAAATGTTGCTAGTTGAATGCTAATCTTTAAATATTTTTTTGCGTATTTTTGATAAAGAAATTATGACTTTTACCAGAAAAAAATTTCAGTTATTAGCGTGAGAATTTGAAATCAAAATGATAACCTAATTTGAAACTATTGCAAAAATATTGCTCACATTCCTGGATTTGTTATCAAAATGATCTCATTAATAACAAAATCAGTTATTGCTGTGATATCTAAGGAGTATTTATTTGTTATCTCTTCTGTTATTTTGGCTGTTAATTCAGCCTCAATAATAACATATTCAGTGATCAAACTATGATAACCTGGTATTAGAATTTGTTATCAATTTGGTATAATCCTTTACTCGGGTGATGTTACTACGCAAGTAGAGTTTGGGTCCAATTTCGTGGTTTCTCGTTTCGAAAAGTGTGGCTTGAAGAACCATTATCCAAAGTTTAATTAAAGTGTTAACCTATGTTATATTAGGAACACAAAAAAAAAACACCCCCACAACACACACCCAAATTTTTATAATATATATAAAAAAAAACAAAAATAATAGTATATTTATATATATATATTTTCTACAAAAAAAAAAAAAAAAAAAAAATAAAGGGCCCCGAGGTAAAAAAAAAACCATTTCCCTTCCCCCCCCCCCCAAACTTCACGTCCCCCCCCCCCCCTTTCCCTTTTTTTTTTCCCTTTTTTTAACACGTCCTCTCCCCCTTTCCTTTCTCTTTCCCTTCCCAATTCCCGCTTCATCATTGCCCAGTACTGCTCCATCGGGCGCACTCCGGACAGTTTGGCGGATTCATGTCCTTTGGAACAAAATGGACAGAATTGGCCTCATACCACTCCAGGACACTTTTAGAATAGTGGCATGATGCCAAATCTGGCCAAAATAGCGGAGCTTCGTCGTGCTGCTGCAAGAACGGCAAAAGGCGCTTCTCGAGGCACTCAGATTTGTAGATCTCGCCATTTACTGTGCCCTTTGTCACGAAAGGCTCACTCCTCAGTCCGCAAGAGCAGATGGCCTGCCAAATGAGATATTTGGAGGCGAACTTCGACATTTTCTTCTTCTTAAATTTGTCGTCCACATAGAACTTGCTCTTGCCGGTGAAAAACTCCAACCCCGGAATTTGCTTAAAATCGGCTTTTATATAGGTTTCGTCGTCCATCACACAGCAGCCATATTTTGTCAGCATCTTCTCGTAGAGCTTCCGTGCCCGAGTTTTAGCCGTCGATTGTTGCCGCTCATCGCGGTTTGGGAAGTTCTGTACCTTGTATGTATGTAGTCCAGCTCTCTTCTTTGCATTCTGGACGTAGCTCTGCGACATGCCGATCTTTTTAGCCAAATCACGGCTTGAGACGTTGGGATTTACTTTAATCATCCGCTTCACCTTTCCCTCCGTCTTTTTGTTCTTCGGTCCCGGTTTTCTTCCAGCTCCTTTGCCATGGTCCAACGTCAATTGCTCCTGGAACCGCTTCAATACTCTGGAGACGGTTGAATGGTGAATGTTCAACATTTTTTCCCAACTGTCGGTGCGACAGGTCAGGAAATTCCAGGTGTTTGGAAAGAATTTGTTCTCTCGACTCGCGTTGGTTCGCCTCCATTTTCGTTGAATCGAAAAACACGACTTCGAGATTGACAGCATGTAAACAATACACATCAATGAGAAAGTGTGCAAAATTTGGTTGATTTTTACCCAATGGTAAAAACGTTATGCCCTGTTGAATGTGTCGCAATAATTTCGTGTTCGCCCTTTATGTTAGCCTTGCATTATTGTTTTGAAAGTTGTCTTGAAATGGACATGAAATGTTAGAGAAAAAACATGTAAATTTAGGTTCGCTGAGGCTGACATATACGAGCTTCAATTTTGACATAAATTTGAGTCGTAAAAGAGGCGAAACTCATTTCAATTAAACGCACTTTTCAGTAATTGATGAGCTTTTCAGTATTGGATCACTTAATTTTAAATGATTTTATCGTTTACATCTTTTCCTTCGTGTCACGAGTAACATTAGGAAATTCTATGCACCTTTCATTCTGAAATCATTTTCTGGATCTGCAATAGAGCCATCACTGTATAACTCCGGGACTGAATATTCTAACTAAAAAAAAGCTGTTTATCATAACATCACTGCCGATCAGTGGAGATTAGATTGGTCACACAAAACTCTTTAGCTAATCACTTAAAATATTTCCAAACATAATTGGATATAAAGTCCAAACCGGAAACTGCATTTCGAATTAAAAGCCTCTCGTCAATGGTATTTTTTTTCATTGTGTCGCTTTCTCAACAGTTTATAGATTGTACAATTACATTCTTGGAACTAATGGCATCCCATCATTATAGAAAAGGGTCAGAACGGTAATTTTCCTGCTTGCTCTCTACTGTGGCGAATGCTAGCGATTTTTCCCCATTATAAATGTCGCTGATTTACCTCTGCTGGCAGGCCACCGGAGCGCAACCTTGTGGCTCAGGAACAGGAAGCACACCGCTCAATGTTATACGATGAAAAGCATTGACGGAAAGAAAGAAATCCAACCGAGTCCTCTCCAACTAATGAAAGCGACTATTTTTAAATGAAAAAGTACATATAAATTGGATCGTACACAAGTTGGTTTCATCGAGTTTCACATTGCTTTCTCGGTTTCCATCATTCGACATATTATTTCCTAGGAAGACGCCTCACCCTCCGCCGCCGTTGGTACTCGTCGTCGCTTTCGTACCACCCTATTTTCCCGATCCCGAACTCCATTCCAACAATCTATTTGATTATAGTTCACTTACAATGCTGCTGCACCCCGGTGTGGAGGACTTGTCGTTTTTTTTATTCTTTATGCTGCATTTGCCGTCAACGTCGTCGTCATTTTATAACGAACCTACACCAACAACCTGCGAGCCGAAACCACCTGTTTTCCTGCAATCTTACACCCACCCGCCAACACAACGACAAGCGGTGTGAGTATGTCTTGTAGGGAACCTCAACAACATCAATATCAGCACTAAAACCAGTCCAGCACACCACAAGTTGACATACCCACATACCCACCCATGAACATTTCTTTGGAGCCAAGCGAGCATCTGAATGGGGTCCATCATTGGAAGCTGGGAAAAGGCCTTCTTCGTAGAAAAAAAGACCCCATTCCTGATCCGTACTGGGATGTGAGAAAATGAGAATAGGAAATGAAAACGTCAGCAGTTAGTAATCATACTAGCCTAACGTGTTAATACGACTTTTTTACTTCACGTATAGGACGATTTATCCATTTCTGCATTCTTCGGGGAGACGTTGCACCGTTGATGCTGATGCTGTTGAGTGGTTGTAGCAGGTATGGCCTCTTTTTATTTCATCCTTCGTTCAATCCAGTTGAAAGCCTGTAACCTGTTATTTATACCTTGACGTTTGCTCTATTCATTCTTTCCTCGATCCGGATGGAGTACGCCAGAGGGTGGGTCGCAGTAGTTTGGCATGGGACATTAAAGTGTCGTAAATGCCACTATGGACAATTTTCATGTTTTTGTCTTTACGTTTTCAGCCATCAAATAACACCTATAAGCGTCGGATAACTTAAATTTGGAGACCATTGTTCATCATGAGACGGTTGATTCTACGAAATGTGCTTATCCTAATCATTTTTTGTAATTCGGCGCATACGCCACATTGCTGTCACACGATAGCAGGTGCATTCGACTCGAACGTTACCAGCTCGTCGGTTCGTACACGCACAATAAAATCTGTCCTGATGGATCGAAGTGAATGCCACCGTGCAGAGGTAAGCATTTCTCTCGCAACCGCCGAAGCGCACTCAAAGTCGGTAATGTGCGGTAATGGTATTCCGCCGTGGATGATGGGTGGGTGGATGTTTGAAATAGGGCCCGCCTGGTGGATGCACTGCCATGTACTTATACATACACAAACATGTGTGCACATCGAGGGAGTTGGAGATGCACTTTGCAGTCGTCTGATGAATGTACTTTTACGAGCGCGCAGTCATTAGGATCGGTGACGTTTGCTTTTTTGCAATCAATCGACATTTCAATTTGCTATGATATATGGAAATGTCGGTTGCCGGGGAGTGAAGTTCGAGCTGAATAAGAGTAGTTGCACCAGGGTTCCGTACCATGAGGCTAGATTCAATAATCATAAAATAAACGGATTCGACATCATTGAGCTGATCGTTGGTCGGAACATGCAGGATATATTCATGAATTCATCGCAAGTATATATCCAATGTGACGATGTTTTAATTATTCTTGGCTAAGGACAAGCTAAGGTTCCTAGAACACTGATGTTTTTTATTCATGGGATAAGATGAAACATATCGATGCCATCGATTTTACTGCTAACCATCTGAACATAAGTTATGCAGCCAATAGGTAATATGTTCATTGCTGCTTGCTTTAAATTATTGAAAACCCATGGTTTCGTTATGTGCACATTTACTTGGAAACATGAACAAACAAACTACATCACTTCCAGACAATCATCTCCCGAGCAGATCAGATGCAATTCACTGGCTACTAAACTTTAAAATGTCACTAAAATAGCTCTCCAAGCAAAATGGTGAACAACGCCATCTGTATGGCTGAGCGCAGGAGACACTGTCAGGGCTAAACAACGAAAACAACAGTACCCATCTTCGCCATGTGTCATGGAAAAACAAATAAATATTACAGAATTTATACTCAAATATGCACAATGCAGCTTCAGTTCTGGGGTCCTTTCGAAGGGAGTAAGGAATGAACAAGTGGGCAAAGAAGGCGGCCAGTAGGAAACTGACGACAGAAGTTTTCTTATTCAATCCCGACTGGAAATAAAAGTCAAAGACACATAGGAAGCGATGCTGGAGAAAATGCTGAATTGAAAGAGTCAAGCTAGAACAAAACCGTGCCACAGGATGAATGCAAAGAAAATAAGCAAACTGAATGAAACGGTCGGTGGTGGAAAGCGCCAGCCATCTCCGTCCTTTTTTCCCACTGGCTGTGGGAAACTGCCGGGTGAAAGAAAGGAAATGCTGCACAGGACGACACAACTAGTGCATAGTGGAAGTGTGTGCATCAACTCTTTTCTACTCGTAGTGGCTCGAGTATTAGAGCAAGCACTTTGTTCCCATCCACAATGATGACGACGACGACGACGCGAAGAGATGTGTGCACTTGTGCCAGGGTGGTCACTGGTGGGCACCGTTCCCTATTACTACAGGAAAATGACCTAGGAATGGGTATACCTATGAACAAAAACCTTCTAAACTCGCCGGAACTGCACCGCATTGAAAAATATTGGACAATCATTTAGCGGACTCTAAAAATAAAAAATAAAAAACAGGTGTTCAGCATAAAATAAGGTGGATCCAATAGCAGTACAAAATCTATTGGACGGTGCGACATCCGACAGTTAATATTTAGAAAACTGGAAGTCTAATCAATTGAGAGTTTTCTGAATTTTGTAATTATCAAACGTCAAAACGAAATATTTGATCAGAATCATAATCAAAATCAGTGTACACTTAATTATGGATGGCCATTTTTTTTAAATTTTTTTAGCATTGTTAAATTCAACCTCTTCACAATTCACTTCGAAATGCTCATTTTCCTGGTTTTTCGGAGATTACAAATTTTCCGACTGTCACGGAAATCCCTGTGGATGACCACCCTGTTGTGCGCGCAGTAGAGAGAGAAAATTAAAGCCGGAGCCTGCTGAACGGGAAAATATGTCAAGTGATATATTATAATACGCGTGTGTGGCTGTCCATGAACCACGTACACAATTTAGATGAGAAACAAGGGATGGTATGAAGCAAGTTACTTCTAAAAACTGAACTGTTCACGTGATTCATGGATAACCTCACTGCACTTTTTTTTTGTACTTGACAGACCACGGAGAGCAGAAGGCTGCACAGCAATTCAGTCAGGCACATGCATTTATACATCAACAAACACGTATACATTTCACCATGTCAAAAAGGCAAGAGTTCACCGATATTAGAATAACTAAACTGGGAGTAAGGATGAAAAGGTATGCACAAAAGTTAGTTACGAAGGAGGTTTTAAGATTTCAGCCCGGGAATACATTCCTGGTTCAATCAGATATTTGATGACATCCTTACTTTTCGATATTCTCCTCAAACAAATATGGGTTTTCTACGTTCAATAAATTAAGTAAGTAAGCAAATATTCAACATTCCGACAAAACAATGTTATCGCATACGGAGATTTATAGCCCAATCGTGATAAACTTGAATTGACTCAAATATGCATGTAATTTTAAAGTCAATACTAATTATATTATTACATTCACGCCTGGTAGTAGTTGAGATATATGTTGGAAGTTATGTTAAAAAAAAGCACCAATTTATCATGCTGATCAATCAATCAGCGGAAAATGTCGCAGGTTAATTTTAAAAGAATGACTTTGAGCCAGGGGCGTTTGATTCGCATTTTCGACCTGTACATTGAACAGGGAGTAAGCTGTTTCACATTTTTTTACGATTCTATTATAAAGTGCGAACACACAATCTAAAACATGCTACCACCCCAACGTGTTCACCTTCATGAATGAACCATCAAAGTAATATAAAGCGGTTTGAAATTGATTTACTGTTGTAGAACCCCTTGGTCCGAAGTAGACTCTTGAACTTTTCGGTACTAGAAGCTTTGTTTTTGGTTTGATTCGCTGTATTAATTTGACATAATTTGGGGGGGTCGTGTGAGTTACGTTATTAGGGGCGAATCATTAAGCTTGGGACCGAGCTTGAGACCGATGTGCTGGTACTTCCCGAGCCAAAAACTGTATCCATTTTCTTGATGATTATCCAGCCGCTTGTAATATGCTATGTTGCCGTTTGCCTTAATTTCCAAGATCATAATTCGACCAATGGTTTGAACCATTGAACAGACCGAACAAAATACAGTAGTATCACGAAAAAATTAACAAAAAAAAAACATTTGTTTTGCTATTGTAAAACGATCCCTATGAGACCCTATGAGCTTATACTTATGCGTGTTTTTCATAGTTGGTTCAATAATTCTCTGGCAAAAAAATGAAAATTGTCAAAAAAAAAAAATTCATCGGAATAAGATTGATTTGGAACTTACTAAGTTGAAATTGAGCCTTTTTCCTTTCCCCTCAAAAATCTTCTGCCAAAATTTGAGCAACTCCTTTGAACTGTGGTCGCGTCAATTTCAATATTTCTTTGGAGTTTTGAAAAAGAAAAGCTTTGTGCTGCTTGTTACATTACAACACATATTTTAGTTGCCATTGGCTTTTTGGACCATACTTCGATTTTGTCGTATGATTTTAAAATATATTTTTTTTTTTTTAAATAAATAAAAAAAAATAAAAATTTTTTTCAAAAAAAAAAATAAAAAAAATATATTTTTCAACAAAAAAAGACTTTAAAAAAAATTTTTATATAATTGTTGTTTTTTTTTAATAAAAAAAAAAAAAAATTAAAAAAAACAACAACCTACAAAAAAAATGTTCTCTCTCCAAAACAGCTCACCTAACACCTTCAGCAATCAAACACGGAGCATAAAACTTCAAACGCATATGCTGGGCAATTTTAATAGAAATGAGCTCCATATGCTAAGACAGTACTCATCTTGTGTCGATTTAACTAAATGATTAAAACACATTTAACTAATTATGTTGTTGTGTTGTTGCATGTAGCGTAATCAATTATAATATTTTGAGAAATATCCTTCTTATCAACATGTAACCCTAGGAGTGGACAGCAATTTCTGCTAGAACCAAAGGTGTGAAGAGAAAGTATTGATAGGTCCGTAAGAGCACGGCAGGTTGTGAAATTGAATAGAAGCAGTTGAAATTGAGCGGAGGGCATGTTTGAAAGGCGGCATCCGATCAAGCAGACAATCTTTTGCCTAACTACCACAATGCGTGGTAGGCAAGGGGGAAGGGAACCCCCTTGACAGGCAAAAGAGTGTCGGCCTGATCGTGCTCATATACCGCCAATGGCACAGAGCAGTTCTAGCGATGTGAAATTTCTGTTTTACACTTCCTAAAGGCTACATATGACAGACATCAATTTCCTATTAGAGGTATTTTTAGGACACAACTACTAATGTTGTTAATATGTTTCTCTCATCGTCATTTACATTAACAACCTCAGAGAGAAACTCCGGTAACGTGTTGTATATGCTGATCCTCTTACAACAGCATGTGTTGGTGATGTCCCCACCATGGATTCAAATACATTTAACTAATTATGTTGTTGTGTTGTTGCATGAAGCGTAATCAATTATAATGTTTTGATAAAAATGATTAAGTTTGATATTCCTTTGTTTTACATTCGTCTTAGTGAAAATTCCAACCAGACTGTAATAGATACTGCACCCTAGCTCCGGCGCCAATCGCTGACCCGGTCGAAGGGTAGTTTATCTCTTACATAGAGGTTGCTTAGTTTTCACGCAGAAGAAGCATTATTGAAGGACTACTGAAAGCTCTAAATAGATCCAATGGTAGTTCAGAGGACGACTTTTTGAAAGTGCATGAGAAATTTTGATAAAGTACGTACATTAATCTGAAGTCAGTACACAGTGCGAACCCGGAAACGTTCGTAGTCAGATCTGCACCCTTTCTATGTAATGATCCTGAGGAAGTGAGCTAAGAAATGTGGATCTAGTGTTTGTAATCAAATGTAGGCTATACAATCAAATATCTAAAGGATGTTTTAAAAAACACAAACTAATCAGAAGTTAAACGAAAGCCAATAGGGAAATCTAATAAGTAGGTAAATGAATTACTGGAGAAATGATGGAAAACCATAAAAAAAAACTCAAAAAAATGGAGCAATTTCATTTGAAAGATTCCTCAGGATGGTTTGATCAACTAACTATGAAAATTTACGTAAAGATCCTGGTAAAAGGAACACTACTATACCTTTAGGGTAAAATTTCTCTAATTTTTAAGAGGAATAGGCATCTGCATATTGCAATGAGTAGAGCCAGTTTGGGTAAATGGCTAGAATTTACAGAAGAGGAGTAATAAAAACAATAAAAATGCTCATAAATAGGTGAATAAATTTTGAAAGGACAACAGGTAGATTCGCAACAAGTCCCTTTTATAACATTTATGAAGTGTTAAGACAAGTTTGGAAATTCTTCAAAAAGATCTGAAACAAACACCACAATAGGTTGAAGTGGTAGCTTATTTCATATTATATAATATCAAGAAGAACTATCCAGAATATCTGGAACAATTCCATAGGAGGTTCCCAAGGGCAGGGGTTCTCAAACTTGTTTGAGTTACGACCCACATTTGGAAATTACATTGATTCGTGACCCACCAAATATTACACACATATTCAGTGGGTTATATTCTTTTAGCCGCACTATGTAAATGTTCCGTTTCGATTTTGTTTCAATACAAACAAAAACTTGACAATATATGCCTGCTAGCATGTATGTAATGCATCAGCTATCTAGCGTTGTTGTCAGGGAGCAGATTTCAGTTTTTGTATCCTTTCCTGCTCTTAGTGCGTTGCAACGTTTAGACGCAGTAAGTATTTATCGCCATTTTCTTCGAAGAGAAATTGATTTCAAACAAGCTTGTGCATCTGCATCAAAGTAAGTAAAATCCTTATGAATTGCCAACGTCCGTCATTATTTTTTATTTTGTCTAGAAATGGGAAAAGCAAAACTATTGAGCGTGATATAGAAGGATCAAATCCAGGTTCTGGTGGATAGTGGACTTTCTTACCGAGAGATTGTCCGGCAAATCAACGTTCAGAAAAAGTGGTGCACAATTATCGGAAAAAAAACCCTAAAAAATGATACATAAGGCGCCAAGGGAAATTAGAAATTGACAATCAGGCAAAAAGGACAAATTCGACAAGAAGAAAATGCTTCGGTTCATTTAGGAATACTTGCTTTGAATTCCTCCTGCGAATGAGTTCGAAGTTGATGGTCTGCTGTATGGACGTAGTCCTCTCTTCCGCTGCCCTAATCTTCTACGCCTTTATCTCTTGTACTTTTTAGATGATCGTTGTAGTCTTGTTTCTACCTTTCGACTACCGTGCGTTCGTCCATCAGGACGCCCTTATTCTTACTCCTTTATTATTCCATATTTCGATGCGCGGTTCGAAGGCTTTGTCGGAAGAACAAAAAACTTGCTCCATTGGCAGTTCATATCCTGGAAAAGACGGGTCTACTGTTTCCGCTTCCGTTTGTATCGTCTCACATTTTGTCGGGTTATTTTCTTCAATATGCAACTCTAGGAGTGGACAGCAATTTCTGCTAGAACCAAAGATGTGAAGAGAAAGTATTGATAGGTCCGTAAGAGCACAACAGGTTGTGAAAATTGAATAGATGTAGTTGAAATTGAGCGTAGGGCATGTTTGGAAGGTGATCGAGCAGATAGACTTTTACCTAACTACCACAATGCATGGTTGTCCCAGATAGCTGTAGATGTCTCTCTACACATTCCTGGTTTCTGAAACAGATATTTGTATACAATGTTTGCTTATGACATCAATAAATAGTGTAAGGAGGAAAAATGGCTACAAGCGAAGTTGCATTTTACGGTTGCATTTGTAAGGTAAGAGAGCTTGTCAGAAATTTGCGGCTACAGGGAAAGAAGGATTATGCCGATCTTTAATCGAGTCAGGCAAAATCGATTAAAAAAAAAACCTGGGCGTCCTCGCAGTGTTTAACTCCAAAGTTGTTGAAAATGGTACGTTGACGAATTCGTCAAAATCCTTGTTGATCAGCGAATAAAATGTCCATGTATGGGTTGAGAAGAATTCCGAATCATTCCTTCCCCCCAACAATACCCATAAAACCACCAACAAAGTACTTTGAGAAAAGTTGAGATTCAGAGCATACAAAAAATGCAAAATACACGGACTTACGGAAGAAAACAAAAAGAATATATAGACATTGAATGATAGAATCTATGCAGCATCGATTAAAGCCTGTCCACATTAAATTTCGGACACTTTTCTTTCAGTGTAGATTTTGAATTATTTCACAGATCGCTGAAACGTTTCACTTATATGACCGCTGAAACTCTCCACTTTGTTTCGTGGTACAACATATTTACATTCTTGTTACATTCAGTAAAATAGTGTTGAATGGAAGTGGAAGTGCATAAACGCATTTTGTACGAACGGCGGCAAAATCCGAATTTATCAGTACGCGATCTTACCAAGAAACTAAACCTACCGAAAAGTACCGTGTTTTGTGTTTGCAAATCTTTTGACTAGCGCTTGACTGTGGATCGGAAGGTTGGAAGTGGAACAAATCGAAAAGTATGCTCCAGAAAAATGGACAAGAAGGTGGTAGCCATTATTGAGAAAAATCCCAATCTTTCTGTGCGAAATGTGGCTCGCAAAGTTGGAAAGTCAAAAATTCACTGCAAAGACGTGCTTAGGAGCATAATGGACGACGCAACATACGTACTCGAAGACTTTAAACAACTTCCGGGTCTGGCTTTTTATACTGCAATGTAAAGGACCGCCGTTGCCGAGAATTTCCGGACAAAGAAGGTGTCCAAATGCCCGAGGAAGTATTTGATTTGGCAGGCCATATGTAGTTGTGGTCGAAAATCTAAAAGTTTCGTCTCTACCAGCACTATCAATAAGAATGTGTACGAAAAAGATTGTCTGCAAAAGCGGTTACTAGTTTATCAGAAGCCACAACTCTCCAGCTTTGTTTTGGCCTGATTTGGTCTCTTGTCACTATGCGAAATCCGTCCTGGAATGGTATAGGGTACAAGAAGTCAAATACGTGCCAAAAACAGCCAATCCACCAAGCTGTCCAGAACTTCGCCCAATAGAGAAGTACTGGGCTCTAGTTAAACGGAAACTCTTCGAAACTAATAAGAAAGCAAATGGTACCGATGATTTCAAGAGAAAATGGAGAATCGTCACGGCGAGCGTATCTGAGGATACCGTACGGAAAGAAGGATAACAATCTTAATCAACTGTGATATAACTCTATTATTGTTAAATAAACAATCGGTTTTGTTGAATAATGTGTAATTTTTTTTTGCTGTTATTATTTTGGTGTCTGAAATTTAACGTGGCCAGGCTTTAAGCTATAAAGATCCCTTTAAAAGTCCGAGCCGTTTCACGAATTTAAAATCACACTTTCGTGATGGTTTGGGGAGCAAAATCCTCGGAAGACTGACTGGCTCTACTTTTCATAGAAAAGTGTGTCAAAATCAATGCCAATTACTACCCCAACAAGGTTTTGAAAAGACATTTGATGAAACATGCTTCAACCATTTTAGGAAGCCTCAAATTGCTCGTCGAACAAGATTCTGCTCCTCCACATTCAGCAAAAGTAACACAGACAGGATGCAAGGACAGTTTGCCGGACGAATTATGGCCGGCCTTTTTGGCAGATGTAAACCCATTGGAGTTTTACATTAGTGGCACTATGGAAGATAAGTTCAAGTACCGCTAAGCAACGGGCATTGAGAAACTCAAAGCAATTTTGAAGAAAATATGGAATGAGATTCCTGAAGAAAAGATGCGTGCCGATTGTAATGCATTTCCGAAACGGCTTAAGGCAATCATTAAAAAAACTAAAAGAACCAATAAAATTTAATTTCATTTCAAAGCTATGACGTTTCATTTTTGCTTTACTTAATTAGGCCAACCCCGTTAAATAGATTTAGTATGAGGCACGACAGACGCCACTAAGAACCTAGATTTCGGCATTGTGTAGAGCTTTGGTTGCCCTCGTAGAATATGAAGTTTTACCTTCTGAATGATTTCCGGTTCAAGAAGTTTTTTTTTTAATTAGATAAAATACGCTACCTGATGCTACAATTCTAGTCAGTAAATCGCAAAATACGGGTTAATCCGTAAAACATTAAAATCGGAATTCTAAAAGTGGTTAAACATTTTATTTAGCCAACCCTTCAAATCCTAGCCAAAAAAGTCTTTTAACAAATATTTTTATTTCAAAAACTGTTGTATAGACAAATTGTCAATGCACTGTAATGTCACTCATACAGTATAACTAACACAAAGAAAACTGCACTGCCTTTTACCTCCTTGTTTCAACTAGTAGGGTTCTTACCAGCATTGCGCGATGATGCTAATTAGTGCATCCACACATATAATCCAGCCAGAACCTGATGAAACAATACGGAAGAGCGCAGTAAAAAAAAAAAGACTAGAAACCTTTTCATACAGTAGCATCACTTCAGACATTTCTACGAGCGAGAATATGCTTCTCACATTTGCGATGCGCCTATTCACACCATGCTTTTCGTATTTATTTATTTTTTCATGCCAAGGATTCTGTGAAAGAACATTTTATCGAGACAAAAAAACTAGCCTCTCTGTAACTAGCATCGAAAATGATCTAGGCCAATTTTATTGGCCTATTATTTTAGCGTTCATCACGTCCAACAATTAATTTAATCGACAATAGCTGATCAAAAATAAATTTCACCAGCATAATTTTGATTCAATTTTCCAATTTTCAATGTCGTTGTAAGTCACAAAATAAAGAGGAAAATCTTAGATTTCGGTTAGGGAAATACAGGGTGTAAGGATATTGATAAGATACGTTGCATATTGATGTCGACGGCTCTTGCAGCAAAACAACATAAACAACATTCTCTCTGTCCGTGAAACTTGCTTTCCTCACTCTTCCGTCCTGCCGGTAAACCCCATAAGAAACTGTCACTCTGTGTGCGAAGACCCAATGCTGTCGACGCGAATTACAAAGTGGAATGTTCTTATGTCGGTGGAGTCGGAGAATAAGAAATGCAAGCTGGTCTATGCGAAATACCTATATGATGTAATGCCAAGGTTGTTTTGGAAAAGTGGCGAAGGCAAAAGGAATGGTTACACATTTTCATCCGTTGCGGTGCATGTTGGTTATGTGTGGAATTCCTGTTGAGGAACAAACCCTTCCAGCAGATATTCGATCTATCTGACCGGAAGAGGCGGGAAATCTGCGAAAACCACCGGATAGAGGATAAACGAGCAAAATGATTGACATTTTGTGGATGCTTGGATATTTCTACGATTGACTGCATCTGTGGTATTTCCGAAAGCATAAAAATCACTCTTCCGGTTGAAGCATGCGTGTCCCAAGTGGACATAGATCAACCGAGCCGGAGTTTGAATTACCATCCCAAACAACAGCTCGCTAGTCTGTTGCATCAAATGCTATTACGAAAGTGTATGCATTACAAACACTTGAGGTGAACAAACAAAATTTTCCCACCCCCTCTTATTGTCAACATCAGTTAGTCTGGATCGGGAGAACCCGACAAGTATCAGGTAGCGTATAGCGTGTTGATGGCTACTTACTAATTCCCTCAAATCGCTCACACCATGCGGTGCATACATAGCGTTCTAGCTCCCAACAGCCAATTGTGTGAGTTGTGTGCCAATGTAGGTATATTGAAATTGGGGAACCTGCTGTTGCCACTACCCATTGCTGTATCCCGGAACGAGTAAGAACATTTCAAAAACATATCCGCAAAAACCGTGCAGCGGATGAGCGGCCTACATCAGACCAAGCCTGCGAGCAGTCCAATTTTGTATATTTGAGCAGAAAACACACATACATCACAACAAAACATTAATCTTTTTGTTTTTGTTTTGTTACGGTTATTTATACATTGGAGTACATATTTGTTTATTTAACTTTTATCCCTCATACCCATCTCCTGCGGCTTTCCTGGTGCTTGAGACCGCTGCATTGTGGGTGAAAATTGGTTGCAAATTTGGTTTGAAATTCGATAATCAAATGAAAAATTATGTGATGTCGCACAATGGCGGATTAGTGGAATTAGGGGTTCCGAACCGGTTCCTGGTCTATAAATACAAGTAACACTTTGTCCTGTTTTCTCAAATGGATTTTACTAAAATATATTATTTTACTAATATAGATGTGATCCAAGTTAATTAATCTTTCTTTAGGGTAATGTGGAGCAAAAGTTTGCACTTAACTCTTATTGTATTGGCAGATAAGCACATGATATTTGTGTTGGTCGTCAATTTGTACCTTAGTCGCTTATCTTTCAAACTTATTACTATAATTGATTGAGCCAATGTTTATAATCCGAATTTTTAATTGCTCAAATGCGAACTTTTACCCGATAGCGGGTGCAATGATTTGCATCTTTCGGGGCAAAAGTCCGTACTAGCGGGAGGGTAAAGTATATGTTTATGTGAGTAGTTTTATCCCTTCTTTCTGGACACCTGATGTCACAAGACAAGTCACATTCCAACACTGAAACGGTAAACTACACAAAACCATGTGCTCCTTTGACTCAACCCTGAACTTCCACACGATAAGAAAAATTTAGGTAAATATCAAAACATGTAATCTATATATATAAAAATGAATGTTTGTTTGCTAGTAACTCTAAACTCTAAAAAGTACATGGTTTGGCAGGCTATTTGTAGTTGTGTACGGTTAGAGCGAAAACCGCTAGCAACGCCTTAAATCAGAAAATCAGAAAAAAACAGACGAAGACTACACACTACCAAAATGTCATGTAAATTTCTGTCCCCTGAGACCGACACATGCAAGCGTCCTTAAGCACAAATGAGTTGAAAGAGATGAGAAAATAAATTCAATCAAACACTTCTTTCGTCGAATTGCGTATGTGTCAGTTTCAGGAGACATAATTTTACACGAAATCTTTCTTTACGTTTCCCGACTTTTTACAAACATGAATTACGACTCGTGTAAAATTCATAATTTCTAAGTGTGTACATTGAATAACAAATCTATCGAATGGGATGAAGTTGCATCCATGTATAGATCCAATTCCGAAATATTTGTCATCAAAACAAAGACACCTTACAAACTACCAATAGATAACGAGTATGAGGCCACTATATTTTCCGAGTTTCTATATACTGAATGTATATAAATTCATTTAAAAAAAATTGACAAAAATTGCCGATTTTTCATGGGTTTACCTTCACCCGCACTGACGAAACTACTCATGCAGCATCAATCATAGTAACCCATGAGTCAGCAGACAAAATTTGACAGCTCTATCGGTCGAACTCTAATCGTGATGGCAAAAACAGTGAAGCAACTCCGTTAAGAAGTGTGCGCGTTCAATGAATGGCACCCCGCTCCGTCGAAAGCGGACATCGTGCGGCACTTTGTGGACGCCGGATACGCCCGTTCCGGCATCTACAACATCTTGGCACTATTAGACAACAATCAGGGCATCGAAAGAAAGCCCGGTTCCGGTAGGCCGACGACCCTGAGCGACAAGAAGCTCCAAAGGATGCTGAAGAGGAAGACCGAGGGAAAAGTGGCTACATCGCTGCGTGCGCTTGGCCGGGAGGTCGATTCAACCGGCCAAACAGTGAAAAGTACCTGGCAAACATGAACATACATGTCAGGAAGCGGAAGTCGCGTCCACTGGTTTCGGAGCTGCAGGTAATGACGCAACGGCAGCGGCTGAATAAGATGGTCAACTTGATTTTCCCGGCGAGTCGCGACGTGGCGGTGGTGATGGACGACGAGACCTATCTCACCCTGGATGGCAACGACTGGCAAGGCACTTCGTATTTTACTTCCCCCACGAAGGAAGTGAGCTCCTAGGTGAAGCTCATTACACACACCAAGTTCCCCAAGAAGGTGCTGCCTTGGCTGACAATCAGCGAGAAGGGGATGTCAAAGCCGCTCTTCTTTCGCTCCGGACTGGCCGTGAACGGGGAAATTTATAGTACGAAATGCCTGCCGGAAGTTGCGTCGTTCATCAAGAAATACCATAAGGGCGAAGACGCGGTGTTCTGGCCGGATCTGGCGTCGGCCCACTACTCGAAGCAATCGTTGGAGGAGATGGAGCGACTGAATATCGATGTGGTACATAAGTCGGCGAACCCGCTCAACGTCCCCCAGCTGCGGCCCATCGAGAATTTCTGGGCCAACCTGAAGCGTAAGATCTACTCCAACAATTTTGTCGCGAAAACTGAGGAGGAATTGATAAATAAAACGAAGAAAGAACTCAAAAACATGCCTACACGTATGTTTTCGTCCGCCATGACGAATGTTCCGGCTAACTGCCGGAAGGCCGCTCGCAAGGGCGTAGAAGTTTTTTGCAAGTAAGCTCAAATAATTACCTTCCATGGGAAATTTATTAAAAGCAATTATCTGTCTTAGCTTTTTTCTTATCACCATCCGAAAAAAGTCCAGTTTTTTAAATGCAAACGTTATTGAATACCAACAAAATATTTTGTTGATTCAAAGCAGAGTGATTTCTTTGCGTGTACAACATCTCAATACATTTCATTATACCTGTTGAGCTTCCAGAAGAGTCACTTAATTTTACCAAATACGTATTGTTGCTTTGTTAAGTCCAGGAAGCTACAGTTAAAGCTGTAGATTTTATGTTTTGAGCTCCAGGATAGTTTGGATAACCAAGAACGTCTGAAGATTATCTCATAATGTCTGTTGTTCTTTCAAGATATTCAATGAATACGTTTCAATACACATCGTAGCTTTGCATAGTCTAGAAAGCTTTTGCTACAACTTTAGGTCTTATGTTCTGATCTCAAGGATAGTTTGGATGACCTAGAACATGTCATATGACTTTATCATGTTTGTTAACCTTTAAGAATATTAACTGAATATGTTTGAATATTTAAGTTAACTTTGTATTGCCTAAAAATTACTGTTACAACTGTAAATCCAAAGTTCTGAACGCCGGGACGTTTTGGATGATCTAGACCTTCCCAATATTATCTTCTTATGTATTTTTACTTTGCAAAAAATTCACTGAATTAGCTTGAATACGTGGCGTAGCTATGTATATCCCAAAAATCTACTGTTGCTACCGTAGATTTCAAGTTCTCAACTCCAGGGCAGTTTCGATAACTTAGAAGATCACTCAGTTATAAAATAATGACTGTTGACCTTCCAGAAGATTCATTGAATATATTTTGAATGCATAGCCCTAAACACTACTATTGCAAATGTATATCTTATGCTTTGAACTAAAGGACAGTTTGGATGACCTTCCACACTATTCCATGAATATTGTTAAATACATATTGTCCGTTTGCATACTCCAAAAACCTAACATTAAAACAGTAGATCTTATGTTCTGAGCTCAAGGACAATTTGAATGATCTAAATCATCCCAGTTTATCCCATAAATATGGGTGAAAACTTAGCGTAATTTTGTATAGCTACTCTTTCAACTGTACATCTGAAATTCTGAACTTCCCAGATAGAAGAATTGATGTAGAACCAATTTGCCGAAAACAGTGTACTTTTTTATTCAGTCTGTGATTTTATACAGCCATTTTTCTTTTGGGGTCATATATGACCCCTTAGGGCTGAGGGGTTAAGAAGCAAATAAAGTAATAAAAGGTGTTTCGATCAAAATTTGGTTGACTTAAACTTGACGCATTTCCTTTCATCGTGCATTAAAAAATTTTGCACACCCCTCATTTTGAAGATGTGTGCGTGTAGCATTGAGATTAGCACTTCAGTTATCAAAATGTCGTCGAAGGAAGATAAGCAACGCATCAAAATCCATGGCATGGCGAAAATCCAAACTACTCTCACGCCAAGTTGGCGAAATTGTTGAATGTGGCTAAATCAACTGTTACCATCGTATTAAAAGTGTTCGGTGAACGTTTGTCGACAACCAGGAAAGCTGGATCGGGGGGAAATCGAAAGCCGGAGGCCACAGCGACGACAAAAAGAGTTGCCCGCTGTTTCGAGCGGAACCCCAACCTTTCCGTCCGAGATGTCGCAAAGAAGCTGGGAGTGGCGCCTTCAACCGTGGATAGGGCTAAAAAACGAGCTGGACTGTCGACTTACAAGAAAGTAGTGACTCCAAATCGCGACGATAAACAAAACACGTCGGCCAAAGCACGATCGCGAAAGTTGTACACGACGATGCTGACAAACTTTGATTGCGTGTTACAGGACGATGAAACTTACGTCAAGGCAGACTTTAAACAGCTTCCTGGACAGGAATTTTATACGGCAACCGGACGGGGAAAGGTGGCAGATATTTTCAAGCACATTAAACTGTCAAAGTTCGCGAAGAAATATCTTGTGTGGCAGGCCAGCTGTACCTGTGGTTTTATGAGCAAAGTTTACATTTCCACCGGAACCGTCAACCAGGAAATTTATCTGAGCAAGTGCCGACAAAACCGTCTACTGCTTTTCCTGGAGCGACACAATTGTTCCGTTCTATTTTGTATTTGGCATCTTGCCATTACGGAAAAAAAGGCCATGTAGTGGTATGCTGTCAACAACGTTCAAATAGTGCCCAAGGACAAGAACCCTCCCAACACGCCAGAGCTCCGCCCAATCGAACAATATTGGGCCATCGTCAAGCGGAACCTTAAGAAGACTGTTGTGAGCGAGGAACAGTTCAAGGCAAACTGGCGTTCTGCGGCGAATAAAGTGGACAATGAGACTGTACAAAATCTTGTGGCAGGTGTTAAACGAAAGACCCGGCAATTCGCATTCGGTAAAAAGGAAGCTTAGCTGAATATTTCTCCTGTATTCTGTATTAACTGAACTTGAAAAAGAAAAAGAATTTGACTTATTAATAAAAACTTTGATCGACTCGCACACATTACTGTTTGACCAAATTTCAATCGGAATTTATTTGATTGCGTAATCCCAGACCCAGCCTGGAGAAATGTACCTAATTTTACTCTAAGTTTTGAATATGAAAGTCTCAGCTTTGAATTTGAAAGTATTCTGAGTTAACTAACACTCAATGTTGTACCTTGATTTCACATTCCATTCAAGCTTTGCAACCTATCTATTAACAACATGTCCTGCCACGCATTCCCGATGGATCAACTATTATTCAACGCAACTTGCTTTCAACCCACGTTTCACCCACCGTGAAACAGTCGCTTCCAAAGTATACCGCGTGTCCACTCTATTTTCCACGTCTACTGCCTTGTTGTTGAACCGCGCCGCCAGGCCAACCGGAGCATCACAGGTCGGGAAAACTCCCGTTGTCTGTCTCATGTTATTCCTTTCCGCATGCTCATCATCATCATCATCATCACCATCACCGGGGCATCATGGGATGCTATCATCGCCTCATCTCAACAGCTTTTCCTGCTGATGTGATGTGGCTTACTAGTACTATAGACGGACGATGATGTGCTGCTTTCAATCCATCCACTTTCGACGGCCCCGAGAGGTGCCTCGTGTTTGTCGAAATGGATCAACAGTTAGGACCGGGGAGGGAAGTTTCGATTGGTTTAACTTATAAGAATAATAGGGTTTTGTCAAACATAATTTATCGTTTTGGATAAACTGGACATCCCTAATTTTGATCACACTGGGATGTTCTGCCACATTACGAGACGAGGGTAGCCAATGTGTCGGTGCGGCGTGTCAGGTCGGTCGATTTCTGCCGGTCGGTTGGTTTGATTTAAATGTTATATCCCATATGCGTCCTCCAGTCCGTTCCGTGGTGCTCGGGAAGGGATGGATTTCGAAGAGCTATAAGTTTGTGTCTGACTATCGGGAAAGGATTTAAGCAGTTCTGAATGTTTATGACCAGCACGAACCAATAGTGCACGAAACGCATCCAAAGGATGGAAGGATCAGGTTTAGGAGTGTATTTGAACGATACGCTTCCGGATGGCTGAAACTGAGTCTGCACTGACGGCACGCTGCTGCTGACGAACGACCGCACACGAAACAGTTTTCGCATCGGTGTAGGGATATGTTTACAAATGTTGACGTTGGAAATTTGAAAGTCTGATGATAAAATCCCTTCTGGCACTTGACCGGAAGCGTTGTAACGATTTTCAAGCCGCTTTGATGAAGCGAAGCAGAAGATGATCGGATGATACGAGTAACGAGTGACTGCGAGGAAAAGGGGTTTGTTTTGGATTTTAGGGTCGAAGGGATGGATGGTAGGTAAATAGGAGAAAATTAACATTTAGGTACTCAAATCTAGGCCTCCATTTAAATACATTATGGCGTCCTCGCCCTTTATTGTTGCAATTGAGAAATCAAATTCCCAGATTTGTTAAAGGAATGAAGATTCGGATGCTTGACTGAAGGTGAGCGTTGTGAATTTTCTTCAGAACTAATTTTCAGCCGGGGTATTTTTTTTGACTTGTTGAGGTTGGCGTTCAACGTGCCCATGTCATTTAGTGGTGTCAACTTTTGGATTAAGCAATTAGGTTGACTTTTTTTGCATTTTTAAAAAGTCTCTCGTAACACACAAGCAAGAAGATACAGGTAATTGAGTTTCAATCAATTTACCATCATCAACCGTGAGGTTCCCAACAAAAGTATTAACCGCATTAAAATTAACACATCCGAGCCATGCACTTACAACGACTCCCACGTCGTAAAAACAACATATTAGTCGGCACAACAACAAAGCACCAACGCCGGATTGGGTCACAGTGACGATGACGGCGGGCGTAGGTGGCGGCGAACAACAAGGAAAACGAAACGAGGCGGATTTGAATTTCAATTCCATATGCACCATCCTCCTTCGTCCTGTATCATTTTTCCCAGAAACAATCGGAAAACTCTTCTGCGTTACACAATTAAGCTTTCTCTCTTCCGCCTTTCTTCGGGTGTCGTCTCTTGCTCCCAGCTTTTGTGTTCCTCTGATTTCATCACCCACCATACGGTCGCAATGCTCATCATGGGTTCATGTGGCCTTTTCCGCTCCGTTTTTCCAGCTGAACCATGTTACACTCGCCTTCGTTTCTTCACCATTTTCCATCGGAAAGACTGCCGAAACACAACCGTATGGAAGTGGTCGGTTTGTTGGAAGGAGCGGTATTGTTTACATTTCTATTTACATCTTCAACCGACAGTTGTTGTTAGCTTCGCTCGTTCCAAATGTGTGTGAGTGTACTGATGCTGTTGCGAAGCTACTGTGTTGTTTGCATTTGAATTGTGCAAATACGCGACCTCCCAAACCACCGCCCCACCGCCGTGTACCTCTTCAACCACCAAGAGGGATTGCGGGCACTGGAAATGGGTGGGTGCTTTGTGTACATTGTAAATTCATCAAAATAATAATAATGATAATATCCTCATCTTTTGGCAAATCCGGAGGTGCTTTCTACTAACATACAAGAGGGGTAGAACACGAGAAACAGAAAACTAGAGTCCTTGGTTCTGGGGATAAAAATAAGATTCAGGAATAATAGGAGTTCATGCATTGCTCCACACAAAGGCGCACTATACTTCGGATAGTGGGAGCGCGGGGTCAGAGGCGGTAGTTTGCGGTGGATCTATGGGAACTTGGGGAGAGAAAGGTGTACAGCTGCACAGCGAACAGGGAGAAATAGTATCCTTTTCATTCGGATACCCAAGATGCTTCTCGCTGAAGAAAGGCTGGCAATGGGTGGAACAGGCAGGAATCCAACATTCATCATACTGTGTATACACTTGAGTAGACTCGTAATATTCATTTCTTTAGTGCAAAAGTTCGCTCGCTCTATGGATATATGCTCACTGGACTGACTGCCATCATTGATGTACAGTGGGTGGGGTCGAATTTATTGGATAAAATAAAGAATCACGAAGCCGAACGACACTATTTTCAAAGCACGGGGTCGATTTACGGTTATTTGGATAATTGCTCGGCTTTCCTAAACACAGGTAATCAAACGTCTCCGCCAAAATACAACTCCCGAATGGCACGCACACCCATATCGGAAAACCAGCCCTCTGACCCACTGTGTGACCAACTGACTGAATGCAAATAGCATTCTCGTTTTTCTTCCATTCATTCATTCATTCATTTCGCACACAATTCTGAACATACACCGCACACGGGCCGGATGGGATGCTTTTATAAGGAGCAGCTAGCATCAATATAGCATCCACAAGTATCATCACTCATGCACAGGATAACCAGAGCAGCACAGGAGCCAGCGAGATATGGCTGGCAGCAAAAAGGGGATATTCCTCCCCTCAATTCTAATTTAGAAGATTAAAATTATTCATTCGAAACACATGAAGCGATTTCTTGTTCTCGTTGTTTTTCCCCGGGTGCAGTTTTCCGCTCCTGCCTCACTTGTTCCCTCTAAAAGTATAAGAAAGAAGCATATCTGGGGTTCACCACCAGACCAATAACAACCGCACCAACAGCAACGACCTCGACGTCGGAAGCAGCACCTAGCAGCATCATCTTGGCAATAAGAAAACAAAAAACCCATCCATTGCTGCGTACAGGGATTCCCTTTTCCCGGTAATTAGAGAATTTTGCTCACCAGGACATGGACGGTTGGGCGGTGGGCGCGCGGCGTTCTGCTGACGACCGTCGACGTCGTCGATATGGTTGTTCTGTTTCTGTTTCTGAAGGTTATCAGGATTATCGAGTTCAAATTATAGAGCTAGGGTGAACGACGGAGAATGTCGGGGGCAAAATCAAACCCTGTTTCAGAGCGACAGGCAAATAGGAAATTTCGATCCGATTTAAAGCAAATTATATCCTTCAAGCGTGGCTGGTGCTGCTGATGCTGATTTTGCTGATTTTCCCTCCTCCCCCTTTCGGAGGCAGGTTCCACGTGCAACGCGTG
This sequence comes from Aedes koreicus, assembly GCA_024533555.2. Taxonomy (NCBI): domain Eukaryota; kingdom Metazoa; phylum Arthropoda; class Insecta; order Diptera; family Culicidae; genus Aedes; species Aedes koreicus. The sequence continues at coordinate 516,719 of JAHHFK020002048.1, read as the reverse complement.
GATTTTAATAATCATATGCCGGGTTGACGAGGCTGACGGTGGTTGCCGTTGACAGCGGGGTCGTGATCGGAGAAGGTTTACCGTTTACGAAAACGTCAGCGTAAGACGGTAAATTTTGCGGTATGCGATCGTTTGTTGCTCGTCAACTTGAGATTAGGTATTCAAAGGCAGTAGATAGCTTCCGTGAAAGGTGAACGTTGGCCGGTTTACAATGGCGCTCTATAAATTTCGAATCCATACGCTTCTGTTTGTCCGGTACAGGGCCTAATCGGTTCTGAATTCTTTTTGACAGCACACAAATTCTTTCTCTTAAATTTCTGAGCGAAAATTTAAAAAATAGGGGAAAGTTTTCTTACGCTTCCACTAAATGGAAACCACCGTTACTAAAACGTTACAAGGAACGTTTTTGTGCTTTCCGGAAGGTGCAACCAAGGAATCAAAGCGGTACAGCGGACCAATAATTGCGTCAGAATGCCATGAAGGCTTTCCAAGCGAGTCTAGCACTCGAATTCGAACGTGTCCAGTTTGGTATATACGAATTCGGGAAGATTTTTTCAATTACCGAGCTACTAAGTAACCGAATCGGAAAGTAAAACAAATCATTACGGCCAAAACGCGAGCCCCAACCTTTAACGAATTTCAACAGATGCATCCTTACGGACGATGAAACGTACGTCAAATTGAACTTCAAACAACTCTCGAGACAGAAGTTCTATGTTGCCAGGGGTCGAGGAGATGTTGTCAAGATAAATTTGTTTTTGCCGACAAATTTGCCGGTCAGCTGATGATCTGGTAGGAAATCTGCAGATGTGGCCAGAAGACTCCGGTTTTCAACACGATCAACAATATGAACGGACAGTTATACATCAACGAAAAAAATAGTATACTTACACGCAAAAAAAAACACAGTAGAAACTACGATTTCGAGGGTTACATTAAGCGCAAACACCAACAATTTTCACCCGACTATAAATGCGTTTGATTTTGCCATCCCTGCGATTAGATCAACCATGGTGCGGTTGATATCATTATGAGGTCTGTCAAATATACCACATATGTTGAAGGTTGTATCATAAACATAGTAAATTTGATTGACATTCCATGGTAGTTTTGAGAATAGCCATAGTCGGGTGAAATGGTAGTTTTTACTAAAAGATTTTTTTCAGTGTAGGCGCTCACTGTACAGAAAAAAGGCTTCCCGAAAATGAAAACGGACCGTCAACTACACGGAAACAAATGTGTGCCCAGATCCGTGAACTGCGGTCATGCATTCGAGAACAAGCGAAAATACACCGTGAACTGAATCACAAAACCAGGAACTGAATCACGTTTTAAGGTAAAAATTCAGAAAACGTGAACTAGTTCATGGTCCGTTTTCATTTTTGGAATTTTTACCCTTAAACGTTATTTAGTTCATGATTACGTGATTCAGTTCACGGTGTATTTTTGCTTGTTCTCGAATTCATGACTGCCGTTCACGGATCAGGGCACGGATTTTTTTCCGTGTGAAGTCCCGTTAAATTAAGGCCAGATTTGGCGAATTGTCACTGTAAAGTACATCACGTATAACACGATTCTTTCTTTGAATTTGAGATACGCAACTGCTGCACACTCATTTTCACTATCGTCGACGAATATGTGCATTTGATCTTGACAACTAAAAAAGATAATCTGTAACATTAACCAGCTCCGGCAGAACCTGTGACCTTTAATTGAGCAAGGTATTTTTGCGCAATACGTTCAAAATTCTGAGCATATCTTACTCGACATTTCGAATAAAAATAGCTCTTAGTAATACTGTTCGAAGATTTTTCACTAGTTTAATACGCTGAGAGGATGTTCTATGAAATACTAAGAGAATGTTTCTTATGATTCTGTACATATTATATTCGAGATTTGTATTATGGTGAGTTTTGCACATCCTTCTCAGCAAGCTTATCCTGTTGTGGAACATGAGCAAATATTGTTTGGGATCCAAATAAAATCCTCGATATCAACTTCGTCATGCTCGAAGTTTGTTGCGAATTATACCTAGAAATTCGAACGTATCTTGGTAAAATTCATGAGAGCACTTTGTTTGAGAATGCAAATGGACAAATCCTATTCGGAACTTCAATCGTATTATGCACATTTTTAAACGAATCCTGCATGGGATCCTAAGCGAATCATACTAAGTATTCGGATTTGGTGAATCTCAGAATCTGGGATGAAATGAGTGATTGATAAAGTTTTCAGTAAATCATTCTCAGCTAATTTTGTACGAGTTTTCTTCATCATATTAGGTATTTCTGTTATGCCTTAGCACTCAGTGTGAATTTTTATAAGGATTCTGAGCAACTCCTGTATGTTATTCCAATTGAACCATAGTTGAATGTTTTACGCAATCTTCCAAACAACAGACTAGATTCAGGCGTTACCTGACATAAATTTACATGAAATATCCCTGGGGGCGACCCCGGCGTAGTGGTTAACATCCATACATACCTCTCACGCCAAAGTCACGAGTTCACCCCCGAACAAGTTACGAAAATACCCAAAAAGGTATTTGAGTGACTACCACGGGAGATGAACCAGCCCAGGGCTAAAAATCTCGATAATCAAGGAACTAAAAAATGAAATCTTCCATTAATTTCTGCCAAATCTAGCATTCCTTTCATGTGCATTAGATAACGCAGAAAATTTAATGTTTCTTTCAAACTATGTAGGGTATTTTGTTTTGTTTTTTTTTGGGATTGTAAGCGGACAGATTTGCTAGTAATGAGCAGATAATACTTGGGACTCTGATTTAATCCCAATGAAAATATTTTATAAGGTAATGAACATATTTTACTTGAACATATTCAACCTGATTATTGAACAGATAGTCAGAACACATCACAACCACAATGTATTCACTTTTAAGAATGAACCATCAAAGTAAGACACTAAGTTGCCTTAAGCTTTACTTTTTAACACTGTATGAATATATACATTTTGAGCAAACAGTCAAGCAGCTAGGAAAAAATCAAGACTTGGTAACGAAAACGCCAAAGTTACTGTCAGAAATGTTGCTTAATATGTATTTCCTAATTGGAATGGTCTCACCTAGTTCGAATTTTCAATGAAATTCAACTAAGCGTAGTCTTTTTGGAAGCTAAACTTGTTATAAGTTCAAACTGTTGATCACAAAACACCTAAGAGCTTCTGAAAGTATCACGCTTTGATTTTTTGAAAATCAAGTTTAGGGTTTAAGCTAATTCGGGATTTCAATTGTATAGTTGCTTGAGGGTTGTTCGCCTCACCAAGGGAAACAACCTGGACCCTACATATTGAACTCATCAACGCATGGGCTGGAGCCCACGGGTTTACTTCGTGATCAGAGACTTTAATCTTAAAAAATCCCAACGGCGCCGACTGAAATTAATACCACACCCACTGGGACGAAGGGCCACGCTTACCACTACATCACCGGCGCCGTCAACTTCATTTTCAGCGATTTATACTCAGTTAATTGTACGTTCGATAAGCATGCACGGATTTCTAAACGCTTCTTCGTGCAATCTGGAACGACTTTAAGCATGAGCATTTCTTTCTATTTTTAGCAATATTTCTTGGAGAAGCGTATTTAATAAAAAAAATTATGATTTATGACCACATTTTCAATGCTCTCAATTAATTTCTTTTAACACTCTAAACAGACGGGGTTCAACTAAACTGAATTGAATTATGCTTCAATTTGTTCAATTCCAAAACCTCAATAACTGATGAATATGTGCGTACTTTGTTTTGGATTATGGCTTAAGTGGATTGGATCCATTCACTTGCATCTTAAAAATGACAAAAACCTTTATTTTCCCCAGTTTATTTTAATCGTTGAAAAACATTTTAAAGTTCAGTTTGGAAGCTAGGTCAAGATGTCAACTATCATGTTTTTCTACTTTAACTCATAAAACCATATTACACAACATATTTTCCCATTTATAATTTAAACAAAAAATGCTGGAGGGACCATCAGGGTACCCGATCGCAGCGATTTGGATGGGGAGAGTGGGCATTCCAACTCCCTGTTATTAACATTTCCTGGATAAAGGGCGGGCTAGTCTCCCCGCACATTGAGGCATCCTATGCTAAAATGTGTGGTAGACCAATATCATCATCATAATCATGAGATTGTTGCATTGTAAAATGTATTTTTCATTTTTCGATGTGAACTCTACTCACGGTTCGAATCGGATAAAGCAAGTTCAGTTGCAATTACAAGCAACTTCTGCTCATTATTTTGAACAAATTTATCTTGGTAGTCCGATTCAAAAAACCTTCGAATTCTCAGCACATCCTCCACAGGATTTTGAGCACATTTTGCTCGGGCTATTGCGCGTGTTCCGTTTATCTTTATGAAAGACTCTTTCTAAGAAGGTTGGGTCAATCTGTATCAAGATTACGTTAAAATTACTATTGAGTTATAAGCAAATCATACTCATGTTGTTAGAGCGTTTAGTTCGGCATGCCTAACAAAATGTGCTCACCACAAATCAATTTTCATTTACCGGAAATTTGCTTGATGTCCATGTTGCTTCTTTCAAGAAATATCGAGGAACCTATCGAAAAAATTGTCGAATGTTCATACGCTCTTAAAAATAATGATTATTATGTGTGACGTAATCCTTATCGCACGTCAAAAACTCAAAGACTTAAACTTCTATGGCCCCACCAACTATATGTTCATTTGGATTACAGGAAATGGCTACACAGAAGAAAAATAATTAATTTGAACAAGCGCGTGCAATTTCCCCTCGTTTAATTTCAAGCCAATGGAGGTGGAAACAACGATATTGTTTGCAATCTTTTATACAACAGGCTAGATTCCGGCGTTATCTGGCTAAAATTTACTTCAAATATCCCATTATTTTCTGCCAATTCTAGTATTCCCTTTATGTGCATTAGGTAACGCAGAAAATTAAGAGTTTCTTTTTATCTTCGTAGAGCTAGGCCTATCGACAAAAACTGCATGTCCTTAAATGTTTCTTTTATTGATATATCATCGAGACAACACTAATGTATATTTTTGATTTTCAGGATAAAAATGGTGAAAACATATTTGCCTCGAATGTCAAGCATAGGTCGAATCCTAGAGCCATAGACCACGGTAGAGCCATTTCCTCTATTTTAAAAACTTGAAAAGTGCATAATATCATACTCAAAGTCATATTTCGCAACCTAGTTTTACATTAACTTCTGGAGAATGAGCATTTACAATTTTTGACATGCTGCTGGAGAATGACATTTACAATATTTGACTCTACATTTTTGACTCTAGTGTTAACTTGCTGCAAATCTAGGCTGTATTTTATATTTTCACTTGTACTTTAAATTTAAATGGCCTACTGTAATAGAATACAAATTGTTTGCGAAACGAGGGCGGGCTCTTCGACCCCATTTATCAGGTTTACTCTGTCAATTGTGTGAACTTGCTTCTGGAAGGCGATTCTCTACCTTATATTCGCGGGTTTTGCGTAAGTGCCTCTGCTTACGGGCCCGCCCAAACGTTTTTGGCCTTTCATACTGGAGCTTGATGATCACAAACAACAATAGAATCCTGAATTTCCGTCTAACAGGCCGCCATTTACGTACATTCAAGCAACCATAAATTTACCCGTTTTTTTTTTTGCTAAGACTGTAGTTTAAAAATGTTTCAATTTCCACGATCTCAAGTTTGAATTTGAAATCCATATAGGTAACATCTTTTGACATACTTCGCAGAGCACATTGAAGATTGAATATACAAAAACAATATTTGTTTACTTATTTTTTAGTAAAAAATCTACGGAAAACCTGTAATTAACATTAATCAAACTGATGTAAATCTTTCGATGTGCAAGTTTGAAAGTAACTCTACGTGAAACTCCTACTTGAAATTCTGAACAGAGTTTACATAGAACTTGATAAGAATTATTTCGATGGTTTGAGTTGAGTTCGCTTTAAGTCCTGAGTAGAATTCATTCGATATCATTAGCAGGATTCGCTTGAAATTCTAAGCGTTCTAAGTTCCTGATCAGATGGAATCAGATGGAGTTTTTAATCAGATTGGACCCCCTAAAATTTACTAAGGAACCGCCCAAATTTATGAGTCAAATTTACTGCAGACATTTGGTAGAGTTTAAGGTCTGTATCCACACTAATCTGGACACCTCCAAATCACTGGAACTTTTGAAAATATTGCACGTAGGAGTGAAAAATCGTTGAGCTATACCTGTGAGTCTTTTATGGGAAAGTCAATGATTGGTGATTAAATTCCATGTTTAGTGTTCAAGATGGTGATGCATGAAAAGCACGTGCGCTAGCGGATTTTGTGCGGACGTAAAGCAAATCCTAACTTGTCAGTAAGAGAACTTGCAAAAAAAATTGGGTTTACCCAAGAATCTGTACCATCCCTAATGGATGGAATCAAGCGTAAAGTTCGAAATTTATTTGCAAGGACCGAATAACTATGTTTTGACTTTATGAATTGTTAAATCATATCCCATGAATCTGAAATAAACAAAATAAAAAATAAACTGATCTAAATAAAATGAAATATTATGCGAAATTTGTGTTTTGCTCAAGTGTGTGGTGGAAGGACTTTTCAAAGAAGAAATAAAAAAAAACCAGAAATGAGGATGATTTGAACATGACATTCACCATCGCTGGTATTATTTACAAATAGAAAACGCATCGAAACTCGTATCTGTGATGCAAATATAGTGGAAATAAGGTGAAGCTGGAATAATACATTTGCATCGCTACTTCGAATTTTTAAAGGCACAAATTTAAAAGACTACAAAGATTTCACATGTCAAACTTTAACACTGCAGCATACTTGTCTCAGGGTGGCCACATAATCTTTATTTTAAAATTAACGCATTTTTCCCGCATTTTTGCTTAATTTTCCCGACTGAGAAAACAAGTTAATATAAATTGGATTGAAAGATATTTTGGAAGTTTCTGAGGAAATTGTTCAATATGAAATTCTGACTTGTTTCATTTAGGCAAAATGACGGATAGCAGCCGCAAATCGGGCTTCTGGAGTATTGCATAACCTGCTTTGGTCTCTGATTTTGCAAACGAGAAAAAATATCACTCTACACAAGTCATTGATCTTTAAAGTTTCTAGAAGCATAAACATCAAAGGAAAATAGCAAAACATTCGAGGATTTCGAATACAAAATCATGCACTTGCGTTGCGTCCATATTGTATCAAGGACTTCATGATTCCAACTTCGTTGACAGTTCGAAAACAACGTTTTTTTCTCTGGATTCCGGCAAGCAACGTCTTTGAAGACGGCATTGAGCACAGCTATCCAAATTCTTCTTTCACTTTGTGAGCAACTGCAGCGCTCAGATAGTCTTTATTGACGAACGTTTCCAGACACAGCTCCAATCGCTTTTTAACTATATCCGTGAAGTGAGTATCTAACATCAGGGTTAATGCAGGTGACGTAAAAACGTGATAAAGTGAATGTCAAAGAAGATTAGTTGAGTAGCATTTTCAGAATACCAAAGTAAAAGGATCTTTGTCGGAAATTTCTGCAAAATCTCTGGCCTTCTTGATTGCTGATTTAGATCCGATCATGATGCTGATCTGATCAAAACCGATTTCCATCATTAAGGGCTAGCAGAAGATTGCTCTCCGTCAATTCTATTTCAAACCGATTTAGCTTTGACTGTCAAACGCTCGGGCTTGATAATTTTCTCCCCCGCTGCAGACTTGATGACAAAATTCAGCTTTGTCACCAGCATCTTATCGTCAACCGCATCATCCACAGCAACGAACACTTATAATCGGAATACCGACGAAAAGCTCCGTTTGAAATTTTTTGACTCTAAGGTTACTGGAACAATAGGTTTCTGTTCACTGCAGTGACAAATATTTGTCTATCATACAAATGGACTGAGACTTTATGGCATTTTAAAAATGACAACAGTGTAACCACCCCAGGTTTGCGGAATTCGTATAGCATATAAAAAGAAAAACTATTGTAAAAAGTTTGCAAAGACAATTTTGGCACTAAAATTTACAGTAATGCATACAATGACGAAGCTTCAGTCATAAGTATCACCAAGGGAGTCCAGTCAATTAAAATAAAGACAATAGTAAGTCATGTGCGTTACCTCACCTGTCACAGCCGTTTAGTCAGATCTTCTAAGCGGTACGTTTTTGAAACAGGCTGAACAAAGCCAGCACAAAATGATCCACATGCCAATATGTTTGTCTCAGCCCCTCCTTGAAGGAATTGTGTGCGCCGTGCCAGATGCAGCTACCGATGTTGAAGACTGCAAAGCCAGGGCTGGCTCGCAGATCCCTGATTTCCTCAGACAATTCCTGGATGCCTTCTAGTTGACAGCCGGGCCATACATCGAGCACTGAGGTAATTTCTTCAGCAATGCTGGATTGAAAACACTGTTTCATTCCGTTAATGAGATCGTTGGACCATCGTGCGATCGAGTAGATGACAAAAACGCTATTCAAATCATTTGATATATTTGAATATCATTTCAAAGGTGCGAGTATGGTTCCTTCTTTTCTCCCGCATATTTCCCGAGGATATTGGATTCCCGCATTTTTCCCGCATTTCTCCGATTTTCCCGAGTCTGTGGCCACCCTGTTTTTCCCTTTAAACGTTATTTAGTTCATGATTACGTGATTCAGTTCACGGTGTATTTTTGCTTGTTCTCGAGTTCATGACTGCAGTTCACGGATCTGGGCACGGATTTTTTTCCGTGTAGAAATATCCTGGAAATGTTGTGTGAAAATCTTAATCACTTTAAATCGATAACTGTGGATGTACAATTGGAAAATTTAGTTGAGAATTGGCATACCGTTAGTGAAGCGTAAAACGCCTATAAAGAAGAGATACTCAACAAAATAACAAATTATTTCAATTCTGCAAAGCGATAGTTCATTTACTGCAATATATCGTAGGTCAATGTCTGCAGCATATTTTATTGTTTAAATAAAAAGTACTGTTAAAACACTTTGTCAAAAACATCAAATCTATTAAATTTCACGATGAAAATAAGATTTTGATGCCACCATTTGTTTATGTCAATGAATAACCCTTATTATTACAAAAAAAAAACTAGTTTAAGACATGAAACGACGAAAATGATCCGTTTCACAGTTATCAATTTTATCCCACAAGAACATGTTTCTGGCTCATAGTAGTCCGAAGAAAATAATTCTGAAAATCCCTTATCAGACACACAGCAAACTGAGGGTCGCCTTGAGATTTTCTTTCAATTCAACCATCATAACATTTCAATCAAATCTCTCTTTCTCTCCAGCTCAAAAGCAATAGCAGCAAAATGAGCACTCCACCCCCTTAATGAGGATGACGATACGCCCAAAGATACACGTATAAATTAGGACGCAGAACGAGGAGGGCGGCAGGTTGGATTGACGGATCAGAACATTACGAAAGCACCGATACGCACATCACTCGAATAACAACATGCAAGCTCTACTAAGCCTAATGCGTTCAAGAGTGATAAAATAACAATTCATTTCCGCTCAAGTAGTACCATAATTTTCCTATAAGCTCGTTGGTGAAGGAAGATTATAAACTTCCCTGAAAATAAGTCAAATAAATTACTTCCCCTTCCCGGTATTGTGTTTACGACTCGTTTTTTTTTTTTGCTTCATCATCAGCATCGTCGTGTTTTCCCGCCTCAAAAGAGATCCTAATTGTTTCAGCGGAAACGAATTGCCATTCAAAAACCGACCGGCGAACAATGCCAGTGTTCTGTTTCATTCCCTGTTTCATTTTATACTCATATTCCGTCGTCTACTTACTTCGCATTATAACAATAATTACCATTTCACTTCAAATGATACCATTATTGCTGTACTTCTGTTTTCTCTTTTTTTTCACCAGAATTAATGCTAACACTTACTTACACTTGTAGTTAAATGGTTACCCTCTAAATATCTAATATACCTATATCTATATACCATTTTTTTTTATTTGGTTTCATTTCTAACCTTACTCGACTAAAGACTTGTCATACTCATTCTTTTCATTCTCACCATGTCGCCACTGGTTCCGCTTTAAATTACTTTTTTTTTAAAACACCACAGATTGTTATCTTTTTCTTTATCTAATAAGTATTTCGTCACTTTTCACTTTTTCCTCCTGAAGATCACTGCTTTCTTGGTGACATTCTCCTCTAATCACTGAACATTAAATTTTATATAGTACGGACCTAAACGATATTGTGTATAGTTTAAAGTTAAGTACGGACCCCCTATTTTTCATGCTAGGAAACAAAAAAAATAGGGGAAGAATAATTTCTTACAACAGAAATTGTGATAGTCCATTTTTGGTTTGTTTGTTACACTTCAATAAATTAGCTAAAATTAAAATAACGATTTGAGATTTTCGTTTACTTGGTATACATTGCATTATCTGAACTAGATTTTTTGGTTTGTAAACTGGGTTGTGTTATTTTTAATTTTCTTTTGCGAAGAATTTGCGTTTCCGGCTTCGTTCAAGTCTTATAGGCGTGGGATTTGTTGTTGCTGTTGTGGTTATGGCTGTTCGGTAGGATGCGATGCGCATTTCAATATTACACTACGGTGCCGTAATTGCTCATGTATTCATCGGACATACGAGTTCCGTCGTAGTTGTCGGATTCGTCGTTTCGTATACAAATTTTCTTTCGCCTGCAGGAAGGGGTGTTTTTTTTAATCAGTGGTAAGAGTACCCGAAAGCATGCATTTTGTCTCGTGGCTACAGTAGTGATAACGAATAAAGAAGATGTGTGAGTTTTGCCTTATGCCCAGTGTTTTCAATCTTTATATGATGGTTATTATAATTGCTTGGTATCGAATTTGTTTATTTTCGGCTTAGAACTGGGTCAAACCCAGCACGAACTCGAATTTCAAGTTACCTGTAATTTAGGTATGTTCCAAACACATGCGAATGAAGAGAGACCCAATCTTTATACAGCATACTCCAGGGTGGAATAACTTAATAATTTAACTCGTTGCTCGTTCTAATATATTTTCTTTATACTTTCATAAAATTACTATTCACAGTGTATATATTTTTTAAATATCTAGCTTTTCACTGGGAGTGAAAATAAGTGAATTTTATAAGAAATATTTCATATGCATCTTCAAATTTCAGACACAATGCTTTTAAAGCGAACAAAGAAACATACCATCAAAACTTAAAGGACCTTACGCCATGAATGACGTGTTCAATTCCCGATCCTGTCAAGGAATTTATCCTCCCTTGAGCTCCCTAAAGCTTCCCACCAAAAATGACTTTGGATGAAGGCGAAGGCGATAATTCAGAAGATATTTGTAATTTGTTTTTTTTTTCAAGAAACATATTCTAAGTTTTCGGATAGTGATCGTGATTTTGAATACTTTGCATACATTCCTGATAATGTAGTTGTTAGTGAAATATATGACCATTCTGTCAGGTCTCCAAGACTTGGATGCCTCGAAAGGTCCCGGGCCAGATGGAATTTCGCCAATATTTATGAAAAATTTGGCAGTTGAGCTTACATCCCCTTTATTTTGGTTGTTCAATAAGTCACTTTCATTCGGTAAATTCCCAGCAGAATGGAAAAATCTTTCTTAACCTAAATATACAAATCTGGCAGAAAATCCGATATTCGAAATTATCGTGGATTTGCAATAATATCGTGCATCCCAAAACTTTTCGAATCAATTATAAACAAAAATATGTTAAATCAAGTCAAACATAAAATAACGAATCACCGTTTTCAGGACGTTCCACCAAAACAAACCTCTCAATTTGTTGATTACTCATTGAAAGCAATGGGTAAAGGTAATTACATAGAAGCTCTTTATACAGACTTCAGCAAAGCTTTTGATAAACTTGACATTTCTATGTTGATTTTCAAGCTTGCAAAAATAGGAATTGAGTTAAGACTCCTTAATTGGATTAAGTCGTATTTAACTGATTGCCAGCAAATAGTTAGATTCAATAAGAAAAAATCAAATCCTATTAATGTCACATCTGGTGTCCCTCAAGGTTCACACTTAGGTCCACTTCTTTTCATCTTATATGTTAACGATATTTCCATTCCATCATTATATTTTGATTATAACTCATAAAGTTTGTAAGCTGTAAGCCTGATTCTACTAGTTATACACTTGCTAAGATAAGTTTCACAAGACATTTGGTAGTATGTACCACAGAAAGTTACCGAACTCTTTTTATGAACTCAAAAACTTTCGAGGGATATGGATTTTATGTCGGTCTATGAGCTTCGAATTGGGTCTATTCATGGATGCAACTTCGTCTCATGCGATGGATTTATTAATAAATGCAATCTTTGTACGGTTTTTTTTTTCAATTTTATGAATTAAGGCATTGTCAGCTGTATTTGCTTTACTTAACACAAAATTTTACAAAACAAACTAAAATAAAACTGTTTCGAAACACTTAAGTGATGTTCTATGATTTTGTTACTTCGGTTTGTATTTAGATGAGCCACTTGAATATAAACAACTGAAAATTCATGCATTTCCACTTCAAATTTTACCAATAACAACCTTTTTACTGCGTTATTGGTGCAACAGGCCATAGTTGTGAACATATAAAAAAAGACTAAAATATATACTGGCACTAATTAATGAAAATTTAGCAATGAAAATTCACAAAATTGCCACTAAATTATTAAACACAGTGCCAACGAAAAAATAACAATTCGCACTAGAAAAACATAAAATAGCAATAAGAAATTGATAATTCATTTTCAATAATTCAAAAGTGACCGGTAAAACTTTCAAAAATAGCAATGGCAATTAGTATAAACGCAATAATAAACTGATAGTTTTCCGTCATAATAATAAGTTACACATGTGACAAAAGTCTTTAAATTTTTCAAAGCTTTCCAATCAAAACCAACCAAATTATTTTAATTTTTATTTTTTTATTTTGGATTTTTTATTGCGATTTGTTTGGTTTCAATTGGAAGATTTGAAAGATTTGAAGACTTTTGTCACATGTATAGCGCTAGAACTTATTATTATGACGGAAAACTATCAGTTTATTATTGCGTTTATACTAATTGCCATTGCTTTTTTTGAGAGTTTTACCGGTCACTTTTGAATTATTGAAAATGAATTATCAATTTTTTATTGCTATTTTATATTCTACTAGTGCGAATTGTTATTTTTTCGTTGGCACAGTGTTCAATAATGTAGTGGCGATTTCACATATTTTTATTGCTATTTTTTCCATTTTTATTGATGTTTTATTACACTGCCATAAAAAAAAATATCCCAAACATGGGGTTTGAGTTTTTTTTTTTAATAAATTTTTTTTTTTTTTTTTAAAAAAATATTTTTTTTTTTGTCGCTTTTTTTTTTCACCCACACCGCCTTTATTCCCTTCTTTATACAAATAAAAAAAAAAAATATAACACTTAAAAAATGTGTATATAAAATCTTTTCCGCAAACCAAAAAAAAAAAAAACCCCAAAAAATTAAAAAAACAAAAAAAACACGAAAGTGAACAACTATACGTTGATTAATATTGTCTCAATTGCTTCGGATTACATCGGTCATCCTAATAGCAACATGATTTTGTTAATTATCGCTATATTAATGACATAAAGGGTGATACGGTCAAAATTTGGTCAAGGGAAAACGCGTGTAAATCGGTGAAATCATTTATTTAAAAAATCAAATTAAATTTCTTTTTCAAGTTCAATTAGTATAAAATTCAGGAAAAATATTCAGTTAGGCTTCCGCTTTTCCAAATCCGAATTGCCGGGCCTTACGCTTGACCCCTGCCATCAGATTTTGTACACCTTCTTCGCCGCAGAAAGCCAGTTTGCCTTGAACTGCTGCTCGTCCTTAGCAGTTTTTTTGGTCTTCTTTAGGTTCCGCTTGACAATAGCCCAGTATTTCTCAATTGGGCGGAGCTCTGGCGTGTTGGGAGGGTTCTTGTCCTTGGGAACCACCTGCACGTTGTTGGCGGCGTACCACTCCATGGCCTTTTTACCGTAATGGCAAGATGCCAAATCCGGCCAAAACAGTACGGAACAACCGTGTTTCTTCAGGAAAGGCAGCAGACGTTTATTCAAACACTCTTTCACGTAAATTTCTTGGTTGACAGTCCCGGAAGCTATGAAAATGCTGCTTTTCAAGCCACAGGTACAAATGGCTTGCCAAACCAGATATTTCTTTGCGAACTTTGACAGTTTCGTGTGCTTGAAAATATCTGCTACCTTTCCCCTTCCTTTTGCCGTATAAAACTCCTGTCCCGGAAGCTGCTTGTAGTCGGCTTTGACGTAGGTTTCGTCGTCCATTACCACGCAGTCAAACTTCGTCAGCATCGTCGTGTACAGCCTCCGGGATCGCGCTTTGGCCGTCGTATTTTGTTTATCATCGCGATTTGGAGTCACTACCTTCTTGTAAGTCGATAGTCCGGCTCGTTTTTTGGCTCGATGCACGGTTGTAAACGATACACCCAGCTTATTTGCGGCATCTCGGAGAGATAGGTTAGGGTTTCGCTTGAAACTACCGGCAACTCTCTTTGTCATCTCAGCGGCTTCCGGTTTTCGATTTCCCCCCGATCCAGACTTCCTGGCTGTCGACAAACGTTCCCCAAACACTTTAATTACATTTGTAACGGTTGATTTGGCAACTTTTAGCGATTTTGCCAACTTTGCGTGCGAGTAGCTCGGATTTTCGCGATGCGCGAGCAAAATTTTGATACGCTGCTCTTCTTGCTTGGACGGCATTTTGACAACTGAAGAGTGAATTCCAAAATCAAAATAGGAGCAACATTCTACACACACACACCTTCAAAATGAGGGGTGTTCAGGTTTTTTAAATGCAAAATTGAAAGAAATACGTCAAGTTGATATTGACCAAATTTTGACCGTATCGCCCTTTATTTGGTACATAGGCCGAACGAAGGGGAAAGGCTAACATTACATCCCGTTACCCTATATATTTTATTTTAAAAAATCTAAGAGTTCTTATATATGCTGACGATATGAAACTGTTTTTTGAAATAAGAATTGATGATGATATAAATGTATTTCAGAATGAAATCCATGTCTTTTGTCTATGGTGTTGTAAAAGCTTGTTAGAACTAAATGTAAAAAAATGTAATCTTATAATTTATAGTCGAAAACGAAGCACACCAAGTATTGCAGTATCTTTAGGAAATTAAAATATTAAAAAATGTGATAAAATAAGAGATTTAGGAATAATTTTAGATACCAAATTGACATTTGTGGATCGATCATTATAACACATTAATTGCTTGCTCTATGCAAATCATTATATATTTCTTTTGTGAGGTCAATATTAGAATACTGCAGTGTTGTTTGGTCACCTCATATAAAAAAGCACGATGAGCGTATAGAATCAATTCAAAAGCAGTTTTTATTATACGCACTACGTAGGTTAGGATGGATACAATGTCTTGTTGATCAACATTCAATCATTGAAAGAGCGTCGAGATTATGCTATGGTCTCATTTGTCAACGACCTCGTTTCGCAACGAATAGATTCAACTGAATTATTGTCAAAATTAAACTTTTATGTGCCTACACGACAACTACGTAATCGAAATTTGTTCGCTTTAGATCACCATCGTACAAATTATACTAAATTCAGACCATTAAATAAGATGATGAATGCTTATAATCAACATAGTGAAATGATTGACCTCGTACAAAACTGAAAAAAATATTTCAATACATTAAGTAATTATAGGCTATAAGAACATTAATGTATAATACGATTGATTCTTTGACGAAATAAATAATGTTATTATTTTGTCTAAATCTCAGCAGTGACATCTCGTGAGCTTCGAAAGTAGCTGCGCATTTGGTTACAGGGTGCGACAGGAACAAATGCTAAAAAAATTAAACTTTAATATTTGGGAAATTTGTGTAACTAATGACATTTTTCTGTTGACATTGTATTGCCCATGTTCACTTTCAGGTGCTGCATCAGAACCAAGCATGGAAAAATTCATTCACTCGCATGAGCACCACCGATATAAAATAGATATCCTCGGTTGCTAACAGAATAGTGAACAGATGTGATGTTTTCTATCAAACGGATCTACACGAATCCTCGAAAACGAAAACTGTAGAGAGAATAAACGAGGAGAACAAAATCATGCGAAACAAATTTTCATCTAGACGTCATGTATATCTGAATGACGGCGTTGCCACTGAACGCAAGCGATTTGAATAAACTGAACGAGATTTGACTCAGTGGATGCAATCAGCTGGCATGACCAGAGCAGAGATACGGCTTGAAATGACACTCAATATTTTTATGTTGCATTAGATTACTTAACATCATGCTAGATCATTATTTGAAATGTTAAATTATGTTTAAGGTATGATTTGAAGAAGTGAGTGTGATTCAATCAATCAAGCACAACTGAATCAAACAGAATGCATTCGTTAACGATTCAGTAGGTAAAAAATAGGTACTGAGAAAACATCCACACTCCGTCCACAGTCCGATTCATTCCGTGTACGATCAGTTGTCAGTTTTGCTCAACTCTGTTTCCTACGAATTAGGCTTTTTGACGTTTAATCACCTTTCTTTTTCTAGCACATGCAGAGGAATCATGGTTTGTTTTCCTCCAAAAGGTGTTCCTTCTTACTTGCACTCATTTGATCTAAATGGCGCTGAAGGGTGCGTGCGTCACTAAGCCTAATAGGAAAAAAGCAGAATGGTAATGAACAGAATTGGAATAACTCACACGTGGTAACGCTCACTTCTGATAGTGTATGCGGTGTCAATTTACAATTTTTTTGTTTTTCTGGTGAAAATCAGTAGAATTTGATGAGTGTTCTTACATGATTTATCTATTCATGTTTTTTTTTATCACATTGCCATTGAAAATATGGCATTTATATCTCTTCTTGAGATGTTATGTGATGAATTATGAAAAAGGGTAAAAAATTACGCAAAAAAAGTGTATCCACCCCCGAACGGATACTACGATTTAAATGTGTTTTACAGAGTTTTAGTGTGTATTCTGCAACTTTCTCGAATGTAAACATTGTGTCTAGCGGTCATTTAGTGCTCTTGAAGTTTTCGTGCTCAAAATTTTAGTTTCGTGTTCAAAATTGGAAGTTATTTGTTGCAAAACGCCCAAAAAGCAGAAAATTTCGATCAGCATCCGAAATTTGAATTTTGAACATCACAAAACTGGCAAAAACTACCGCGATATTGCCGACATTGTTCAGCTTTACAAAGATACGGTCGCTAGGATTATGCAGATGTACAAAAGGCGTGGTTCTATCTCACCAGCTAAGCGACCGGGGCGTCCTTCAAAGACAACTGGCTGAATTGACAGAACTATCGTGAAGAAGGCGGAACTGGACCGGGGACTATCAGCTACGAACATTGCGAAACAGATTGAAAGTGAGTTTTCCATTCAACTGACATCACAATCCGTACGAAATCAACTTCATAAGAAAGGTCTTAAGGGCAGAGTAGCACTTATGAAGCCATGGTTGTCCGCAAAAAATATCAAAAAAATTTTGAAGTGGGCCCAGGACCACATTTCATGGAACAGTGATGGCTGGAATAAGGTGATTCGGTCAGACGAGACGAAAGTTATGCTATTTTAATCTGATGGTATCACAAGAAAATGGCGGCGAACCGGTGAAAGTTTGAAAAAGGAGTGTTTGCGGCCTACAGTCAAGCATGGCGGTGGTGAGTTACTTTACCAACATTGATTTTTCAACCAACTTAGCATGAATTTGATTTTTGTTTTTTCAGGTAGAGTCATGGTGTGGGGATCTTGACTACATCCGGTGTAGAGAACTTGAGTTCATTGATGGAATCATGACCAAGGTGGTTTATTTGGACATTTTGAAGCGAAAACTACCAGCCTCGGCACAAAAGCTAAAGTTGGGGCGCAGATATACGTTCCAACAAGCCGGAGATCCGAAACACACCTCAATGCTGGTTTCGCAGTGGTACAAGGAAAAGCGTATCAAGGTTATGGAGTTGTCAGCACAGTCTTCCAACCTTAATCCGATCGAGCATCTCTGGTCAATTTTGAAAATTAAGGTCAAGGAGCCAAAACCAACAAGCATCCAGCAATTGCGGCAGGTAATCTCAACTGAATGGGACAAAATCACCCCGGAAACAACTGCTAAGCTTGTTGAGTCTTTGCTATGACGATGTCGAGCAGTTATTGAAGCCAAAGGTGGTCATACGCAGTACTTAAACTATGTGAGCCAGAGCGGTGGATATACTTTTTTTGCGTTATTTTTTAACTTTTTTTTCTATCATCATGTTTCAAATGCAATAGAATTTGTTTTTTGTTTTGAACTCGCATGAATTTGCTTTGTTTTTGCATAAATAATAATCAACTGAACAACAATTAAACGTGTTTCAATTTTCTGGTGGATTTTTTGGAAGAAATCTAATTTTTCACTGAGGGTGGATAAACTTTGTTTGCATACTGCATGAGTGAGAAATTAGTGCAGAGTGAAGCGATTCTTCCCATGCTTGATCAGCACATCGGAATTGTATTATCGCCCAGAAGATGCTGGAGGAAATGGTACGGTGGTAGGATCTCATTTAACCACAGTTTATCGCATAAAAAATGTCTCTACATTGTAGAGAGTATAACATATTACATGCTATACTATCGTAGAGAGTATAGCATGTAATATGTTATACTCTCTACATACATGATGGTCATAGGAAGCGGAAACCGGGATGTGAAGGTTCACGGGTCGCACGTACGCCAAACGTGATCAAATCGGTCCGTGCAAAGATTGCTTGCAACTCATCGTTTGTGAAAGATTTATTTTTTACCGTGTAAGAATCGAATTTACAATTTTTATTTAGTTTTCATAACAGTTAAAACGATTTTCTAGAAGTCACTCATACATCACTTTTTTGTAAGGCTTTTCTTTTTCTGAGTTATGTTGATTTAAAAAAAATACGATCAAAAAACTTAAGCTCTTTTCAAGTGGCAGTCTAGATAATTTTATAAAAAACAAAGTATGCAAAGTTGCATGAAAAGACATAGTCTACACACCCACAAAGTTTCATTTGATTCTGAGAGGGTGCTGCCAATCATGAAAACGAGTTCGCGTGAAATTCGTCCATATTTGTTGTTATCTTAGAGAAATGAGTTACAACCTCGATACATTTTTTAATCAATTCTATCGATAAAAATCGCAAGACTCAGTGGAAAAGCAGTAACACAGGACAAAATAAAGTTATAACACTATAATTTTCTTATATTTTTCTACACTGATAGGTAAAATATAGTGCCCATCTAATCATTTTTTTGAATTTTTCCCATTTATTTGGTTCAAATAAAAGTAAACACACTGTAGTCTTTTTTATATCTTATTTTTTATATTCTTTTCAAGTTTCGCTTATGGAATAATAATAATTAAAAAAAATTCGACTTAAAGAACTAAAAAATCAATTTGTATTGAAAAAAAAAACAGTGACAAAAAAAAGTGCCCACTTTAAAAATCGATATGTTTTCGATAAGTTTCCGTCGAAAGACCCCTCGATTGTTTATTTTTTGATATTTTGACGTATTTTGAAGCATTTGTTCAAGTGATCGCGTTTGATTCAGTTGAAAAAAAAGGAAATCGTAGTGATTTCGAAAGCAATTCCCTTGTGTAAGCCCGTAGACTTCTGGAAAACGATTCTCTGGACAGACGAATCAAAATTCGAGCTTTTTAATCGAAAGCGCGGATTCGTGTGTTGTGCAAATCGGGTGAGGAGCTTCAGGATCAGTGCTTTGCCTATCAGTGTATAGTCAATGTCAAATTTCATCGGCAGTGATGAAAATAAACATGACCGGAATAAGCATGCACACATTTTTACTAGTTCCTTTTTCCAATCATCAGATTTTGACAGCTGTACCGCAATGGCTCGACAGGAACCCGATCGGAACTATGATCGTGGAAGAATCATTGATGGTGTTAAAATGGTGAAAGCTGGATGTTCAATCCGAATAGCAGCGAAAATGCAAGGAAATCCAAATTCAACACTGCGCGAAAAAGTAATTGAAAGGTATTCCCGACACAATTCTGGAAAACCAACAGTTCTCAATCCATCAGAAGAAAAGTGGAAACACTGGATTGCCGGTGGACACAAAGAGGTTGGTGGCATGCGAAGCGCATTATGTGCAGAAATCTGCACGGCTCAATCCATTCATGAACGGAATACCAGGTCGAAAAATAATTCGTTCATTAATCGCCATCCAGAAATCTTGCGACGGGTTCCAAGCGTAATGCCAAAGCATCGTGCTGCCGTTTCAGAGACACAAATCAGGTCATGGTTCAGTAAAATTCATAAATATTTTGAATAAGAACAGCTGTTGCACGTTTTGAAAATCCCTGAACAAATTTTTAATCTTGACGAAACAGCGGTGCGAACAATTCCCACCAAGGAAGTGGTTTTACCTGATTCCGGCCAGAAATACGTCCATGCTATTAAGGTAGGAAACTCCGATCGAGATTCGTACACGCTGCTGGACAGTCGGCTCCTACACTGATGCTGTATCCATACTAATTGCGAATGCCAGCAGAGATTTGGCAGAGATTCCCTGAAGGAAGGGCCGCTGGGAAAATAGAATCAGGATGGATGAACGGGGACACATTTTTCCTGTTTAAGGATGTTTTTATCCATGGCTTGTTAAGCAGAACATACCGTTCTCTGCAATAGTTTTTCTCGATGGACATAACTCACACGTTCCCTCCCAAGCGACAGAGCTTTGCGTGGAAAAATATATAATCCTGATATGTCTTCCACCAAATTCGCCCAAGGTAACACAACCACTAGACGTCAGCTTTTTTAGACCGCTCAAAACCTTATGGAGTCATGTTTTGGTGGAATGGTGTGTTGAGTATGGTGAAATGCTTCCCAGGAAAGATATTGCACCGCTTTTAAAACAAGCTGTAGAATGACCAACCTACAATCGACCTTGATTAACGGTTTCAGGCGTTGTGGCTTATACCCGTTTGATCCCGAAGCAGTCAACTATTCAGCTCTTATCGGCAAACACACTGAAGCATTGTCAGCACAACCTGTGGTTCCAACAGCGGAAACGAGAGAATCGGAAATTGATTTAAATAATTATTATTTGTTTATTTGTTGACATCAACATCAATGGCCCTAATGATGTTGAAAATAAATGAAGTTAAAGCGTTGGGTCAAATAATAAAATACACGTACATAAATACATAAATACGGTCATAGAATTATTCAACACCGGAAGCACCATTGAAAAACGTAGTAAAACGTCGACGCAGCATCATTCGTGAAAGATGAAAGTCAACAGAGGAGAGGCTCGGTTGAATACTCACTGTAATCCACCGATGGGACCGTTCATGCTGTATTTGGTACTTACTACTCAGCATCATGTTGTTTCTAGGTTGAACGTTAACATTTATTTGCTCCAGGATTGCAGAGCAGTCTATTCTGCCCTGTAATGTATCTGCAATAAAAAGCGTCCTCAAGGTTTCTCTTCTGGTACGGAGAAGCTCCAGATCGATCAGCTGGCAACAATTTTCATAGCTGGGCAGATGAAACGGATCTCTCCACGGCAGGTTCCTTAGAGCAAATCGTAGAAAGCGTCGTAATTTGGGTTCCAAACCGTAGAACAGTACTCCAGTGTGTATCGCACCAGCGAACAGTACAGTGATTTGAGGCAGTGAATGTCGGTGAAATTCTTCGCTATCCTGAAGATGACGCCCAATGTCCTGGACACCTTATCAACCACAGATGAGATGTGTTGCTTGTATGAAAGTTGAGAGTCCAGAATAATTCCCAAATCTTTTACTAGATCCACATCCATTCATGATCCTTCGAGTTGATAGGTAAATATGATCGATTCTTTCTTCCGAGAAAACGTGATTACCGTACACTTCGCAAGGTTAACTACCATTCTGTTTAAATTGCACCATCTGGCGAAAGCTTCGAATAGACTTTGGTGGAAGATGCAGTCATCGGTCGCACAAATCCGAAAGTAGATTTTATGATCGTCTGCATACGATAGTCGTGGGCCTTTGATGGCCAAATTCACATCGTTTAAATAAAGTAGGAAGATCAACGGTCCCAGGTGACTTCCTTGAGGTATCCATGACGTGGCTGGATAAATGCTGCTCTGGCAGTTCCCAATAGTGACCATCAGCTGTCGATCGGTCAGATATGAGCAAAACCATCGCAGAAAGTTGCCGCTAACCCCAAGTTTCTCTAGTTTCGTAATCGCAATGACGTGGTTCAGCTTGTCGAATGCTGCTGACAAGTCGGTATATATGACGTCAGTTTGAGCTCGTTCAGCCATACTATCCGTGATATACGATGTAAGACACAGTAGGTTAGTAGTGGTGGAACGACCGGAAGTGAAACCATGTTGATCACAACTTAGATATTGCTTGCAATGAGAAAGTAGAGACTCCATGACGACTAACTCAAATAGCTTCGAGATCGCGCTCAACGAAGTGATTCCTCGATAATTATTCATGTTTCCTTTGCTTCCTTTCTTGTGGACCGGAAACATATGTGCAAATGTCCAGCAGGATAGGAACACTCTTCTTGCGACGGACATTTGGAATAGGCGCAGCAACGGCGTCAGTAAGTGAGTAATAATCATAAGTGTAATAATTTATAATCTATATTTTGAATATTTTTAGAAACATCTTATCCGACTTACCAAACCATGGAAGACTCAGAGAAAAGTAATCTTGATGCTTTGGATGTTTCATTTGGTAAACCATCTGTGTCAACAGTTAGTTCAGCTAATCGTCGCTTCGAGAAGCATTCACCACCTTCGGTAGCTACTAGCCAGGCCTATCGTCTATATATGAAAAAACTCGAAATTGCGAAGAAAAAGTAGAGATGGAAAAACAAAAGAAAAGAGATGAATGACAAAGAAAAAAAAAAACAGTTGAAGGTTCTAATCAAACAAACAAAAAAGCAGAAAGAAAATAAATTGCCTAAAATTTGTTAAATTAGTTTAATTCTAAAACTATTTCCTCATTGAAACAATCGCAAATTAAATCATTGTCTGCTATGCTACATAAAACGTAATTTTATCAAAAAAAATATCTCAAATCCGAATAATTAAGGGTGATTGGAATTAGGAACACAAATGAACGGATTTAGGAACAAGGCTATTTTTAGCGATTGGAATTAGGGACAAATTGAGCAAATTGTTTTCAACCGTCTTGGAAAATATGAGAACGTTGATTTTGTGATCCTTATTTTTAATGAATAGACGAATAAATTTAAAGCATATTGCACTATAAAAATCATTATCTGTTGTTGTTTTAAGAGCTTTAAAACATTATACAAGGCCTTAGGCGAACGGAATGAGGGCACATCACTATCAAAATAAAAAAGTCATTATCGCGTGTGTTCCCGCCAACGACAATTATATTTTTCAACACTGTTACACAATAAAATGCACAATTATGCCAACAAGCGCCTGTAAAATCATAGAAAAATTACCAGTCGGCAAAATTACCAAACAAATCGAAATGTTCAAAAACTGATCCTTAATAAACTGAACCACTTCGGCGAGGATCAATAAACATCATGTATAGCCCTCACCACCCAATTCAAATCCGTTCGTCAGCAAATGTCCAAAAACCATGCGTGCCGTTGGCTGACAAAGAAACATCTCTATCAAGAGACACACTCATGCCACAAGTGTTGTAGGTTGTTATACCACACGCCAGCCAAAAGCCACGACCAGAATTCAACAGGTCCCACATCTACCAGCGTGGTACGAAATTCCCACCCCACCGTTTCGATTTTGGCACAGTAGCAATGGCTCGGCAAACTCACACATCTTCCCCCTACTCGTTATCACACTTTACCTTGCACCCACTAGGTGCCACTGTCTTCCATCGCCATAACAATAACAGACAGAAAAAAAATGATGTGACACTCACCTGCTTGCCGCTTCCGACCCCAGTTGGTCCTTCTTTTTCGCTTTTCGCTTCTTTTTCGCACCGTAGCCGTAGTTGTCTCGTGCGGTCCAGCCCGGATACATTTCCATGTGTAGCTGTCGCTCTTGGCGTGCTTTGTCGTAGTACACGCTCTGTTCCTCCCGCGTCAGAGAATGCCACTTCCGGCCAAGGATTTGGTTAATGGCGGCCGATTCCTTCAACGTACATTCGGCTACCACTTTCGCTCGCATCTCTTTCATGTAGAGCATAAATGCATTCAGGGGTTTTTTGATATGTGGTTTGATGTTCTGCGGCTGCTGCCGCTCAGCACCGGAACATTTTTTCTTGGTACCGCCATTGCTGGAACTACTGCTGCTGCCGGCTACGGTACTACCACTACCGATCGAGGCCCGTGAATAGCGGTTTGTGAGCTCTTGGGGCATATCATTGGATTTGCTACCGGCTGGGCCATGATGATTGGTTTGCCGTATACTGTAGTTGTGGGAAGTTTCCTGGGAAGGGGACACCTCCTGTTTCACCTGGCTAAGTACATTGTGTGGGTGTACGGGATTCAGAAGGGACGAGGTTTGGTAGCGTGAGTATAGGTCGCTAGCTAAAGTAGTGTAGATTTGAAGTGAGGAAGGATAAGAGTTTCGGAAGCTTGGAGCAGTGGAGTACATTGAGGGGGTATGCCACGAAGGAGGCACTGGCAGCATATTGGAGGATAGTATGGGATAGGGGTACTGACTAGTTGAAAAGGAATAGAGCGATTGTCGAGCAGAGAGACCGATCGCTTTTGAATCTAGCTGGTAGGGAATGATTCCACAATGTGCCGGTGGGGGATTGGAGAGGGGGTCCTCGTTGCAGAAGAACTGCGATAAACCTATTTTACTCATCGAGCCTTGTATTGCACTAGCTGTCCCGCTGGAATACTGATAAGGCGGCAGGTATCCCATATTAAAGCCAGGTGAATGGTCGGGTGAGTTGAGCTTTCCTGCACTGCTTCCACCGCTCGCACCACCAGCATACGGTGGACTTAGATCCTGGCGGGAAGAATTCTTAACCAGGTTCTCAGCACTTTCCGTCAGGTCGATCAGGTTGAACTTTTCCTCGAGCAGGTTCTCGGACGAGGCTTTCTCATCTTCGCGGTCGCCTTCGTCTTTGAATACTTTCACCTCATCCGTGCTGCCGAGGTCATCACCGGAAGAGCCGGAATGTGTATTTTCGTTTGTGTTTGGCATGCTTCGGCCATCAACAGCACAAAACTACGCGTGAAAATGCGGCTACTGCTAGCACTGAACATAAATTATTTCGCTCCTTCGCCGATAATGGTGTAGGTCATTGAAAATATGGAATCTTTTTCTAACTGCTTGATGACGGGATTTTCATTTGTCGTATTGCACTCTCGCACTACACTGGGCAATCCATTTTCTTTGTGTGACACGAAACATTTCTCGAGTGTCTCCTTCAAGGAGAATGGTAATAAAAATTCTGCAACTCTCTATTATTTATGGCACTATGGCAAATGACTTTTCTTCTCACTCAGAACACCAACCCAGAAGAAGCATTACTATAGCTTGGTACACTTTCTACACAACACACACTATCCCTTTAGCTAGTGAGATTTCTGCAGCGTTGCACAACTTCTCTCCTTGCTCTTAAAACTAAACAAACATTTGTGTATATTTCTCTTCGGGCTGTGTAGTACTTGTCGTCGCGAAACTTACGACGTTGATGACTAGAACTTAGTTACGATATTGCACTTTTCTCCCACAACTGAAAAATCTTTTGGAATATCTTCTCCCTTCTGCATGGCATTGGCGAATGAAATATGGTATTTACTTCTTTATGTTTTCTTTGAGTCACTTTTTACCGCGGTCATTCATCATATTCTTGTCACATCAGAAGATGCTATTCCTTCTGGAAACGGCACACACGCGAGTTTTCATTATCCAATTCTGCGGAAACTCAGCCTGAAATGCAATGAAATGGAAAACAGAACAATTAGTGGGACAATTCTAATGACAGTAAATCAAAATAATACTATGTTATATGCTGATGCGATCTTGACAGTTGGGGAAGGAAAACATTACTAAATAGGAAGCAACTACCCACCTTTCCATTCTACGATGCACCGAGACTGAGCGCTGTTAGGTTGTAATGACGTGACGTGACGTCATGTACCGCTGCGGCTTCCTTTGTGTTTCTGTTGCTTCTTCGTCTAATCCCCGCCGGGAGGAAGGTGATAAAATGCCTATTCCACAAATTGAGACGGCATCAGGCGCGCGGTGCGTTTCTTCTGCTGCTATTTCCTTTGGAGTTTCTTACTTTGAATCGCGCTCGCAAGCGAAGATGCGTTCTAAAAATAGCTATGTTTTCTCGCGTTTTGCCGCGGCCGCCGCCGTGTGCCGTTGTCGTCGTCGTGTTATTACTGCGAGACTCCGAGATGTGAACAAGAGTTTTGTGGCCTGTCTACAATGACGGTGCGCTACGTTGCTCCTGTGGTAATGATTACGGCGATGATGATGGCACACGCAGCGCTAACAGCCAATACAGCATATTAGACGAAATATAAAACGACCGAGTTTTCAACTTTTCCGGGAACTAAGTACTTTCCTTTCAACATTTTCTTCAACTCGCTTTTTGTTGTGCACCACTCATGAATCCGCTCTTTTCTTTATTGCTTTCTTCCTGATCTAAGCAAGGAAGTTTTTTCTTCCGCGGACGCTCTTCTCCGAACAGCATAAAAACAAGGATGCTCAGTTCCTCCCACCGTAAAGAACACGAAAATAATCTACCCTGGGCGAGCCTTCGTTAATTACAACTGATGGCACTATTTTTTTCTTCACTTTTCGATGCAATAATTATTGTTGTCGATTGAATCGAAAAATATTATCATTCGACGAGCGAGAACAAGACTTTTTTCCGAGATACAACCGCCGCGACTGCGAGACGACCGATGAAAAAATGAAGAGTGCGTGCTGAAAAAGCAAAGTGACGAGGACACGGCTATTCACGACTCGATTTTGTGGTGATTTCCCGGAGAGAAAAACCCAAGAAAAGCAGTGAGAAAAGTGTAATTTTCTCGCGAGTGATCGCCAGCAACACAAACACAAACAAAACAACTGTCACTGGCCTGGTGGCTCACGTTTCCGCTCTGGTTCAGTGAGGTGTTTTTGGTTCATTTGCGCAAGAGTATGAGGCGCACGCGTCAGGTTTATGTTTGGGTCGAACGCTCAAAGGTTGCATTTAAAAACACCGTTGGATGCGGAATGGACTACACACAAATGACACACAAATGTGAAATAACAATGGTTATGGGGACGCTGTTGAATAAAGATGTTTAATGATTGCAATTTCTTATACCTTGTTCATACTACAGCGTTGTAACATAATACAAGGCTATCTTGATGACATTTTCCTTGTTGATAATTTTCAAAACACCCTTGTATTATGTTACAAATTTCTGTAGTCTGAACAAAGCATTAGTCCAAAATTATTGTACTGATCTTCAAAAATAACTGAACAATCGTTTAACAAAAAGCCGAACAGGTCACCACACCAATATTTTCAATAACCGAGAACCTTTGTATTATTATAATTGTTTTTTTTTTTGTAATTTACTACCGGCATATCCGCAAAATTAGTGCGGAATATCTGTAAAATCAACATCCGAACGACTTTGTAATTTATACCCCCACTTTTTGCGGTGATAATAAAAATAGATCATTGCACGGAATGTATTAACCTAACTTTTTTGGCAGTTCAGGGAGCTTGTTTACAAGGTGTTAGAATTTGAACCGCTCAAACAAAATTTTTCATTGGCTTTTTCCGGATTCTGTACGATTAGATTCAGGAAATGATGTTAAAATAAGCACTGGTGTCTGTTTTCCGGCAATTTAACTTCAATCGTAATAAATTTAGAGCACAAAATCTCAAACCGATCTTCCCGAAAATATTTTAAGTCCACGTAAACAAGCTCCCTGAGATGTCAAAACTTCATAGATGACGCCATCGTGCAATATTATAAGTAATTTTCGTGCGCCAGCCTCATGAATTTGAGGAGGGGAATCGCGTATGCAAGCTCAGCAAATCCATTTATGGACTCAAGCAAGCATCAAAGGCGTGGAACGACAGGTTTCACGAGTTCGTAAGTCGAATCGGATTCAAGCGTAGCATCAACGATAGTTGCCTGTACGCGAAAGAGCGTGACGGAGAGAAGGTGTTTCTTCTGCTGTATGTAGATGACATTCTTGTAATCTACCGAAGCCTCAACATGGTAGCGACAATCAAGAAGCTGTTGAAAACTGAATTCGCTATGCAGGACATGGGAGAAGCGACAATATTTCTTGGATTGAAGATCGATCGTGACGTTTTGCATGGACGAATGCGGCTCAGTCGGGAGCAGTACGCGAAGCTAGTTCTGAAGCGCTTCGGAATGGAGGGAATCTTCAACTCAAGAAAGGTGACGCAACATCAACACTTCAGAAGCCGTAACGTGAGCTGATCGGGTGTCTTACATACCTTATGGTGACTTCTCGACCAGACTTGAGCGCAGCGGTAAGTTACTTTAGCCAATTTCAAAGTAACCCTACTGAAGAACACTGGACACAAGCTAAACGGATACTACGGTACATGAAGGGGACAGCAGATCATGGACTGGAGTATCAACAAACAACCACAGCGGATCAAATTGTTGGATATGCAGATGCTAGTTGGGCAGCCGATCTCAACGACCTACGTTCAGTTCTTGGAGCACGAAGAAACAAAGTACAGTTTCCCTATCATCAACAGAAGCCGAGTGTACAGCGCTAGCGGATGCAACTTGTGAAGCCGTCTGGATCCAAAAGTATTTGAAGAATTTGGAATCTTAGAGAAGAAGGCAGCACGGATCTACGAAAATAAGCAATCAACTATTGCTGTCATCAGATCTCCTGGGACATCGAAGCGGTTGAAGCACACAGATGTAAAGCTACATTTTGTCCGTGATTGTGTTGCAGCCAACAAAATAGAAGTCCACTATCTTTCGACGAACGACCAGCAGGCGGATCTTCTAACCAAAGGACTGTCGACAATAGGGTTTCGCAAGCACTGCAAGAGCATTGGAATCACACGGTGCTTTAACCACGATTGACTTAAGGAGGGGTGTCAGAATACAAGCAACCGTGTACAGAAACCATTCTATCATAGTAGCCTGTCCGTATCATTGTATGTGTTCAGCTTGAGAGATAGCGCGTGCCTATAATACCTACTGGCGGCGGCTTGGTTTGAATCTTCTAGCATCTTGCTGTTCGTCTGCTGAGGATGAGCTCAACTGTTTATTTTTTTTCTGATGGATGAATTTTGAATACACTTTGCTCTGTTCAACCGCAACAGGCCATCCCGATACTCCCTCTTATCACCTTCTTCTCTCCACGATCCTGAAAAAGGAACGGTTCATTCTACTTGTTGGACTCCACCATCAACGCTGCTGCTCTAGTACAGAACTGGTACAACAGCGCCTGTTTTGGCTCTTCTATTTGTTATCGCAGAAGGAATCCCAACGAACGAACGCCTAATCCCAGGCAGCGCTATGTGCCCCACCTTATCGTGTATATTTTACTTTTTGCCTTCCGAGCACCTCCTGAGCGGAGGGTGATGAAATTGATTCGTGCTCGCTGTTTGAATCTGGCGGCATTGTGATCTATACATGAATAGAATTCGTTCGAATTTGTAGAACTTAGATTAGAGTTCAACGTTGGAATTCGGGGTTACGCAACGAGAAAAAAAGGGTCAGCATGAACTCAGATTGAGCCAATGAAGGCAAGCGATGTACACACGAATATTTCACGGAAACAGACTTAACGACATTTCCCTGGAAGTGTTTTATCGCAGTTAATGAAATCGATAAAAATATCCAACCTAAGGCCAAGCAGATTAACCGCAACACTTAGATTAAGATAGCATATCTTTCTAGAATGTTGTATGTTTTCCTTCATGGTGCGTTGCGTGTGGAATTTGTTGGAACCTATGGATAGTAGGTACACTACCAGAATAAACCAGTGTAGCAGTCGGTGTATATCACGACGAGCTAACTAAAAAGCGATTGTTATCTTTTGCTCTCGCAACCACTAAACGACGTTCCCCACTCGATAGCCTGCCTGATAAGAACGACCGTTTACAAAGTTGAATCAGTACAACAAAAAAAAAAGGCCGAGATGACTAATCATTGCCATAGCTTTTGACTTACCTCTTTTCCCACTATACATGAATCAGTTGTACGAAATGTGACCGAAGGTCAGAGCTTTAAGGTTTCTTCAATAAATAAGAATTACGGCTGCTTGACGATAGTGCTTTGGACATTTTTTGTTTCTTTTATTAGACGCGTATTGAATTTTCACCTTGATGTTAATCAATTCTTCCCTTAAACAGAAAGGAACGTAGCGAACAAGGGACATGCGCGGGGGTTCTAATTTAGTAAATAACACTGTTTTTAGCAGTTACATAAATATTTACACAAGATGCGTACGAAGGAAAGATAGAAAACCGCGATTCGACTGTTTGGTAGGGATCTTTTTTTTTTTTTGCTTGAACGCTAAAACTAAATTCCCTATTGGTAAAAGTTTCGGAAATATATAGTTATGTGTAGGATTTGTTTATAAATTAGACTTTATACATCGTTAACACAAAATAGTAATAATATTTAGGTGAGTGTGGGTTGTGTGTAGTGAGTGGGTAAGCTACGACTTAATTTGGCAGGTTAGCTCGTAGGCCACTCCGCCCCACGCCAGCTTGTAGACTCTCGTTCGCCATCTGATGGCCGGATTCCAGAGCGCATTGAAGAAGAGGTACGGTCCACTGAGCTCCCGGAATGCCCAACCGACGAAGAAGGTGAACTTGTTGAATGGTAACGACCCATTCTGAATGATTGACAGTAGGATCCAGTCCGACAGGAACCAGAACAGGGTGTGGATGAGAAAAAACACGAGAGGATTCCATCGGAATAGGATTTTCGCTGCCCAGCAGGCAAACATTCCCACGATGATACACTCGGACAGGGGTTCAAGCAGGATGGTCGTGGGTACCATCGCGACACGCAGCTTCGCCCAGCGTGTCAGTCGTGCCTGAAAGCTGCTAATATCACAAATGCCGGAGTTTTGCCAGGCAGGCTGACTGCTGATGGTAAGCTTCCAACCGGCGTCGTGGAAGCCTTTAGCCAAGAAGAAATCTTCTGCCAGATAGCATCCAAACGATTGGATTCCTCCGAGCTCATCAAGGACATCCTTTCGCATAAGACAGGACATTCCCGTGTGGCAGTTGATGCCGAGCAAATCGGCACAAAGATAGATCCTCGATTGGACTGTTCCGAAGTAGATCTTTTCAAAAGCGGCTGCGAAACCTTCCCGGTCGCATACGAATGGCATCTGATGCACGAGGCCGACCTGTTCCGTCATGTGATTTACCATATCCGTTAGTGTGTCGGATTTCATGCGGATTCCAGCGTCCGAAATCATAATTAGTTCGTACTTGGCCACCAGGTAGCCCGGATTGAGGTTGTTTACCTTTGGATTGACGCCAACGTTCGATCCACCTTGTAGCAATGTCGTCTCGATGTTTGGATACTTTTCCCGTAATCGGTTCACCACATCGATGGCAGGATCGTCGGACGACTCTATACAAAACAGCAGCTCGTATGTGGGGTAGTCCATCAGGAAAAATGTTTCCAAATTGCTCGATAGGTTCGGATCCATTCCCATCAAAGGCTTCAGAATCGAAACCGATGGGTAAGGTGTTTCACGTGGCAGGTTCGCCGAGGTGGTCTTTTTGTGAAGTTTCAATTTGCCGTAGGTTATGGCCATCGCGTGCACAATCCATTTCCCGCACCAGAAGATCAGTATCCCAATTGCCAAACAATGTACAATGGAGATCATCGCTGCTGACATAATTTTATCATGATTGTACTTGCGTTCCTTGAAACTGATTGCGAGAAGCTACACACCGAGTCTTCTCGTTGGTCGAAGGTATTTTCTTACGCACACTTTTTCCACCAAACAATCAACAGATTCAATACCGCACTTTAAAGCGAAATTACTAACTAGCGAGTTTTGTAAAACTGTGTATTGGGGTAGGAGAATATTTGTCTACCACAAAGTCATTCCGACTGAGAACTCGTTTGTTCGTATCGATTCTTTGAATGTTCACACGTACGCGCGTACGGATAATTATTATCCGTATACTTTCCGCTTTGTTTTTTTTTTAGATTCCTTCAACGTCAATGATGATGGTACCACTTGACAATACGGGTCGTAGACGTCGTCACCGTTCCGTGTCTTTCTCGCTTCTGATAACAAACGCGGGATCGCCTATCACCAAAATACCGCATACCGACGTCGAGACTATCGTAGTTATTGTTGCTGTTGTTGTTGTTTTTGTTGTTGCTGTAACCGCTGTTCACTGTACAACTCCATTCAAATTAGCTTCAGTTTCGTTAGCTAGAATCCGGGATGCTACCGCTATTGCTGGATTGCCTGCGCTATGATGAACTGGGAGCACACATTGATTAGATTAGCCTTCAATTACTCGCTGAAGACCACAGCAACGACAGCGGCTAAATCGAAAGTTAAAGTTAAAGGGCTCGTAGGTTAATCGAGGAGACGTAACTGGCTGGAAGGGTCTATTCTCCACACGCTGAAATTCAGAACGAGATGAGAGCGACAAAAAAGAAAAACATTCATTAGTCATTCCAGTTTGCTGCTTATGAATCAAGTTATAAAAGAGCAAGTGACGTTCCTTGTGGTGACACATAAGCGGTGGTTCATATTTGGGCGTTCGCAACAAATCTATAAAAATAGCAATTAAAATTTGAGCTCAATGGATCCATTCATTAGGGCAAAACGATAACCCTGGCATTTTAGGCAACGCTTTCATCGAATTTGTACAGAAATAGTTCTACAACACACGAAATGACAATCGAAGGCATTATTTTTATTAAAAAATCCAAAAATCAACCACCGCTCATTGACACAACCAATATCATTCAAAGAGAAAAAAAACACTGATGTTGCAATCCAATCAAACTGTAATCGATTCCTTTCTCTGGAAAATTCTTGCTGAAGAAAATTACTTTTGCTTACCTTTCTCCGACGACCTCGAATTTTGAACGACACGAAGGAATCACAGTCGTCCTCCTACCACTCCTTTTCCGAATGTCGCAGACCACTTTTCAGGCTTCCGTGTCTCGTCGATGCACGGCACTCCTTTTGCACTGTTCTTTCGATTTTCTCTCTGGTTGTATGTTAAGACACTTTCAAGCCCAGCACAAGTATTTTGTTCGATTCTTATTCCATGGATATAAAATTACTCCCGACAATGACAACTCAACAATCATTCCACCGCGGCCGCGACGACGTCGTATGATATAAATGCAGCTCGCTCGCACTGCCTGCTGCTGTGGGGCCTAGTTGGAATGCTTGGATTTTGAGTTTTGAGCTACCTACGGAAAAGAAAACCCTTCTCACGCGTCACACACACTAATTTGTTTGGATTCTGTACGTACACGGCGCTGCGATGCGTAAGATGCAATAATGTTAGTGAGGTTGTCACACTTGCGAAAAACTGACAGAAGCAGAACGAGACATTTTGCTACGGCGTCGCGATTTTCGCTTGAGTGTCTCAATTCCGGAGCTCACTTTCGTGTTTTGTTGAAAGCACTCACCATGGTGTATAGTGGGGTATATGGCGGATGATTTTCATCATAAAGCATTTACATTGGATGTTAAAATATAATGCGTTGCGCGATATATTATTGCGAAAGTTGCGCGAAAACACGAATAAAACTGCGTGTTTACGTTAAATCGTTTAATCGATTAATGGTGTCTTCAGCGCGGTTATTACTTGGGTCATTTGTCATTTGTGCACATATTGTAGAACCCGCATAATCACAAACCATTCCTGGAACATTTCTCTTATTGTTGACGACCGTTTCCGTTCTTGTTACGACATTTACTCTTATAGTTGACAACTATAAACTAACAATTTCCTATATGGTTTAAACACTATGTCAGATGGTAAAAGGCTAAATGACAATATGCTGAATAGGCGGTTAAGTTCAGCTACCATAAAAAAATTTACGAATAAAATGTGTCTAGTACTCTATGCCAAAAAGTTGGAATATAATCCAGACCGAATGCAGACAATAAGAAGCCTTTCAATGACAATATGGCATACATTTACAAAATGTGTGAATGTAGAGGTTATATGGTGAAAACGAGATTAAACTATCTGATAATAACATGTGATAATATATCTTACATTCGAAATATAGTTTTGACTACATAGCAAATTGTTTTTCGTTATGCGGGAAGATATCAATCGGGAAAATATGCGTTTTCGCACAACTTTCGCGATAATTTATCACGCAACGCAGAATAATATGTTATTAAAATAATTATAAGTGAATTTATAGTTTATTGAATATTGTTCATTTTTAAAATTATAACTACTGCTAAATCTTAGCGTGACAAATGAATGATTCAAACCAAATTTGATGTATTTATTATTAATTAAGCTTATATATAAGTTCAAAGTTTTTGTTTTTACTTCATACATTTTAAAAATCTGTAATTTTTATTTAATCTCAAGATTTAATTTTCTTATGTTTGCAATTGCCTTAGTCTAAGGACATGGAAGATGTATATTTAAAAAACTACAAAAGATGGTTGCACGAAGTGTTGACGTAGAACTACTATAGAGCAGTTTTCTCAT
This sequence comes from Aedes koreicus, assembly GCA_024533555.2. Lineage (NCBI taxonomy): Eukaryota > Metazoa > Arthropoda > Insecta > Diptera > Culicidae > Aedes > Aedes koreicus. The sequence continues at coordinate 482,051 of JAHHFK020002048.1, read as the reverse complement.
TGTTCATAATAGTTATAATAAGTTTTTTTTTCCAGAGAGTGCATAATGGGATTGTTCTGAAATCATGACAAATGATGATGATGACGATGATGATGGTCCCGCCCCATACCCCCACAAAAGTTTCAGCTGGACGAGTTATCTTTAAGATAATTGAATATTGAACAACAATTTACTCAAACAAACAATCACTCATTAAATAAACATCATTATGGCGATTTAATTCAGCAGCGTGTTGAATAATCTCTGAACTATTTTAAATCACAGCTTTTGTTCAGACATTATTCACAAAAATTTGGAGAAGTTATTAAGCTGTCGCCAAGTGTTTTTGGACACTGCCAATTGCATATGCTTAAGAAGAAAGTTTGCAGCAATGAAGTTCAGCTGGTAATAGAATAACTGCTGTTAAAGTTCTGCACAGAATGTGAGGGTTATTCCGAGAGTCGAAGTGACCTTTGTTGAGCTAAACGAGTTTTTTTTTTAAGAATAATATATTCTCTCCTTGTTAATTAATAGTTATGATGAAATTTTTCTTCAACATCCTCAAGCATATTAAAAAAGCTGTGGTGTCTTTTACAGAACTTGTGTTCAACTTTTTTAAATTCTCATAAAACTTTCATTGGTTTTTTGTACGATTTTCCATACGATACAGATATTTTTATTTGGATTACATATTGTGCATATTAAATTTGATATTATTATACAAGTACATTAACAGAAACATTATGTAACATTTATTTATTTATTTAGATTTGAACCATCAACCTTCGTATCCTCAACTACGTGACATACCACCTGCGCTATCCTAGAATTGAATGAAGTATATGTAAATGAATCGTCTATATAAGCTCAAATCTATATATTGAATAGTAGCAGAAGTGATGCTTTAATTGGCCTACATTGATATTCTATTTATTGCCTTGTCTGTAAATAAGCAACTTCAGCGCTCAATTAAACCTTCTAAATGTTGTTATTAAACGTCTGTAGTTGCAAGCTGTACAGAAGCTTTGATATTTAATGTTCGGTTTTACTACGTGCATTACTGACAAAGGCATGTTGAACAAGAGACGATTAAAAGATATGACAATTGTTATTACCCGACATATGTTTTGTTCGGGTGATGTTTGTAGGATCAAAACGAAAACAATGTCTAGACTAAGTAGACTAATTATCTTTCGTCCTCCATAAAAATAAAACAAAACTAAGCGATCGGGTTTTTACGCATAAGCGGTTGTAAAGAAAGAATAGGCAATAACAAAACACAGCGTTCGGGTTTTTACGCATAAGCGGTTGCATCCTTTTTAAGAAGGAATAAAAGGAATGGAAAATAACAAAATAAATTTCTCTCGTGCTTCTCAGCAAGGATTTACCTGAACGTTTTCTAAAGATGTTACACGTAATTTACCTATCTATACGACTCAGAACTAGTATATAAGCAAAACCTTAGAATAAATATAGACACTTCAATTCAAGCTTTCGATGAGTTACTACTTCTCATATCCGAACTCACGCTGATTGTTGATTAATTGCTACGAGTTAACATTTAAGCCTTTCTCACTGAGAAGGAACTGATTGTTAATAAGTTCTTTAATCTTCATCAGCTATTAGTTACTCCAAACAGTAACAACAATGTTTTCTGATGTTAATTGTTAACACTGCGCAATTTTCTATTAGGATGGGCAATGTAAAGAGTACCATGTGAGCTATATGCTCCAAGAAGTTGACTATAATTTTAACTCTTGAAAACATCTTTTTCACCGGTACCAACAATGAACAACTCATGAACGAAAACATAGGAATTAACTGAGTTCAATGAATATTTATCCATTTATCCAGCATAATTAGAAGTTGAGGAAGAAATATTGACTTTCACTTTTTTTAAAAACACTATTTAAAAATCTTTTTGAGCGTATTAGTAGAACTATTGTGATTGGGAAACTAGAAGAATTTAAAATTAACACTTCATATGATCACTTTAACAAAAATAAAAATAAAATATTGAAGCACTTTTTCAAAATTATCACTAGTAAACGCGAGCAAATTCCTTTAAATTCCACTATAGGAAGCATCTCTTTTGACAGATAGGCCTATTTCGTCTGCGACTTACAGACTTCTTGCTTAATTACGCACTATTTTGTTATCGGGCATGGCGCGTTTCGTATTGTTTCGGTTATCTATAATTCAGCGATGCGAGTGATCGAGTGAGCATAGAAAAAAACCTACAAGAAATCTTCATGGTGAGATGTGGTGGATCGTCGAGATGGTGGACCGGTGGTGAGGATCGCAATTAATTTTCATCCATAATATTGGTTTGCCATACTCGCCGTGTCACTTGGAGAAAGTAACCCACTATAACATTTTGTGAGTGGCTCCAATACCATCCTTACTATTGGTTTAAATCGGTTCAAATCGGATTTCCAGTATTATAGAGAATCTTTTTGTTTTTCCAATGAAAAACCACCACCAAACTTTGTGAGTGGCCCCAATAGCATCCTCACTGTTGGTTTGAATAGGTTCAAATCAGAAATCGGTACTAATATTTAAATATTTCACTAAACGCCGTGTGAATTCAGCTTATCGTTTACCAAAAAGAATCCTGCTGCCACCCAATCCTGTTATCCAACATCCCAGTGAAAGTGCAGAGGTGGTCTCGGCTTCCAATAAAACGAATATCACGTCGACACATTCCTACCCTTTTCTCATTTGACATGCATTCGGGTGAAGCAGGCGCCAGTATTGCCTTAGTTTGGGATGACCAGTTTTTACACATTGAGGATGTATGATAGTCTCAACCATCATCTGTTGGTTCTCTGTGTTATAACAGCTGATCTGGCAGCAACGGAGTAGCAACCTTGGGCGGTCAATCATGCTCATTATATTGCTTATGCTCATAGAAAGGGATAAAATCTTTGAATAGGATAAGACCACTGCAACTTCTCGCACTGATTAGCATGCTGTCTTGCTTTCTCACACGCTTATCAAATTACTGGTCTGAAAATCGGATACGATTCGTCTCGTTTCACCTGGATTATATCGTAGAATGTGCTCCATTAATATTCTTGGATACAGAAACAATATTTCAAAATACTGAATCAAACTGTAAGATGATTAACATATATTCTCAATAAAACGAAACTACAGTACCGTAAAACGGGATATTTTTGATCAACGGGGTAACATTGATCGGTTTGGCCCATATCATGAATAGTTCAAATATACATTTTCCGTTGATACACTTTCTAACTATGAATTATGAATTGTGTTTCTCAATCTGGTGTTATTTGACTTCCTGAAGCTATAACATTGGTTAAAATATTACGTTTTTTGATTGCCAAGAACTGAAAATTGAACTGAGCATAGCTCTTTCCACTTTCAGCTAGCGGGAAAAAAACCAATCAATGCTTGAATCATAGTTAACATTACTGGAGATATTTTTTAGATACGCTAGGTTAGCTAGGTTGTTTAATGATTATAATGTTAAAAAAAAATCTCATGGATGTCCGCTTTTTGCGCTTTTTTTGCTACAACTTATTACAAAATCGAGGCGACTTCGCGCTTTTTCATTGAGGTAAAGGGACAATCTCACAAACATTAAAAATAAATAATAAAAAATTGAAACAAAAATTAAAATCAAAATTTAGGGGGGGGGGGGGCAGGCCCCACCCCTGCCCCCTCTGGCTACGCCTATGTGTGAAGGTCTTATTGCAATTAAATAAAACATAAACCATTTAATTATACATGAATCAAAAAAATATGTATGTATTCATGACATATAGATATAAATACTCAGCAGAATTGAAGAGCATTTATTAATTTTAATAAAACTCAATGATTTAAATTCATAGAAAAGCACCTTTAGATACAATGAAATAAAATATCTGTACTATCTGGAATCTATTTTCTTGTAACCTTGAAGCAAATGAAATTTAATTATTATTATTAATCTTTTAGTAAATATTTTTAATATGATTATACTTATACATTTAATGATGATATGATGAAAATAATACGATGTTGTAACAGTATACACATAAAAATTAAATGCAACTATTTGTCAGGCCTCCACGAGTCATATGATCACAAAAGACTGCCAGCTGAAACATGGATACGCTGGTTGGCGTAGCCTGGGCAATGTTGTCAATTTGACAATAGCGAAGTGAAGGGGTGCGACTGAAATTCGTGTACCTGTAAATCATATTGTATACCCATACCTGTAAAGCATATCCTACTATTTTCCATTCTCATTTAATTCATAATTACAGCACGCTTTGGAATCATCTTTGCATTCTCAAAGATTCTCAGGCATCTCAAGATCCTGGAGCAACATGGCAAGAATCAGAGGCTCAATTTGTTTTTCAGCATTCCAGTATAACATTTACTTTAAAATTGCACTTCTGAACTTCAACTACTATGTTCATAAAAGACGGACATGCGCTTATAAGCAGTATACATAATTTTAGCTTTGATGATTGGAGTGATCTGCTTTGTTTTCAGGGACTGTTGAAATGTTGATACCTTCCTAATTTATGATTTCAGTGATCAACCAGTGGATGTCGGATATATTTTGTACAGACATATGTTGTGTTCTCTGACTATTATTGTGAATAAAAAATTCTAATCTTACTGCCACGCCTGAAGTCTTCCGATGAGAGGTTGATCAGCTAAGTTAGCTAAGTCACCTATTTCAATTTAAGCTAAGTTCAACTATTTATTTCCCTCCACATTAATTATCTTTGCACATCGCCACACGACACTAACACAACATAGCCCGGGCCCCACCCTACCACACAACAACACACACAACCATACAAATATAAAAGATAGTTCGCTCACAATCCTCCCCCACTTCGGCCACTTATACAAGAAAATGCAGCATGCTGATTCATCATATCATCATTACTTGTTTCTTCATTCCCATTTTCATCATTTATTCAGATATTATTTTATTATTCTTACCTTGGAGCGTATGTTCACATTATTTATTTATTTACATATAACTCACAATACTATAACATACCTTTCATCTTCCTACAATTACAACAGACAACAATATACATACATTTTAATATTATTATGTTTCACATGATAATATCCTTTCACTATATTTTACCGACTATTCTATATATGAAAATGCATACTGATTTTTCATTTTATCATTACTTGTTTTTTCATTACTCGGATTTTCATCATTTATTCAGAATATTATTTTATTATTCTTACCTTGAGCGTATGTACGGTATGTCCACGCATCCTTCCTCCCCTGTAGATTCACAAAATGCGTTGTGGTTCAAATCTATTCATTTGAATCCAACTCATTTTACAGAATCATCTTTTGCAGTTAATGCACGCAGTAGGCCAGACCACTTTGACGCTTGTATCATGTCTTTGATATGCTGCAATCATCAATATTGACAAAACAAATAATTGGGCGTCATCTAACCCAATTATTTCCAGGATGTTTTCTCGTACTGGCTGCGTTTGCATTAGATTAGATTAGATTAGATTAGATTATAACACATATGGTTGGTTAATATTGAAACGTTTTTGATATTGTGCTTTGACTCGTCCCTTCTTTTGAAATTTTCTACAAACCAAGCCATTGTTTTTTTTTTTAAACAATCCAAAAAGTACTATTTTTGATAATGTACAAAGATTGTTTAGGATAAGTCTCGAACATTTCACTTAAACACAAACTCCTTATTTAAAATTAATGTTATTCCAAAATACCAAAGTAAAATATTATTTTTTTCGTTTATTTGACCAGCCGGACCCCCCCCAACACCCCAAACCCAGGTTCCCAACCAACCAATTTTTTTCTTGGCTCAGTCAGTACTAGCACATCGGTCCGAACCCGCCCCACTAAAACCCCCCTTAAAATGACCCCCCCCAACCCCCCCCCCAAAATCCTGCCAAATAACACCACCAATCCAAACCAAACCCCCAAAAATGTCAACCAAATTCCTGCTTCCAAGGGTTCTACAACAGTGAACCAATTTCAAATCGCTAGTTGCATATTGATTGTTGCCATCATGCTCTGTATTCAATCCGGATAGTAGTTTATTAAACTATTTAATTGGTGTCCTGAAATAACAAAGGTTAGAAATTAATGTATATTTTCGGTTTATTTGCCAGTGCACCATCATCATGATCATTACCTCACCATGGTCCTATATCGTTTTCCCCATCGTCTGCCATCGCCCGGTCCTCCAATATCCCTTTAATACTCGCCTCGCCTCTCTAATATTCTCATACATAGCAATCAAACAAAGCCCAAATATTCTCATCGGGTCTCCAGTCCAATTTCAATCCTTCTTCGTCCTCTCTTTCATCCTTGTTTTAGGAGTGTATCGAATATAAGCTATCCACATACATTTGCGTTGTACGCATGTATTTGTGAAGGTGTTTTATGCTCTGAACACTGCATGCTGCGCGTTTGACTGTCAGCTTTCTTTTTTGTTTATTTGTTTGTGCGGTTCAAATTCTACGTTTTCAAAATGTCGCGTATTGAAAAGGAAGTGCAAATTAAGGTTCTGGACACATGGCTAAGTGAAAAGGGTATTACTATGCGAAAATTGGTGAAACGGTTTGGAATTCATCATGCGAGTGTTAAAACCATCATTAATAAGTTTGGGAAACACTATTCTTTGGATGAGCTACCAGGAAGAGGCAGAAAACCCGGTTCTTCCAACCCGAAACTGGAGCAGAAAGTGGTATCTCTAATCATGAAGAACAAATCAATGTCAATACGTGATTTGGCCAAAAAAGCAGGAACGAGTGTCGGAATGATCCAGCGTATCAAGAGGCGAAACCACCTGAAGACCTACAAGAAGCAGAAAATCTCGAAACAAAGTGCAGAACAGAAGAAGCGAGCAGCAACAAGGGCCCGGAAATTGTATTCGCGTCTTTTGCAGCGTCCGGATGCATGCGTTTTGATGGACGATGAGACCTATGTAAAGGAGGACTCAAAAACCCTTCCAGGTCTACAATACTTTACTGCCGTCGTTGGGAAGGATGTGAGCGATGCGGACAGGTCGATTCAAGTGGAGAAATTCGGTCGAAAGGTACTGGTATGGCAAGGAATATGTTCCTGTGGTTTGAAGTCAACCATTTTTTACACTACCGGAACTATAAATGCGGAAATCTATCGATCTGAGTGTCTCCAGAAGTGATTGTTGCCTTTATTTAAGAAACATAGTACACCTCCACTGTTTTGGCCGGATTGAGCGTTGGCTCACTATGCCAAAACCACTCTCAATTGGCTTGCGGAAAAGGGTATAGATTTCGTTGAGAAAAATATCAATCCACCAAATTGCCCTCAGCTTCGACCCATCGAACGTTACTGGGCAATCGTGAAGAGGGTCTTCAAGAAGACTGGTAAGGCAGCTGGGAACATGCAGGAGTTCAAAAAAATTTGGGCTCAAGCGTCCAAAAAATCAGGCAATGCAACACTTGTCCAGAACTTGATGAAGAGCATCCGATCCAAAGCTCGAAAATTCGTGAAGGAATAACTTAAATTTCATCCGGTCTTCATTATGTTCAAGTTTAACCTCGTACAACAAAGGATCAATTTTTTGTATGAATAAAATATCGGTTTTCAACATAATTTGAAGAAAAAGTTTATGGATAGCTTATTTTCGATACACTCCCAACAGCAATAGGAAAAAAAAAAAAAAAAAACAAAAAAACAAATAGAAAAAAAACACAAAAGAGAAAAAAACACCAACCACCCATAAACAAATCCAAACATTTTGGTTCAAATCGTGTGTTTTATACTACTGGGATTGATTTTATTGCCTACAACAAAGAGAGGCACGAACATGCAGAAGGAAGCACATTTTTTAAGAGGGGACGGGCTTCAGTTATAAAACCAGGCACCGACAACAAAGCAAATTAATGTTGCAGCTGAGGGGTGTGGCTAGTGTTGTATTAAAAATGGCATGAAACTATCCATCCATTTGTTGGCTGTTTTTGAGGACCCGAAAAGGGAAAACCATATATTCAACCTGTTCATAAGACGATTTGCATTGGAGCAAAATGAGGTAATTTTTAAGTAAAAATTTAACTACTTTCACTAATTGCACCAAATTGAAATTTTATCTCAAAACATATGTAAGTTTTTCTGATCATATGATAGCGTATGAATAAAGTCATTCTGTTCAATCAAACGAGAGATATTAGCGTTCAAAAACCTTTCACTTTTGCGTAACGCTCTCATTTTTCAAACATTTGAAATGACACCCGGTATAGAAAGGGCATCTTCAACGGCGATCCAAATCGTGGATTGGATTTATTTTTTTAGACCAAACGCAAAAACATCGCTGCAACGGTGTTGTAAATTTTGTTTTATACTGGATCTATTTTGCATCATTTTAAAACTGGTATATGTTTTGACCTATTCTTGCAGCAATTGGAACAAGAAAAATACCGTTAGAAAACATTACACGGTACATAATAATACCAATTATTGAGTAAGCTTCAGCTTTTACTAAACAATAACTCAATTTTATTGCGTATATTCTGAGGTATATTTGTGAACCGAAAAGTAACCGTGTTTGCTGCGTGTGATGCTGGCGGCGGACAGAAAATTGTGTTGCTCGCCTCGAATGCTGATAATTACCTCAAGTTGCTCCCGGTGCTAGTGAATTGCCTTTTCGTTTCATTCCTAAAAAAAGAATGCTTGTCTTTGTTTTTTTACAGCCACTGCATTTTCTGGAAAACGCTGACTAGATCGAAATGCGGAGGTTCCGAGATTCCGAATAGTATTTCGATTGCTCGTAAATGAAAAGTAATGAAGTTTTCAAAGTGAACAATCGGTTTATTGAACGATTGGTCATGATAAGCGCTAGAAACTTGCTCATACAGTTAAATTTTGGAGAAGCCTCTAGTTGACTCTAGTTGTCGCATAATGTCTAGGTACACCTCCCTTGGCATGTGGAAACGCAGAAAGTGCTTCTCGTTGTAGGTTTGCGTGTCGCTAAAGTAGCTATTGATTTTTAACATGCAACTAATAAAATTAACGCAAATATGAAGTGATGTCTTATAATATCGATTTTTCACAGTAAATTTACCAAATACACAGTACTTTCCGCGCACAGACTTCATATTTAAGTAAGGAACGTCTCCTAGGCAGCCATGAATGTTATATAACGGGTACATCTTCGCATTTTGATTTAGTTTTCCGGCGGTCGTGGAGCTGCGCAGAGTAGAATCTGCAGTTGGTCGAGCAGTCGCTGCCCAGAGAGGCGTTGGTGCAGTTGGCTGTTGTTGCCGATGTTCCCGTCAACCTTGCTGCGAGAAACATGGCTACTGAAGCCTACGAGTTGGCGGGAAAAAGCCGCCCGTGACAACGAGACAAGAATCAATCATCCCACGTCACCTGCAGATGGCCACCCGCAATGAAGATGAGATGAACCAAGAAAGAAAGTCCAAGTTCAATCGCGAACTGTTTCTCCCCCGTCAACTAAATCCGTCCTTTTCAGGACGACCAAATTAGTTTGCCAACTAAAGAGTTTATTTGGTTGAAATTTTTTCTTGTGATGTTTGAAATTAATTTCAATTACCGCGCCCCGGCTGAACATAGCATTCATTAAACGTCGGGTCCCGTAGTAAATGACAAAGAAGGTTGAACAACCAACGAACGGAATTCGAGCCGAACTGCGTCACTTCAGACCGACCATGTGGTTGAGTTCGTTGTAGTTCCTAGCTATGCATAGCGGATTAGTTGCTGGCGGTGGCAAGCAAATTAGGAAAGTCTCGGTTAAGAAAATCATCCGTCTTGCGTGTAATAATTAAAACTAATTATTGTGGCGCAATAATTGAAGTTCGTCCCCTTTGATGCAATTTGTAACACACTGCCTTCGTTGGTACCGCCTTCTTTCGTGCACTAGCATCCGATGCTTTTACCTAACAGCTTTTAGCAGAACATTTTGATTCAGTCTTACGACAGTCGTTAAGCTGTGCAGTGGCTGTAGGATCACAGTTTGCGGCGGCGAGCAGTCGTTGCCCAGAGAGACGTTGGTGCGATTGGCTGTTGTTGCTGCTGAAGCCTACGAGTTAGCGGGAAAAAGCCGCCCGTGACAACGAGACAAGAATCAATCATCCTCTGAGATGAACTAAGAGAGAAAGCCCAAGTTCAATCGCGAACTGTTTCTCCCCCTTCAACTAAATCCGTCCTTTTCAGGACGACCAAATTAGTTTGCCAACTGGAGAGTTCGTTTGGATGAATTTTTCTCTTGTGCTGTTTGAAATTTCCATTACCGCGCCCCGGCTGAACATGGCATTGCTTTAAACGCCGCGTCCCGGAGTAAATAGCAAAGCGTGTTGAACAACCAATGAACCATTACAACATCTAGACTCCATTTTTCACATTTCCTTCTAGAACGATGCCCGCCTCTGCTGGAAGAACAATCTGATCACGATCCAAAACGGAGCTGAAAAAATAAACAAAAACAAACATCGAAAGCATTGAATGACAACCTTTCAGGTATTAAAGAATTTGTTCGATGGAAACTTGTTCCAAATAAAAAATATATTACTGTCAAGAGTCTCAAGATTTAAACTAATGACTGACATTCATGCGTCAGTTATTTAATTTGCAGCAGTAGGATGAATTACGAAGTGATAAGATTGGATATGGACTTACCCATCGATATAGTTAGTCTGCAGCGAGGAAGTGATAATTGCAAACTCCAACGGCAATCCGCTGAGCACATCGGACAGATTCACCGTTCGGGCCGATTTGTGGAAGTTCAGAATGACCCCAATCGTACTGACCCCAGCTAGCTCCCGCTGTAAACTAGCAAATTTTCGTCAACCAACTTAATATCGAACGTTCCTTCTCTAAGCGTCCTCTGCTTGCGAAGTCTCACCAAGGATTTGAAGATTTTCACGTGACTCCTCGGGGCGGATTTTTGAAGTTTGTAGTTATTCTGCTTGTAGTAGGGCGAAACTGGAAGCCACGTTTTGGGGTTATCGGAGAAGCCAGCACTCACACTGTCATCCCATTGGAACGGAGTCCCGACTGGGTCCCGCGAATACAACATGAAGTCTCGGGGATTTGAATTACACGCCGCTGGATCTACGGTGTCCTTCCAGGGAATGTAAACGTCTTCCATGGCAAGCTCTTCTCCATTGTAGGTCACAGCTATGCCGGGCAAGGTGTTGAGGGCGATGTTGTATAGATCGGCGCGGGCGACACCCAATCTCGAAGCAAGTCGTTTGTTGTCGTGGTTTCCTAACTAGAAATAGGGAAAATGTCATATGCATTGCGTGTAGAGATTAACTGACTTTAAACAAGTCTACTTACCACCCAATTTGCAAACTGATTTTCTGGCAAAGCGTCGTAGAACCGCATGACATACTTGTGGAAATCTGCAGCCGTACTGTCTTTGAATATGTTACTGAGAACTTCAAAATTAAATGGAATTTGAGCTCCGGCACGGTCTCCAGAACCATACAATCGAATTATGTTTTCTAAAGGAGTGTATGCTTCAATCATCAAAATCAGATCTTCAGTAGCTCCTATGGATGTTTTTACTTCGTCCAAAACCTCGCGCCACTGGTAAACCATTTCAAATGTTTCATCAAGATTTTGTGTATAAGGATGTTCGAGATAGGCTGCATTATCCGGATCGTCAGTGGTTCCAGATTTCGGTTCATCCGGATACGTTCCATTTACCATTTCGGATTCGAATAGGTAGGGTAGGGCGTCTACTCTGAATCCAGTAACACCTTTTTCCAACCAAAACCGAAGCACATTTTTCATATCTTCCACGACTTTGGCACTGCGATAATTGAGGTCAGGTTGTTTGATCACAAACTGGTGAAGGTAGTACTCTTTGCGCTTTGGACTCCACTGCCACGCGCTTCCTCGGAATACACTGATCCAATTTGAAGGTGGTACACGTGTTCCGTTGGCAAGCACTTTTCCTGGATGCCACACATAGTAATCTTCATACCCGGGGTCTTTATTTTCCGACTTTACGAAATATGGATGCTCATCGCTGCTGTGGTTTGGAACAAAATCCAGAATCAGTTTTAAATTCTGCCTCTTACACTCCTGTGCTAAATTCTCCAGATCACTGATAGTACCAAATTCTTCATGGATATCCGTAAAATTGGAAATATCATATCCAAAATCAGCCATGGGAGACTTGAAAATGGGCGACAACCAGACTGCGTCCAGACCAAGTTCGTTCTTGAGATAGCCTACCTTTTCCATAATACCACGAAGATCGCCCACCCCATCGCCGTCGCTGTCCTTGAACGAACGCGGATAGATTTGGTAGAAGTTGGCATGCTGCCACCAATGTTCTTCGGAAGCTACGAGTCCCACCAAGAGAAAGATTCCGACAATCACTACGTTTTTCATGTTTGATATCTAACAGGAATCCCCTCCATCGACATACTAACTAATGCTTGCGTTCAAATGTGAACTTTTATAGGCATGAGAGCTTCTTTACATTTCATGAATCATCGCTGACAGTAAGTACGTAGTTATGAATTTTACCTATTTACAAACGGACAGGTAAGTAGTTTGTGGCAGCAGTTTTTTTTTAATCTGATGAGTTGTTGATATTTGCCGTTTGATACGGTGTCACATGCATTGTTTGCCCGGTGTATCAAAACGATTGATAAATAAGCAGTTTCCTTCTAATTTTTTTTTTTTCACTTTTCCACCTCCGTCGATGATGGTTGTGATTGCCGCTAGTGATAATGGTTGTTGCTTCTGATTATGGTCGAAATTCTTTTCTTCTAACGACGTTCATGTAGGAATATAATCATGGACGGAGTTAAGTTGTTGTTTGCGAAGCAAACTCAGATTCGATTGACGCGGAAAGTTTCGAAAAATTATCAGTAAGTAAAGAAATGATCGAACTATTACTTCCATCTCATCATCCACGCTTAAACTAATGCATCGATTGATACGCCCCAATCAAATACCAAAATCCAAGTGGATTTTTTGAAGGGCAGTCGTAAAATTACGGTGGGTGAAGGGACCACTCACTGTTCTTATTATTTGGGGTAATGCTGGTCGTGATAAGAATACTTTTGCAACCAGGTGATGTTTTTTTTGAGAATAGGTAGATTTTGAATAAGGATCGGGGGAGGTGAGCAAACTGGAAGTGGCTTGGAAAAATGAACTTTATAGTTAATTGAAAATCGTGATTGAATTTATATTTATTCATTGAAAATTATAGCAAAAAATGGCATATGAGCATATCGGAAGTATTGGTAATTTGGTCACAGTTGATACACCCTTAACACCCCTGCTGAACCACGATGCTTTCAAAACCCTGCCTGACGCGGAGCCCTCTGAAGACGATCACCGGCAGATCCTTTGATGTTTGCCAAGATTGATTACCAAACAAATGTGGCCAACGTGTTTAAGTCGTTGTTTTAGCATAACGAATCGTGAAGAGATCGTCCTTGAAAGCAGATTTGGACCCCGGATTCTCCATCCAAAATCTCCAAGTATTCTTTTCATCATATGGCTTAACACAACGCTACAGTGGAAGACAAAGAAACTGTTAGTATATATGTATGCATGTAAAGGGTGTATTCGATAAAAAATGGCACACAGAAAATCTTCTGTAACTTTTGAATCGTATGAGTAAAAAACCTAGAAATTTGAGTAGATCTTATCCATAGTGTATTATTTACATCTGCCAAGTTTCATAGTTATACATTCAGTAGTTCCAGTCATGTCGTCGAAGCAAGAAATTGTCCGTGAGAAAATTTTGTGCAATCACAATCAAAATCCAGGGGCGTCCCACCGGTGGATTGCTAAAAGGCTTGGAATTGCAAATACAACTGTGTCTCGTGTAATAAGAACCTTCAAGGAGCGTCTGAGTGTCCAAAGGAAGGAAGGGAGTGGTCGTAACAGTGGTCCAATGGACAGTAAAATGGCCAGGAAAGTCGTACAACAATTCAAGAACCGTCCAAACATGTCAATTCGAGATGTCGCTAAAAAGTCTAAGGTGTCAGTCGGTTTTGTGCAGAAAACCATGAAGCATGCTGGGTTACATGTTTACAAAGTGCAAAAAGCCCCAATCTGGAATGAAAAACAAAACATCACTGCGAAAACCCGCGCCCGGAAACTTTACACGAAGCTGCTCACCAAATCCGGTTGCATCGTGATGGATGAGGAAACATACGTCAAGGCCGACTTCCGTCAACTTCCTGGGCAAGAATATTTCGTTGCCAAGTCGAAGTTCGATGTTCCGGAGGATGTTCGAAAGAAGAAACTATCGAAATTTGCAAAGAAGTTTCTAATCTGGCAGGCGATTTGCGGATGTGGTGAAATCAGTGCTCCCTTCATCACTTCCGGAACAATAAACGGTGCGATTTACACGGAAGAGTGCCTTAAGAAGCGTCTCTTGCCATTCATTAAGAAGCACAAAGGATCAACTCTGTTTTGGCCTGATCTAGCATCCTGCCACTACGCTCGAAACGTATTGGAGTGGTACCGAGCCAACGGAGTCCTTTGTGCCAAAGGATATGAACCCACCAAATTCACCGGAACTTCGTCCAATTGAAAAATTCTGGGCAATTATGAAAAACGGAACTTCGCAAACTACCCAAAACTATAAAAACAGAGCTAGAATTGAAGAAAATTTGGGTAAAAACAACAAAAACACTGGGAAAATCGGTTGTACAAAATTTGGATGGGTGGAGTGAAAAGGAAGGTGTGGGCATTCGGGATGGGAGACGAAATTGAATAAAACAAATGTTGTAAATCAAAACTCATTAGTAGTTCTTCATTCCCTGAAAATTTCAGTTTAATTTTGCTGAGTATATATGTGTGTGCCATTTTTATCGAATACACCCTTTATCAATTCCATACAAGAAAAGACATACACGCGATGAACCAGCCACCGGCTGAAAGTCTCTCAAATAAAGACAAACAAACAGACAAACAAACAGACAAACAAACAGACAAACAAACAGAATACCTGAAATTAGGTTTTGTTGAGAATACTTAAAATATCGGTAAAATTAAACGATAATAAACTGTACTTTTTACTGACATTTGGGTTATGTTCATTTTTCAATATTGGACGTTATTATTTACCCAAATTTGAATAATTTTTTTGTCACTGAAACAACGCGGTCGCCATATTTTCCATGCGAAAACGTAATTATTTTTCTTATTAATCTCTCAATAAATAGTTTGTTCATGTCCAAATAATTGAAGTAATAGCTTTTGCATTCTATTTTTTTTTATTCTAGCTACGACGGATCCTTGTGGACCAACGTGAATCCGGAGTGCACCTCAGCATCAATGTTGGGTCGATGCAAAAAACAAATATTTCTGTAGTGGAAGAATCCAGGTACATTATGCAAAAGGGAGATTAAACGTCATCGATGGCGCTCTAGGAAAACGATTTTTCGAGCTGTTTAAGCAAAGTAATCGGTGATTAAAAGAGCAGAAAATCGTTAATAATGACGATACTGACCAATTTCATACAGTTTAAAAAAAAATAGGCAGAACGCTGTTATCAATGTCAATTCTAGATACTATGATGTTTAACCTCACCTTTGCTTTACTTGGATTCATCCGTACTCTTTATTGATTTTTTTTAATACCAAAAAAAAATCTGTAATAAGGAGTGTATCGAAAATAAGCTATCCACAAACTTTCTTTCAAATTTTGTTGAAAACCGATATTTTATTCATACAAAAAAATTGATCCTTTATTGTACGAGGTTAAACTTGAACATAATGAAGACCGGATGAAATTTAAGTTATTCCTTCACGAATTTTCGAACTTTGGATCGAATGCTCTTCATCAAGTTCCGGACAAGTGTTGCGTCGCATTTTTTGGACGCTTGAGTCCAAATTTTTTTTGAACTCCTGCATGTTCCCAGCTGTCTTACCAGTCTTCTTGAAGACCCTCTTCAGATTGCCCAGTAACGTTCGATGGGTCGAAGCTGAGGGCAATTTGGTGGATTGATATTTTTCTCAACGAAATCTATACCCTTTTCCGCAAGCCAATTGAGAGTGGTTTTGGCATAGTGAGCCGACGCTAAATCCGGCCAAAACAGTGGAGGTGTACTATGCTTCTTATATAAAGGCAACAATCTCTTCTGGAGACACTCAGATCGATAGATTTCCGCATTTATAGTTCCGGTAGTGTAAAAAATGGTTGACTTCAAACCACAGGAACATATTGCTTGCCATACCAGTACCTTTCGACCGAATTTCTCCACTTGAATCGACCTGTCCGCATCGCTCACATCCTCCCCAACGACGGCAGTAAAGTATTGTGGACCTGGAAGGGTTTTTGAGTCCTCCTTTACATAGGTCTCATCGTCCATCAAAACGCATGCATCCGGACGCTGCAAAAGACGCGAATACAATTTCCGGGCCCTTGTTGCTGCTCGCTTCTTCTGTTCTGCACTTTGTTTCGAGATTTTCTGCTTCTTGTAGGTCTTCAGGTGGTTTCGCCTCTTGATACGCTGGATCATTCCGACACTCGTTCCTGCTTTTTTTGGCCAAATCACGTATTGACATTGATTTGTTCTTCATGATTAGAGATACCACTTTCTGCTCCAGTTTCGGGTTGGAAGAACCGGGTTTTCTGCCTCTTCCTGGTAGCTCATCCAAAGAATAGTGTTCCCCAAACTTATTAATGATGGTTTTAACACTCGCATGATGAATTCCAAACCGCTTCGCCAATTTTCGCATAGTAATACCATAGACTAACTCCAAGACCCAGTAGGTCCCGAACAAATACGATATTTTTCTTGGCTCAGTCAGTACTAGCACATCGGTCCCAAGCTCGGTCCCAAGCTCAATGATTCGCCCCTAACAACGCAGCTCACACCAACACACACTCAAATGTTAAGTCAAAATAACATAGCGAATCAAAACAACAACCAAGATACTAGTACCGGAAGGTACCGAAGAGCGCAAGAATGTAAAGTTGAAGGTGCAGACTGCGAGGTGTACTTCGGACATAGGGGAGTTGTTCCTACAACAGTAGAACAATTTCAAATCGCTAGTTGCATATTGATTGTTGGTAATACCCTTCTCACTTAGCCATGTGTCCAGAACCTTAATTTTCACTTCCTTTTCAATACACGACATTTTGAAAACGCAGAATTTGAACCGCACAAACAAGTAAACAAAAGAAAGCTGACAGTCAAACGCACAGCATGCAGTGTTCAGAGCATAAAAACCATCACAAATACATGCGTACAACGCAAATGTATGTGGATAGCTTATATTCGATACACTCCTTAATTCATGTATTTATCTAGCAATATCTATGTTATAAGCCCATCTGCAGTGGGGAGGTGGTAACGTGATAAACTCGTAATAACAATTATGTTAATTCAAAGACTGGGCGATCAGTTAGGAAAAAAAATATATTTTTGCAACTGCGCATAACAATTGGCAATTTTCCATCACGCTATAGTGTAAAATAATGAACTACTTTTGCTGAACAAATATCAATTGAAAAATGTGCTACATTTTGTTTTCGAAAAGTACTATATCATGCATCATGTGTTTTCAATAAAAATATTTATTTTCTATTACCTATGTTCTCCGTAACTATTATGTCTAAAAACCAGATTTGAATCGGTCTTTCAAGGAACTTGTTTAAAAAAATCAAGATAAATACTTATTTTACCCGGCAGTGTTACCAGAAATATTATTTTTTCACTTATAATATTAAATTATTTTTTTCTTCAAACGAGTATAGTTTTGTCTGAAAAAAAAACCGACGGTTAATCAGCGGAGGCAGCAAGTCAAGCTTGGAAATTGACGTGTTTTGTTTTTGCTGCATCGTTTTCGCGAAAAAAAAAAAAAAATCAAATAATAATTCGTAATTTAACTTAAACTAACAGTGAAATCATAAAATCTCCGCGTGCTTTGTGTAAGACGTAGTAAACACAATCGATTCCCTCCCGAAATGTGTGGAGTGTCGGTAGTATTTTCTCGTTTTTTTTTTGTTTTTCGTGCTTCGCCCCCGCACCTGGAAGAAGAGTTACATCAGCTTAGTTTGGTTATTAGTGGTAATATAGTGACACTCGGGCATAATTTATTAGTTTACAGTGTTTTTCCAATTTCTCGCGAGTGAATCGATGATTATTATCAGTTTTGAAGCTCGATATAGAGTCACCTCATAGCGGGGATTTCTGATTGTTGGCAGAGTGTGGGAGTGAAAAGAAGAAGACTAGTCCAGTATAGAAAACGGCCATTTGCTGGTCAGAAGCAGCAAACGAAGAATAACGATTTGATAAAGCTGGAACATAATTTCAGGTGCATTACCCACGTGGTGTACAGAGTGTTGTTATGCAAGTTGCATATCTAACGGGCGGGTGTAGCAACGCTAATTTTTTGCGCATATTTTATCGCGAGTTTATGAAATTAATTACGAATCAACGTCGAAATTTGTTATTTTTACAAATGAACAAGCTACTGTCATTAGGAGGCGGCCATGGGTGAGATCTATCTGAATATAACTATACAACAATAACCCTATTTTCAAGAAGATCCCCCTTTTTTTTTTTTTTTTTTTTTTCCCTGAAGCAAGCCGTGCTTTGAAGCTAACGTGTTTTGCTTTTTCTGTGTTGTTTTCGCGAAAAAAAATGTAGGGAAACTGCCCCCATATTAATCTTGTTGTTCCTATATTCATCCTACGATGAATCAAACAATTGGGCAGTTGAAGGATCGGTTTCGTTTTCTAATAATGTTTGCTTACGTTAAATAACTACAACAAACATTACTAACTAATCCTGTCACGTGTATATCGTTTTATTTCAAGTAGGATGAATTGCAAAGTGACGAGATTAATATAGGTACATCTTCCCTATTTATTCATCCAGAATAAAAAGTTAAATCATAAATCGACAAAGATTTTTCATTAGGGCCTAACTGACAAACGTAAATAATGGCTTCTTGCTTGAATTTGTCGACCATGGAAACTTGCCTCATTAATCTACCCCAACCATTTCAAAGAACAAGAGTCCTTCTATGCGATAGAATTGGAAGCTTACATGGGTAGAATTTCTTATCACGTCTGGATGCGGTAGTGTGCCTTCTGGAAATGTGGTAGTGCGTTTTTGGACGAAAACATAACAAACAGCTGTCAAAAAGATTAAAAATGGTAAGCCAACTTTTAGGTTATCTGTGGGAAAACAAACAATTTTACACGACGATAGACTAAAGGGCGATACGGTCAAAATTTGGTCAATATCAACTTGACGTATTTCTTTCAATTTTGCATTTAAAAAACCTGAACACCCCTCATTTTGAAGGTGTGTGTGTGTAGAATGTTGCTCCTATTTTGATTTTGGAATTCACTCTTCAGTTGTCAAAATGCCGTCCAAGCAAGAAGAGCAGCGTATCAAAATTTTGCTCGCGCATCGCGAAAATCCGAGCTACTCGCACGCAAAGTTGGCAAAATCGCTAAAAGTTGCCAAATCAACCGTTACAAATGTAATTAAAGTGTTTGGGGAACGTTTGTCGACAGCCAGGAAGTCTGGATCGGGGGGAAATCGAAAACCGGAAGCCGCTGAGACGACAAAGAGAGTTGCCGGTAGTTTCAAGCGAAACCCTAACCTATCTCTCCGAGATGCCGCAAATAAGCTGGGTGTATCGTCTACAACCGTGCATCGAGCCAAAAAACGAGCCGGACTATCGACTTACAAGAAGGTAGTGACTCCAAATCGCGATGATAAACAAAATACGACGGCCAAAGCGCGATCCCGGAGGCTGTACACGACGATGCTGACGAAGTTTGACTGCGTGGTAATGGACGACGAAACCTACGTCAAAGCCGACTACAAGCAGCTTCCGGGACAGGAGTTTTATACGGCAAAAGGAAGGGGAAAGGTAGCAGATATTTTCAAGCACACGAAACTGTCAAAGTTCGCAAAGAAATATCTGGTTTGGCAAGCCATCTGTACCTGTGGCTTGAAAAGCAGCATTTTCATAGCTTCCGGGACTGTCAACCAAGAAATTTACGTGAAAGAGTGTTTGAATAAACGTCTGCTGCCTTTCCTGAAGAAACACGGTTGTTCCGTACTGTTTTGGCCGGATTTGGCATCTTGCCATTACGGTAAAAAGGCCATGGAGTGGTACGCCGCCAACAACGTGCAGGTGGTTCCCAAGGACAAGAACCCTCCCAACACGCCAGAGCTCCGCCCAATTGAGAAATACTGGGCTATTGTCAAGCGGAACCTAAAGAAGACCAAAAAAAACTGCTAAGGACGAGCAGCAGTTCAAGGCAAACTGGCTTTCTGCGGCGAAGAAGGTGGACAAGGTGGCTGTACAAAATCTGATGGCAGGGGTCAAGCGTAAGGCCCGGCAATTCGGATTTGGAAAAGCGGAAGCCTAACTGAATATTTTTCCTGAATTTTATACTAATTGAACTTGAAAAAGAAATTTAATTTGATTTTTTAAATAAACGATTTCACCGATTTACACGCGTTTTCCTTGACCAAATTTTGACCGTATCACCCTTTAATAATGCGAAAATGTTCAAACTTGAGTATTGGGTTAATTTGTGTAGCTAGTGACTAATTTCTGTCGAAAGGGTATTTGTTTATGTTTACTTTCAAGTGCTGCATCTAAACATTCTATTTGTTTTATTGCAAATTCGTCAAAATGTTCGCGAAAGAAGTGATCACCAGTTTGTTGCTCGCCCAGAAGAAGCCGAAAGAGATTGCCAAGGTTGTAGGGTGCCATTTGGCAACAGTTTACCGCATAAAAAAGTCCCTGCAGGATGGGCCTAAGCAGCGGAAGCCGGGAAGCGGACGTCCGCGCTTTGCACGCACGCCGAACGTGATCAAATCGGTCCGTGCAAAAATTGCTCGCAACCCGGTGCGTTCCATAAGAAAACTTGCATAGGAAGCCAATATTTCGGAGAAATCCATGCGGAGAATCATCAAAGAAGACCTGCATGCATCTTCCAGAGCCAGAGTGAAACGCCACTTGATTACGGACCGGGTCAAGCCGCAGATGGGTGACCACAGCTTGCTGGGCAGGTATAAGTAGCACGAAAACAAAAGGATAGTATAACTGGGACACAATGGCAGGGAATTTACTAGACTGGAGGGAAGGGGGTGATGACATTACACTCTTAGATCAGACAAACAAAGGAATTCGTAGTTCGCTTGCATGTAGGGGAGATCACGCATTCCCAAAACATCTTTTACCTCGCGGAAGGGTTGTCTTCCTCGGGCCACAAGGGGGCAATGCCAAACTGCGTGAGCGATATCATCATAACCGGTTCCGCAACTACACACATTGCTATCGACGAGGTTAATTCTGTAGAGATGTGCATCTAGCGAGTAGTGGTTGGACATAAGTCTTGACATCACACAAATGAAACCGCAACTTACATTCAGACGTTTGAACCACGATCTCGACGAAACATTTGGAATAATGGAATGTAACCACCACCCAAGAGAATTACTTGTCCAATCGTTTTGCCAACTTTGAAGAGAACTCTGACGTACTAATGGGGAAAAAAACATCATGTGAAATTCTTCTTTCAAAAATCTTGCCTTCTTGTGCGCCCACCTTTGCTAGAGAGTCAGCCTTCTCATTGCCTAGAATTGAGCTATGTGAGGGGACCCATGCAATGGTAATCCTAAATGATCTTTCGACCAACGCACACATCTGTTCCCCTATTAAGTAAGATGAGTGCCTCGCTGTTTTCTTCGGCCGAAGGGCCTCAATAGAACTGAGACTATCCGAGGTGATGAAATATAGTGGTCTGTGGGCATGTCGGAAATCATTCCCAATGCGAAATTGATTGCTGCCAGCTCAGCAACATATACGGAATAAGGTTCCTGAAGTTTCCGGAAGGCAAATGAGTGTTCATTGTAAACACCGAAACCAGTGCATCCATCAATGCGCGACCCGTCATTGAAAATTCTTCTATTGCAATTGACATGTTGGTACTTTTCAATAAAAATATGGGGAATTAAAATAGGTCGAAATTGATCTGGAGCTCTTTGAATGGCCTGTTTCGTGGAGAGATCATAATCAATGGATGAACTGTGATAAGGGAAGCGTACACTAGGAGAATTATAGCATGGGAGACTAATAGCGGATGACACATAGTTAATATAGATTCGCAAGAATCTAGACTGGATACTCAATTCGAGCATTTCTTCGAAGTTTTCAATCACAAGGTAGTTACTGATTCCTCACTTGATCAGTATTCTAGATGAAAGCTCTCAGAAGCGGTTCTGTAAGGGTTTTATTCCTGCCAGAACCTCCAGGCTCATATTGTGCGTGGAATGCATACAGCCAAGGGCAATACGCAAACAACGATATTCAATGCGTTCCAATTTGATGAGGTGGCTGTTTCTTGCCGAGAGGAAGCAAAAAGAGCCATATTCGAGAACTGAAAGAATAGTTGTTTTATAGAGTTTAATGAGGTCTTCCGGGTGACCACCCGGGATTTCCTGGGATGTCCCGAAAATTGATCTTAGAAAATTGATCCTTTGTTGACATTTCTGTTTCAGATACGTAATGTGAGTACTCCAAGTGAATTTTGAATCAAACTTGAATCAAATGAAGGTCAAAGATTGGGTAATGTGTCTTCCCAACAGCTTGAGACGCAGTTGGGCCAACAATCAATGTGCAACTAGCGATTTGAAATTGGTTCACTGTTGTAAAACCCCTAGTTCCGAAGTACACCTTGCAGTCTTCACCTTGCCATGCACTCTTGCGCTTTTCAGTACCTTTTCGTACAAGTATCTTTGTTTTTGTTTTGATTCGCTATTTTATTTTGACAGAATATGTGAGAGTGTATTGATGTGAGATACGGTCTTAGGGGCAAATCATCAAGCTCGAGACCGAGCTTGGACCGTTGTGCTAGTACTTCCGGAACCAGAAAACATATTCGTTTTCTTCATGACTATCCACCTGCCGGTTGGGCTGGGAGCCGCTTTCTGGTAAACACTACCAATTCGGTTTTTTGCGGTGAAAACTTGATCCCCACTTTTCTGGCTAAAGACTGTATTCGATGAAATTTGGACACACAAAATAGGTCACCAAAAATTTTCCTTGAGCCCGATTCTTTTCAAACTTTCTGGAAATAAATTACTACTAAATGGTTAAGTTTTGACATCATTCGTTTATTGAACCTCTTCTCCCAACCCAAAATGCCCTCACCTTTGCCTTGACCCCTTTCATCAAATTTTGGGCAATGATAGGACCCACTTACTTACTTACTTTTAACCACACTTTCTTTAGTCCAAGTTCATTTTCTATCAGTTTTGGAGTTTTAACTATTTTTGCTCTTCATGATTGCCCAACATTTTTCAATTGGGCGAAGTTCCGGAGTGTTAGGAGGGTTGACGTCTTTTGGTACAAAAACTACATTATTATCTTTGTACCAGTCTAAGACGGGCCGGGCATCGTGGCAAGATGCCAAATCCGGCCAAAACAGTGTCGGGCCATCGTGAGATCTCAAGAAGGGCAGAAGTCGTTTTTGAAGGCATTCGTCCTTGTAGATTTGTCCGTTGACGGTCCCAGAGGTGATGAAGGGCTGACTCATTTTGCCACATCCGCAGATCGCTTGCCAGACAGAGAATTTTTTGGCAAATTTCGACCGTTTCTTCTTCCGTACACTCTCCGGAACGGCCAACTTAGAGGTGGCGACCTAGTGTTCCTGTCCTGGCATTTGTTTCGTGTCGGCTTTAATGTAGGTCTCATCGTCCATCACAATGCAGAACGGTTTTGTGAGCCACCCCTTGTACAGTTTTCTTGGACGAGTTTTGGCCACCGAGTTCTGTTTATCGCTCCGGTTTGGTGCCTTCTGGACCTTGTACACATGTAATCCAGAACATTTCCCATTGTTTTCTGAACAAAACAAACTGAAACTTTCGCCTTTTTCGCAACATCCCTGATCGAAATGTTAGGATAACGCTTAAATTGGTTCAATACCATCCTGACCTTCTCCGGATTTGATGTGCCACGTTTTTTCGCCACTAACATTTTTCCGCTTGGTTTTCTTACGGTCCTTGAACGATTTGATCACATGAGATACGGTTGAATGTGCGATTTCGAGCTGTTTTCCGATCCATCGATGAGAAGCGTTTGGGTTTTCGAAGTGAGTTCCCAAAATGTGTTAGCGCACTATTTCTTCATTCGAAGCCATCACTGAAAAAAACGACCGATTTTCACGAAACTTATTACACAATTGACACACACACAATGAAATACATTCAGTTAAAATTTCAATAATTTTTACCCACCCGCTAAAAAGCTACGATCAATTGCGTGTGTCCAAATTTCATCGAATACAGTCTTTACTTCTGTGCTGGTTGTCGTTGTCTGGGGTGTTGTTTTATTTTTTTTGCTGTGTTTGTCTCTCCTCTGTGGTCTTCCTTTTCTTGCTGGGGTGTTGTACGGTGCTTTTGCCTCTGTGGGTGATTGTATTTTACCCTTCTTCTCCTCTTCTAGTGTCGTGTACTAATACTGAGTCAGTCGAGTATTAGTACACGACACTGAAGAAGTCTGCACATTGTAGACGAAATACGCGTATCTGTCAAGATAAGCAATAAAGGTAGTTGGAATTAAATGGAAATTACTAATCACTCTTCTCATTTTCTAGTTACAGGTATTCCACTGAACAGCTCACACTCTCCAGGATTCATTTTGAAACGCTATTACTTTAACCTGCCTCCATGCGGCTTAAACTATGTTTAATTCCATGAGAGTGTTATACAGGTTAAGTAATCGTCTTTTAGCGATATCGGGGAGGTTTTTTTAGAAGGTTGCATTTAATCATATCGCTTCCCGGAGCAGTGCTATTGGATATATATTAGGGGATTGAAAGTTTTAAAAATAAAAAGAATGTCTTGAATGAAGAAAAAAATCTCTCAGGACAATTCAATGATTTGTTGTTTCAAAAATTACCAGAAAACCTATGTTCAATCGTCAAACAGAATCGTTTACAATTTGAAAACTTTGAAATTCGAATGAATTTCTCATGATTAACAGAAGGAAAAACCTCCCATGGAAGTTTGATTGATTCATGTCCCGAAAATATCAAGATAAATTCTAAAATTGCGGTTTTTTTATTAGAAAGAACTGCTGATGATTGTTAGAAGGAAAAATCTCTTATCTCTTGCTTCGAATCCCAACAACATTAATAAATACTAAGTACTAACTACAGCTGTTGAAAGTTTTGAAATAAGAAAGATTTGTCCAATGCTGCATGACTGAAGGAGTGAAATTTCATTGGTTTCATGTCTAGAAGAATTCAAAAAATAAAAAAATGCAATCATGACAAACATGATATGTTAGCAGATTGAAGGTGAAGGTTGCTCATGGTTTAAAAAGAAATAATCTCCCATGAATGTGCATTAGCAAAATTTACGGGAAATTTTAAATTCAATATTCTGGAATTTTAAGTTCATAATAATAGGTCAAAAGCGGGACTGAAACCCTACAGCAGTACGGTAAGATACATTCAATTGTGTTTCAATGTGTTTTGACATAATTCCAAGTGGTTTCCTGGAATTGCAACCAGTAGTGTACGACTGATTTAACAAGATCTCAGCAATTTAAATAACATGAAATTATTATCTAAGACACATATGAATCAATTTTGATACTCACATTTAATTTTCGTTGTTTAAAATCAGTTAGAAATCTGATTTTTGATGCATAACGATGTCACGCTGCCAAAAACAGGAAGACACTGTATTGGAATTTAGCTTTACATTGATCTTTCGAAACGAGTAAGGAAGCGGTTTTTCGCCCATGTATTATGTTCATGTTTCATTTTATACCTGGTGGTTACATTTATGCCTACCTGCTTATTTCTTCACCTTTCTTTACCCACCCACTCATAGGTAGCATATGATATGTAAGTATTCCTCTTGACACTGGACATGTTGACTTTCTGATAGCACTCCACCACCACCACCGGGAAGGTCTGCTTTGCTGCCGATAGAATAAAGGTACTTTTTCTAAATGCAAACAGCTCAATCAGAAGTACTCGTCAGTTGGCGCGCGAGAAAATTTGCGATTGATTTAATGATAGCGCACTGTCGTGTAAAAATGTCGTATAAAATCACGTTGCACTTTCCGCTGGATTTGCAGTAGCATAGTGGCATCTGCAGCTATTAGTGTTGATCGGTGAGGCGTGAGAACTAGTCTTACAATGGCTAGAGCAACGAGTCGATTGACGTGTACCGTCCTTCTACTGCTTCCGGTGTGGTGTGCAGTCGGAGAAAACCTCCGAAGTCTGAACGCAAGTGAATGGTGGGAAAAGTCCGGCTTCTACCAAATCTATCCGCGGTCGTTCAAAGACAGTAATGGCGATGGTATTGGAGATTTGAATGGCATCACCGAGAAACTGCCGTATTTGAAATCACTGGGAATAAAAGCTTTTTGGCTTTCACCGATCTACAAAAGTCCGATGGCCGATTTCGGTTATGATATTTCCGATTTCCGAGATATTCAACCGGAGTACGGAACGTTAGCGGATTTCGAAAAATTGGTCAAGGAAGCGAAGAGCTTGGGACTGAAAGTCATTCTGGATTTTGTGCCCAATCATTCCAGTGATGAGCACGAGTGGTTCGTAAGAAGTGAGAACCGTGAGGTGGGATATGAGGATTATTATGTGTGGCACGATGGCATACCGGGTAGCAATTTGGATCAAAATGATCCACCGAATAATTGGGTGAGACCACGGTAGTTTTGTTGTAATTTAGCATTTTTTTAAACATGTGATTTTGAATAGGTACAAGCATTTCGCGGCAGTGCATGGGAATGGAGCGCAAAGCGAAGGCAGTATTATCTTCACCAATTTCACCGTAAGCAACCAGATCTCAACTATCGCAATCCAAAAGTTGTTGAAGAAATGAAGGAAGTGTTGCGCTTCTGGTTGGGTAAGGGAGTTGATGGTTTCCGGATCGATGCCGTTAATTGGTTGTTCGAAAACTCGACTTTTCCGGATGAACCCATTTCTGGAAACTCGCAGGATCCGCTAATGCCGGAGTATCTGGACCATATATACACTCAGAATTTGCCGGAAACGGTTGATATGGTGTATCAGTGGCGTGCGGTTATGGATGAATTTAGGACACAGAATCAAGGAGACACTCGAGTTCTGATGACAGAATCATGGGCTGATCTTCCGATTATTAAAACATATTTCCAAGATGAGAATGGTCGTCAAGGTTCACAGATGCCATTCAACTTTCAATTGATCCTTCGATTGGACGAACATAATTATAAACCTTCCGATTTCAAAACAGTCATTGATTCGTGGCTAGATATAGTTCCTGCAGGACATACACCAAACTGGGTGGTAAGTAATTCAATGGTTGTTAAAAAAAAAATAACAATTTCTAAATATCTACTGAACTGAAGCTAGGGAACCATGACAAAAGACGCGTTGCATCGCGCATGGGTGGAGAACATATGATAGACATCATGGCAATAGTTCAACTCTCCATGCCCGGAGTTTCGGTGACCTACCAAGGCGAAGAGCTCGGTATGATGGATTCTGAGTTGTCATGGGAGGATACGGTTGATCCGGCCGCTTGTCAAACATCTAAGGAAGTGTACCAAAAGTACACCAGAGATCCTGCTCGCACTCCATTCCAGTGGGACACTACGGATAACGCAGGTTTCACCAACTATTCCAAGCCATGGCTACCCGTTTCAGCTGCGTACAAAACTGTGAATGTGAAGACCGAGGAGGCCGCTGGTTGGAGCCACATAAAGTTGTTCAAAGCCATGATGAAATTGCGTGAGGCCGCTGATTTTCACAATTGCCAATACCAGACAGCTGTGCTTGGGAACAGCTCTTTTGCGATACTGCGAACAGGGCTGAGTGACAACCAATCGGAGGTTTGGATTTCGGTTGTAAATCTTAAGAACTCAACCTCCACTGTGAACGTTGCGCAATTGTTTACTCAGTTCAAAACACGCACACAAGATAAGCTTAAGGTTGCGGTACGAAGTGGATCGTCCAAAAGATCCGATGGGTAAAATAGACTCTGACATTAGCGAATGTGATGTGATTGTAATTTACAATTTAACTTTACAGAGATACGGTTTCTGCCAACAGTGTCGTCTTGCAACCATATGAAGGATTGGTTCTGAGGAATGCTGCCGCGCAGATTCTAAGTAGACTGTCCGTTTTGTTCACCCTAGTGATGCTACTCGTTTTCAGTGGTAGGTTTTAAGGATTGAGCAGTAAAATTAATAAAAAAAGGAGGTAAAAATAAACTGTCAAGTGAGTGTGAGAAAATTTCGGATAACCTCAATTCAATTTGAATAATAGTTGATTCTGGTATTATGTTGATATCACAGTTATAATGATTAAACACAAAAGATTGAAATCGCTGATACAAAGTTTTCCTTAGTATGTTTTTTTTTAACAAAACAATGAAAATTTTCATTTAGATTCATTAGAAACACAAACAAATGTATTAAAATAAAGGGATTTACTTAAAATTCATGAAAATTTGAATAAGGACCGCTATCAGCTGTTTACCATAGCACTAAGATGATGTGGGAACAGGAGAGTAGTACCAGCCCTATGGCATAAAAGCTTTTTAAATCTCATCTAAAAAGCGTCGCATTAATAATGTAAAATCTGCTGATTTTGCTGCTATAATAAGGACTGGTCATTAAAGAAAGTGAACACCTGTTTATCAATGGTTTAGGGTTAAAACTTGAAGAAAAATTGTGAGTTTTAGCTCAGTGTGTATAAACATTGTTTACTTTGGCAGCACACCTGAAAAATCTAAAAAAAAGATAGAAATTTCGAACGATTGGTCGGATCAGCTTATCAACTCCCAGATTAATTTTGCACGAATGGCAAAAAGCTTGAAGTACACTAAATCTTCAGTGTTCAAGATTGTTAAGAAGATTGGAGAAACGTGTTCTTTTGAAGATTTACCGCAATCTGAATGCAAAAAAAGGAGCTGGCAGCGGTTTTGAAATCGCATAAACCGTGTTCCGTTCGTGAAAGTGCACAAAACCCTTACCATCTGAAACCCTTTGCTTAGATCTTCAAGACAGTTTCGAAGGCAACTTGCTATGCCTTGGTGCCAATATTGTCCACCTGGAATATTGACAACCGGAGTACTCGAACAACAATGTTCTAGGATCTGATGGTAGATGAATGTCATTGTATTGATTTTTAAGTATTGCTAAGAGATCCATCAATGCGAGGTGGGAAATTTTATGCTGGATTGCCCATCACGAGAAGTATGATCTAATACGTGAAGCAAGGCCTCTGAATCTTCACTTCTACACCTTTCCGGAATATACTTGAAATTTATAACTTTTATTTAAAACCAACTTTCGGCCGTCTCCGAAACCTGGTTACTTATTGGGTGGTCTGTTGATAATTGGTCAGGTGGTTCAACTGGTTCCTGAAAATCTGCGCAAAAACAGTTTTAGGAAATATATAATTTGAAATTACAACACCGACAAACCGACATGAATGATAATAGAAAATGTCATAATATTTCTGTTCAAATCATATACTGACATCTATCTTCGTGTTCGCGGAGTACGTTTATTGAAGCCACGAACACGCTTGGGAACTTGATAAGAGGGTTCATGTCTGAGCAATTCTGGAAAAATTAATTTTATCTAGATAAAATGATTCTATAGGTTTTGTCAGATGGGATCGATGCACATTTGAATCGGTCGTTATGGATTCTTGATCAAAACAGAAGATTGAGTTTCATGTCGGTTTGTCGGTGATTACAATGCGTACTTATGTTTCCAGAATTATGATGATCATCAGCACTGTCAGTTGCACGAATCTCCGAATATGAATTCCTCAAATAAGCTTCATACTTTCTCAGATTTCGTTTAGTATTTCGGTAGTAAGTACCGCTTTTCTTATATGTCTTCAAAACATTATGAAATCTAAATACTCTGCTTGATAAAATGGACGGTATTCCTTTCATTTCGTTTGACAGCTCAGACGAATGGTTGTAAGGTGGTTGACATAACATGAAATGAATACGCTTACTAAGCTATGAATTGCAACTCAATATAAATAACTGCATAGATGCTGAATACTCTGTGCCGCAACTACTTATACAACATTCTATACAGATATAATCACTAAACTGTATAGCGGCTAAAATATTTTTAATTTAAAGGCTTTTGAAAAGCTATAACAAAGCTAACAAATAAAACTATGTATGAGAAAACAAAATGATAATTCAAAAGCTTAACCGATTAGTTTCTTAGCTGCATAAACAAGCTGTGTAAACGCATACAAACATTGTTCGTAAAAGAGCTTTCTTTTCAAAGTAGCAAATGTTGTATTAAAGTTGTGTTACATTACGCATAAGTACTGTATCGATTTTTTTTATTCTGCTTATAGCTTATTCAGCTTCACTTACACAGCTACACTTATACTTTATACAATTATAAAACAGCTTATAAGTTATAAACTTCTGCTTAGGCAACTAAAAATGTTAGTTGGGTAAGCACCCAAAAGGACGGATTCACAGAAAGCTCGGTCACGGAGCTTGTATGACGTTCTCGTCCAAAAGCTGAACCGATGCATTTTGATGGACGATGAGACGTTCGTGGCAGGGGTTTTTGGGGCCGGGGAAGGTTCTTAAAATAGTAAAAGACCCCTCCCTCCTCTGAAAGGGGGGCTCCCATACAAATGAAACACATATTTCTGCATAACTCGAGAAATGATCAAGCAAAGGAACCCAAATTTAGCATGCGGAAGTTTTTGGAGGCAAGAAATGTTTCTATGGTAGTTTGAGACCCCTCCCCTTTCAAAAAGGGAGGCTCCCATACAAATGAAACAGAAGTTACTGCATATCTCAAGAACTAATCAAGCAAATGGAACCAAATTTGGCATGTGTGGTTTTCTGGTGGCGAAAAATGTTTCTATGGTAGTTTGAGACCCCTCCCCTCTCCTAGAGGGGTGCTGTCATACAAATGAAACTGAAATGTCTTCATAACTCTAGATCTAATAAAGCAAATGGAACCAAATTTGGCTTGCGGGGATTTTAAAGGCTGTTTTCGGCGAGACCCTCCTCTCTCTCTGGTAGGGGGGCTCTCATACAAATGAAACACAAGTTTCTGCATAACTCTAGAACTAATGAAGTAAATGGAACCAAATTTGGCAGGTAGAGGTTTTTGAAGGCAAGAAATGTTTCTAAAGACTGGCCCACAATTGATACGTTTGCGTTCCGTTGACGTAAATTTGACAGAAAACCTATGGGAAAACTGTCAAATTCACGCAAACGCATCCGCAACGTATGAATTGTGGGCCAGGCATAAGGTAACCCCTCCGCCCTCTGAAAGAGGGTGGCACTCATACTAATGAAAAACAAATTTGTGCATAACTCGAGAACTAATCAAGCATATGGAACCAAATTTGGCATGTGGAGGTTTTTGGAGGAGAGAAATGTTTTTATGGAAGTTTGAGACCCCTCCGCCATCTGGAAGGGGGAGGGAGGGGGGTTTCCATACAAATGCAACACAAATTTCTGCATAACTCGAGATATAATCAAGTAAATGGAACCACATTTGGCAGGTGGAGGTTTTTGAAGGCAAGAAATGTTTCTAAGTTGACTTGAGCCCCTCCCTTCTCTGAAAGGAGGGCTCATGTACAAATGAAACACAAATTTCTGAATAACTCGAGAACTTATAAAGTTAATGGAACCAAATTTAGCATGTGGAGGTTTTCGAAGGCAAGAAATGTTTCTAATGTGGTTTGAGACCCCTCCGCCTTCTGGAAGGGGAGACTCCCATAAAAATGAAACATAATTTTTAGCATAACTCGAGAGCAAATGAAGCACATGAAACCAAATTTGGCATGTGGGGGGTTTTGATGGCAAGAATGTTTCTATAGTGGTTCAAGACCCCTCCACTTTCTGAAGGGGGGTGGTGGGCTTCAAACAAATCACACTCAAAGTTTTATTATAATCGAAGTTCCCAGTGTGATGGTTCGAGAACTTATCAAGCAAATGGAACCAAATTTGGCATGTGGGGGGTGAAGGCAATGATTGTATGGTGGTTTGAGAAACCACCCCCTCTGAAAAAGAGGGCTACCATACAAATGAAACACAAATTTCTACCAAAAATGAGATCTATCCAGGTTATTTAAACACAAAACGTGTATTTCTCGGGTAAGAAGCATGTTTTGATAGAAGTTTGAACCCCTGCTTATTCAAGAAAAAAAAAACTCATTCCGAAAAAAAAACCATAAACGTGCCAGTTATATTAAATTTTCCTTCATTTCGTTGCAAGCGTAGCAGCGCACGCACCGGGTTCAGCTAGTGTTAAATAAAATTTAAATTCATTATGTTTCTCGAACTCCCACGTCGGAATGGAAAGTTACTTCAGTTTGTTAGTTTCTTGTTGGTACCTATCTACCGAAACATACAGGTCCATGTACAAAAATCTAAATGTAACCAGAAATAGTCGAGTATTAGTACACGACACTGAAGAAGTCTGCACATTGAAGACGAAATACGCGTATCTGTCAAGATAAGCAATAAAGGTAGTTGGAATTAAATGGAAATTACTAATCATTCTTCTTATTTTCTAGTTACAGAAATTGTCGTCTCGAACTTTGATAGGGTGTAGCGGGCGGACTGGTTCGATTAAAGTGCTCGTCACACCGGTGCATTTTGATGGACGGCGACCTGCGGACCCTCCGCAGACAGCGAGGCTGGTGAGGTACAGCCATGGACCGATTACAATGGAAACAACTTCTGTGTACAGCAGAGGCCACGCCGGCCTTAGTCTGATTGGTAAGGTAAGGTAAGGCTCGTCACACTTCACTTGATCACTTTAAAAAAAATAAAAAATGAAAAATTTCTTTTCAAACTGTCACTACAAACATGAACGAATTCCAATTACAATCATTAAATAAATAGCAGCGGCTGGATAGTCATGAAGGAAATGGATATGGCTGTTGGCTCAGGAAGTACCAGCATATCGGTCCTAAGCTCGGTCCCAAGCTTAAATGATTCGCCCCTAATAACGTAACTCACCAACACACCCTCAAATATTTTGTCAAAGCAACACAACGAATCAAAACAAAACCAAGCTTCAAGTGCCGAAAAGCGCAAGAATGTATAGCAAGGTGCAAACTGTAAGGTGTACTTCTGACCAAGGAGTTCCACAGTAGTAAACCCATTTCAAATCGCTAGTTTCACATCGGTTAAAGCTAATACCAGTAGCTGGATTGTCCAGAAGAAATTGGATATAGTTTTTGGCTCAGGAAATACCAGATCACCGGTCCCAAGCTTGGTTCCAAATTGAATGATTCTCCCCTAATAAAGTAACTCGCACGTACACACCCTCAAATATTCTGTCAAAATTACCCAGTGAATTAAAACAAAAACAAAGATACAAGAATGACACAAGAACGTATTGCAAGGTGCAGGCTGCAAGGTGTACTTCAGACCAAGAGGTTCTACAATAGTTAAGCAATTTGAAATCCCCCGCTAGTTGGCTAACCAGAACTCGATACCACTGTAGTACTTTTTCCGCTATAGTGGCAGCTTGCTAAATCAGGCCAAAATTTCACAGGTCCATTGTAAGCTTTAATGTACGAAAGAATACGTTTTTTCAGGCACTCTTGCTTGTACATTTTTGGAATCCATAGTCCTGTTAATCACGGAAACCTGGGTTTTTGTCCGCAGATGAAAACAGCTTTTCAGATCATAAGCCTCCTTGTGAATTTATCGGCACAAATTATCGGACAACACCTTGCCAATTTCTTTATAGAACTTTTATCCGGGAAGCTGCCCATTATCCATCTTCACGTACGTTTTATCGTCCATGAGGATGCATCGTTTGTAGTTCGTAGAACCTTATTGTACAACCTCCGGGCACGTCTTTTGACCACCAGATTCTGCCTCAGCGTCCTGTTTGGTTGTTAACTGGCTCGAAAAAATCGATATCTTTCTCGCAGACGAATCTCTCTGACGGTGCCGGCATTGAACTTCTTGGCAATATAATAATTCTACAGCCCTGGGTTTGACCTAATCGTTCTCAACACCTTCAGATGGAGCTTTCGATTCTTAGTTCCACTACGACGCTTATTATAATCTTGTCGATCGATAGTATGAGGCTCACGAAAGTTTTAAAACGCTGCACACGGTTGATTTAGCCAATTTCAACGACTTCGCGATTTAAGGAGTGGGTTCCCAAATTAATTTTCAATTCGCGGCTTCCATCAAATCTTCTTTGAAACAAAATGAATCGTGAGGATCTTTTCAGCACTGAGAAGAGAAAAAAAAAACATTTCAAAACCAACTGCTGCCAAACATTCCAGATGCCGGCGTCGGTGGTGTAGTGGTAAAGCGTGACTGCTACTTGGCACCCCAGTGGGTCTGGGTTCAATCCCAGTCGACGTCGGTGGTTTTTCTGAGGCGAAAAAATCTGGTCACGTCTTCCTTCGGAAGGGAAGTAAAGCCGTTGGTCCCGGTTCATATTCATGAGTCGTTAGGTAGGGTCCAGGTGGTGGAGTCGTCTTCCTGGCGTCGGTGATTGTCACCATGTGAGGAAATAGGCCGACGTAAAATAAAGATTATAAAAAAAAAAAAAAACATTCCAGATCCAAGACGATCAGAATGCAGCGCAGGCGATGATGATGCAGCAAGGAACTCGTCAAAATGTAGAGCATTTAATACCAAAACGAAGACAACAAACTCGTCATTCTCGGCATGAGAAGCGCCGACTGCAGGAATTGGAGTGTAGAGAAATGGAGCAGCTGTATCGTTCTAAAAAAACCCATAAAATTCGTGCCATGACTTGAAATCTGTCGGGATGTAGGTATCTTGACAGATGAATAAAAGTTGGAAGCAGCACTACGATAAACACCTGAATAGCACAGAAGCGGAACGCCTGGATTATACGGCTATGAAACTGTTTAAGAACAATACGGCAGCTGAGAAAAAAGATTCCCGAACGAAACTTGGCCGGATAGGTTGGCAAATTGGTTGCATTGAACAGGTACCGGAGTGGTGGAATGAGAGAGATATATGCCCAATCTAAAAAAAAGGGGGGAAAAAGTTGGAATGTAACATGTTCCGAGTGATCACTATTCTCAACGCGACCTATAAAGATTTTTTCCAGATCATCTTCCACCGTCTATCACCGCTAGCAAGCAGATGTGTAGGACATTATCAACCCGGGTTTGTAGACGGCATTCGAAAAAATCCCACTAATCTCGAATGGGATTGATCCCAGGTGCACTGGGATGCCAAGTGGCAGTCACGCTTACCACTACACTAACGACGCCAGAATCTACTCATCAATTTCAAGGCCGAATATGATACTATTGATCGTGATGAGCTGTGGAAGATGATTGAAGAACACGGTTTTTTCGTGAAACTGCCAAGACTGGTGCATAATACTAAGGACACCGGGTGCGTTATTGGACTCGTTTGAAACACGCAAAGGAGGCGGGAAACAATCTAGCCCGTTCATCTGGACATTGTTGCTGGTTAGTACACCAAGCTTAAACGTGAAGAAGAAATGGTTAGACTGATGGTGGATACGTCGAAGACTTAATAAGGTAACAGTTCTTATATGAGTTTCATGTTCCTATATTCATCCTACATTCAATCAAGAAATTGAAGTGTAAATAGATTGATTTCTTCTCGTAAACATGTTTGCTTACAGACAGATTCCATACCAAATGACCGATAAAAGTCAATTTTGGGAAATCCCCGATTGGGATAAAGCATTGCATAGGCTTTCGGTGTCGGAGACTGATCATTTTCCACTGATGGAAAAAAATTGATTCTCGAGTAAGTTTTGAAACGGTCGTATGTGTTTTTGCACAAGTTTTATTCAAACAGTTTTAACTAGAAAACTGTTGATCGTATGAAATATGTCGAATTGTAGGGAACCAATAGTATGGAGAGAATATTAGACTGGTTGAAAAAAACTATAAGGTACAGCCCAATGGGGTTGTGCGCAAAGGTGACGTAGGACTACGCAGCAATGTGCAAGCTAGATCGCACTACAAACACAACCAAACAACACTGTCATGGACGGCAGCAGGGTACTTGCTGCCGTCAAATGCGTTCCTACAGCAGATCTTGCTCTGCACAGTTCCACGACTGCCGAAAATCTAAATTCAAATGTGAAGGTATGGCCCTTATATATCATTCATGGCTGCCTAGGAGACGTTCCTTACTTAAATATGAAGTCTGTGCTAGGATTATACCGTGTATTTGATAAATATACTCTGAAAAATCGACATTATAAGACATCACCTCGTATTTACGTTATTTTCAATAGCTTAAAGTTGAAAATCAATCAATTTTACGTGTAGAAATATTCCAGATAGATTGGTGCAAAGATTTTGAAAATCGGTCATGAAATGAATTATTTATTAACGTTCAAAACCTAAACATATTTCGTGACGCTCCAAATTCTCGTACTCACAACGTGTACCCCTGTATTGAAAACAAAAACGTAGTCCTGCGTCAAAAAATGTTTCATAGTAAAAGCTTGATAATAAATATCAAATAAAAAAAAAAATCAAAATGCATATCTTTACTTTTCGCCAAATTTTTACCACAAAAACTAGAACATCTAAACAGAAAAACCGCATAAGCCGAACTTTTATAATTGATCGAGATGAGTTCGCGGTGTTGGATGAATTTGTGTACCTCGGGTCATTGGTGACGTCGGATAACAACAGTGGCAAAGAAATTCGGAAACACATTATTCCCGGAAGCCGTACTTTATTACTATGGATCGCCGGAAGCTGTGTACACCATGTACCAGATGTAAAAATAAACTTGCAGGCATTTTGGAATTTCCAAACTTCAAGTGCCTAGGAATATCTTTGGCAGTGTATGTGAAAACTGCGTATGGAGATGAAAAATGAACCACGAGCCCGCGCAACTCTGAGGCGAACACAGTATCCTGAAAGTCCCTAAAACTCAGCGGGTACAATCATAGACTAACTCTAAGACCAGTAGGACAACACAAAAAGATTTTTTTTGCTTTGTCTGATCGAACACACGGGCCCCAACCCCCGTCCCAAGCTTAATAATACACCCCTAATAAGGGAAGGTTCGTTAATTATGTCACGCAGTAGGGGGGAGGGGGGGGTTCGAGAAAACGTGACGATCCATACAAAACAAATTGAAGGTCCATACAAAAAACGTGACATGGGGGGGGGGGGGGGGTTACAAAAAGTCAATTTTTGCGTGACGTAATTAATGAACGTTCCCTAATGAACTCACACGAACACACTCTCAAATATTCTGTCAAAATAACACAGCAAATCAAAACAAAGGCGCAAATATGTATAGTTAGGTGCTGGTTTCAAGGTGACTTCGCACCAAGGGGGTCTACAACAGTGAACCAATTTCAAATCGCTAGTTGCATATTGATTGTTGGTACAATGGTACAATCAACAATCAATATGCAACTAGCGATTTGAAATTGGTTCACTGTTGTAGAACCCTTTGGTCCGAAGTACACCTTGAAGCCTGCACCTAACTTTACATATTTGCGCCTTTGTTTTGATTTGCTGTGTTATTTTGACAGAATATATGAGAGTGTGTTGGTGTGAGTTCATTATTAGGGGCGTATTATTAAGCTTGGGACCGATGTGCTAGTACTGACTAAGCCAAGAAAAAAATCGTATTTGTTCGGGACCTACTGGTCTACTGGTCTATGGTTCAATTAAGCACATTTACACAAGGCATGTACAATTAAAAAAAAATAAGAACGTGGGATTTAGCTGTCACGCGGCATGTACTGATGCGAAAAATGTTCAATGAACCCACTTATCAATAACCACTTTTTCACGTGTGATAATAATAATCCTTTGTTGGGACCGAAATGACAAAAGAGATTGCCCATTCTCTATGCCAATTTTTCCATAATAGAAAACATATTGTAATTGAGAAAAAATTATACCACAATATAACAATTATAATGAAATGCAGCTCCTCTAAAAGGTTATATTTTTTTCTGTTGAGGAAAAATTCGTTCAGTTCTTTAATGTTTTGTATGTCAGTTTGAGTAGGGCTTATCGCAGTGGGGCTATTCATAAACCACGTAGACTTTTCTGGGGGGCGGAGGGGTCTTACCAAAGTCTACGCTCCATACAAAATTTCAAAAAAATGTATACACGGTGTTCAATAAGTTCGAATACAAGTTTTCATCATTGCGTAGGTATGCGCCATGTACATATTCTGCATTGGTATTGGTGTCAGCTTTAGCTTCATTCATACGCTACCGAATGTGCGCGGTGTTGACATTCTGTTAGTTGTTGTTTGTTTGTTACGCGCGATGAAAGAGTATCGGGACTTCGTAATTAAGCGTTTTTTGAACGGTGAGCGACCCGGCGATATATTCCGGCTGCTGAAATCGCATGGGGTCAAGCGGAACTTTGTCTACACGACCATCAGGCGATACCGGGAGACGTCCTCGACCAATGACCGTGCGAGATCCGGTCGGCCGCGTTCAGCGAGGACGCCACGGGTCATCAAGATCGTGAGGGAGCGAATTCGGCGCAAAAAGAACCGCTCAATCCGGAAAACGGCTGCAGATCTCAACGTTTCCATTGGAACCGCTCACACCATACTCACCAAGGACCTTGGTTTCAGGCCTTACAAAAAACGTAAGGTCCATGGCGTTTCGGAGGCTACCAGCAAAAAGCGGTTGGATCGAGCTAAGAGGATCCTCTCTCGGCACGCTGGTCAGGAGTTTGTTTTTTCGGACGAGAAACTGTTCGTGCTGCAGCAGCCGCACAATGTGCAAAATGACCGGGTGTGGGCGCCATCGAGGGACAGCATTCCTGAATCCAATATAAACATCCCTCGGTTCCAAAGTGCCGCGTCGGTGATGGTTTGGGGGGCAGTATGCAAACGTGGTAAGCTACCCTTGGTGTTTATTGAAAAAAACGTCAAAATCAACGCGGCGTACTACAAAACTGAGGTTTTGGAAAAGGTTGTTGCCCCCAGTCTCCGAAGCCTCTACGGCGATGAGCACTACGTGTTCCAGCAGGACGGTGCACCAGCCCATACGGCAAATGTGGTTCAAGCCTGGTGTCGGGACAATTTAACCGACTTTCTGGACAAAACTTTGTGGCCTCCCAGCTCCCCGGACTTGAATCCTCTCGACTTTTTTGTTTGGTCCTATATGATGGCGAAGCTGAACGAATACAAGGTCAGCACTTTGGATCATTTCAAGACGGTAATTCTCAAAATCTGGGACGAAATGCCCATGCAGTCCGTGCGTGCCGCCTGCGACGCGTTCGAGAAACGTTTGAAGCTCGTTAAGGAGTACAAAGGGGGGGTCATTCCAAGAGAAATGTTGTAAACGTTCCTTGTAAACATAGCTTTCAATAACATAAATCCAAAAAATAAAAAAACATGTTTTCATTTTTTTAACAAATTTTGAAAGTGTATCCGAACTTATTGAACACCGTGTAGAGAAAAGTTTACTTGGGGGGAGGAGAGGTCTGAGATTTTCAAAAATGAGTCTACGTGGTTTATGAACAGGCCCAGTGAGGTGTTTAATTATTGATGACTTTACTGTTCCGTGTCCTGACAGATTAAATCAACAAATGTTGATAGGCCTTATTCTATTTTTGATCGAAATTTGGCAAGATATTTTATTGGTGGCTTACCAGATACTTTTCCAAAGCTATTGGAAACCCTGTCTAGCATTCTAGCTTTCAAATGCAATTTCCGTTATGCGGAAAACGATGCATACAAAAAGGCAAAACAAGCAGAATTTGATCAATGACAAACTGAACTGGTTCAAACTTAGAACAATTATCGCAATGGAACATACTAAATGCAATTGAAACAAATTTATGCGCTAATGAAGTGCAACCATTATCTTTTGGAATCAATCATCATCATGGATACGCTTGATACTCCTGTAGATAACCCAATATTCACGCAATACACACACACACACACACGCCCGGCCTGTGTTCCAAAATTGCTTTCCACTTGCCTTATACGAATGATCCTCTATTTATAGGCGTAAATTGAAAAGCGCCCAAGCATCGCGCAATGCTCGGATAGGATGACGGCGTAGGGGCTAGGAGAATCAATTTTCAACTTTACTGTCCATCCGTCCCTAAAAATAGATCCTTTATCACTCGTTCGGTGCCGCCGGCATCCGTCGATGTGCAACTTGTTTCCAAACAACTTTGTTTTGCTTCAATAGAGACGAAAATACATAACAATAACTACACAACTCGTACAGAACGTTCCCAGCTGCTGCAACGTAGGCAGACAAAAAGGAAAAGAGAAATATATAGAATTGATAATCCTGTAATCGCCGACCCCGGAACGATCATTTGCCGTCTGATGCTGAGGTGGGAGGGTATGGAAGTAAGTTTAAACAACTGAGTCGAAGATCAGTTTGTTGGTTACATGCGCAGTGAACGGTTGTTGCCGTCGTCGTCGCGATGTTGTTACGCAGTTTAGGTGCTTTCATAGTTCTGGCCCTGGTGCTTGTAGGAGTAACAGCCAGAAGACCGCTTGGAATCAAGGAGGCATTGTTGGTGTTGAAGAAAAATCCACCTCCGGACAATAGCTGGTGGAAAACGGCCATCTTCTATCAAATATATCCGCGATCTTTCAAGGATAGCGACGGAGATGGCATCGGTGATCTTAGGGGAATAATGGAGAAGTTGCCATATCTGAAAGAACTAGGCGTCCAGGGTTTCTGGATGTCTCCTATATTCAAATCTCCGATGGCCGATTTCGGTTATGACATTTCGGATTACTACGACATTCAACCCGAGTATGGAACCATGGCTGACTTCGATGCGTTGGTAGCGCAAGCGAAGAAGCTTGGTCTGAAGGTGATATTGGATTTCGTTCCAAACCAT
This sequence comes from Aedes koreicus, assembly GCA_024533555.2. NCBI lineage: Eukaryota > Metazoa > Arthropoda > Insecta > Diptera > Culicidae > Aedes > Aedes koreicus. The sequence goes on along the minus strand of JAHHFK020002048.1, from coordinate 441,226 downwards.
TCCAGTGACGAAAATGAATGGTTTATAAAATCTGAAAATCGAGATAGTGATTTCGAGGATTTCTATGTTTGGCATCCAGGCAAGCCCAATGCGGCAGATCCTTCCAAACCGCTACCGCCCAACAACTGGGTGAGCTTCTTCCGGGGAAGTGCCTGGCAGTGGAGTGAAAAACGTAAGGAGTACTACCTCCATCAGTTCTCGGTGAAACAACCAGACTTAAACTACCGGAATCCGCGTGTCGTCGAACAGATGAAGGATGTGATGCTGTACTGGTTGAAGCGAGGCGTCGATGGGTATCGTATTGATGCCGTGCCGACGTTGTTTGAAATTGAGAAAGACGCCGAGGGCAATTATTTGGATGAACCGTTGAGTGGCAACACAAATGATCCGAGCGATCCCGGATATACCGTACACATCTACACGCAGGATCGCAACGAGACGCTTGATATGGTCTATCAGTGGCGCGCGGTGTTGGATAAGTTTCAGCAAGAGAATGGAGGCGATGCAAAAATCATGATGACTGAATCTTATTCCAGGATCGATATCGTGATGGCGTATTATGGAAACGGGACGGTGCCAGGGTCACATATTCCGTTTAATTTTAGATTCATAACAGATCTAGGGATGGGTTCTTCGGCTAAAGATATTGAGAATACGATCAAATATTGGATGAGTAACATGCCGAAAGAGGGAGCCGTGGCTAACTGGGTGGTAGGTAGTGACATGTGAAAGGGTATAGAGCCTTTGTTCATGGCTGATCACGTATTCCAGATGGGCAATCACGATCAACACCGGGTGGCTAGCAGATTCGGAGAGAACAAGATAGATATCATGAATATGATTCTTCTGTCACTACCGGGCGTTGGCATTACCTACAATGTGAGTATGATCATAAAGGTAACTCTAAGACCCGATTGTCCCAAATAAATAATTTTTACTTCTTGGCTCATTTGACCGGTCCCACTCGTCCCCGAGCGTTTAAATCTGGATTATAATATATCAACGGGCCTTTTACTTTTTGACTCTCCGTGCCGGGAAATCTTGTTGTGTATTAGCATTAAGCGATATGCACTCCCGCTTCATGTTACTCAATTTTTGATTACAATTGTATACTTTTTTTTTTCCTAATATTACCTTTTTTCACAAAAGAGGATCTACTCATAAATTGAGTAGATCCACTTTTTAACGAAAATTTAGTTACATTTCCGTGAGAGAAAAAGAGATAGTATACAATTGTAATCAAAAATTGAGTAAAATGAAACGGGAGTGTGGAAAAAAATAGGGAAACTGCCCCCATATTAATCGCATTGTTCCTATATTCATCCTACGATTAATCAAACAATTGGGCAGTTGAAGGATCGGTCTCGTTTTCTAATAATGTTTGCTTAAGTTAAATAACTACAACAAACATTAATAACTAATCCTGTCACGTGTATATCGTTTTATTTCAAGTAGGATGAATTGCAAAGTGATGAGATTAATATAGGTACATCTTCCCTATTAGTTTTTTTTGCACTGAAATATTATCCAAAAAAAAATAAATAAAACTTACCCAATCTTTGGAAAAACTCAAATCCTCGAAACTCATGAGTGACTTTTGTGCCTAGTCGAATTCAATGACGCAAAAACAACCGTTGAGTTTTCAAGTTAAAAAAATCATTTCTTCGTCATTGTGCGTTGATCATTGTTTTACTGTACTTATGCTGGTCCCAGGTCCCATTAGGACTGCAAATGCGTTACAATCATAAAGGTAATTCTAAGACCGGATGGTCCCATATAAAAATAAATTCTTGGCTCATGCACTCTAGCGCAAGGTGTACTTCGGAGCTAGGGGTTCTACAACAGTGAACCAATTTCAAACCACTAGTTGCTCATTGATTGCTGACGTTATCCTACTTAATTCACACTTCCCGTTCTACTAAAATCGTATTACAATTGCACTTCCAGTGTTACGGTTGGTATCGAGTTCGAAAGAAATTTCTTCACCTTGCCATGCACTCTAGCGCAAGGTGTACTTCGGAGCTAGGGGTTCTACAACAATGAACCAATTTCAAATCACTAGTTTCATATTGATTGTTGGTACTAGGCTCCGCTATATGAGTGATTTTGGAATGGCGTGTGTCGATTTTTCAAAATCTCGATTCACCCTCGCTCATAACTAGTTTAAAAACAACTGAATTGTAGTATGAAAAAACATCATCATGACAACTCAAGGGTTACTCATAGCTAACGTAGTTAGCATTAGTATTAGCATTAGCATTGACGATTGAACACCTCGTGGATGGAGCTACGATGAGGAATAATTCGTTGAAGAAATTGCATGTCATCATAAAAACGGAAGCAAATACTGATACGTTTCTTCACGCAATAATCTCCCCGAAGACACTCCTCGATCGCTCACCTGGTCACGTCCATGCAATGTTGATAGGGAGGATTTGATATCTACCTTAAGAAGACAAGGGGAACCCACGTAGCCTTCAGTAGATATCAAAGGAAAAAGGAAATGAATAGTCGGAGAGAATAGTTGAACAGAATGCCCTGTTACGGTGTACAGAACAATTTATTTAAAACTGGTTGTTGGGAGCATCTAATCTAAGAAGGTTAAGTGATGCTCAATTTTTCATCAAACGGTTGGGACTTAAGCAATAACTATAGTTCTAGCAACAATTAATATGAAACTAGCGATTTGAAATTGGTTCAATATTGTAGAACCCCTTGCAACAATTCTTGCGTTTTTCGGTGCTACACTGATAAAAAAAAACTATGTGTCCGATACATGAATTTTTGCAATGTGATCAACAAATGGTAGCTATTTGTGACCACACATACATGCTATGTGTACATATGTACAAGTGACCACACATACTTTTCATTTGCCACATAAAATTCATTTGTGTTACACGGATACAAATGTTGTCCTTTTAAATTAAAAATATCGAAATTCAACTTGAAACATAAGAATTATTTAAAGTAAATAGAAAGCATGTTTCGAACAGGAATAACAGTTTTTGAATCAAATTCAAGGCATGTTAATTCCAACAATACATTCATTGGATATGAGAATTTGATCGTATACTTCCCTCTCCAGAATGTGAGGCCGTGGCAAAGTTCCGACGCTCGCAACCCGAATAGAAATGGTGATTTAAACAATATTAGCAGACATCTTCCAAACATGAAATTTGAATGTGGGCTGTTGTATTCTATATGTATTCAGAGTTCGAAGTTACGCCCTAGTACATATAAATACAACATATTCAAACTTCACATTATAAACAAACGTATTGATGATGTTAAATTTAACATCAGAATACGTCCTATAAAACTAGAATCTAAAATTACATGAAAATCAAACGTTATGTATGTGTGAAATGTTGTGTACCTAACCCTTCTAATCCCACCCTTCCCCCCCCCTTTGAGCCATCTAAACACATCTGATAACATTAGAATTGGCCGTTACCTTAGAAATAAACTTCATTCTACTGTAAAAGAGTGCAGATCTATAGCATAAGAAAACTTCTTACAACATAAGAATGACACGTTACAATAGAACGATAGAACCAAAGGTCTTTGTGAAGTAAATGTTGCATGCATAATAAGCCAGAATACATCCCGTATCATAACAATCACACGTTGCGTTGAAATCCACGTCCTTTCAGATTATTTGGTTTTAATGTTATTATCTACAACTGAAAACATCCGGAAACGATACACGGTCACGTTTTTCTACAACTGAATGCATCATACATCATCTCTTTTATTGGAAAAAATTGACACTTGAAAACATATGTAAGATGTTTATTCATAACCTTTAATACATCTGAAAACATCTAAAATCCTTTGACGATGCTGTTTTATTCGAATACATTTGAAAACATCAATAAGCTTTGAAACATCAGAAAAACATTTTGTTTGAATGTCAAAAGTAAAAAAAATCATGACATCAAAGGGCATTGGAATAGAAAAAAAATGTTTGAAAATGTCTGATATTAACATCATGTTACCTTGCCTAAATACAGCGAAATCGTTCTGATCTCTAATGTTCAACGTAAGATGTACATTTGAATTTCATGTTGATGTAGACATTGAAATCAGACATCAGCCTGATGTAAATTTTTATTCGGGAACACGATCCAATCGTCACATTTGTTGGTAGGTTATTTACGCGATTCCAGTAGTGAGACTCTGAGCAAACGTCTTGAATCTGGAACCTGTTAGCATTCAAGCCAAATCCAGAATTAAGATAACCAAGATTCATAGCATAAATAAAATAAATTTAGAATTTAGCCCAATACCGCTCGATAGGTTGCAACTCCGGGCAGTTTGGTGGCCTTTTTCGGTACAACATGGACTCCATTCGCTTTATACTATTCCAAAACATCTTTGGCGTAGTGACAAGATGCCAAATCAGACCAGAATGGCTAGGGAGCGTCATAGCCGCGTAGGAATGCTAACAATAGCTTCTTTAGACATCCTCACGGTATATTTCCTTGTTTACCGTTCTTTGGCTTGTTCGACCACAGCTGCATTTTGCCTGCCAAACCAAATATTTTGCTGGGAAACTTGGCCTTTTTCTTCGTCCTGAAATGCTTCTTTTCGCCGTTCCGTTACATGGCAGTATAATAAGACATTCCTGAAAGCTGCTTAAAGTCTTTCAGCACATAAGTTTCATCGTCCATTATCACGCAGGAAAACTTCGTCAAATATTCGCGATACAACTTGCGAGCCCGGGTTTAAACCGTCACATTCTGTTTATAGGTACAGTTTTCACCTTGAACGACTTCATACCTTGCCGGTGCTTGTGCATACTAAAAGCTGGGGACATTTTTATTTTTCTAGGCTTAGTACGTACCGAAAGATGTGGCCTCTTTTGCAATATTTGCTTCACCTTCGCGCCCTTCTGGTGGTTCCTGAGATCCTCTTTTGTTCCACTTCCTGGCTGTTGTCAAACGTGTATCGAAAGATTTAAGAACTTTATAGACAGTGCTTGCAGGAAAACCAAGCTTTTTTGCAACTATTTCTCACTGATAGATCCGGATTTTTATTGCGATCGCACACAACTGCTTTTCGCACTTCCGACGCCATCTTCGATCTAAAAGCATGTCGTATCACCAAAAATTGATTTTACACAATGAACAGACATACGTTCATCAGTCTGCGAAATATTTCACGCGTTGATGAAGTATTTCCAGAGATATACGTATTTAGGGGTGTCCAGATTTTGTCGCGAACAAGCCTTATCTAGCCGATGGTTGTACGGTTCTAGCCCCATATGGCTTACAATGAAAAAATATTCTAGAATGTCAAAAAACGCCGTTCCAGATGGACGCCACCTAGTTAGATCTCCTCAGCTGGAATACCATCGACGCAATTGTTTTGGCTTCCAACGTAGCTTCTTGCATGGTAGCGTGGTGGCGAAGTGTTACACGTAGCTAACGTAGTTGGGACCAAATGGGCCGTTCATAAAAAAATGTATAAGCCAATTGTGAATTGCTAGTTTCCTTTTGATTGTTGGTATTTGTTTTTGTTTGGTTTGTTGATTATCGAGTTACCTGGATTACATCCCGTCGTAGTCACTCAAATACCTCTTTGGGTTAACTCGTGACTTTTGCGTGAGAGGTATGGATGTTAACCACTACGCCGGGATCGTCCCCGATTGTTGGTATGATCACGCATGGTGAAGGTATTTGTGGAATAATTTTAAAATAAAGAAATCGATTCCATGGAACATTCATCATTACAAAGAGAGAGAATTTATCTCGTCATTCTCATAAACGTGACCAAACCAAATAGGATTTGAGGTCCTCCTAGAATTTTGTGGAAAGTGAAAATAAAACCAATTACCATTTCAGGGCGAGGAAATTGGCATGACGGACGTATGGATATCGTACAATGACACAGTAGATCCGGCGGCTTGCAACGCTGGTCCGGACAAGTACCAGTACACGACGAGGGATCCCGAGCGAACTCCGTTCCAGTGGGATGACAGCACGGATGCCGGGTTTTCTACGGCCAACAAAACATGGCTTCCTATGTCACCGAGCTACAAGGATGTAAATGTTAAGTTACAGCAGCTGGCGAAGAATAGCCATTTGAAAGTGTATAAGAAGCTAACGGACATGAGAAGGAGCTGGACGATGAAGAAGGGTCTGCTAAAGACGGTTGTAAGCGGCAATGTTTTGATCGTCTTCCGGGAGTTGAAGAACTTCGATACGATTGTCACGTTAGCCAACGTTGGAGGATCTCAACAGATCGTAGACATTTCCAAAATGGGATACATTCCACTGAAGGGATTTGGAGTCTATAGAGTTACTTCGGTGAATTCCATACATCAGGAAGGGTAAGTGAAAAAAAGTATAATGAGATACAATCTGAGTAACGGTATTTGCATCTATTACAGAGAGCCTGTAGCAATCAACAGAATTGTGTTGGATCCCTTCGAATCTATCATGATAAGTGCAACAAGTAATTACTACTATTATGAGGTGCTTCCTTCACTAACGTAAATATTTCGTAGCGATAACTAAAGTAAGTAAAATAAGCACAGCAAATAAATTTTATCTGGAAAATAGATGTTCTTGTTTATTCATACACTTGAACAACCCTTAAATCAATATGGGATAGCTTTAAGGCCAAGTGTTCTCACCTTTAATGGGTGCACCAGATAACAATTTCCCGCTCCTCTGTAGTCTCATTTGAGCACATTCAAGTTTAAGTGTTTAGTTCATCATTATAATTATAGAGCGCATCATGCTAAAAAGTATTTTATTGTTAGTAATCGCCGCTGCAGCTACAATCCGGGCTGTAAAACTTAAGTCAGAGCAAACGAGTAAAGACTGGTGGGAACGGGCTGGGTTCTATCAAGTTTACCCCCGTTCATTCAAGGATAGCGATGGCGATGGAATTGGCGACCTTAACGGAATTACCGAAAAATTATCCTATCTGAAAAACATCGGCATGCGAGGATTTTGGCTATCTCCCATGTATAAAAGTCCGATGGCTGATTTTGGGTATGATATTAGCGATTTTCGTGATATCCAGCCGGAGTACGGGACGATGGAAGACTTCAAGAGGCAGGTTGCCGAAGCGAAGCTTCTAGGACTGAAACTGATTTTGGACTTCGTACCCAATCACTCGAGCGATGAACATGAGTGGTTCAAAAAGTCGGAGAATAGGGAAGCTGGTTACGAAGACTACTACGTATGGAGAAATGGGAAACCGAATCCTGACGATCCGACTAAGCCGTTGCCCCCAAACAATTGGGTAAAGTTAAACCTGGTTGGGATAACGTATAATTATAACTGCACCTTTTATATTTCAGTTATCTGGATTTCGCGGCAGCGCATGGCAGTGGAACAATAAACGACAGCAGTTCTACTATCACCTTTTTACAGCTCAACAACCGGATTTGAACTTTCGCAATCCGAAAGTTGTGCAGGAGATGAAAGATATCCTGCTCTTCTGGTTGGACCTTGGGGTGGATGGTTTCCGAATCGACTCGGTTGGGTGTATGTTTGAGGTTCCAGCGGATGAAAATGGCGACTTTCCGGATGAACCACTGAGCGGAATTACAGATGATAAGGATGATTTTGCTTACCTTGAGCACATTTATACGATTGATCGTCTGGAAAACGTGAACATGGTATATGAATGGCGAGAGCTGCTGGATAATTACCAGAAGCAACATGGTGGAGACAGCCTTATTCTAATGACCGAATCGTGGTCAAGTTTAGACATCATAAAACCTTATTTCAGGAACCTCGAAGGTCGGGAGGGGGCCCAAATGCCTTTTAACTTTCGAATGATAACGGAGCTTAATTCTTCATCGACGGCATATGAATTCAAGAACGTGATCGATTCCTGGATGGCGATCGTAGATGATGATCACAGGGCAAACTGGGTACTGGGAAACCACGATCGAAGTCGCGTAGCAACAAGAATGGGAGAATACCGAGCGGATAGTATGGCAATGATTCAGCTCACACTTCCCGGTATCAGCGTGACTTATCAGGGAGACGAAATTGGAATGATAGACGTGGACATTTCTTGGGAGGATACGGTTGATCCCGCTGGGTGCAATGAGGGTAGAGAAAATTATGCTCTCAAATCGCGTGACCCTGTGAGAACTCCTTTCCAATGGGACGATAGCAATCTGGCAGGTTTCACCAATGGTGTAGGCACGTGGCTTCCAGTTGGACCGAATTATAAAACGGTCAACGTCAAGGTTCAAAGCACCGAAACCAAGAGTCATCTAAACGTGTTCAAGGCGCTGATGCAACTTCGTGAAGGCGATACTTTTTTGTATGGAGATTGGCGTACAGTTGCACTGAACGATCAGGTGTTTGCCATAGTTCGGGATTTGAAAATGTCTGATGCTTACATAACATTGGTCAATTTGGGAAATTCAGTGCAAACCGTTGACGGGAGTAGTCTAATAAAAAATGTACCGAAGACGCTCTACTATGTTATTGTGTGTGGATCTTCTAAGCACCAAACAGGGTATGACTTTGTGGAAATTGTGTTTTTGCTGAGCTAAACCGATTATGCTTTTTCTATTTCAGAGACACTTTGATTGCGAGAAATATCGAACTTCAAGCATATGAATCATTTGTTCTGGAAGTACGCCGCCCGGAGGATATTAAAATGCGTTCTGCCGTTTGCGAAAGATGGCTGTCTTAAACAGTTACAGTTACGTTGTACGTAAAAGAGTTACAGTATAAACAATCCGAAGAGAAATTTTACGACTTCATGATACTTCTTGTATTAAAGCTAATCTTATACATGTTTATGCATGAATCCGGAATCTTTTTCTTCGAAAATACTTTTGAAACTATGCTCAGAATACTCTTGAATCATCCATTGGAGCGCTTTTAAAGAATTATCATGAAATAATCCTTAGAATACATTAAAAGCTAGATTCGGACACGGTTGTTCTCCTTTTAAGCACAACTAGCACTTAATCCAGTTTTTTTTAACGGATCTGAACATAAAAAAAACCTTTTCCGCTTCTATACAGATGCGTTCCAAATTTATCTCCCATTCTAAATGTGTATTTAGATCAATTGCGGAGAAACAAGTTATTGAGATTATGTTAAAGTTCAACAACCCTTGCTATTTGCAAACATAACCTACTGGATTTCATTTGGCCGAAAACACTTCGTAACGCCTGGTGGAGCCACATTTACCTATCAAGGTGATGAAAAAAAAGGGGATTCGACATAAGAGTATCTTTTGTTTTAAGAATAGATCTTAAACAGAAGTATCGTATCAAACGTTTAGTGAAACTGATAACGTTGAAACCACAGATGATTTTCTGCACGATAGGCCATCGAATGGCCATTAGGACAATGTATTTTCCTAACCTACTTTGAAAAAAAAAATCTTTTAAATCTTTAGAAAAAACTCCCTTTAAATCCAATTATGCCTTGTTCATATTACAGCGTTGTAACATAATACAAGGCTATCTTGATGACATTTTCCTTGTAGATAGTTTTCAAAACAGCCTTGTATTATGTTACATGTTATGTCTGAACAAAGCATAACGTTACACTATATACCAGATCAATATTATGCTTTATTTGACTACGCTTTTATAGCAATTATTGATGGTATAAATGGGTCCTCCCTTAGCTCAGTTGGTAAAGGCGCAGCTACAAAGCAACACCATGCTGGAGGTGACGATTCCCGGTCTGGTCTAGGAATTTTTCGTAAAGGAAAATTTCTCGACTCTCTGCGCAAAGGGTATGATTGTGCTTGCCACACAATCATTCTAATGCAAAAATCGTACTTGGCATCGAAAGCTCTCTTAATTAATAACTGTGGGAGTGCGTTTAGAACACTAAGTTAAGAGCAAGCAATAAGCTAATTGTGAAATCAATATCAATATTGAAATGCTAAAGAAGAAGAAGATGATGGTATAAAATTCATCCAGAAAAAGGAAAAATTTCATCAGACCGAGCAGCAGTTAACATGTTATTTATAAGCCTAACTAGAAGATATTTCTTTTGTCGATTTTAAGTATTGCATGCTTGAAGTTCACCATCATAGCAACCTTGTTACTCCATTGTTCTGACACAAGTTGGTCAGCATTTCAAATATTCAAAACATGGAGCCGGGAGGACCACACCCTACCTTACCGTCCGTTACGTGCTTATGGTAATAAATCTGACTACCTAAGAAACACTATCGTCAACCCCGTGAATTAGTAATTTAAAAAAAAAAACATTCTTATTTTAGCGCTACCGCAATTCTTATTGTGATGATAGTTATGGTTTCCAATTTGCTGCTGAACATATGGCTACTGTACAAAGTAATGGAGATGGCAGAGGAAACTAATCCCCATTAAACTATTTGTATTAATAGACCCGAAAAATGTGAGTCAAGTAAACTTGTCTTTTTATTAAATCATTTTTTCTCTTAAATCCTAGCTCACGCCTCGCCTAGAAAGCCAATTTCTTCATCAGCAAGTACATGTGCTGATCGATTTCAAAACCGTGCAGATTGTTAGCGTCGCCTTGCAACCTCATCAGTAGTCCTCCAAATGAAACGTACGCCGACAGTCTGTTGGCGGATTCTATCTGTGCATCGTCACCTTCGATTCGGTAAACCTTACCAAACATCACATACTCAAAACTGTCCGCTCGGGAGCCTTCGATTTCGGCAGCGTTGTACTCCATACTTGCTGTAATTGGTGCAAAAAATAGTAACCAGTAAAGGAAACTTGAACCGCAGCGATCTCTTACCAGGAGTTCCATCTTCGTGGAGAGTCGTGGCTAAAACCAGTCGAAATTTATCCCCCAGCTCCATCGGGTACAGCCACGAATTAATGTCCAAAATCAGATCCATTTTGAAGGACTCTGATTCGCAGTGCAACCGGCTGGCACGGTCGAATTTTTTACCTTCGGGATCCATGTCCTTGACGTTGAAGATATCCTCGAACAGTATTCCGGACATCGTAGAGCGATTTCTATCCGCTTTCTTCCGGCAACAAAATTGATATCACGATTGAGGTTACTCAGTTAAGAGGAAGGGTTTGCGATGAAGGAACTGGACTCCGTAATAAAAATTAAACTTTAATGCGGTACTAGTGATGGAAAATGCTGCACTTACGATTGATGAGGACAACTTGTAGAAATTGCGGAAAAATTCAGAATTAAATGCCGAACCACGGCGATCGCGTTGTGTTGTTTACAGTTTTTAAACTTACTCCACAAGATTTTGACATTTATGCTGCGGATTGTTGTCCGTTCGCAAATTTCTATGCTGAACTATTATGCCGACAAATACTAGGGGTGTATCAATTGTGATGTTCAAAATAAAAACGGAAATAAACAAAAAAAACTTCCCGAATAAAAAAATACAATACGATACACAACCACAAAAGTATAATTGATTTTGTTGTTGGGCAATAAACCATTCTGTTCTCGTAAAGGTGCTTTAAAATGACTCTACTGTCACTCTAATACGTAGGCAATAAAATCTAATGTACACACTCAATTTATTTCGGTAAAAATTTCCAACTGCCGATCAACTCGGCAGTTACTTTTACTGAAATTCATTTATTATAAAATTCAATTGTTAATGCTATGGAACTCATATGCATATGTTGTGCTAATTATTGATTTAGTATGTGTGATTTTTCTATTTTTTATTGAATTCTACTGATATTTTAATTTTATCGATAGCTAATTTTAGGTTATGAAAAAAGAGCCAATGTCAGTCATCTAATGGAACGCCCGCAGTACAATTAATGTTTTTTTTTAAATTAATGCTTGTGGTTACTTGGGTATGCATGCTATTATAGCCTCGTGGTTAGTTGGGTAATATATGAACGAACATATATTATAAACGTATCCAACATACTTGTCCCTCTCCTCTGTGCGAGATAAGAGCGAACATACCACTCTTTCCTCTTTTTTTTATTCATGCAGGAGCGCTACACGCAGCAGCATACTCACCACACTCTGCCTTCATCTGTAGTTTTTGAACTGAACTGCGCGGTGAGATTAAATCACTTGCCTCTGGAAGCCACTGGCGAGTAAACTCAGTGCTATGAAACATACTGTAGAGAACACACAGAACTGCACCCTAGAGAACTATGGGGTGCGTGAACTGGTCAGATACAATCAGATTGCGAATGGTGTTTCGTTGAGGTTCAGGTTCAGGTTCCGGTTTCCTTTTTATTTTTACTCCATTCGGTTTTTATATGTTTGTTATAACGTATGAATTTGACCTTGGGAATAAAGGATTGCAGATTCTTATGAGGGAGAGTGTAGGAAAAAAAGAAGCAATATTATTACCTATGAACATTATCTCGCATAGGGTAAGCGTTGCAATGACGGATAAAACGCACTGTGCGCTACTAAACCGTTGCACAATATGACGACTCCATATATAGCAGTGGCCTTAACTACATACAATATGTGAATTTTAAATTAATGCATTAATTTAAAATTAACATATTCTAGGGGAGAGGGGAGTAGTTTCAGACATTTTTTCTTTCGATTTTTCATATTTTTTGTGAATTCATCCTAGTGGTAATTTGGACATGGAAGCATTATATGAGTATGTTATAGATGTGCGTTTATGCAATTATGAGTTGTTTATTTGCATTTTGAGACACATCGCCCTGATATGATCGCAGATTGTATAGGCAATGTTTAAAACAAAAAAAAAGATATGCACAATTTCGAAGTAATAGTATTAGCAGGGATCCTCGCGTTGCGTAAAACGTTAAGATGTAGGCCATCTTCAATTACAGTTCTTTCTCGATTTGATCGGCACAGTGATTGAACGTAGCTCCAAAGTCTAGTGGAAAATTATTAGTTTGCAGTTGCTAGCCAGTCGAAAAGTTTTAGTGAGTCCTTTTTTTTTATCAAGAAAACCATTGTTATAAGTAAGCCTAATCCAACCGACTAAATTTATATTCCAGTATAAGGTCGGTATCGTGTTCGAAAGAAATTTATTTTCCTATCTCAATCCCATGTTAAATCCCGTTTACTGAAACGTAAAAGTAAAGAACCGAAAAGAAATTTCTGCAGCAGTATCCACCTGAAAAGAACGAAAAATAAAGTTGGAATTTGTTGGGTTCCCATGCAAACTAATGGGAGCTGTCAGTTAAACATTCGGAAAAATATCGCGCTCGATTATTCCGTAAGTGAAGGTGACATTTCGTTCCACGCAGATCAATTGTCAAAGTTCCGCTTGGTAATATTGAACAAAATTCCGTAACCTCTTTACTTTTTAAGTCGATACTGGCCTCTAGGAAAATTCTCTAAATAAATCTATAGTGATTGAGCCTAGTGATTTTTTTTTTGTTAATTGTATGGAATGTAGCCTAACCTTAAAAAAGATAGTTCTTAGCTATAGAATAGGCTAAAGTGTTTCCTTACAAAAACCAGCGACACACCAAAAACACACAATAACTCTGCTCGTGGTTCAGGTAACTATACGCCACATGAAAGACCAAAGTGAAAAAAACAAGATTGTAATTTTTTGCGTTCTTTTTTACTTGAAGGACCTAATATCCTTCAAGCGAAAATGTTACGTCCAGGTAGGCGTAGGGGATCGGTTACGCCATGCGGTTTCTGGGATGGTCCAAAGACTCGCCAGCTTGTAGCGATGTCTCGTTGGCGGATTAGTGATATTCCCCAGCGCATCTACGGACTATCGCAAGTCACCACTCTTCCGAGAAGTTTATACCGGTCGCCAATAGGTGGATCCATCCCGAATTCTGCCTCGAAACAGCACCCAAACGAACGAGTATTACAGCGGGCCCTCTAGAAGAAAAAAAGTCCAAACGTGTTCACGTGTGGTGACATTCGTCTCGAGAAAATAATCGCCATATCCGAGAAAAGAAAAACCGATGGAATTTTAATCTTCTCAAATCCGAATACAATAATTTTTAACATTCCCCCCCCCCTGCCCCCCCCAAAAATTTTTTACCCAACTTTTCTCTTTTACACCAAAAAAAAAAATATTTTTTTCACAAACACCACACTTCCCAAACCATTACAAAACCACTAATTTTAAACCAGGCCCCATACACAACACCTATCAAAAACATTGTTGTCCTTGTTTGGCTTTTTTTTTGGTGTTTCTGTAAAGAGGTTTTTTTCCCCATTTTTTAAATTTTTTTTTTCATATTCCCCTCAAATAAAAAATAAATTAAATGCCGGAATATTATTATATTTATTATCGAACAATGTTATAATCCACATACCCCTATAATACCCTATTATGAAAATTCAATCCAGTCATTAGTTGTCGTGAGCAAGAGAGAGGTCTGATAATTAAAATTTTAGTTCGTGCGATAAAGTTTTTGGGCTCCCCGTTGTCTATGAAATCTATAGGTTCTAAAAAATTAAATCGACCCTTTCGGCCAGTAACTTGTAACACATTATTGACAGATGTCAACTTTTTTTTTTGACGTTCTGTTGCCGACCTATTGCGTTTTGGGCATATCAAGGCGCATGATTATTTTTGCAAAATATCAATATCACAACATTTTTTTTAATGATTCTAGTGTTACATGCTAGTAGATTACTCTAACAATAGATATATGAAGATATAGAGTGAGAATGGGGCGACGTTGCTCCCAAAACATCTTTTGCTTGCGTTATATAGGGATGCAACTGTCAAAGCAAGTAAAAGCTATGGGATTTGACAGATCTATACGCGACATGATTACAAATCAGAACAAAGGGAACACCAGCACTATTCTTCATCTATAATAATGTCATCTATAATATATATAATAATGTATCTATTATACATTTTCTTCCGTGGAGTGAGATTTAGTTTTTGATACTTTCTTCAGGGATGTCTAGATATGATGATTTTGCAATTACGCCCATATAAAATTTTAATCTAGAGTTTATCATTTTATTTCATATGTTTGTGATATTGAATGTCTCAGCTCTGAAAACCAGATGGAATTGATTTGAATTTGGGACCAAAAATGTGGTAACATTGAATAGTGTCCAAGTGTGCCCCATCATCACCCGAAATGAATCACTATTTTACTAAAGAAATAAGATGTTTGTTTCTCCGTTATTACCACGTTTTTTCATTGCATATAGGTTACTTACTTACATAGGTGGTGCAGTTACACATCTAAGTCATTCACAAAGGAATTGGAGAAATGTTTACAACTTTGGACTCATAAGTTTGGAAAAATGCATAAAACAGGGCACTGAAGATTTGGCTCTGCAGAGCGGTCTCGCCAGAGGTAAACCGATGAGAACTAGGTGAGTGAGCTCTAGAGCACAATTCATTCATTTCACTCGAGAGCGTGTTTTCAAATTTTCACCACAAATGCTCTCAAGAGACACCCTCTCATACTTGGCTTGTTTTGCTTTCATCGTAAGCGTGGTGATTTTCTTGCCAACTGGTTCATCCCCAGGGGAGGCAAGGAATATGCATGCCCTAATAAATTTCGTATGGTTATTTTTCTTAACGACCTATTTGGGGTATCATCCAAACTATTAAAGAAATGGTTGGAGGATTTGTGATATTGTGCGTTTAAGGTATTTTTTATCAGGGTATGAGAGGCATATTTGGGTGAAATTCCATGTATGTTATTCAAGGAGGACGTTTATAATATATGTATTAGACTTTATCTAATTTATGGTTTCCTGTAGTTGATTTGCTTCATCCTGTTGTACTCGCCGCGTTCGATGGAAGTACTAATCAGCTCGGTGATATCGGGATCATAATGAATCCGAATTCATCAAGAGTAACCAAAACAATAACTTAGGCGCGCTCTTTACTATTTCATACATATGCCTTATGACTATTACACGAAGAGTGCTTCTCTTCGTCACGAACCTTTTCGAAGATATTGCATTCTTCCAAATACTCGCATTTTCTACTCCTTTGAAAATGTGAAAACTCACAAATTCTATCTCTGGCCCTGTATGTTACTTATACCAGCGGCTGGATAGTCAAGAAGAAAATGGATTTTTGGCTCAGGTAGTGCAAGCACATCGGTCCCATGCTCGGTCCCAAGCTCAATGATTCACCCCTGAGAAAATAACTTACACGAACACACTCCAAAATATTCTGTCAGAATAACATAGCGAATCAAAACAAAACAAGCAAAGATTTTAGTAACCAAAAGCGCAAGAATGTGTTGCAAGGTGCAAGATTCAAGGTGTACTTGTGTCTAAGGGGTTCTACAACAATGAAACAATTTTTAATCATATCACAAACTATTCCTGGACCATTTTCCTTATTGTTGATGGTCGTTTCCGGTATTGTTACGACATTTACCCTTGTAGTTGACAACTATAAACTAACAATCTCCTATAAAGTTTTAACAATATGTCTGATGGTTAAAGGCCAAAGAACAATATGCTGAATAGGCGGTTAAGTTAGGTTACCATAAAAAAATGGCAATTTTCACGAACAAAATTTTTCCTGTACTCTATGCCTAAAAGTTGGTATATAATCCAGACCGAGTGCAGACAATAAAAAAACCTTTCAATGACAATACATTAACAATATATGTTAATGTAGAGATTGTATGGTGAAAATGAGATTAAACTATTTGATAACAGTAACATAAAATGTGATAATATATTTTACATTCGAAATACAGTTTTGACTATATAACAAATTGTTTTTCGTTATGCGGGATCTGTCTTGGTGTTGGTTCTTTTTTCAACTTGGATTTGTCTATGGGAAATTATTATTATGCGGGATGTTTCATCTATCATACAACAAACTGCTTTTAATTAGAATTTCATTTGAATTTTTGAGAAGCACTTTCTTTAAAACATTCGTCCTTTACCTAAACATGGGAGCTGTCAGATTTATCACCACTCGATGTCTTCTTCTTTTTTCAACTTGGATGCGTCCATTGATTGTTGCTTATACCCCGTTCACATTACAACCTATATTACGTGATATGGAGATTCTTCATATCAAATGCCATGTACATTATTTCCAGTGAAAACTAGATGTATATGTATGTAAATGTAGATGATACTGATATCAAGATAGTTTATATCGCGTAATATAACTTGTAGTTTGAACAGGGTACTGTTTATAGTTTATTACTCACTTCGAAAACACTAAATTCACAGCCGACGTATTTTTTTGTTTAAAGAAAACGAGAAACATTTTTGCAAAACGCATACGGGAGCGGTCGGGAGCAACGAACATCGGAGTAGACGCAGACGCGGACATCAATATTTAAAAAGTCCAAACGACGAAGCCTTGCTTTGTGTTGATGGATTTGAGTAGCTACGACAGGAGATGATCCAGCCCGAGGCTTAAAATCTCGATAATCAGGAAAAAAATGAGGGATATGAAAGTTCTACAATTTTTACTATATTATAATTATTATTTTCTTTATTTTTGATTTTGAGTGTAGCTAAATAACAAATATATAAAGCACATTCGGTAGCCCCTCGCTTGAGTTCGGTATAGCAGCAAGTACCCAATTTGCAAGCAAACAAACAAAATCTGTCATTAGCTGCAATAATTTTTCGTAAAAAAAATAGCAGTCTGCCAAACCAACCAAACTTTGCATTCAGGATAAAAGAAAAGACAATTAAATTGTTTTGTAACATTTTTGCCTCGTTGAAAAGTGCCCCACGACAGAAAAATGACACCAGATCTTAGTCTCGATTTTGAGACCTCTGCTCAGCAGCACTATTCAGCACACAACCCGATCGAACAGTACGTCCTCTTGTCGAAGAGTGCCAAGGGAGCCGCCTGTCTGGAACTGATCAAACAGGTCCTGGAGGCGCCGGGAGTGTACGTATTTGGTGAACTGCTTGCAATGCCCAACATTGCTGAGGTAGGTTCTATTCGTAACACAAAAAGGGGTTTAAACAATCGGGTGATTTTATTTTCAGTTGAAAATTGGTCCGAGTGCTAGCTACTTCAATACGTTGCACATATTTGCCTATGGAACTTACCGGCAGTACTTGGAAAATCAAGCTCAGTTGATTCAGCTTACTCCAGTGATGCGAAAGAAACTGCAGCACCTGACTATAGTTTCATTGGCCATCAAGACCAAATGCATCCCGTACAAAGAACTTCTGGAGGAACTGGACATTAAACATGTTCGCGATCTGGAGGATATGATCATTGAAGCCATCTATGGCGACATCATCCACGGAAAACTGGATCAAAAGAAACAACAACTGGAAGTGGATTATGCCATCGGTCGGGATATCCGTCAGGGCAATGTTAGTGAGCTGGGTAACTTTCTCGAGGAGTGGTGCGATTCGTGTGAAACAATATTGGCCTGCTTGGAAAATCAAATCCATCGGGCTAACTCGGAGAAGCAGAAACGTATCAAACACAAAGAAGCAATCGAACTGGAGGTTTGCTTATCCGTCAGTATGGTTTGGGAGGAAATATCCATTAAATTTGTCCTACGTTTTAGATTACTAATCTTAAAAAGCTGATTAAGGTCCAGGGTGGCAACGATTCGGATGAAGCCATGGCCACGGATTCAGGCCGCGAAATAACGGCTTACAATATGGAATCGCGCAAGAAGTCATCTAAGTCTAAAAGCCAGAAAGTGAGCGGTAAGTCGTGGTTTAAAAATTTCTGATGAGAATAACTTCCTGCCCCCGACGTGTGCGTGTGTGCTAGTTCTCTTCCTTTGCTAACAAACAAACAGGCAAGAAATGGATTTTGAAATAGACCTCAGATTACATTTTCCCCATCTAGACAAAAATCATTTCTAATACCAACAAAAAGGGCTTTCATTTCTCACATGTTTTCGGTAAATGGGCTTTCGGATTTGTTCGTACCTTCCTGCCACTAATGGATGACTATTGGCTGAAAGAAATGTCCCTAATGATACCTTTTACACACATATTTAGGTGCGGCCAAAATGCTCTCGCGACAGATGCCCTAGAGAAGTGATATCTGTACCCTCCATTATGAGTTTATGCGTATTTTCTGTTCGTTTCAACACTCACTCGGTTCGTTTAGTTTGATTGATAACAACAACCTCTGTTTATTGCGAATAAAATTGACATAGTTACTAATTTTCTGTTTAAGGTTCTTCTTTTTGTGGATGTCGATGTCTCATTTTAATATCGTTCATTATTTTGATTTTTATTTGTAGAAAATCAGTGAAAGAAATATCCTTCTACCACTCTGCTATAAGGTTCGATTGCTGTGTATATATTGCAAGATTCATCTGACAACACGGTCTACATGAATAAAACTTAAACTAAACAAACTAAACAAAGAAATTCGAACTCAGCAATCGTTGTCTAAAACTCTTAGTGCTAATACAAAAATCAAACAAACTGTACACACTGTTAAACGTACAACACATTACACGTAGTGGATCGTTCTGACCATAATCGGTGCGTCTAAAACCTAGCCTAAGGAAATCAGTGCGTCTCAAGTTACGGGGAATGACGTTAATGTTGAGTTGAGCCAGGATACTAGGTGAATCTATACAACCGGTTAACACTTTTTGCACAAATAAAACTCTTTCCAGTTGTCGTCTTCTGCTCAACGTGTCCATTCCAAGAAGCCGGCAGCGATTCTGATACGGAGGCAGATCGGTAGGATCACGCCATGGCAAAAACCTCAGCGCATAGCGAACAAACCGTGACTGAACAGCTTCAATCCTTGATGTCCAGATTCCAGTATACGGACTCCACACCACAGCAGCATACTCCAGAACGGATCGTACCAACGAGTAGTACAACGCACGTAAACAGTATGGATCTCTGAATTCATGGGCAATTCTAAAGATAAATCCTAAGTTTCGGTTAGCTTTAGAGATTACAAATGAGTAATGCTCTCTAAAGGTGAGTTTCGTGTCGAGATGTACTCCAAGGTCTTTGATCACGGACACTCTCTCCAAATATTCACCACCAATGTTGTAGTTCCATGTGATTGGATCTTTTTTGCGAGTGAATGAGATCACCGAGCATTTGTTCGTACTGATGGTTAACTCGTTGATTCCACACCATTCCGTAAAAACGTCAACTAGTCTATTGAGTTCCCGACAGTCTTCGATTGAGCTAACAATACGATAGATTTTCAAATCATCTGCATACAAAAGCCGACACCCTCGTGGAAGTACAGCGCACACATCGTTAAAAAACAGGGAAAATAACAGCGGGCCAAGGTTGCTTCCCTGAGGAACACCGGAGGAGTTTGAAAAATAGCTAGACTGGGCTGTCCCAACTTTCACAGCCAAGCGACGATCTATCAAGTAGGATTTTAGCCAGTTGACGAAGTTTGGTGCAGCTCCCATCCGTTGTATCTTTGCCAGAAGCAGGGAATGATCTACACGATCGAAAGCAGCCTTCAAATCTGTGTATATAGTGTCTATTTGAGCCCCATTCTCCATATTTCGTATGCAGTATGAAGTAAATTCTGTGAGGTTAGTGACCGTTGACCTCCCGGCAAAAAATCCGTGTTGATTGCACGAAATGTGGTTTTTGGCTGCATGAAATAGCGTTTTATTAATTAGAGTTTCCAGCAACTTAGAGCCTGCACATAAAGATGTAATGCCACGATAGTTTGATACGTTTCCGCGATTCCCTTTTTTGAAAACAGGAAACAGAAAAAAATCCTTCCATCCATCTGGGAACGTTGATTGAGCGATTAATTGATTACAAATGGCTGTTAGGGGAGCGCAGAGTGCAGTTGCACACTTTTTGAACACAATAGGTGGAATACCATCTGGCCCTGGCTGACACGAACACTTTAGTTTATTGATAGCATCATTGATGTCTGCTTCAGAAAAGACTATATTCTGTATTTCTAGTACTCCTTCAGGAACATTATTGAGGGCAGCGCTAATGTGTTGCGAAGAAGCTATTTCAGGTTTGAAAACACTTGACAAATGGCACGCAAATAGTCTGCATATCTCAGTGGGGGAGGCGCCTGTGTCTGTACCATAAGACATAATAGACGGTAGACCATTTTTCTTACGTTTTTCGTTTACAAACGACCAGAAACGCTTGTGGTTACGCTTCAAATTATTTTGCTTTTGCTGAACATACCGTGAGTATAGCAGGCGATTGTAGTTCCTGTATCTGTTGCTGGCAGTCTGAAAGTCTCGCTTGGTAATCAGGTTACGGTTCTCAGAGTAATGTCGAAGAGCCCTGGCGCGTATCCGTTTCAAAGTTCTCAGTTTTTTATTCGACCAGAGAGGACTCTGATTGGGGCTTGGTGAGGGAATATGAAGACGAAACAGTTCAGTGAGCGTGTCAGTTAGGATTCCGACAGCTTCGTTGACATCAACAGCAGTATATAGTGGTGTCCAATCAGCCTGAAGGATGGCACGGTTTAATGCAGGAAAATCAGCTTTGCGGAAATTGAATTGCTGTACTGCAACGGGTTCTACGAGGTAAATTGTTGTAGGACAGCTTAGTTTAGCAAATAGTGCAGGATGAAATGCATCCATTTCAACCATCGGTTCAGCAGCTTCCGTTATATTGCACTGACAAACAGCTCTCTCGTTGCCGAAAACTAGGTCAAGGGTACGGTTTCTGTGGTTCACAACTGAATTTAGTTGCTTCATGTTAAGTAATGACAGACCATCGATGAGTGCAGAGCTAGATCTACTGAAGGTAGATTTACATGGACCAGGGTATAGGTAGCCCCCAGAAGCACTTTCCAAGCGAGCAATGGTTGGTTGAAGTCGCCAAATAAAAGATGAGACTCATGTAGCCCAAGAGAGTCTGAAATTTGAGTGACGCACTCGATATGTCGCTCGATTTATACGAGATCAGTAGCAAGTTCAGGAGGAATGTAGACTACACCGATGCAATCACTATCCACAGTAGATATGCGTACCCACAGCTGTTCCAGTTCGCTGTGCATAGAGACTGTATTAGATTTTAGCTGGTTGGAAACGGCAATGAGAACTCCTCCTCCACGCTTTTTTCCGGTGGGAACAGCATCACGATCCTTTCTATATACGGTGTATCGATCTCCAAACAACATCAGCGAAGTGAATTGCTCGTTCAGCCAGGATTCGCTAAGTACGATCACATCGTAATCCGAGTCTAACGCAGCGAGAAAGAATTCATCCATTTTTGTACGCAATCATCTCACGCTCTGGTAGAAGATGTTGAGACAGCGATGAGCTGAGTCATGATCCTAGCGATTTACATCCGTCGATGATGGCCGACAACACGTAGCGCTAGTTTCATGACGAGTGGTCGCTGGAATGCAAATCGTTCGAAGAGAGCTGGAATGGATGAGTTCTTCGAAGAACAGGTGCAGTGTCTGTGTACGCTTCGGTTGGACATATACTGGTCTTGACATTACCTGGACCAGCTGGGTCATCAAGCTGGTGATTTTCATCCATCGGCGACGGCGAGCAACTGTTGGTGAAGAGTGCAGTTGGTTGCTATACTGAGAAGTCGATCCTCTGTCTCGCTTTGGCAAGACGTTTCCGGTAAACTGGACAGTCGTAACTCCAAGCCGAATGAGCAACATCGAGAAACTGGTCAACATCGGAGCTGCGTTTGGCATTTTCCAAATGACTGTACACCCAGATGCTAACGAAGCCTCATTGTTTCATCATGGATGATGAGACTTACGTCAAGGCGGACTTCCGGTAGCTTCCGGGGCAATTGTTCACCGCCCAGCACAAGTTTGTTGTTTCGGAGGTAGTAAGGAAGCAAACACTTTGAAAGTTAGACCGAGAAATACATGATTTGGCAAGTGATCTGCGCATGTGGCATACGGAGTGCGCTGTTCGTGACTACCGGGACTGTAAACGGGGAGATCTACACCAAGGAGTGTCTACAGAAGCGTCTGCTTCCTCTGTTGGAGCAACACAAGGGCCCTACGGTCTTCTGACCGGATCTAGCTTCGTGCCACTATTCAAATGTTGTTCTGGAGTGGTACGAAGCCAAGGGGGTCACTTTCGTACCCAAAGACATGAACCCCCCAACGCACCGGAACTAAGGCCCATCGAAAAATACTGGTCTGTTATGAAGCAGGAACTACGGAGTGATCCCAAAAAGGTCAAATCTGAGGAAGACATGAAGAAAAAGTAGGTTTCCGTACAGAAGAAACTGCAGCGAGATGTTGTAGAGAATGAGTGGAGTTAAGCGTAAGGTGTGAGCTAGGCTGACATTACATCCCGTTACCCTATTTCTATTAATTTAAGTTATTTATTTATTCGAAACTGGATTTATCATACCTTTAACATAGCTATAGAAACAGTTGCGCATGATTTAACTACAGCTGCCTATCACTATTGTTAGAGGGACCGCCAGGGCTTAAGTACGGGTCTATACTAATAATCCTAGCACTAACAAGACCCTGAAACCAACGTTCATCCTCGTAGATTAGTTATATTGTAGTTATGTATTATTACTAACTTTTCTTTACTGCTTTATTGTTACTCTTGGTGGAAGGCGGAAGTGTCTATTATAATTATTTTCATCAACTCATATTAACATTTACTTTGTTATTGTTTCTTTTTTCTTCTCTTCTCCCTCTTGTTTTTGTTGCAAATAACGCATGATTATTATCTGCCCTTTGATTCAGTAAGGAATTGGGTGACGTTCCGCCAGGTTGATCGAGGCGGAAGTCAAGTAGGAGTAAGTGATGACATTCATCATATCATTGTTATTTGAATCCTAGTTCTAAAATACTGGGCTCTTTATTTCACCTAGTTCAAAGGGGCCTGAACAAAATGGGTGGCTTACGCTGATCACTTGAAGATGTGACATGACGTAACATTTTCAATATTAGCATAGAACATGAGTCGATGTTGCATAAGTTGATTGAGTTGCTTTATTGAAAAATTTAATAACGTATGGTTAACAAATCTATTTGAAATTGAATTAATCGTCTCGTTGTTTCCCCCCAAACATGCTTTACTCCGATGTTCCTTCATCTCACATCCGTTGAACAATACTGAATAGCCATTTCGTTTTGATAATATCCCGTTCTAATGACTATATATCTGTTTATTTTTTGGTCTACTGGAGTCAACAGGAAAACTGGATCTGCATCATTGAACTCTCCCCCACCAAAAAATTTTTTCATAAATTTAAAAAAAATTTTTTATAAACCCCCCCCCCCCCCTTCCCTTTCCCCCCCCACCCAAAAATTCCTTCCCACCCCCCACTAATTAATATATAACACCCTTTTCCTATCCCCCCCCAACCCCCCCTTCTAAACCCCCCTCTTTCCCCGTATTATACATTCGCACCACCACCGCGGGGGAAAATTTTTTTCGCGGGTTTTTTTTTCTGCCCAAAACGTTTCAAGGTTTTGTTTTGTTGTTAGTTTCTCTGGCGGAGCTTTTGAATCAGTCGAACAAGTCTAAGCAATTGATAGCATACACAAAACGTAATGCTTTGTTCAGACTACAGACTTGTAACATAATACAAGGGTGTTTTGAAAATTATCAACAAGGAAAATGTCATCAAGATAGCCTTGTATTATGTTACAACGCTGTAGTATGAACAAAGCATAAGGATAATTGCACTAAACGACCCTATAACTTGGTTTCGGATACTAAACATAACTGTTTCTTTTACACTTCATAAGCCGTTCAGACCTCGCGGATGTTTCATGTCGATCATCAGAGTATGCAGTTATTGTCAATCCTATAGTTTCATTAGAGCTTCCCGTTGTGCGCAATGATTAGATGTACTGGTATCGATCACCTCACTGGCTGAAGAAACCTGGACATAAAATCAAAATATTACGATCTCCAGAGAAAAAAATCAGTCTAGATAATGACATACACTTGGTTGTCCTCGATATTTACGTTTAAATTCGAAACATTTACATACCCAATGTCCATGCTTTGGATGCAACGTACAAATATGTTTGTAATTGAGATGGAGCTAAAATTTATTGTTTATTTAACATTATTTGAAGAACAATCAATTATTTCAGTCTATACGCCACACAGCCGAGAGTTTTCAGCGTTGTAATCTGGAGGAAGCTTGTAACAAAATTTCATCCAATTTTCCTCTATGGCAACGTCTTTGAGGAATCGGAAAAAGCTAATACTAGTTTGCGGTTTATCCTGCTTATTCCTAAAAAAAATTCTGATCACTTCATCTCAATTACTACGAAATTTGAACTTGTCACGGAAAACAAAGCGGAAACAGAAGCGAATACAAATTAATAAATTGCGAAACAAAAACCACTCAAAGTAAACGCAATCCACCGGCTTACCAAAACAAATAACAAATTGTCTATCATTAGCAGTTTGAATGATTTTCTCTCTGCGTGTCTCTGAAGTGCATAAGAAACGAAAGAAAACTTCAAAAAACGGTTGAATTTGATTGAAATTTATTTTATAAAATCATCTTAGATCTCAAACGTTCAGCTTAGTCTACGAGATTGACAATAAATTATTAAAACATTAAAATAAACTCAGTTTTATTCAATAGCAGCCAAGGATTAGAGATTCAATTTGCTGTTTTCTAATGCAAGTAAAATAGAAGTTAGTCGGAAGAATAAAGTACAAGAAGTGGGTTCCGTTCCAATCGGCAGCTAAAAATGAAAGCATACTCTTTTATAAAATAATCCACGGAAATCCGAGCGATCTACTTACGTATCGGTGGTGTGGTAACTAACGTGCCTTTGTTGTATGTATCAAAGGACTTAACTGATGGTCAGCGAAGGAAGCAGGAGGCGACATCTTGCAGCTTAATCGTCGAGCTTTTTAGCACCTTCTTTGAGGCCGTGCTTGATCGAATCTCCAGTCTTTTTGATGAAATTGCCTACCTCTGGCGCTGAGTCATCGACGTTGAACACCCCGTAGTAGATTGCGACGGCGATCGCGATGGCGAACAAGATACAGCTACGCATTAGTATGCGGGAAAAAAAAGTGGAATAAATTTCGATGAGAAAACGACGGTCAGAATCTCATTTAGCTTGCTGGAAATTCTTTACACTTTCGCTATTTATTATCGCTAGGCTAGACATTTTCCAGCAAGCAGTTTAACGTTGAGTCACGTTTTAATTTAATCATTCAGAAAGTTTCTTTTCTTTCTGGTTAATGGATAGTTACCATACAACAATGGTGGCACAGTTACACATGTTGGTTGCGGAAGATTTTACTCACTCTCGAGAGAACCAAAAAATCAGTTAAAGAGACGATCGCGCGGAAAAGCTTGACAAAAGGAAGTTAACGCAATTTGGCGACTAACGACAGAAAACAAGCACAAAGCAGCGTAATCAAGAACAAACTGAGACTCAGAGTAGTTATCGTGAACGTTGTACTGGCACTGCAGGTAGAATTTAATTAAATAAAAGCTATATGAATGGAGCAGCACCCGACGGACGAACAAATACGATCTGTAGACGTAGCGTCAAAACTATAGACTGATGTTGCATTGACCGATCAGTGGGATGGAGGAAGAATACTACGACTGCGCTCTACCCACATTTGTTTGCTAATGCTTTGTGCTTTAAATTTGTACATATAGAGGTTGATGACCACTACAGCTGCGGTATCATATGATGATACAAGCTTGTACGTGACTCTCTTTTTAACCCCCAAAAAAACCCCCCCCCCAACAAAAACCCCTTTTTCTCTTATCATCTCTTTCTTTTAACATTACACTAGTGCAAAAAACCTATTAAGGTTCATTAAATATCCTTATGAAAATTTGCCACAAGGAAACAGTTTGAATTTCATAACATTACCTTATGAAATGCTATGATTGGTGTCATAACCACTTCAATTGATTTACTCATTGCAGCCTTATGAGTTTCATTGTACAACCTTATGAAGTTTATTTGATAGTTCTATGGAACTCATATGTGGTAGTATGCTAATTAATATATTAATTTATGTGTTTCGTAATATTTTTCATTTCATTCTTTTGGAATTTTCATTCTAGATATATTAAATTTGTGGTTATAAAATTAATGATAAAAAAAATACAATGCAACTCATTAAACGACGACAAAATTTATTTGATTCTTTATCTTAAAATAATGCAGGTGCAATCAAATGGGGTTATTATCGATAATCTTGGGCACTTCTTCAATACCTTCTGTTCGGAACCACCATTAGCCGTCCTCTTTGAAAAGTCTTCCTCGGTCTTGCAGTCCCTCCTCCCACGACGATTTCCCCTTGTGTGTAGGATTTGACGATGACGATACCGGTCGCACAACATTGTAATGCATGAGCCATTCTAAAAAAAAAGTTTTTCGTGCTAATATAAACATGGTTTAAAAAAAGAACGATATTAGAGACTTACTGTCAGTTACGGTAGTTCGTCTGGTCGTCTCCTTTAGTTCGTAGCCTTGGCTTATTTCAACGCTCAAGCATAGCTGAATATGTTCGTGGGTGTCCGCTTCCAATGGAGCATTACCAGACAAAATATCGCGGATGCGACCCCTCATCAATTTGATAATTGTAGAAAATGCTGTCGAGAAAAAGTGAAAGTGGGATTTTAAAAACAAATGAGATAGAATGACTAAATATGGGAGCATTACGTGTCCAAGGATGGTGTTTTGCATCGTCGTGCAACCCATTTTGATTTTTACTGATCGGCAAACTTAAAAAATACCTTCATGGGCACTGTTGGTTCAACGGTGCTTCTGTATTTAGCTTCGCGCTGATACCCTTTGAGATACTATCCAGGATGAGCTGTGGTGTTATCTAAAATAGAAAGAAAGCAATGGCATTTGATTTTTGTCTGGGAGTTAAATATTACCGTACCGAAAAGAACGTCCTATGTACAGTTCGGTTTCAATTCTGAGACGTCGCCTTCGCAACCATTCATCACCGGTCAGCACGCAAACACTCTAAACCAACAGTTCTAAGACGTGATCCAGGGCAGGAATCGGGGTGCGTTCAGAACATCGTCCGGGTAGAAGTTCTTCATGGTTCCGATGCAGTTGGTACACGACAGGAGAATCGAGATGATAACACCCTTCGGCGTTGCAGTGGAGTCTGATATGAAAATAATAATGGCCGTGCTGTTGATCATTGTTGAACTAGCAACTAAAATGGGAAAAATAATGCGTAAAAAATAATGAAAAACAACTCACGATGTCATTTCAAGTTTTCACTTTCATTTTATACATATACAAATCAGATCAACCCATGTCGTCGAATTGTTTCTTTTACGCCTGTAGGATGCATATCAGCTCTAAAATATCACCATCACTAAGATTCACTAAGAGTAACAAAATAATAACATGCGTTTCGGTTTTTTCCATTTCATACATATACCTTATGATTATTATGCACAAACAACAGTCATGAACTTCATAAGGCAGTTTTATGCAAATTATAAGAATGACTTGAGAAAATCATTACTGCAACTGCGAGAACTTTCGTTGGACAAGTGGATGTCATAAGGCCCTTATGAAATCAAAATATAGTGGCCTCATGCAGTTTCATAAGGCAAATTTTATGAATTTCGATAGGTTTCTTACGCCAGTGTATACATGTGTCCATTTCTAATGGCAGTTTGACAGTTTTCCCATAGGTTTTCTGTCAAATTTACATCAACGGAACGCAAACGTATCTATTGTGGGCAAGCCTTATTGATACGCTACGGATGCGTTTGCGTAGATTTGACAGTTTTTCCATAGGTTTTCCGTCAAATTTACGTCAACGCATCCACAACGTATCTTTTGTGGGCCAGCCATTATGGCCCGAGAATTAAATCATGGTCAAGATGACTATTTCATATAATGGTTACACCATAACACTGAAAACTCATTACGTTCATGGTATTCTAGAACTATTCCGACATTATAGTAAATGAAGAATCAACTTTTTTTTTGACCATGATCATAGTTGGTTCAAAATCACTATATTTCCATAGTCACCCTAACCCCCAATAATGGTAAAATTGACTATCAAACTTTTTCCTGTGTACTGAAGAAGTTGCAAAATACTGAACGAATCTGGAATGTCATCATTGCATGATTCATCATTCATAAGTATATAATTGCTTAAACACATGCGATATCCTATTTCGTGATATTTGCCGTGAAATAATTTCGTGATATTTGCCGTGCATCCATCATGCAGATCGCAATTAATTTTGATAGTTTAGTCGGGTATTTCCAACAATCAATATGAAACTTGCGATTTCAAATTGGTTCACTGTTGTAGAACCCCTGCCCTGGGTCCGAAGTAAAGTAACCTGCACCTTGCACTACATTCTTGCGCTTTTCTGAACTGGAATCTTTATATTTGTTTTGATTTGCTGTGTTATTTTCACAGAATATTTGAGAGTGTGTTCGTGTTCTTGGGACCGAGCTTGGGACCGATGTGTTGGTACTTCCTGTGCCAAAAATATATCAATTTTCTTCATGTCTATCCAGCCGCTGGTATTTCGCTGGTACACGTCATAATACCCCTCGAAATATATACAAGCTAATCTAGTACTGTGTGCTTTATACTTCGTGCAGTCTCCGTACTGCGAACTTCTCTCGCTTGGCCTTCATTATATTCTTGTTCATAACTTTTTCCGACGTCAACCGAGCAACAGCCCCCATAATTTAATTGCGGCGTTAGTAAGAAGAAACATTTAAGTGGTCCTTATAGCCGAATTGCGGCTCGGCTTTAGGCAATTCAATGGGTTTATTTTATTTTTTGCATTTCAGGTATGTCCATCTTATTTTTTTAACTATTAAAAAAAACATAATAAAAATATCTTAACGAAGTGTAGTATGCCAAAAAAGAATCATGGTTTCAAACTATACAAAAAATATTGACTGGTAAATTTGCTGGAAATATTTTGTTGCTTTTAATTTCCAACTCAAAGGACCACCCTAATGGAAAATAAATGAACCATCCTAATGAAATATCATATATTTAATATTGATAATGGCTTACGATTATATAAGAGATGTTTTGATACTATTATCTTATTTTTTTTATTTTTCTATAAAATGGACCACCCTAATGCAAAACAAGTGAACCACCCTAATGAAATATCACATAATATGCTAGCAGTTGCCAACGATGATATAAGACATGTTTCAGTACTATTGCCATGGATATCTCAGCAATTGAATTCAAATCCTCCATATCAAATTCATTTCACTCCTCCACCTCAAAAAATTTCTAAGTCCCAAAAAGTCAATTTTTTTCAAAAATTTTTTTTTTCGAGATAACACCAGATCTCGACGTTTCATGCATTTCTAAGACATTTGGCATCAAAAACAAAAAATCGATTTCGGAATTTTCACGTACCCCCCCTTGGGAAATTTTTCGTGTTTCAAAAAAGTCAAACTTTGACCGCTTTGGTCCAACACTTAACGAAGTCCGATTGAGCTCAAATTTTGCATGGGGACTTTTTTTGAGGAGACGAAACTTTTGAGCACTACCCGTTTTTGAAATTCGAAAAGTCGATTTTTTTTTGGCACCCTAATGTACCCCACACACGGGGGTAGCAAAAAACAAAAAAAAGAGATGTAGTTTTTGTTAAAAAGGGGGTTACCAAAAACCCCCCCCCCCCCTGGAGTCGAGAAAACCCCGAACCAGCATGTGGGTTTGCAAAATTTTTGTCGAATAAACAAAATGGCCGAAACTTGGATTGGCATAGTGAAAACATGGTCACATGGTTCGATAACACAAAATGGTGAGCACTTGTGTTGGTAGAAAAAATTACCTACGCATGGATCAGAATCAGCTATGCGAAGAATGAAGCTGTAATCTTAACAAGCCGTGAGGTTTTAATGTGCGACTGACTTACATGGTATATTGGACAATCGATCATTATTTGACATCGATTTCACTGATAAATCCATCTTTTGAATTATTAAGTACGAAAAAGTTAAAGAAAGAAAAAACATACTTACGCTTGACGACATGAGGGTCGATTAAAGTGAAAATTCAAATACGATCATGAAATTGAAACCTCTCTAGCCAATGGCATTCAGTACACTATAATGTTTGCTGCTGTACAGCTGCAAAAAAAAAGGTTATATACGTCCCTTCAAGCTGATCATATTGTCTTGAATCTCCACGCGAAATATTGGAGTGCTATGAAGCGTGTTTCAAAGCGCACTACAACAATGGAATCCCGAGGAAGGAAAGAGCCGCGAAACAGTAGAATTCCCGTACGTTAATGAACTAACAATAAATCGCAATCAAAACCCGGGAACACACGATTTGTCGTATAGCCAGCAAAGCCGCTGTTCGGCTGCCCGCCATTGATCTCCCCTTATTTTCGGGTCATTTGAAACTATCCTTGCGTGGTCCAGCCTTGAGATTGATTGACTCCTTACCGACTACTGAGGATAACTATTCAATCGCTTATGAAATGATTGAACGACGCTACAATAATCCAAAAGTGCTGGTTCAAAACGACACGAGAGAGCTTTTCGAGCTAACAACAAAATCTTAAGCAACCTGTAAGCATCGTATCTACCTAATGGCAAATACATTGGGAATCAGACTACTCGTCGAGAATGGGAATCGGTCGCATCAGGAACTATTCTGCCACTCTACAAACAACTGGATAACTTCGTGACGGATAGGTGTCAAGTGTTGGACGCGATGCCCATGAAGTGGAAGTCCACAGCTGATTCTAACATCACTACACACAAGCGATTCAAAGCAGAAGTCAAAACGTTTACTGTAACGAAGCCATCCGGATCCCAAACATGTGTCCTCTGTTGAGCCTATCATTTTATCGGTAGCTGCAGTCAGTGCAGAACGAAGTCTTTCGAAAAAAGTAAGTGCAGCTACAAATGCTTGAGACCAGGGCATAATGCAGAGCAGTGTAGAAGTAGAGGTTGTATCAAGTGCGACTGCAAAATCCACACGTCTATCCACCGTGAGAGCCAGTCGTTATCGGTCACGGAATTCACTCGACAGGTAAATAAGTGATTGGAAACGGCGAGATTCTTGTGAGTTTGAATTTGAATTTATAAAATTGTATGTACAGGGTAGGCCCAAATAAGTGACGCAGTATTTTGTTTCAGTGTGGAATTCTTCAAGCCATCGCAAGAGCCATCTGATTGCCAGCATATTAAAGAGGGACTGATTAATATGTAAACAAACTAGCGTTCGCTAGATTCCGTCGACAGGAAGTGCCTAAAAAAATATGGATTTCAAAAGACAACGGATTTTGCAGTTGAATTTGGCGGGCAAGCGTCCCAACCAGATACTGGCCGAGGACGAGGGAAACCATCGATCCAAAGAAAAAACCAGGTCGTCCTCGCAGCGTACGTTCCAAACGGCATGTAAAGGCGGTGCGTGAGCGAATTTGCCGAAATCCTTGTCGTTCTTTATATAAACTGGCTCAGGATATGGACGTCTCCAGAAAAACTCTCCGATCAATTCTCAAAGAGGATTTGAGATTGGTGCCGTACGAGAAAAGAAAAATTCATGGACTTTCGGAAGCCAACAAGAAGAACAGAGTCATTCGTTGTCGTGAATTATTTCGTCGGCACGGTGATTCAATGATTGTGTTTTTGGATGAGAAAAAATTCGTATTGCAGCAAAGTTTCAACGCTCAAAATGACAGGGTCTATGCAGCGAGTATCCAGGATATCCCTTCTTCAATTCGCGCAGTTTAGCGCTGCGGAAAATCGTCTACCACTGCTTTTCATTGATAAGGGTGTAAGAATCAGCGCAGCATACTACGTAAAAGAGGTCCTGGAAAAGCATTTTTTTCGCAGCTGGAAAGAAGCTCACTTTCGGGATCTCAAACCAATGGGTATTGAAACATTTAAAGCTACCATACAGAAGATATGGGTTGAAATCCCCGAAAACCAGGTACGTGCCGCTTGTAATGCCTTTCCGAAGAGACTAAGGCCAATAATTAAAGCTAAAGGCGATAGAATCGAAATGTTAATATGTACACATAAACAATAAAATATAAGAAACAGAATAACAAAGAAACCTTTAAATTATTTGTCTTTTTGTGGGAAATACAGTATTTGTTTCATGCGTCACTTATTTGGGCCTACCCTGTAGAAACTGATGGTGTGATTTATCAATTAAACAACACAATTCTACCTACTGCTTCCGGGCTTGTCGAGGTCAATCACGATATGTCCGTTTCAAGTCGCGGGTTGCTTTATTCTGGATCGCAGTCTAGTGTTGTGACCAAATCATTCGTAGTATGAAACCAAATCATTCATAGTGAGAATCGCAATACTCCTTGGACGCCCCATCAAGCAGCGTAGTGTTCAAGTGTGCTGTGCGTCCTGCGCACAGACATTACCACGGCGGGGTTGGATTCGTGATCTTGTTATCTGCAAATTGGGGTACAACAGTCGCATTTAAAAAAGTATTGCAAAAAAAAAAAAACTAAGCGAGATAGAAGGTTTGAGGCAAGATAGATTTATAAAACACTTTTAAATCCATGTTTTTGTTCGATCAATCACTCCTGTTTATTACGTGTTTTATGCAAAAAACATGAAAAATCCCTTAAAAAAGAGATGTTTAAAACATTTTTACCCCTAAAAAGACACTACATGATCGTTACTCAAAGTTTAAATAAAACTGTTATGTCGAAAATTTCCTTAGCTTTCGAATAAAGGAAGAAAAATCTTGCTTAGTAACATATTTTTTTAATCACACCCAATTTAAGACTAACATGTACCAAAACTAACCAAAAGTTCAAGAACTCCGTAAACTTTGAGATTTGCCCATATGCGTAGAACAATTTTTTTCTTCAAATATCATTTCCTATCGCCCCTGAAAATATTTGCTCTAAGGAACCGAACACCCTGTTTAAGTCGAAAATTTGCTTTCTTCAAGATTTCGTTAAAACTTAATGCGATGTAGATCATTATTGTATGCGATTTTGACTTAAAATGTAGGGATTTACGAAACTATCTGTTCAATGTAATACGACTTCTGGTTGTCTGGGAAGTGCGTGCTGCATAGCGATATTCAAATAAGAGTCGTTCATGTTTTCGTAAAGTGGATTTTTTTAGCTATCATTACGTAACAGGCAGTTCACACTGATGATGATCCACTAGGGAAAATTAGTTTCAGCACAATGTAAACTGGCATCGGTATAACTTAGCATGTCGATTTTGAAAGTAACTGAATTTCGTGCTGAAAAGAGTCATGAGATGTTCCATGTTGTTACCAATAACCTCAAATCCCACCAGCTGTGTTTCTGTTAACACCCAACACCCGCATAAAAATCGAATACATCGCATCGCAACAATCAGCACACAAAAAGTGTAACCAGCGTCAGAAGCACTGTGACTAAAAAATCTCGCTGAATGCTCTAGATCCAATTTTGTAAACGTTTGAAAGCATTCACCAATGATTCTTTTGGCCAACATTCTTAGAAAACTAAGTGAATAAAACACAAATGATTGATGTCATATTTTGCCATTTCTTCTACTGTTCTTCTTCTTTCAAGATAATGTGTTTCTCTCTTCGAACTTCGAACATTATGAATGAATACTTGCACAGAATGTCTTCGATGTTGACTTCGAGCTGAACATTAAGTTAGTCGATTTTTTTCATCCTTGGTCATGTGATTTGTTTACTCCAAGCATTCCACAGGATGAATAATAATCTTTCCATTTCCAAATGAATGTATTATATTTTGTTTTGTTCAATATCAAATAAAACTTGGTACTACTTTGCTGTCACACGTCTTTGACGTCTTCAGTTATTTTGTTCATGGTAAACTTTGTTGTTAAGCCTCTAGAATGCTTCGTTAAAAGATACATTGCAGACATTATGAAACCATTGATCTGGAATGCTCTAGTCGTATAGTCATTTAGACACCAAAACGCTACGACATAATCCCGTGGAGTTATTTATTTTGGCAAGTCAAATTAATGACAAGAAATGCGTTTGGTGGCGAAAACATTCGATCAGAGAGCTACTAATGTTTTATTCGACCAAGATTCCTCGGTCCGTTTCGTAGGCCAAGCCCCAGCGTATACAACTCAGAGACAACGTATAGAGACGTGCAGGGACTGATGCCAAATCAATCAAACGAACTGTTCAACGCTGAACCCAACGAGAAAAGTAAATAAACATTACTGTTCATCTTTGATTAGAAGGAATTGTTGTGCTCAGTAACGCAATAAGGTGTAAGTTAAAACTCATGACAAATATTTTTACGGCTTTGCATCAGAGTCCCAAATCTTCGATGCATCCGTTCATCTACATCTACATCTCTATCCCGGAGTCCATCTCCTTCTTCAAGTCCTTCACATTCGAACTAATTGAGAAATTCGATTTCTCCAGCGACACTTTTTTTCTCTGCTATGTTCGGGTCATAAACCACTGCGACCAGTAATTTGATCTTTTGTAGTATATCCCATATCCTTTGTTTAGTGCATGTAATTTCATCATTATTGAGAAATTATGAAGTATTCGGTGTTGTTACAGTAGTCATTGTTTGTTTTGTTGACAATTAATTGTGCTTTATTGAAAGTTTCCTCTATATAAATTCCCTTTCAGGAGTTCAGAAATGGTCCTCCCTTATTGCTCAGTCGGGACAGGTACGCGCTACTAAGCAACACCATGCTGGAGGTGGCTGGGTTCGATTCCCGGTCTGATCTAGGAATTTTTCGTACAGGAAAATTTCTCGACTGCAAGAAGCGATGATTGTACTAGCCACACCTAATCATACTATTTTCTAAATGCAAACATGGTACTTGGCATCGAAAGCTCTCAATTAATAACTGTGGAAGTGCATTTAGAACACTAAGTTGAGAGCGCAATGCTAATTGTGAAAGCAATAATTGAAATGCTGTATTTAAACCCTTTCAGGAGTTCAGAAAACAAACAATGACTACGATACTGACCATGCATTAGAACCCTAGTCCTAACCACTTCATACTATAGAACATTAAATTTAGAAAATGAGAATTCACATATGACATAAAATGTAATAAGGACTAAGATATGTTTCTTTCACTACAAAAACATATATGTTTCTTAGTTTGAATTAATTCGAACTATAGTTCAGTGGTAGATCTGATACCCGTAACGCACCACGAAATGATGATCTACACACTTAGAAAATTTTACAGTATTCGATAATTTTTTACCGAACTTTCAACAGCTGAACGTTCGGTAATCCGATTTAACGGATTTCGGTAAAATTTGACAAGTTCCGGTATTTGTTTTACCGGAATACTGTTAAAGAAGCGTATGAATCAGTCAACGCCCAATATTAGGTATATTGAAGGAGCAATCATTGGAATATGATATAATCTATTATTTCTGAATTTGCTATGTTTATGGAAACTTTATGGGAGAATATTGTTGGATTGTAATGGTCCTCGATCAGATGGACTAAAAACCCTGTCTAAACAGTCAAACATATTCCATGTGGAGTTCAATACTCCCCAGAAGCACACATTCATATTTTTCTATTGAAGCTTGATATGAATTCACCCCATGAATGGGAAAATGCGTACTCCAATACAGTGAAACTGGTTCGATTATTATTTACGTTTGTTAAGGGAGAATCAACAAATGACGTTCAAGGGAAGGGGAGAAAAGTTCAAAATATAGTGAGGAAACCTACAAAATAATATTTTTCATATTGTATTTTGTTATTCAGGAAAATATACTGTTTGAAATCGATGAAATTGCTGGTACGTCATTCACTGCTAATGGAATTTATCTCTCATCTCCCATTGTCGGGCTTCTTATGCTCTGTCTTTTGTTTTGCTTCCTTGTTGGAAAAATAGGCTACATGTGTGTCACCACCGGTACCAGGCGGCACACTTTTTCGTGATTCTTTTTGGGTATCATCATTCCATAGCATTTGACTTCCTCGTAAGCAAGATTATAGTCTTCAACCGGATTGTTCGAATTGAGGACACATTAGAAAGTCTCTCTAAAATATTAAGAATTGGATTCTGAAATTCAGTGAAGCACATTGGAATCTATAAAAAAAATGCTCACATGAAAATAGAATGCATCGTCATCCATAAGACATACGCTAAGCAATCAACAACAGCAACGGAAACCATGGAAACTGCTGAATCGATGTATTTGAGCACATACCTTGAATGGATGAATTTTGTTCGTTTTTAGAATGACCGATTTGTGTGCGTGTTTGTTGCTTCTTTTATAGCGTACTTACCTGGATACACAAAGAGTTCTTGCCGGTTAATTGAAACTTTAGGGCAAAGCTTATTTGTGTGCGTGGTAAATCTAGAGCAAGGTGGTGAGCATCAACTCAGTAGTAGAAAAAATGTTTTTGTACATTGAAACTCCGCTATTTTTCTTAAAAAAAAAAAAACAGTAGTGTTGTATACAAGACTCGACTGCATGGTTAACTTAGACTACATTAGACCATTTAATGCATTAACGTGTTGAAAACCGTGAAAAAATCTTTTACTTTTTGGAATTATTTGGTTGGTTGTATGGTTTCGTGGACTTCACTCATGAAAAAGGCGACGGTTTTATTGGCTTTAGTTGGGCCATTGAATAAGTTAGGGCCGTTTTGGAATAGAGAGGAGATTGGAGCCAGTTCACTCTATCTAGGTACTTATACATATTTTGTAGCCAACGTTATTGAAAAAGAAAAGCGATTAAAAAAAACAAGATTTATGGGTGAAAATGTTTGACAAGATTTATGGGAAAATGTCACTCTTTGTACCCGGAAAACCGTGATTTTCAAAAAGGCTTATGAGTGGCCGTATCTTTTGAAATATGCATTCCACTATAGCTGAAAAAAGTCAAATGAACTCCTTGTAATCCACTTACAATCTTAGCTAATGTAGTTTGAACTTTACATCGCCAAAACATTTCGACGGTTGATATAAATATAATGTAGGAAACCTCAATGTGGTTTTTACATAGATCAAGTAAAGTTCAAACTACATAAGCTCTAACAGTTCATCAGGACATTCTGCATTGGAAATGATTATCTGGAATAATTTGCATTTTTAAATTAATAATTTTCAGAAATAAATGTTAGCATTATAATTTATAATTTAAATCTCTCATGTTTTATGATTGATTGTTATAAACTGATCAGCACCTCTGCTGTCTTACCTGCACTGTATATAGACGGTCAAAAGTATTTTCGCATCTTTTGTCACATTTAAGAGGTTAGGTGCCTTGGGAGAAGTTGCTCAACATATTTTCCCGCTTCTTTTGATGTATATAATACAGAGATTAATTAATCTTAGTTAATTAATTTAGTATTACGCTTAAAAAAAATCTGCTAACAAGATATTTGGTATAAAGGTTTTTCCCTCAGGACTAATTTAAAACTAGTTTTGTAAACTTTTGTTTGTTAACTTAAGTACAATTTACCAGTTCCACATGTTCCACAAAGTTAAAGATGTCTTTAAAATTTGCATCTTCTCTAAAGACACTCAACTTTTATTGACATTATTTTTAGTACAGGCATTACAACGCAAAAAATTACCAATTTTGCAAAATTATTATTCAAAAATGTTAATGTTTAGATAGATAGATATCTTTATTATTGAGCTTTTTAGCCTCGGCTTAGATTAGATTAGAAACCCTCAAAATGTTTGTTTTTAGCGGCCAAAATTTGTCTTGTTTTATAGTTATAGTTCGATGTTGAAATAACTAACAGGTCTCCCTCTCGAAGATCATGGTTGTCGTAGGTGAGAGGGCTTATCTCATACAAAAGGCCGTCATGGGAGACCAAGAACATGATCAGCAGTGATAGTATCAAACTCTGATATTTTTTTCCTCTGTTCGGGACATAAACCACTGCGACCCGTAATTTGATCTCTGCTTAATGAAACATTATAATGTTTTGAAATGGAAATATCCTTCTTATCAACATGGACAGTAAGTAGGAGTGGACAGTAATTTCTGCTAGAACCAAAGATGTGAAGAGAAAGTATTGATAGGTCCTAGAGCAAGGCAGGCTGTGAAATTGAGTAGAAGCAGTTGAAATTGGGCGGAGGGCATTTCAACTGTTTCTATGACAGCCGTGATCAAAGCACTAACTTCAAAAACATATTATTTAGCTAGGTATCAGACCTTACGAATTGAAGAAAGTGTTACTTAAGACAGACGCTGACAAAGAATTAAAGGCTAAGGTTTTATGAAAAGAGTAGGACGCGGAGGGAGAAG
Organism: Aedes koreicus; assembly: GCA_024533555.2. NCBI lineage: Eukaryota > Metazoa > Arthropoda > Insecta > Diptera > Culicidae > Aedes > Aedes koreicus. The sequence goes on along the minus strand of JAHHFK020002048.1, from coordinate 402,258 downwards.
AATAGAATAATTATGTTCTAGTTAGTTTTGCACGCTAGTTAGTTCTCTTGAATTAAAGTCATACAAATAATAACCCAAACTCATAACTAAAACAACCGCGACAGTAAAAGTCTGTAAGATTCAAACATCACCTTTGAACCATTTCTGTTTTAGTAGTTTCTTACATTATTGAAGAAAGATCAAAATAATAACTTAATATAAAGTGTGATTTGAGAATCGCGTTATTACCCTCCCTTTTCAGGATATTCCATATTTCATTGTAGTGAGGAATTGTGATTAACCGATTTAAGGGTCTTCTTTTTGCAGTATTTTTTTTACCGGTCCAAACCGTCTAACCACCCACCATAACCTATCCTTGTTCCTTTCCACGGAGTGCATGTGGTCTGAATAGACTAATTCGCCATTACCCTTTCTTCATCATCGGCTTTGGACTGACTTGCGCTCTTATTGCCCCACCAAACGCTCAGAAAAATGAAAATGAAATGTTGAAATAATTAACAGGTCGGTTTTTTTTTACTAAATTAAAACCATGGGTTTGAAACAGCAATATTTGAATGTTACATTTAACGCTTAATTGGATCAACAAACAGGCTTGTTGTCTCAAACAAGGCTGTTTTCCGTGTTCTAAAGCTATTTTCGATGGTAACACCTTTCGATGGTAGAACAGAAAAAAATTGCTTTCTGTTACTTATCAGCAGAAGATAAAGCTAGTTCAAAACATCTAGTATGATTAGGGATTTGGTGCTATTTGAACAAACATATAATAAGGTTTGAGCGTGTTTTCAGCGGAGGCCTACGTCATCAAATCAGCTCTGAAATCCGTATTACGGAATGAAGTTGTGATCCTATCGGATACGGCTAATCGCCTTTTGGCCATAGAAAGTGGAAACTCCTACCCAAGCAACACTAAATCTTCGACATTGGTTACAGCTACTTGATTGTGACTTAATTGAGTCACATTGAAGTAACGTTGACCGATTTGCAACAAGTGTACTGCTAGGGTAGCATCCTTTGATACAAGATATTGAGAAACGTTTACGTAACCACTCAACTCAACTTTTCTGGCCACGCCGAGATTCGTGGCAACGAAGAAGCTGACCAGCTTCCCAATTAGGCTCGGAATAGCCGCCAATCAACATGGCTATCCCGAGAATCGATGCCACTAGATCAATTAAGCAATTTCGTATGGTGTGGGAAAACAGGTAGGTAGATCGATTAGACCTAAAACTGAGAGAAGTTAAGTCCGGATCCGCAAAGAGGTACGGCCGAAGAAGTTCTGACGACCAGCGAAGCGAGTACTCACTCGACTGCGAATCGGCCATACAAGACTCACACATGAGTTTCTAATAAGGAAGTCATCACCAATATACGAGTGCTGTGGTACGGTCATGTTCGACAGTGTCGAATCGACACATAATTCTGCACTCTCGAACGTATGATAAAAATAGAGCGAAATATTATGGAATCGAGATGACAAACCTGCCATCAGTTCTGCGAAACAATGATGACTATGAGAGGCGACTGTTGAAATACTTACGAAAAACAAACTAATTTCAAATGCTCTAAAGGAGGAAAAAAATATGAGAAAAAGCGCAGAATGAGCAACAAAGAGAAGCGAATTAAAATAAATACCTATAAGAGCGATGCAAAAAACATGGATTTAGAGAAAATATTGGGTAGAATAGTTGAAGAGTAGCGGAAAATGATGGAATGCAACTGAGACGAGAAAAAAACTCTGAAGAAAGGAATTCGGCGAAGGATATAGCCTCGCTGCCAGCAAGATGCACAAGCGGCCGAAGCGAAAAAAGAGAAGAACCAGATACAACGAGGTATAAGAAAAGCGGGCAAAAGTGAAAAAGAGAAAAATAATAATCTTAATGTGAAATGGTTCGAGCAAGAAGTGCAGAAAAGGAAGAAAAGATGAAAAGATGGTCCATAGAGATGGAGCAAAAGATGAGATTGAGAGAATTGATGAAACAATACGGAAGAGAAACCGCGGGAAAAATGAAACGAACCTGAAACAAATGGAGGATTAAAAATGCAAAAAAACGGCAGAGGAGGAGTAAAAGAAAAGATCAAGATGGCACGGAAAAGAAGCGGAACAATGGAGCAGGAATACAAACAGATGAATATAGACTGAGGAAGCGTAAAAGAAGAAAATACGAGAAGTGGATAATGAAATATGTATGAAGAGATCGTGTGAAATGATAGAAGAAATAGAAACAAAGAAAAGAAGTAACAGGATGGAAGCAGAAAAGATATCAAAGATAAGTAAAAGAATCTTAAGCCTGAGCTGTCATAAATTAAACGCACTAACTGACACGAAAGCAGCTTGGTATAAAGTGTCACTAATAATAATAAATAGAAAAATTTAGTATGATTCGGGATGTGGTGCTGTTAAAACAAAAAAATAATAAAGTTGGAGCTTTTAATATTGTCATTTGCATTTTTTTGTCATTTGCATGATATTTATATTAGTAAAATGTTATTAAAAGTTTGTTGTTTAACATTGGTAGGATTGGGCTTATGATTAATGCGTTAAAAACAAAATACACGAAAAGAAGAGGCTTACGAGAAGACAATGTTAGCCTCCTACCAAGAGTTCAGATCTGGCCTCCCCCTCGCATCTCCCCTCAGCTGCTCCCATCTCCCTTTCTCGCTCTCACCCTTTCCTCTCTCTTATCGCCCAAACTTCGATCGGTAGTAGACGAATTCGTGTATCTGCCTCCTTGGTGACCACCCCCCCCCCCCCCCCGCAAGCGCTTCGCAGCATCTACTCTCGATGAAATCTGCCCGTTAGGGCGGTAGTAGACGAAGGCTTGGTGTACGTCCGCACTCGCAGATCGCCTGCCGATACCAGCTACCTCTTCGCGCATTATGGCTGGCAATCGTTCCTCCGGAACTTTGGACTCCAGAAGGACGCTAAGATCGAACAATTGTTCGGCGAACTACAAAGTTGACCATCTACAAGACAGTGGATTGACCAGCCACTCCGGTAGTTCTCTCCGCGCACGCAACTTGGACACGTGTTTTGCTTGGCAGACCACTATCGCCTATCTGCCTTAAACCCCCCCACCCTCCAATTCTCCCCCCCCCCCCCCCCCCCCAGCCTTTGGTCCTCTGTGCGCTGCCAGGTTATCGACACGGCGCGGAAGGTGCTGCGTACGATCTACGGTTAAGTGCAGATGGAAGACGGAACGTGGAGGAGGCGAATGAAACACGAATTGCATCAGTTGCTGGGATAACATCCCATCGTACACATCGCTAAAATCGGTCGACTACGATGGGCTAGGCATGTCGTAAGAATGTCGGACGACAGCCCTGTTAAAATGGTTCTCGAAAATGAACCGATGGGTACAAGAAGAAGAGGCGCGCAACGAGCAAGGTGGATAGATCAAGTAGAAGGCGACTTGCGGACTGGCGAGGTACAGCTATGGACCGATTTCAATGGAGACAACTTCTAGGTAAGTGATGTTAGTAAAATGTTAACGTATTTTAGAAAATTTCAAATCATATTCACATGTGTGTGAAGTGGGCTGCGATGGGTGTACAGTAAATGTCACAATGTAAGGTTAAAATTCCGGCTCCATCTAGTGGAACGTTTCGCAAATTGGAAACTTCACGTATGTTCTACTCCGTGTTCTGTGTTGCTTGTTATCTACTGTTAAGTGTCAATTGAAGTGCGAAACAAAATTATTTTTAATTTCTCGGCGATAGAAGCTAGTGAAACCGCTCTTCTAAAATGCGTCCGTGGAATTTGCAGTAATTGTAGGGTAGTTGTTCAATTCTACTGTTGCTTTGATTGAAAAGATCTTATTTTTTTTACGTTTTAAAGTTTAAGTTTTTTTTCTGAGTCGAAATAACCTGAGCTTTATTAAGAGTAAACCTCTTTTTGGGTAGCAAGAACTAATTTTTGGATTAACATACATTCAATTGAAAAACATATTTTGAATTGAAACGATTGTAATTTATGTAGTTTTGAGATAAAATCTTGTCTTGAAAATCTTGATATAAAATGTCGAAACAACCATCTATCATGTCCGATTTGTTTCAAAACAACAAAGTTTAATCGTGTTTTAAATCTTACCAGCGAATATGTTTGTTGTTTTAAACAACACGGTTTTTCTGATAACACGGATAAAAAAGTGTTAGAGGAGGGAGGTAGCTCATCAAATCTTCCGGTTCGCTTCTAAACATATTGCTATGAGGTATCAGGTGGTTATCCACCGATTGCATTTCGATCTGCCAAATTTGGAAAACGTCTGCATTAAGTTATCTCAAATAATAATATTCCGCCCACTATATCACAACACATTGCGATTGGTTGATCGGATTGGAGATAATGAAATCATTGGGTTTAGGATCAAGTATCCTCCGGTTGGTGCTAAAACGATGAGCTTGGAAATCAATAGAAACATTAAGTTGCCAGAAGGCACGAAATTCTTCTAAGCGACTCTAATTTCTCCAAATCCTTCAATGCATCGGCTGTGAACGGTTGTGTCGATGCTTTGTTGCGCACTATTTTGTTATCGGGTATAGTGTGTTGTCTATTGTTTCGGATATGGCGTGAGTGATCGAGTGAACATAGAAATAAACAACAAAGCTGCTTCCCAGTGACATGTGGGGGTTCGCCGGGTGTGGTGGGGATCATAATTAGTTGTGATCCATACTCGCCGTGATACCATATCTTGGAACGAGTAAATCACTTCCCATTTTGTGAATAGCTTTAACTACATCCTTGCTGTTGGTACAAATCGATTCAAACTGTCTTCAAGTGTTAACATTAATCAAATTTGTTTTCCTAACGAAAAACCACCATCACACTTTGTGAGTGGCCCCAATAGCATCCTTACTGTTGGTATAAATCGGTTCAAATCAGAAATCGTGAAAAAAAAAAAATTAAAAAAAATTAATTAATTAATTAAATGTTTTACTAGACGCCGCGTGAATTCAGCATACCGTTTACCAAAACGAACCCTGCTGCTACCCAATCTTGTTATCCAACATCCCAGTGATTTCTTGTGGAAGTGCAGAGGTGTTCTCGGCTTCCAATACAGCGAGTATCACGTCAACATATTCCTACCCTTTCCTTATTTGACCTGCATTCGGGCGGTGCCGGTGCCGGTATTGCCTTAGTTTGGGATCACCAGTTATTGCACATTGTGGAATCTCAAGCATCATCTGTTGGTTCTCTGTGTAATAACAGCTGATCTGGCAATAACGGGGTAGTAATCTCGCGCAGTCAGTCATGCTCATGCTAATGCTAAAACGAATAAAAAAAAAGTGTTCGAGTGATTGCTTTAGGTTAACTTTGAAAAGTATTTTCCAAAAGTTATATTAAATGATGCTTTTATTTGAAAATCTCTAAAATCTTTCGAGACATGATAGAGTTCTTAGCGTTCAGTGTTTCACTTTTTCGTGACGGTCGGCATTTCTAAAATTTACTAGCCGTACACTCAGAAAAAAATCAAAACTATTTAGTTTAAAGTTTACTCTAAATCGATATTCACCTGCTTAGTTTAATGGGAATTCATTTAAAACCCAGAATAAAATGTTTTCCCGACACGGATTAGTTTTTGTTTTGTCGAATCTTTAACCCAAATAATATCAAAATTTCTCTAATCTGTCGCTTGTATTAAATACTGATTGACCTTATAATCTGGCCGAGTGGATTATTCTCTGGTGTGTTCGGGAAGATTTTTCGGGTTGAAAATTTGGAACTTGGGCATATAGGAACATTGAGCATGCCACATATCATTTGTTATATTGATTTTATCAACAGATCGGTTTACATCGGAGCGCTCTTTCTGCGTGTTAATATGCCATCATTCACCAAGCAGAAAGAAAGATCCAATTTACTGCCATTGATATTGACGTCGGGAGCTGTTACTTGATGAATTTAGACCACTGTTCCGAAACCGCCAAAACTCGCTATATATGCGCAGAATGCGCATTAATTGGTTGAAAAAAATATCGCACTGAACACAAAAAAGAATTTTTTTTACGTGAGTTTACGAAATGTTGGCACCAGGAAATGACAACATGATCGTGTTTAGTAAGGGACAATAATACTATGTGAAGCTCTCCCACACAATTTCGACTCAGTTTAAACTTTATGGGACGTTAGCATAGTTTTTATACTAAGCTACATGTAAACGGCGTGAATGATAAAAATGAGTACTTTTTAAAGTATTGATGATTAAAAAAATCTCAGAGTGTACTTCTTACATAATAATACTTTCTCTTTGAAAAAATAAAGAAACAATTTAAATTTCCCACCAATATTAACAATAATACAAATTATTTAATATAGGCGACAAATTAACAAAAATTTATTTTTTTGCCCCCCCCGGCCCCCAACTGAGGAAAGAATGCAACGGTTTGTTAAATGAGAACAAGAGAAATTCCAATCGAACAAACTCCTTCGCTGGGAAAATTGAATTGGTTTGCAACAATTATAATCGAACGTTAGCAGCAGTTAATCGAAGTTATTAGCAGCTTATTGGAGATGATGTGACTCGACATTAGCAACCTGCTAGCCAGTACATCGTGCAGTAGTATATTTCACTCGTCGTTGCGGCTTACCGAATGATGGCTGTCAACTGTTTTATGCGGACAGTCGTTTATTTCGCTTCCCATCGCGTTGCGCCTCACCGGCTAACTACGAATCGACCACTGACCCCGATAACCCTCGGCTGCTTAGCCATCGTCCTCTCTCCGCTCCAAGACTGGCGACCTAATATGACCGTTGGCTACTACTTCTTGGGGAGCGAATTTCGGCGTTTGTGTTGGGAAAATACTGTTCAGTATACAAAAGGTAATTATAAGACCACACCTTCTATTTGTACTTCAACTTTCAATTGTTGGCATGTTGACTGACTCTAATAAGGTCGGTTGATCTCTAGGGGCATGAGTTGTGGACAATACTTGAGAAGGACTTGCGATCACTCGGAGTTATTGATCGATGAGTGTTAAGAACCATCTTTGGCGGAGTGCAGGAGATGGAGTCTGGAGGCGAAGGATGAACCATGAGCTCGCGCAACTCGCTGACGAACCCAGTATTCGTAAGGTGGTCAAATTTGGACGAATACGCTGGGCAGGACATGTTGCGAGAATGCCGGACAAATATCCTGCGAGAATGGTGTTCGATGGGAATCTGGTTGGCACAAGACGAAGAAGGGCGCAACGAGCAAGATGGTTAGACCAAATAAAGCAAGATCTAGGGATTACAAGGAGCCCACGATATATTGGATGGGAGAAGTCATGAACCGAGAACGTTGGAGGGATATTGTGTAATAGGTATTGTTATAATGACGTTATGCCATAAAAAAACAATAAAATAATGTTTAATAATTTAATCGATAGTCGCGAAAACTCCCAACTAATCAATGAAAATAAAATCAAATCGAGGAATAATTTGAGCTATTAGCGTTCAAAGTATTTCAATTGTTTGTGACGGTCACTACACTGAACCCAAACATCACCCCAAGATCGTCTGAAAAGTAATTCGATTGCGCCCTTTAACGAAAAGCATTCGGAAGTCGGATGATTGTAATGTTTGTCATCTTCATATCAAATGATTTGCGTTATAGGACTTTTCCAATGCAATACGCATTCCACTTTGGGATGACGATTTTTCATACAGCGTGCATTCGAATTTGAACGGGAGGTCAATTCACTTCGCGTAATATTAGTTGTTCAACATTAGAAGAATAATCATCTGGTTTCTAGAAAACCGTCCACCGCCTGCATCTATCATTCGAGCGATTCCAATGTCTCGATATCCACCGACGGAGGATTCATTCGATAAAAGGAGGATGTTTGGGTTCAGTGTAATTTTCAAATTCTTATTTGACACTTACTTGCCGTAAGACGCAGTCTAAGCCAAAAACGATTAAACGAACTGTCAAATCGGTTCGTCGAACTGCATCAACACACGGTCAAACATAGCACAAGCTCGATCAAATTCATGGGGGTGGAGTCACGGTTGGTCAAACATGTTTGAGTGGAATGAGGAACAAGTAGCTCAGATCAAGTGGCACCCTAATATCCAGACATGTGATGTTGTTTCAAACAAAATAATTAATGTTTGGAAATAAATACTTTTATTTACATGATGGCTTTAGGAGACGCTTGCAATCAATTAAACTTATTCACTCTATATGGAAGATATACGCGAGTGCCTTAAAAAAAATAGGTAAAGCCTTGTACGTTGATGTAGCTTCTATTGATTCTCGTTCGGTAAAATTGTGATGTATCGATTTTCGGTGCTTGTACTTTAAAAATGCTATAAGGCCAATCACATGAAGCGTTGTATAGTTCAGATCCTTATTGTTAAATAACACAAACATTATGCACACTTAGCCAATGCGCCTGTAGAGCAAATGCTAGACGGTGACGATTAAAAGTAAATCCAGATCATTTCACGAGATTCGACAACTCCCGTTGGCACATTAGCGTATTACTGCTTCAACATACGCTTCGCTGCTCCGTCGGCCACTCTAGTTGATTTTATCCTTGACGGCGTCTTTTATAGAATCACCGGTTTTGTGGATGTAGTCGGACAGTCCCGGAGCTTGCTCGTCCACGTGGATCAATCCGAAGTAGATGCCGACAGCAATGGCCGCCGCTAGCAGGATCCCCACAAACAACAGTGAGATGAAAACGCTCATCGCACACTGGCAGCAGCTGAAATCGACAGAAGATAAAAAAAGTTTTTTAAGTTTCGGAAAACACGTGAAAATATTGTACTGATACATACATTACAATAACAATTGAGACGTTAAAAATTTTCACTACATATTATGAATTTATAACATTTCAATTGTGATTGTGGCTTGAAAGGTGAAGGTGACTAATGCTTTTGGAGGCCGGCCTTTGCTGTGTTTCGTAACCTTGACACACAATTGTTATATACGTTTTTTTTTGGGCTAGAACCTTGATTTCCCCCGAGGCACATGTAAATTACGAGCATTAATGACGATTGCGTGCCTAGTGACATTCTAGTAGCAGCTACTAATACTGTTACGTTACAACCAGTGTTATTCTGCGTAGCGTGAGAAGTGCGACGACTCGCTCTTACATACACGGTGACAACTGTGGCCTCGGGTGAGGTGACTCTCCTTGCAAATGAAATCACCTTACTCGAGGCGACAACTGTCACCTTGTATGTGATAGCGAGTCATCTCATCCAACACGCCACGCAGAATAACCCAGAACGTCAACATTACAACAACTTCAGCAGCAACGGGTGATTGTTACTAACTATAGGGATTGTATGTTCAATTGTACACATTAAAGGTGATATTTTGGTTTTCAACTTATCGAACTTAAATACTAGCAAGTGGTTCTAATATGAGAGGCGTGAATTCCGAGCTGTACTTAATGTGTTTTCATTGGCAGTTTGTGAAGCCACTTTAAATTCCATTCTAGTAAATGATTTCGATAAACAAGATTTAAGATCCGGTGCGGTCTAGTTTTGCAACTTTTATGCAATGTGTTTTCTTAGGACTCCTATAAAAGGTATTTTAGCATTTCCCTAACATGTGAGTACGCAGAAAAGCTATACAGCGTGGCTTCCGGACACGTGACAGTGCGTTTACGGCTATGCCTGCGAGGTATTTTCCAAGATCCGGTTTCTTTGTAGCGTTTGATGGTGCAAAAGATGAATCTTTCGTGTATTCCGATTGGTTTCAATTTCTTTAAAATAGTACACGGCCCGTTTCTAAAACAGACGAGCCTTTTTGCGTCCATGATAACCACCAGTATCAAATGAATCAAAATTCAAAACAAATTTGCAAGCCGTGTTGACATTTGAATACACTCTAAAAGAAAACAATGCAAACATGTCTGTGATTAACTCATCCCAAGTTTCACATGTTTTAAAAATACTGAAAGAAATTACGACTCACCCTGTATATCTCGATCAGGTCCATCTAAAACTCAGATCTATCCTGACAACAGAAAGTGAGCAGTAATTTTTCCATATTTCAGCTTGCATTCAGAAGAAATTATCCGTTAACGCGGATCATGATCCTGATAATAATGTCACAATTCCGAGGTCCGTATTCAATTCTCTGCTCGCTACAGAGTGTAAGAGATAGGATTATTCTTTTTGAGCTCAATTGTAGGCTGAAATGCTTAAACCTTGTATAGTGAAAAAAAAAATATGTTGAATATTTATCTTGACGGTACAGTTCCTCGAATGGATTGTTAATTTCAAAGACATCAAGATTGTAATATGTACTATGTCCCGACTACGGAGTTGGAACATGTTATAAGGTTATTTTGATTATATTTTTCTTGTCGAACAATTTTTGGTGCACCCTTATATTATGTCACAACTCAACTAAACAATGCACAGTGTAACTATGCCCAATGTGGTGAGTAATACAATGAACAGATAGCGATAGTGTGTACACCGTGTCCAATATATTCTCATACACTTTTTCCTTGCATTGGTGTCGTGCAACTACTCAACATGCTTCACGTATGTGTTGGTGTAGTTTTGCACTATGTTTATACAAACACTTTTAGGTTGTGCCCGATTGTTTTCATTCGGTGTTTATCTTTTACCAGCGATGAAGGAGTTTCGTGCTTTGGTGATAAAAAAGTTTTTGAAAGGTGAGCGCCCGGGCGCTATTTTCAGACATTTTAAAAACCTCGGAGTAAAGCGGGATTTTGTGTACCGAACCATCCAAAGGTACCGTGCCACCTGCTCGTTGGATGACCGGAAGAGATCCGGTCGTACTCGTACGGTGCGGACTGAACGAGTTTAGACGAAAATCACAGCGCTCTGTTCGTAAAATGGCCGCAGATCAGAATGTTTCGAGATCGAGCAATGCACAATATACTGCAAAATGACCTCGGATTCCAAGCTTTCAAGAAACGTAAGGTTCACGGAGTTTCGGAACCTTCCAAGCAGAAACGACTCGAAAGAGCAAGTCTGCTTTTGTCGCGGCACGGTGGGGAAGAATTTATCTTTTCCGACGAAAAGTTATTCGTCTTGCAACAATCCCACAATGTCCAGAACGACAGATTGTGGGCTCTCTCTTCGAGAACTGTTCCAGGGAGTGATAGGAATATTCCACGGTTCCAAAGTGCTGCGTCAGTGATGGTTTGGGGAGGAATTTGCAAGCGAGGCAAATTACCACTGGTTTTCATCGAAACAGGCGTTAAAGTGAATGCCGTATATTATAAAACGGAAGTTTTGGAGAAAGTTGTCAAGCCATATGTACAAGAGGTGTTTGGAGATGATCACTATGTGTTTCAGCAGGACGGAGTGCCATCGCATACTGCAAATCTCGTTCAGGGCTGGTGCCGAGAAAATTTGACTGACTTTTTGGACAAGAATGAATGGCCTCCCAGTTCACCAGATCTGAATCCCTTGGATTATTTCGTATGGTCATACATGCTGGCAAAGGTAAATGACCACAGGGCGTCTAATATGAACCAATTCAAACCCGTAATCAAACGAATTTGGGACGAAATGCCGATGGAAGTCGTGCGTGCCACATGTGACGGTTTCGAAAAACGTCTGGAGCTGGTCAAGAAGGTTAAAGGCATTGTTACTCCAAAACATATGCTGTAGTTGATCAGTATTATATCGCAATATAATGGGTAAAGTTATAAATAAAATCTGGATTATCGATTTGAAATAAATTGAGTTTTATTTTGTATGAGAATATATTGGACACGGTGTAAAAGTCAAATACATAGAATTAGATGGCAATACAATCAGCTAAGAAACAAATAAATTGACCATTTAATTAGTGTTGAATGATTAACCAAAATGTGTATGTCTGAATGGTTAATTCTGTTGGAAGAATAATCATACTTAACAGATAGGTGCTATATAGCCGGAAATAGAACGGAGCCACCTCTTTCACAAAATTGCTTTTTAGCTGCGTCTTCTCCTAACTTAAGGTAAATCGGAAAATTTTTTAATTTTCCCTACCTTTTCTCTTGCATAAAGAATTCCACCTCGAGGTTGCGGAAATTCAAAATCTCGATTTTGATGACTGGTTATTGCATGCTGCAACTGTGCACATGTATTAATGCACTTTTCAAATCCACATCTAGGATAAAAATCAAAATCGGCATCCTCATAATAGCAAGGTAATGCCTTTGTGAAGTTGAAGATACATGATTTACATTACATTATTTTTTTAAACACACTTCTGTGAACTGTACACGTACTTCAAATTGGATTTCGTCAATTTAAAAATACAAATAGTTCTCACGACTCTCCAAGAAGTTCATGACAAATTCCAAAGCAAATTTTAACTAGTTTCAAAAGGAATTCTGACAGGTTTCGAAGAGGATTACGGCTACAGAAACAAGACGCTATTTGGAGAGGATCAATTGTGACATGTTTTGAAAATACATGCTGCAAAGGGACCTATTGGATTTCGACATGTTGCAAACGTATAGCAACACATTTCCACGACGGTTCTGACAAATATCGATCTAGATACTAACCTGATCTTAAAAAGTTTCTGTTTCGGATTTGCATTGATATTATGATGCGATATTAATTTTTATGTTTTGCTGTGAATGTTTAAAACAGGAGAGAAAGTAAGCTTCAAACAAAATCGATCTGTCTGACTTCCTTTGTTTATCATGAATCGTAAGCCGATCCTTTACAGCAAAACAATAAAATAACAAACAAACAAAGCGGACGGTCAGCCCGTATACTGTTACCTATTCATCACCAAGATATCTCAAACGTGCGAGCAATTTATTTTCGCATGTTGATGGCTTCATAAATATCATATTCCCAACAGCGAATGTTGTTCGTCATCATTCCAACATATTTTGTAGATGGTGTCTACCAGACTGCGACAAGCAAAAACATGACGTTTACTTTCTCGCTACAACAGAACTATTGCAGAAGGGTGTGAGTCGTTTGACGCCAGTCGGGCTGCCGTCCACCTTCTTTTACGAGGATTCACAGACAGAAAAGCGTGCGGGATGATGTTGAATAGTCGGCCTTGATGTTGAACGATCTGAAGGTGATGACTCTGCACGCAAGTGGGAATCTCAATTTATAGGAATGCAGAAATTGAATCCAACTTCGCCGAGCTGGGTTCATAATGAGGAGGATGGTTAGGTTTGGTTAGGTTTCTTTATTTTAGAGACTGGTGGTAATGCGGAAGATATCAGAACGCAATGATGCTGCTAAAAGTTTGAATCGATACACTATGCTACGTACATATGTGCTCAAGAACAACGACCGGAGTTGTTTTCAACTTCTATCGTGTCGAAAGGATGTTTACATTCATTCTATAACATCACATTTGAGAGTAATATTTTATAACACCATGCCACTTACTTGGTTCAATCGGTGGCGATTATGTCTCATCCACCGACTGTATGAATGCATACAAGTATGCGGATAAACAATTTCAGTTCACATCACCCTCTATTTCGAGTGCTTGGATGGTGTTTAAAATACATTCATCCATGGTGAACCCGTTTATGGCCTCTGTATCTCTCTTCCCTTCTGTTTGCCTTACAATTTGTGACATTGGTCATGTCTGAATTAGTACAATGCATTGAATTTATCGAACAGTGAATTGTTTGTTGTTTAGAGTATAAACTTCATATTAGAATTAGTCACAACATACTTACCAGCAGACGACACTTCCTGCCAGACACTTGCACATTGTAAAATTGGTTTGCTTTAGTGTAAACTTTCAGAAAAATACTTTTCTAGTAAGAGGTTATCGTTGCGCTATCTATATTGAGACAAGTCCCTGTCAGTGCAAAAAGCTTGTTGTTTGCTCTAATCAATGGATGCTAATTACCCTATAATGAGGAACGAGGACACTCTTTTGAGGTGTACTCGCGTGAATATCAAGGCGACGACTGACTGAACGATGAAACTCGAAACTTGGTTGAAGCGCTCTGTTTATGTGCTTGAGATATTTGATAGTGACAGCGAAGTGGCACTTACACCACAGTAAGTGAATGAATTGTGCATGTCGGATGCGCACAGCAAACTGCAAATGAATGAAATTCACGAATAAAACCATCGAGAGAATGCACGCAGTTGGAATGAGAATAAGAAATCTGAGAAAACTTGGAGGTTTTGGTGCATTAGTTTCTAAATGCAGAATGTATGACATGTGTCAAAACTGTTTATTATCGTGGTTGGAATCAATGCGAAATGGAACTTTTTATGTGAATCGCGGGACTGGCGTCAGCAAAAATAGAGCGAGCACTACTCTGGCAGCCCGGGATTCCGTATTTCCCGGCCATATTCAAACCAAGTGGCATGATTTTTTGAACATGTGCTGTGATGCTCGTATCCGCAAGTCTCATTAAAAAAAAAAACATCATAATGAGAATAAAGCGCCTTTAGCCATTAAACTGTTTTGTTTTGTTCCCATCGTCTGATAGAGCGTAGCAAATATGAACACATTAGCTTCATTGAAAAGTAACTATACCTTTAGTAACTAAAACATAATTGAAACTTTCTATGACGAATGTAATAGTACTCGCATATCACTCCCATTGCAATTGTACAAACGGTCAGTTACGAAAGAACAGTTAATTGTGTTGTTTGCGGAAACTTTGGGGAAACACTTTGTAAACTTTTGATTCCTACACTGCCGAACGAGTTTGTGTGCATTTCTTGGAGTGCCGAAAACATCGCCAAACGGAAAACCTAGATTGTGCCCAAGTAGCAATTCAAATGCAAATTGGTTTTATTCATGTTTTATGGTAGTTTTATCATAGCATTATGAAGTTCATCCGGTTTTATCGGGGCATTTTCCAAGTTAAGCTGGTTTTAATTCCTTAACAGTTCTCAAGAGTGATTAAAGAACACTTGAAGAAACCTCCATAAAACTACATCATTTATAAGTGTAATTCACCTTATCAGTAGTTTTATAAGATACTTGATCCCCCTCTCAAGACATTGTTTCGCAACTTGCATAAAACCTGATAAAAGTTTTGTAAAAGTTTTATGACATTCTTCATTAAGATGAATGTATCTTGGAAATGCTGCCATAAAACTCTCTTAGAACCATTTGATTTTAAATAAGAGCACATATTCTTGAGAAAGAACATTATGTGAAAAATAAACAAACTGTCACAATGGACGCCCACAGGTGGAACAAATTAAAAACCAGCGGATCGTTCAAGCGGAAATTCAATAAAAACCTATTCAATATATTAAACACTCCTTCATCTCAGCCACCAACGACAATTTTTTTTTGACCATTCCATTGGATTCGCAGCCTACTGAGACTAACTTATCAAAAGGGTCCATGCGTTATGCGTAAAACGAATAAAATAAAATGGTGCAATGTGTCACCAGTTGAAAACCGAAATGCATAACTCATGATATTTGATTTTATGCCAGTTATTCAAGTTAAACCTAACATCTCAGGTAGTGTGTTATATGGCGCACCACCGTGGAAATACAGCGCAGTACTTTTGACGTAAGGTTTAATGTGCACTTCGATTGTAAAATGTTATGTTAATGTTGAATACTCCCGAGTCGTGCATTTCAGTTCCCAATAGGCTACACAATATTTACTCGTTGCAGGTAAAAATTAGTATATCATCTGAGCGAAAATCGATTATTCCCATAATCCGCACTTTTTATCCAAAGTCGGAAGTAGTGCGCTGGAATCGCTCAGTGATCCACTACACAGTGCACTTCTTCCAACGTTAGGTTCGGCGTACAGATCAAGAGAAAAATCATCTTTCGCTCAACTGATGTTTCAGCCATCGACGCAATATTATGATCTGTTCTTCTTCCCAAATCCATTGTTAGCATATTCAAGTTAGAGTTTTTTTTTAAATGTTTTAATCGACTTACGCTGGTGATTAAAAACATCAAATTATAAGCTGTAATTATGAACAACAACTATGCATAGGCACTTTTGATTTGGACGTTCACATTTTCTTTGTTTATGATGTACCTTCTCCACAATGATTTTATGGCTATCTTACGAAAGACTTGTTTACCTTGAGCAATTCAAACAAGTTTTATTCAAGCGTTACTCCTCTTTTTCAAGAATAGAACAAGTAAAGATGAACTTATCGCGCTCCTAAAAAAATCTTGTTAGTCTTGTGCAAGAAATATTAGTTTTATATGCGTTTTATGGTAGTTTTAGATAAAACCATTGAAAAAATGGCGAGCGTGGCTATTCTGGATTCCCTCCGAATGGTAGCCATTTTCATTTATATGCAGCAAAACTTTCGTTTTTCCAATGCTACGAACAATTTCTGCTGTTTAAAATACATTTTGAAACTTAAAATGGATTGTAGACACAATTTATTCAAGATCTAACAATTTATTAGCCTTGTCACCTAATTGTTGAATTTTCAAGTATATTTTTATTTTTCAAATAAATCAATGTTCTAGCAATGATTCCGTGGCGCATAAAAATTTTCGAACTTTTATGTTATAAAACACCAATAAACTGAACGTCGCATGAAAAATTCATCAATTGCAGGATAAAAAACTCAAGCATTAATGGTCAATTTTACAATTAAGTTAAATACGTATCCACTTTGGAAAAGAAACATCATATGTATATCGATGTTTTCTTTTCTCTCTTTCTCCCCATTCAGCAGAACGAATCCAAAAATGGAATCTTCGAAACATATTTGTGACGGACTGGAAGTGTTCTTAAAGAGGAAAATCATAAAACTACCAAAACTTGTGGTAGTTTTATCATAGTTTTAAGCATGTCCTGCATGTCATTACAAGTATGTACCGATAAAACTATCAAGTTTTAAGCGAATCTTGGGAAATAGTCTTGAGAACCTCCTGTAGTATGGGCCTTTTTGAACTTATGAGGGTTTTATGGCTGTTTTATCGATGTCATGTAGAATATCTAGTTTTATGCGTGGTTTTATCAAATGAGTCTTGAGAACTTCTTCAAGTGTACCTTAAAATTGAATTTGTTACTTGGCCACCACCACCGCCCAAACCACCACCCACACCTCGCCCCCCCCAACATAACTCGATGACTGACTCATACATTGAGAAGGTATGCTCTCGATTCCGTCCCCGTTTGGAGAAGGTGATCGAGAAATATGGTGGACATATTGAGTAATGTAATCATGAAAGGCTTAATAAACGATTCCCTGAATAAAATTATGATTTTTTTTTATCATTTTCTATGAAAAAAACTTATTTGAAACTGAGGTATGGATTTTCGCATTTTTTTATGGGACATACTGTACAAAGTTTTACAAACATAAAATACCTATATATATTTTTGCCAAACACATCACTCGGAGTGTGTGGTACGGTATTTCCACTAGCCTGGGACAAAATTTAATTGATGATATGATTTTCGGGTGCCTTTTGAGCCCTATAATAATTGTTCAGAATTTCAATTTCCCAGGAAGTTATTGGGTTGGTTTATTTTCAGAATATAACGGGTCATCTCTCTAGATTTTTCTTCGTAAAAGTAAGTTTCATACACGGTTAAAAATCCGTGCCCAGATCCATGAACTGCAGTCATGAATTCGAGAACAAGCAAAAATACACCGTGAACTCTTCCACGTTATCATGAACTTAATTACGTTTAAAGGGAAAAACGTGAACTAGTTCACGGTCCGTTTTCATTTTTGGGAACGCTTTTTTCTGTGTATGATAAATACTGTTGAAAATTAAAACCGTGGGCGCTAAAATTAGTGTCATCATTCGAACTGAAATTCTGCACAGTTTTTATAGGACCCAAAAGGCTCCCAAAAATCAAAGTGGAACAAAAACCTTTTTTTTTCATATACCAATGTCCTAGAAATATGGCTGCTGAAGCCTACGAGTTGGCGGGAAAAAGCCGCCCGTGACAACGAGACAAGAATTATGCCACGTCACCTGCAGATGGCCACTCGCAACGACGAGGAACTGAACCAAGAAAGAAAACCCAAGTTCAATAGCGAACCATGTTTCCCCCCGTCAACTAAATCCGTCCTTTTCAGGACGACCAAATCAGTTTGCCAACTAAAGAGTTTGTTTGGTTGAATTTTTCTCTTGTGCTGTTTGAAATTGTCATAACCGCGCCCCGGCTGGACATGGCATTGCTTTAAAAGCCACGTCCCGGAGTAAATGGCAAAGCGCGGTGAACAACCAACGAACCAACAGATCCATAACTATCTTCTACGCGTTAAAGATAGTGGCCCTCTCAACCATCGTAGAAAATACAACCGGGGCCGTATCATCATTAAGGGCCACCAAATGCTTTCTAAAGAGTGTACAATAGAATTTTCTTGGCCCTTTTCAGGGCCACCAAATGCTATCTAAGGAGTTTATTATAGAATTTTCTTACATATTTACTTCCTAATGCTGATCTAACATTCCATTAGCACTTTTTCGACCTAGACGTCTATCGGCAATAATAGACTTTGAATTCCCAAACAGACCACAACCATCTACAACGCAATAAGGATAATGATCTCCAGGTGGTCGATCATATCAACAGGATGTGCTCTTATGGTGCATTCTCGCTCCACCATCTCGGAAGGCAAACAGTTCCAGAAGCAAAGTTCAGAGAAAGAAAACGTATAACACCACATCAACAGGGTGCTGAAGCATTTCAACCCGATACTGTCGTTCCTCCAAAGCGATAAGCCTAATGAACAGCTTCGTCAATGAATTAGATTGCTGCGTAGTTCTACGTCACATTTGCGCACAACCCCATTGGGCTGTACCTTCTAGTTTTTAACTTCGTTCTGTTCATATTCGCGTTAAATTTTATGCGAT
Source organism: Aedes koreicus (assembly GCA_024533555.2). Taxonomy (NCBI): domain Eukaryota; kingdom Metazoa; phylum Arthropoda; class Insecta; order Diptera; family Culicidae; genus Aedes; species Aedes koreicus. Next base: position 383,525 of record JAHHFK020002048.1, on the reverse strand, counting down.
CGGATTCGAATTTCACTTGTACACCTTCCAGCTTGACCTTGCAATACATTCTTGCGCTTTTCGGTACTAGAAGCTTTGTTTTTGTTTTGATACGCTGTGTTATTTTGACAGAATATTTGAGGGTAGTTTCGGGTGAGTTACGTTATTAGGGGCGAATCATTAAGCTTGTTACTGAGCTATGCTGGTACTTCCTGAGCCAAAAAAAATATACATTTTGTTCTTTGTCAAGCTTTGTGGGCCAAGATGATTTTTTCCTATGTGTGTGTGTGTGTGTGTGTGTGTGTGTGTGTGTGTGTGTGTGTGTGTGTGTGTGTGTGTGTGTGTGTGTGTGTGGGGGCTGTGTGGGTGAGTGTGTGTGTGTGTGTGCTTGTGGGTAGTGTGTGTCCAATCTAACACCCATCGACCGGCAATGGTATTATGGAAGAAATCTGTTTACGACAATCATGGAAGCAGCTTTAATCCGGGAGCTAGAAAGTTATAGCTCTACTGCAGATCCAGCAACCCATTTCAGAATGTCTAGAGAGTCACGCCCATTCCGAGGCTACTTTCACATACAATAGGCCCCGCATGTTTACATCACCGATATCATTTGGATAAGGGCGCTGCAACACACTTCCAGATTTGGAAATTTAAAATTTCCAAACCAGGCACGTATTTAGTGTTATTTGAGAATAAGATTATTGTTATATAGTTATAATCAGATAGATCTCACCCATGGCCGCCTCCTCAAGCACACTATCTTGTTCATTCGTAAAAATAAAAATTTTTGGCGTTGATTCGTAATTAATTTCATGCACTCTCGATTAAATAAGCGCAAACATTAACGTTGCTAAACCGCCTGATAGATATGCAACCTTCATAACAAAACTATGTACACCACGTGGTGAATGCATCTGAAATTGTGCCAGTCTTTTACGCGCGCATGCGCGTTGCCTTAATTTGTTGCTTTTGACCAGCAAATGGCCGTTCTATACATTGCACTAGTCTTCTTTTTTTTCACTCCACACTCTGCCAATAATGCAAATCCCCGCTATGAGGCGATTTATGGACTTCAAAACTGCTAATAATCATCGATTCACTCGCAATAAAGCGCAAAAACACTAACTTAATAATTTATGTCCGGGTGTCACAATACTACCACTAATAAACAGAACTAAGCTGATGTAACTCTTCTTCCGGGTACGGGGGCGAAGCACAAAAAACAGAAAAAAACGGGGAAATACTACCAACACGCACACATTTCGAGAGGGAATCGACTGTATTCACAACGGCTTACACAGTGCACGCGGAGATTTTATGATTTCACTGTTAGTTCAAGTTAAATACGAATTATTGTTTGATTTTTTTTTCGTGAAAACGACGCAGAAAAAACAAAACACGTCAGTTTCGAAGCACAGCTTGCTGCGATCCAAATGGCCTCTTTCCAAATCATGCGAATTTCTGGAGATTTGATTGCAAAAATAGCAACATTTGTGCAGCACGAACATTGGCGAACTGTCCAACTTCTGGGTGTACGAGCTAGCATCCTTGGTATGAAGCGGATATCTTTAGCTTTCGAGAAATTAGCGTATAAAGTCATTGTTTACAAAAACACTTCCACGATAATGAAATGTTGGTTCTGATTTATATTTGTTACTTTCTCTGTTCATCATTTTGATGCACTCGCCTCGAAACGTTCGTTGCGAGTATTTATCGTATGCGAATCGAGTTACTGTCTAGTATTCGAGCATAAATAGTCAGCTTGTGTGTGATCAACAAAACGTTCGTAGACGTCGTATAAATAAAGTCGTATAATAAAATATAATAATAAATAAAGAGTATTATATTAATATTCTTCAAATCATTTGCTTCTTTTGATGATAACATGTGTATCATAAGTGCTGGGAATACTTTCAGGCGTTTATTTGACAGTATGAACAAACACACACACACACATGTCAACAAATGCACTTCTCACGCTTATTGATACTCCTACTGAACTGACAAACTCCATTTGCGCAGTACACTCTACTTCTAAACAACTCAAAATTGAGTACATATGACTCAAATCGGTCAAAGGTATGGCTACTCAAAAGTAAGTAAAGATAGTTAGGAGTAATACGTTGACAATTAGTAAACATCGATCGGATTCAAACCGATGTTGACTGTTTGTCAACTTACCACTACGAACAACCTTTAATCACTTTTGAGTAGTCATACTTGTGACCGATTTGAGCCAATCGTACAAAATTTTGGGTTGTTTAAAAATTGAGTGTAGTTTCCATTCAAAATGGAAGATTCTAAAGTTACAAGTCGCCAACCTTTTTGGGCAGTCCAGCAAAAGTGAAATTCTAATCGTGCTCAAAGTCAAACCAATATCAACTATTGATCGTGTTTTGAAGAATTGTCGTGATTGGTAAAGAACTTTAAAATAAAAATAAACGTCCAACAAAATAGAGTGCTAGAATAACCAAAAAAATATTGTCAAGTGCAGAAAACAAGATTGGCGAATCAACACGTAAATTAGCATGAAAATGTAATGTTTCAAACATGACAATCCATCGGGTTAAAATAAAAACAGGGTTAGCTGTCAGACCCGTCAGTTGATGCACAGCAACAACTAGAAAAAAAAATACCAAAATGCTGCCGTGCACTTCGTCGCGAGAATTTTGTGAATAGTCACGTTTTCATCCCATAAATTGAGTGGCAACGGCGGCTTTTATTCTGACAACATTAAAACAACACCAGACAATGTTAAATATGCCAGCAAATCGAAATATGAGCCAAAGGTGTTGGTGTGGGCAGTCATGTCATCGGAAGGTGTCTCGGCGGCTTTCATTCGCCCAAACAAGGCACAAAGCGATCGATTCTGACGTTAATATCAGCCAATGCTTACCGAAATTTAAGCAATTCATCATAAACTATCACGCTCTCGTTTTGGGCATTCTGCAGCTGTTGAAGTTTAGTAACTTTGAATGTTATTCTTTTCTATGCGATATCGTATTTATGATGAAAAATTTCCATCCCATTCCACCTTAATCCTACAATACATCAGAAAAATTAACCTCGCATGTTGCACAAAACTGTTCCATGCAACATTTCAAACAAGTTAAGGGGAATCTTATCTTCCCCTTAATCGAATCAAATATTAACGACATAGAACTTGCGGTGGTGTGTGTATTCCTAATAGTACTTGGCGACATTGCCGGTTCACATTGAACATTCGTTTATAGTTTGCAGAACAACCGTGTTCAGATCAACTGTCTTTGTATGTGAACAGTACGAGAGTATCGCAGATATTGGTCTCTCTCTCTCTGGCGAAGAAACTCTCATGCGAGTCGCCGCTGATAACGTTGACTATAGGTATGTTGGCTATCCGTCAGTCTCAACCGTGTATAAATTGGAGCTAGCTCCACAAATCCGAACTCAATCTACGTCAAGTTCTTCAAAGTAAAGGACTGAAAACTTTTTTAAAGTTAGAGATTTTTTGAACTTTTCAATTTAAAAGCAATTACATTTCTAAGAACTTAGTCTCAAAAATGGTTGCTACGGTAAGTTGTCAAAAGAAAATTTAAATTTTCCCAGATTTTCCTTCATCCATACACTTTGTATGATTACAGCACAATTTGAACGTTACGGAGAAGGTGGAGAAAGTCGAGGCACAACCATTGCATCACGTCAACATTTCCTACGAGAAAGCCACTTTTGGAATGGGGTGCTTCTGGGGGTGTGATTCGTTATTCGGCGCTACCAAGGGTATCTTGCGGACTTGCGTAGGATATTCTGGTGGTACTACTCCAGCCCCAGTTTACAGAAATATGTAAGTGTGGTTTTCAATGTAAACTCTATCTGATGTTTGACTATTGTGTGATGTATAATTAACAGGGGTGATCACACCGAGGTGATTGAAATTCACTACGATCCAACGGTGATCAGCTTCTCGGACTTGTTGGACCTGTTCTGGAACAACCACGAGTACGGTCTGACCACTCGCATCAAGCGTCAGTACATGTCGCTGATTCTGTACCACAACGAAGAACAACGTCGCATTTCGATCGAAAGCCGTTCCGAGGAGCAAATGAAGCGAGCCCCAGAGCAGATCATCACCGAAATTGCTCCCGCTGGTATCTTCTATCCTGCTGAAGAGTGAGTATCCATCCACATAACTAAAATTACGCTAATAGCGCCGTTGGCCTTGCATCGCCCAGAGTTCACGACCAGGGTTAAGCTGTGTTGAAGTTGCTACGGCAACGGCACAGCTCACTAATATTAAACAACCGGTGCTACTCACAGAACAGTTATATGCGCCACTCGTCAGCAGTGACGACATTAGATCGCAATTGAATTGAAGTGTTTGAGTGAATCATGTGCGCGCCGGTGCGGATTTATTTATTCTAGCCAATGAAATGTGATTAGCGGCGCTTCCTGATTTTGGTTTTCTTTGTCTTTCCAGTTACCACCAAAAGTATCGGCTTCAAGGTCATCGTGACTTGACGAAGAGTATTGGTTTGACGCCCGAACTGCTTCACAAGTCCCACGTGGCGGCGAGGTTGAACGGCTATCTGATCGGAGTTGGCGGTCTGGACCAGTTCGACAAGGATGCCGACCGGCTTGGATTGAACGCCGATCAGATTCAGTACGTGCGAGATTACGTGCTGGAGAACGAAGGCGGCGGCATTTTCTGTTAGGCTAGAATGATGGCTTTTATTTGTCTGTTAGTGTTTGGGGATAATGTTTTTATAAAATGTTATCGAGATTATTAGGCTAGGTAGTTATCTGTAATAAGCTAACGGCTATTTTTAAGGTGTTATACATTGTGATAAGAAACTAAAAGTAAAATGAAATACACATCTTTTATCTGTTATGAAAGGCTTTAATGTTTGCAATAAATCCGAACGATATTTTGTTTATGAGACTATTCAGTTCAGTTTTCATTCGTTTCGGTCAACTCTCTTATTTGTCATCTTGGTTGTTTCACTTATAATTGTTTCAGAATAGAACTCAAGCTTGTTCAAACTCACAATAAACATTTTGTTTTGTTTTAATTTTTCTCATTTGAAATATAATGTTAGTTTGCAGTTTCTTGGTTTGATTAAAAATCTAATTATGAAATGTTTTTCATCCAGAGGAAAACGACGTGGAAATATGACAATTACGTTTCATTGAATTGCAAATCGATTTACCCTATTTCTTTTGTTCCAAAAATTGTGAGCGTGGGGATGACGGAGCAGCCAGTTACCTGGTTGTTTGTTTGTTTGGTTGATTCCCTTAGCATGCTTCATATAGTTACAGATTCGTAGTTGATAGTTGAACGGCAACGGCAACCGAGTTTCGAACAGCTGCAGTTGAACTCCGCCTCATTAAAGCATCGATCCACTGGCTTTTTGAGATTAACAGTGAGCCCGTCATAGTATAACTTGATTGAAATGACTAAAATGTGCCAAATATAAGTAACGTAAACCGATTTGAAACAAGTATGCATCTATGGATGAGACAAACCTTCGAAGGGTGTTGTTTTTCTGGTCGCTTGGCGAGATAAGTTGGTGTCAAACTGCAAGCATACATTCTTGTCCTCAGTTTATAGTGGAACTGTCGCGCATGAGATTTGGTAACCTTGTGGAATAACCCTTCCAGTATTACAGAAAACAATAGCGATGTGTTTTCTCTGGGTTAGAAGGCACATGATTCTCTTCAGCTAATTTTGTTATTGTTTCGATATCGTTGTTGATACAATGGACAAGTGCACCGATATCAACTGTTGGTCTAGATATCGAGGTACACTTTGTCACTTAGATGTGGTTATTACCCCTGCAAAACGATGGGAAGCTGAAGGCTTTTTTAAAAGCTGACAAGTAGCGCGCAAAAACAAAATACTTGTTGTTTACCATTCCATGCAACACGTTCGTTGGACACTACATCGCCTAGGTAAACCGATTGTTTTTTGCTTTTGACTAGGAAGGATGATATCAAGTTACAGCCAGGTTGAGAGAAGGAACTGGTCTCAATGTTTTGTTTCTTGAACTCGATAATGTTCATAATAGAAGGTCAGCGAAAAGTTGACAGGTGCCACCATGGTTTGCTACCAAAACCGTCATAGATATAATCGACGGCATTCATTAGGGCTGAGGTCGTGCAATATCCTTTTCGATATCCAAATTGGTATCATGGTAGTCTGTTAATTAATTGTGTGAGATCTTTTCAAGAAGATGCGATAGTACTGGCAGAACGCTTATGGGTCGAATAACCTTAGGAGTTGAAGTGGGGTTTAGGAATCGGCGTAACGAAAGCTTTCTTCCATTTTGAGGGTAATGATCAGTGGTGGTAAATGCACATTTTTCGCAAAACAGTCGCCTGTTGCGAAATGTAGAGGCCCACACACCTTCAAGCGAACGTGCAGCAGAGAAAACAGAAGGAGAAAATGTCACCTTATTCTTGCCAACAGTTTCAAACAGTTCAAAAATTGCGTGTGACCGTATTTGATAGCTTGATTAAAAACACTTATTTGTTAATCTTTGATTATAAGTTGTTAGAATCAATTCTTATACTTATAATTATCTATATAATAAACATCATATGTTTTAATAATAAGCCAGCAACAACGAAGTTCTGTGCGCCAATCTATGTCACAACTGTTTTTTAAACCATCGGCTGTTGGCTGCAGAAATGCTTCGTCGACAGTACCAGAATGTCATGACAGTTTCTCCCATGACGGTTCACTTTTGTGATTGAACACTCACTTTGATCGAAATGAAAAATGTTAATAAACACCCCCCCCACGACGTCATCCCAAAAAAAAAAAAAAGCTTTTTTTCAAAAAATCCCAAATTAAAAAACACATATATAAAGCTTTTAGTACTTAGTATGTCCACCTTTTGCCTGGATCACTGCTTGTAGACGTCGTGGCATGCTTTCGACGAGGTTGTGCAGATATGTTTCATCGATGTTCTGCCACGCTTCATTTAAAGCTTTGAAAAGCTTGGTTTTGTTCGCCACTTCGCCTTTATCCACCTGTCTATCCAAAATCGACCACAAATTTTCAATCGGGTTGAGGTCAGGTGATTGTGGTGGCCATTCTAACAGTTTAATGCGATTTGCTTTGAAGAATGCAGTTGACTTTCGTGCTGTGTGTTTTGGGTCATTGTCCTGCTGGAAAATGAAGCTTTCCTCAAGCCCCATTTTAAGAAGCGATTCCTCCAGATTTCCATTGATTATATCAATGTAACGATCAGCAGTCATGATACCTTCGATTTCTACGAGATTTCTAACGCTGGACCACGAGAAGCACCCCCCAAACCATAATACTTCCGCCACCATGTTTTACAGTTTTCTGCACGTTCTGATCCAATAAGTGTTCTCCCGACTTTATCCAAACACGAGGGCGCTGTTTCTTGCCAAACAGTTCAAATTTGCTCTCATCAGACCATACCACTCGTTTCCAGAATTCTACGGGCTGTTCCGCATACTTTTGAGCAAATTTCAATCGTTTGATTCTATTCACTTTTCTGATTAGAGGGCCTCGACTTGCATACTTTCTCTTCAATCCAGCTTCTTGCAGCCTGTAGCGAATAATTCTTTCGGATACCTTCAGATTCAAGTTCTCACGTATAGTACGGCTGGTTATTGATGAGCATCTTCTTGCTTCTCGTACGATTCTCGAATCTTCGCGTGGTGACGTAAGCCGCTTTCTCCCACGACCTGATTTGTCTGCCACACTTCCACATTGTTCGAATTTCTTCCATACCTTCCTTACACCAGAGTAGCTTAAAGCATACTTAGCAGCAATCTTCCGGAACGATTCATGGTTCTGGTGGTCTCGAACGATGAGTTTACGGATTTTTAGGGGGATTTGCTTACTTTCCATCTTAAAACACGAATAACGAACAAGTAAAACGGGGAAAAATTGTTCTTGAATATACCGCGCATAAACAACAATAAGAGGATATGTCAATATCAGCGACTGGGAACGAACAAAACACCGTAAAATATTATAAGGTAAAAGTGAGCACTTTTTTTCTTCCAGTTCAAAAACAACTTAATTTAAGTAAAAAAAGTTTTTTTTGATTTCAAGAGAATAGCAATTTTTTTTTCTACAAAAACTGAAAGATAACGCAAATTAAGTCAACTTTGCAGAAGAAAGCTAAATAATATAATCAAATTTGATGAAGTTATGAAGCAATGATATAATTATTTCCGGGTGAGCACTTTATTTCTTCCAGTACTGTATGCTGGGTCGTCCAAACTGCCCAAGAGTTCAGAACATAAGATCTACAGTTGTAACAGTAGCTTTATCCACTTAACAGATGTTAAGATCATGCTTTGTTACCGTTCTAAATGTCCTGGAACAAACTGCTGTATGTAGGGCCAAAAAGGGATAGGTACCCAAGTAACATTGCTAACATCATACTGCTTTATTAAGTTTTATTAAAGTTTTATGAAAGCCACTTGAAATCAATTTGGTTTTATTATGGCACCAAGAGGTGCCAATAGGTTTCATATTTTAGTCAGCTTTATGAGAACCTACACAGCTTGTTTACAACGATCTTAAAACCTTGTTTCTCAAATTCCTTTTACTCCTATCAAAGGTTTTATCTCGACTTTATGAACTCGTAAAATGCTGTATTGAAATGCTGTTTTAGGACTCATTGATTTAAGGAAAGTCATTTTTCTCTATTAATGCTTTATCTTATTATGGTTAGTTGAAAAAGCATTTTAAAACCATTTAGCCTTCAGTAAATGCATTAAACGGCAAATTGGCATTGAACGAAGTCACCGTAAAACCAAATAGTTTTATAATAGTCATTGCGAAGAAAAATTGGCTTTATGGCAAAGCTTTGATTTTTTTCCAATCGCCATAATGAAATATAAGAAATAAATGCAACAAATTTTCAATGGTATGCAAACAAACTGCAGATCGGAGACTAATTTCGGCCTTTTTTTTAGATAATCTCATCCAATTCCAAGCACTTTTCAGAAAATTCATAATTAATTTATCGAATAGATTTGTTTGAATTTGATTTAAGTTGTTGTAAATTCGCATAATTTCCGAGGCGCATTAATTATCGACTCTTATCGCGCCAATATTCACCATAAAAATAAATGCGCATGTAATTTGGATCATAATACCAAAGAAGAAAACACAATTTGTTTTGGATATTTTGCTATCAAACAAAATTTCCCGCAACACAAGACCTTTTTTTACTGCTAAATGAATCAGAAGAGCAGAGAATCGAACAAAGCAGAACAACAAAAACCAACTTCGATTTCACAGTGAAGTTTGACAGCTGTGGCCATTTGGCCACATGCTGGTTTTCGATGGCAGCCAATAGGTTTTATGAAGGTTCTCAAGTGGCCATAACATCTTTCATTAGAACATTTTCAAAATCTTTAAGTTCTTATAAGAGTTTTATTAACTTGTTTTCATGACCGTCTATAGAGTGGGCCATTTTGTACAAATTTCGGCTTTAAAGAAGCATAGAGGAGGTGTTGGTAGACAAAACAGTTTTGAATGTAGTTTTATCAACAAAGCCGGGAGAAGTGCTATACGGCTGGAATAAAACTAAAATTGTTACTTGGGTAGGCACGTAAGCAGAGACACTTACGCGAAACCTGCGGTAATAAGAGAATCTCCTTCCAGCAGTATGATCCAATAAAACGAATAACAAAATATGCAATTCAGTTAAGCTTTTCACTAGATGGTTTGCTTGAGAAAGGCGCGTCAAAATCATTACAACTGTTGGAAAAGAATGTACCAATCATAAATGATAGACACATCCCCTCGTAGACTCCGGTTGGCTGTCCACTCCATTGTCCAATTGCAACTTCAATGATGCCCTGATGCACCTTCCCATCCAAGTATTTAAATGTTTTAAATCAATGAAATATAATAAGGTTCATGAAATATAGATATCAAAAATGGAATATGTAAAGGAAATAAGTATATATAAAGTGTATGTAGTTTTATACGGCAAAATTGGTAGCCTGTTCTAGATAATGATTTCGAAATCGTATACCTTGCGTGTCGAAATTTCCTTTCTGGTGGTTCTAGTGAGCAATAACATGTGACAGTTGATGTCAGAACCTTTAAAAATATCAGAACCTTTAAACATAAACAATACGATGTTGTTCTAAAATACATATAAAAATAAAATGCAGCTATTTGTCTCTTCTGCTGCGATGTTAGATAATTGAAACTCTGAAATGGCGAAAATTTCCAAAGTGATATAATGAAAGAAAGTTGATGATAGCTAAGAAAATTTTAGAAAACAATAAGCCGAAATAAATTTGATATGATTAAGATCACTGCCCAAAAACGGAAACCTAACAAATCCACAAAAAAGAAAAAAAAAAAAAAAAAGAAAAAAAATGGAAATTTGAAATATCCCATACTCTTCCCACACCCACAAAAACCCTACAAACAAACAAAAAAACAACAAACACAATAAAAATTTTAAATTATTAATTTTTTTTTTTATTAAGAAAGAAATTTTAATATTTATGTCATGTTCCTTACAAAAAAAAAAAAAACAAAAAACACCATACTCTTTCAACACACCACGCGAAGTGCGCTAAAACCCACCACATACATAAATGAGAACCTAAAAAACTTTAAAAAAATTGTGAAGGAGTTTTAATATAAAATGATAATAACAATTATATTTGTACTGTCTGCATGTCTGTAGACTGTTGTCCAGCTGCTATTGTAGATGCACTTGCATTATCATTGCCACGAAGGAAACAAATAATTTAAATCTACTATACAACACCTACAAAAAGCTTAATGAAAGAAATATGAGCTCCATCTGAATCTGTCTCCGGAGATTGAGCTCCATCATGTTCTGTCCGTACGTTGAAGTAAATAAATTCTGCAATAATGCAATTTTGCATGATTTTGTTTCATTTCGCGCTGTGGATCGTAACTTGGAGGAACAAAATCGTTAACGAAATGAATAAGTTATTAACGTTCAAAACCTTAGCATATTTCGTGACGCTCCAAATGCTCGTACTCGCAACGCGTACCCCTGTGTTGAAAACAAAGACGTAGTCCTACGTCAAAAATGCAACACAGCAATTCGCGTTGAAATATTAAATGTCTGCGAAAGGTTGTGCAGTGGGAATAGTTGATGAATGTGAGATTGGAGTCCGAAATTCCGGCGGCTCACAAAAATACGATCTAGACGTGGATTGCCATGCAAAAAAAAAGTTGGTGCAAATGTTGTACAGGACCTTATGAGTAGTGTAAAGAAGAAGCTTCGTGCATTTGGATATGGAATTGAAATTGAATAAAACATACATGGGAAATTATTCTTAACATGTTTTATTTTACCCCCTGAAAGTTTGAAGATGATTGGTAGAACGGGCGAATTTTGCCGAATATTTGTATGTGTCGCAATTTGATTCCGTACACCCTTTATAACATGGCTAACATTTGGAGATCTATAGATTTATGCATCTATGCATAGAGTGTATCAAGTTCAAAATAAGATGAAATGGCAGTGGAGCAAGCAAAATATCAAACTTGTATATTAAAACATATGAATTACTTTATTTATTGATTTATTTATTATTATTTATTTATTATATACATGAATTATTTAAAACAATACACTCTTTACTGAGAAAATAAATTCTGAATGAATATAATACACTAAAATACTAAATAAATAAAAATAACTTAAATTCAAAAATGCATCCCTCCCAACTAGTGTCAAGAAAAACTTAATTGACGGATGTAAAAGTCATCATGACTGCTCAAGGGTCACCCATAGCTAATGTAGTTGGGATCAAATGGACCTTCCATAAACATTATTATAAGCCAATTGTAAATCGCTTGTTTCCAATTGTTTTGGGGTTTACCGAACACCGTATCTCAAAATATTTGGTAATACTCTGTCTCAGTATTGTCCTTTTCATAGGACGCTGGGAGTTTGGAGCATGAGTCTTATGGGTGGCCCACAATTGATACGTTGCGGATGCGTTTGCGTGAATTTGACAGTTTTCCCATGGGTTTTCTGTCAAATTTACGTCAACGGAACGCAAACGTATCTCTTGTGGGTGACCCTTTAGGCTGTGTACCAATTCGTGAATCAATTTTAATTTTACTAAAACTTGACAGATGAAAAATAATCGATTAATCGATTAAAATCCCATTGTTAATGATCAACGAACTTTCGGTAAGGTGTCGGTCAAAATTGAGTTCCCGTGTGCCAGAAATAAGTCAGCTCGAGTAGCAGACTTAATCGATTATTTTCCATCTGTCAAGTTTAAGTGAAAATTAAATTTAATTCGCGAATTGGAACACAGGTTTAGAACATAGTGAGTCTGTGAGTTAATAATAATGTTACGTTGCATCCACATAGGATGGAAAACAAAAGCCTTGATATTTTGCAACTCAATTTTTGCGCACGACACAGTCTGTAAACTGTGTGTAAACTTCCGCCAAATCAGTTCACAAAAGCCGTCTAATCATCGTGACTAATCAACAATTCGCTCGTATCAAAAATTATCATTATCGCAAACAGAGACTTGCTGTGTTGGTAAATTTGCGCACGGTCTGCTCGCGTCCTTGCGCTGGTATTAGTCGCCTTTTGTGCCCGTTCGGTTTATCAGGAACTTTGAGGTCAATTGACAAATGGCGTCGAAATGATTGCAGAACTTTGGAGCATCACGACTGCGGCGCGTGGATTTACCTAGAACTTCCTCTCGCGGAAAATAAAGCCGTATGGTTAGATATCTATTCAACTAGCAACAATCAAACACGTTACTTCACTCGTTCAAGTGCAATGTCAGCGCATTCTTCAATTTGTATGCATCTCGAATCTTGAAGCTAACTCAGGCTGCACTTGTGTGCGGGAAGAAGCCGGTCCGGTGTGATAGTCGCGTGCGCAAGCGAAGCAGCCACCTTTGATTGATGGCGAGTAACGACGGCGATGACGACAGCGGCTTACTACGATCCTAACGGGGTGAAGTATTTCATTCACATATCGATTCCGGTTGACTTTTGGGGGGCTTCCAATGGACGGAATTCGGTGGGAATGGCACCAGTGAATTTGTTGGACGAAGAAGATTGGTTTTCTGGAAAGTTTTTGGTGGGTTGTCTAGGGATCGCTGTTTTGCACGAATTCTGGGAAAAAAAATTCACGCCGAATTGTTGGAAATGCTAAATATAACAGTTATGCAAAATTTTGAAGCGAAATTCCGCCATTGAGCATCGGAAAATGAAGTTTAAGTACAAACATGAATGACTTTGTGCTGTACACCATCACCATGCGCTCAGAGGATTTCCCTGCGAGAAACGGTGACGACGATGACGTAGCGGCTTGTTGTGGTGGGTTGACAACGTTTGATTGAAACGTTTCTAATATAGGTATGACTCTTTAGTATTCTAATCAATGAAAATAGAATAATTACTGGTTCAAAATTTCATTTCTTTTTAGACAATGTCAAATTCTTCAACAGATGGAAACGGATCCCTGAAGCATTAAACTGGGAAAGTTCTTTCAAAAAATGGGAAAGGTCAGATAAATTAAAGCAAAAAATCATGTACTTGCAACTTTGACACATGTATCAATGTTAAAAATACACGTTCAATGCATAACCACATTTTTTTATTACATGTTAATTACATGGGATTATATTAGGCCTATATTTATGTTAATCGTATTGGATTTTTCTCACTTCTGCTTTGAAAAATCTCGAACTAAAACAAGACTTTCAGCGCATTTCGTTATCACTATGGTAACCTCCCCAGAGAGCGCGCCCCTGGTGAGAGAGTTGCACACGCTGTTATGATGATGACGTATGGCTTGCTACGATCGGAAGTAAAATTTCATTCACCTTTGGATTTCGAGTCCCTTTCCTGAAGCCGCTATGGGTCAGAATTACACGAAAGTGGAACCAACGGAATCCTTTGGCTTTGGAGATTGTTTCACTGCTAAATTTAATGTAGGTTATCTAGGGATGTCAGTTTTAGGATGCTAGAGGAATTTTAAGCATATCTACAAAACAAGCGGAACTTTTTCTCTCGGTTGGCAAAATTTCGCGTCAAAAGAATGAAATTTGACGACGTAAAACGGCTTTCAAATTCAAACATGAATGACTTAATACAAGCCCCCGCCTGGTCAGCTGGGAACGAGCTAGTTTCAATTTTGATTTGTTTTGCTTCGTGCATCAAGCACGAGACGGTGCACAACACGCGCGAGATGTGGCATGGCGTTATGGGACGTTTGTTGTTAAGCGTTAAATTGGGCGATGGAATTTTAGTGGAAGTTTTTAAAAACATCAAACATGCAGTAAACTGTTGATTTGAAATAATTTTAAGTAATCAGGCATAGCATGTTAACGGTAGCTCAAAGTTATAAATAAATAAATTTGATATCATTTGAAAGGTTTTCAAAAGATGAATTAAAAAATTCATTTTTTTTAAAATATAGAACAGCATGACCTATCGAATTTTGCGTTCAAAAATCAATTTAAATGATTCGGAAATTCGCTTGCCAATGCTCTCTGATTGTTTTTGTTTCTTCTGCTTTGGTAGATTCTTCTAAAACCACTTGCTTGATGGTACTCTTGCTCTCTTTTCTCATCTCCCACACACCAATGTATGGGCCCGTCTACAAGTATGAGTGGGGGTATTTCTATGGGATTACTCGAAAATAAGTCGTTATAGCAAAAAAAAGTGATTATATTGACATAAAAGCTTATCGTTGGTTGATAAGGCTTATTTTATGACTCAAGTTAAGAATTTTGTTTTTCATATGTCAAAGGTATGTTTTTAAAAGTATAACAACATTTTAAGAATTTAAAAAATAATCACCTTACAAACACAAAGGCAGTTTGGTTCAAGCATGTGTTGGAAAGGTAAGTCTGACAGATGGAAATGTGTCTTGATTTGCGTAGAGTTTGTTATTAATTCAATGTTGATGACTGCGTTCGTTTCCCCCCAATTGATTGATTCCTGAGGAAATTTGGATATGGTAAGATTGAACTTCTTAAATTTAAAATGATCTCTCCTTGGAATGATATTATTGTTATAAAACAGAGTAAACCATGGCACCAAGTGGACACTCCTTTCGAGAAGGCGACTTTTGGAATGGGGTGCTACTGGGCATGTGATTCCTTGTTTGGAGCTACCAAAGGGGTGCTGCGAACCCGAGTAGGTTATGCTGGCGGGACGACTGAGGCGCCAAGGAGCAAGCACGTGTACGTTTGATATCCGTTGAATCGAAAATTTTGTATTATAATGACATATATTTTCAGTGGAGATCACGTTGAGGTGATTGAAATTCACTACGACCCCAAACAGATAAGCTACACAGAGTTGTTGGAATTGTTCTGGAAGAACCATGAATACCGAGCATCTGCGCGGCTCAGAAGGGAGTACATGACCATGATCATGTACCATAGCGACGAACAGCGACGGTTGGCGGAAGCTAGCAAATCCGAACAACAGGCCAAGGAAGGCGAAGAGTTGGTTGTTACGGAGATCGTTCCGGAGAGTCACTTTTATCCGGCAGCAAAGTTGGTGGTTGTCAGGTTGCTTTGTTGATCGTTTGTAAAAAGTATAACTCTTTCAGTCATAATCAAAAGTACCGATTGCAAGGACACGAGGATCTAGCTAAGGGACTCGATCTGACGCCGGAACTACTGCAGACTTCTCATGTGGCTGCACGCCTGAATGGATATCTGGTTGGAGTCGGAGGACTGGATCAGTTTGAAGGAGAAGTCGAACAGCTTGGATTGAATCATGAACAAGCTCAATACGTACGAAATTATCTGATTCAGAACGAAGGTGGTGGTCTTTCCTGCTAACCTCACGGAAGCAATAAACGATCCATAAGGGATCAACCATCTACATTTTGTTGGTGTTGTAGTATTAGTAAGAATAATTAATAATGAGCCAGACTGAGAATGAAGCATTACATCAGCAGTGGTCCGTTTGATAACAAAAACCGGTTCTTACCTTGAGATAATGCGATGCGAGGGAAAGGCGTTGTTATTTGGCAGCGTAGTACAGTTACGAATTTCTTATCTACACCTTTTGTTATTGTTTACAATCCATTTTTTTGCAGACGCATGCATTCCTATCAGTTGATTGTCATTTGAATCAGCCGAAAATTGAATGTGACCTATAAATGATTAGATCTAGTTTAGTACAAAGTGCCGAAGATTGAACAATCAATCTAACTTAAATTGGCAATCGATTCTGCCGGTAGTGATATGTAGGAGGAGTCCTACGTCGACATATACGGGCTTGGTAGTATTTAATCAGCGAATGGTTGGGGAAAAAACGAAGCCATTCCACGAATGGGTTCATAGTTTTTGATAATTTGATAAATTAATATTTTTTTCATACAGGAAAATCTGCTGTATTATCACGGAACTAATAAGAACAAAGAGTTTTGGAAGCAGTCATTTACAAACATAATTTGCATCCGCCCAAGTTCAATGCCCTCAGGATTCCCAAAGTTTATAAATTTTAAGTTTGAATAAAAATTATGCACAATAACTAGTTTCAAAAATAGATTGTGATAATTTTTGGGATTGAGTAAGTCGCCCAAATAAAAGCCCAAAGTTCAACCTAAATGACTTTTTAGTTGACGATCTGCCAGTTTGCCACTTTGATTCCAATTCGCTTCTGTTACAGTAGTAGTTTTAGAGAACCATGTGCTTTCACCACTTTGCAATGAGCGAGCAGCAACACATTTAAAGATGTTCAATTTCATTGCATACTAGCACTAGTTTATCGTTTAAATAAAGTGGCGGGGATAATGAACATTGTCCAAATCATTGTGTACAAGTTTCAACTTCTATGCAATTTGCTACTCGACTGAGGTTTTTTTTTTAAAGAAAATATTATGTATTGTAATTTTTTTTTTTAGATACCATTAATTAGTCGATCATCTCCGAACTGCCAGCATAAGCCGACCAATCAGTCTTATCCCAAGCTATCCCTTCAACCGAATGTTATTTGTTCGGCTCAAACTTTACCCTGGACAGCCGAAGGATGAAATCCAACAGGTACATTTGAATTTTGATTTCCATAGGGTTGTCCGTCACGTAAAAACCCGGCACACCGGCCTTTTCCAACGTCGACTGCTGGTCCTTAACCTTCTGGTCTAGATGAAGCACCAGCTTCATGTCGGTTTCCTTCATGTTTTTGGAATGTTTGATTTTCATCAGCGCAATGATGTGCTCCAATTCCTCCGGGTCTTGGATCTTCGATTCCCATTGTTTAACTTCCACTAGAAGTATAGTTATTTTAATTCAATACGTTCGACTATTCGAATGGAAACCTAACATTGATGATCATTCTCCACTTTCTCCCGCACTTGCATTAGATGTTTCTCGGTCACATGTTGGATCTCCATCAATCCTTTCACAATTTCGAAGATTGTGTCGTTCAGCAGTGAATTGGCAAGTCCCGCCAGAAGCTCGTAGGAAATCCGAAGTTGAAACTGTCTTGGGGATTAACGTTCAACAAAAATTTGTTGTTTAGTTTATGTATAATCTTTTGTAGAAGGGACTTACTCAGGCAAAATATTGTGCATCTTCTTGAGCTGCTCCAATAGAAAGTACAATTTTCGCTGTAGGAATTCCTGGCTCTGATGTTCATCCGCTACAACTGTATCCAGACTTTCCTGACTGTCGGCTCGGGAGTCTTGTGAGAGACCTTCATCACCGTCGGTTGTTTCCTGAGTACTGGGCAGGTATTCCGTCTGCTCCGCATCCATTTTCGATAGTTTTCCGTACCAAAATTTGCCGGTATTTGTGGACGATTTATTTGTTTATAAACAAAACAGCTTGACGTTTTGTCGTCGGGGGAAGTGGTGAGATTATGGTGAGTTTTAATTACACGGTGGTAAATGCTCGGTACGTAAATGGGCTGATTCATATTGCCAGCAGTCACAACCAGAGGCTGTATGTACACGATATTTCGAAGCTACTCATTACTGAGTCACAAATCACTCAGTTCGGCGGAAAGTGCACTTACCCATAAATGGGTAAAGATACACTAAAAAAACAATGCACCTTATATTTAAGTGCCAGCACCTATAGATTTGGGCAAAGTGCAAAGTTATTGCTCTGTATTGGTGCGGCACTTATTATTTATTAAATGTGGTCAATGAACCATATGTGCAATAAATGTATAGTCTTGAAGTGCAAGAGCTGAATAGATATTAATTATGGTGTACATGGATTGCATTAACTTGTCGCGTGCGACTGTAGATCGTGTGCCTTTTAGTCATGTTGTGTACTTTCCGTACTCATTTGATTGATGGTTTCAGTGCGCCATGGAGTCATCATTGAATTTCGAAACCATTTAACTTTAGAGCATGCCGATCAATTGGAGGCTCGATTGGTTTTTGGGCTTTTCAGCATGAACATGTGGATTGCACTTCTGAATTTCAACTGCTATTTTCATAGGGGACTGGCATGCGATCGTGGGCAGTATGGGATTGTATTTGAATAAATTTGTTAAGTGGTGTCGTGATTGGATAGGCCATTTGTTTCGGCAATCATCAGGACGGGATCTTCAGTCACTTATACTGCTGTCCTTGGAGTGTGACTGGAGAAGTGTACGAGTGTATTATTTACTATTTCATTGTAACATCGTGGTGTTTTCATCGTATCATTGTATATTATTCGAAATCATGTTGAATTTTTGGGATATGGAGTCTCAATTGTTATATACATGTACGTGTGTTTCCGTTTTGCATATCTAGGTATTCTTGTATTTATCATATTTGTTTATGGATGTTATTATTTGGATACAAACAGGTTTTCACATATATAAATTCATGTTTTGGTTGAGGGAGCCAGTATCAATTGTAGTCATTTTTTCTCATTTTTTACATGGACCTTTCAGTATACATTCATAGACTACTAGTTGAGCGGTGTACAGCTAAATCTTATTATTAGTTGCATATCATTGATATTTTCCTTTGGAAAATAATAATAATAATAACAATAATAATAATAATAATGGAATTTGGTCTGCATTAGAGTTGCAAGCAGTTGATACCAGGTTGTATAGATGTTTTGTTGCATTGTACCATGAAATCAACGGATCAACGGATGTTATTTTATTTTTTATTTTTTATTAATAAGTGCTGTTCAATTCTGCAACGGTTGTATTGGATGAGACTAGATCAGTGACCAACCAGTTGATGTCATCATTTAAGCCAATGAGATCTACTACAAATGAGAATAGCGGTGCATGGAAACGGAACAGCACATCAACATTTTAGATACACTATTTTTTATATATAGTTTCAGGTCATCCATGGAAATAGAATGATGATATTGTCATCGAGCTGATCACTGAAGCTGGTTTTCGGGTACGTTCCGCTTTTAAACATCTATGATATTGTGAATCACTAAATACGCGTCAATCAAGCATTGCACATACGCTTGATTGAAAGTTTCAGTATGTCACTACTGGAGCGGGGCTTATTGTGTACGAAGATAGCTTCGGAATGCTTGCGTTCTTGAAATGGGCTATTGGAGTCGCGGTAGAGCTGTCACCTTCTAATCCCCGAATCTAAGCTTTTTGCAACTGTAAACAGCAATTATGAAACAGTTGCAGGAAGATTCTATCCATAATACCGCTGCCAGACAGTGGGAATTAGATTGTAAACACACACAGTGAGTAATTTTTACTTAGATTTTGACATCTGTTGCATTGGTAAACTTTACTCATTTTTAAAAGAAGGAAGATGGTTGTATGCTTGTGCGTCTCATTTAATTGAAAGGTAAAATATAATACAAAGTGATTTGAACAGTTTTGCGTTAAATTATCATAAAATAGTTGAATTCTTTTGCATGAACACGGCGAATATTTTGAGCACTACACTCACCGAATTAACTTTCGATTTCATAAGATTGCATTATGAATCTGCATGTATTTTATTGTGTTTCTCAATTCACGATGCTTAGCAGGATGCTCCATTTTCCCTGACTTAATTTTAAAAATTGTCACTGACAAAAAATTCATTGTTAACAGTACGTGCGTTTTTAATTCACACGCTTTTTTGAAGCATTTAATTTTTGAGTCAAATATCCCTCATTCCTACCAAAAGGGAACTTACCCCGAAATGGATAAACATATGATTACTCAAATTTGATGAAACTTAGTAAAGTTGACTCAGATGTTGTCATTTGGCAAAAGGGTAAACTTTACCCATTTTAATTGATAGAATTATTGAATATCTCAAAGAAAATAATTTGAAATAAATTGAAAAAAAAAAGAAATTACTAATCTCTCTTCTCATTTTCTAACATCATTCACACTTCGGGAAGCACTTCCAAAGATACTCGGCCACATCCAACAAAAGAAAATAAAACGACTAGTGAGAAAAAGGAAAGATTGCACAAGATGTAAAATTTTCTGGAATGACTTAAATAGGCTCCTACAATTACCTTCGTTATTTGAAATACGATTTACGTGATTTTGTTTTCTGTTAGCCATTAGGGATCACCATTTCCAATCAAAGGCAGACAAAATTAGTCTGATGCAAATGAAAAATCATTAACTGCTTGGTCACTTTCTTCAAGCCTCTTCAATTGATCCGCAAAAGCAGAAAACTCACCGACCGCCGGATTCAGCTCCTTCACTTCGTTTGATAATTTCAGAAAAAAAAGAAAAGCTATGTATTTAACTGGGTACTCTTTTAACTGGACGGGGTTCTTCTCAGCAAAGAATGATGAACTGATGAAATCGCTTCTCTGGAACAACTTGTATAACTTGTCCAAATGACATCTACTATTTTGCGTGTTCTATGTTCATGGGTCTAGGAACAATATCACAAATATGGGTTCATGGTATCACAAATTTAAGATTTTATTTTCTATTCTATAGAGTGTTACGAAACTACAGATTACTTCCAACAGGCGTGAACTTAATTCATGGATTTGTAATTGATATAAAAATTCTATATACTCGATCACGCTACTGGGAACAAAGTCAAAGAGTTTAATCACAATCACGGTTGTGGGAATGGTTTTTTTTCGTGCATATAACATTACCTAACGATGAGATATAAAATCTCGCAACACTGTTCTTAGGCCAGGCGCCCACTGATGTGGCGGAGGTGTGACATCTGCTTGCATGGCAAACATTTTTTTGTCGACGTTCGCTTCACGCCACAAGACTTTGACTCGATATTTTGACATGTTATGTGATGCCACACCTCCGCTACATCAGTGGGCGCCTCAACTTAAGGTTGCGGCCATACACCATTTTGTGATCTGTGTTTTCAAAGCGTGAAGGTTTCCTGGTGACCCTATCAGCGGCTGGGATGGTCAGGAAGGAAATGAATACAGTTTTTGGCTCAGGATGTACCAGCACATCGGTCCCAAGCTTAATGAATCGCCCCTAATAACATAACGCTCACGAATACACCCTCAAATATTCTGTCAAAATACCCCAGCAAAACAAAATATAATTCTTTTACTGAAAAGTGCAAGAATGTTTTGCAAGCTGCAGGCTACCAGGTGTACTTTGGACCAAGGGGTTCTACAACAGTGAACCAATTTCAAATCGCTAGTTTCCTATTGATTGTTGGTCCTATTGTTAATTACGAATTGATGCACACAGAGTTTTAATTACCGAAATCAGTAAAATTTTACTGGGTTTTCAAACAGCTGAAAATTCAGTAATCAACCGAGCAGTATTTTGATTTGCTGAAAACTCCGTAAAAGCACAAACCCTTAACTGTCAAACACAACTACTGACTTTTTCGGTAATTTATTCGTTTACCTTCAGTTTGCTGGGTTTTTCGGCATTCCTTTTTCTTTAGAAAAGTCAGCCGTTTTTCGGTTTTACTGAACATAAAATAAGTTTTCCTGATGTTTAATGTTTATTTAATGTTCATGTTTGATGAGGAGGGAGAGAACGGTTTAATTTTTTAAAGTTTTTTTCCTTTGTGGTAAGGGTGTTGCCCCCCCCACTTGTTTGTAAAAAAATGTAGAACTGTTTGCCAGTTGGGTTAATTCCAGCTTTGAAAACTACAATTGCTTAGCAGAACAACTCAAAACTGTAGAAAATTCTCTATTGATGGAGACGGTTATGCCGTTCCACGAAATAGCTGCCTCAGAGTTATTCTCTGAAAAATTTCATCTCATATAAAGTATGGGGTAGTCATTTATGTTGGTTGGGAATGGTTCATCGTGCTTAAAAAAATATGGAATATAGCTAAAACAAACAAATTAATGAAAAAGTTTACTTAACAAATAATTCCTGAACCCCTACATCGATTTCCAAAAGTTGCTTGTTAACTCTGCCTTATTTTTAATTATTCTACGCCCCAGCACGGTATGCAAACCAGAAGACTGAAGAAAACGTTAGTTCGGAATTTCACGTTGAATTGGGCACAAACATCATATTAGTTTGATATTACTACCTATGGAGGTTAAAACAAACTAAAATTTTGAGGAATTGTTTCGGGAATTCAGCAGTAAAGTTCAACTGACATCCGTTTGAATTTACCATTATGATGGTTGTTTCATTATGACAGCTACGAAAACAAACTGATTTGTTGGTTGATTCTACCAACGCTTATGATTTGTTTTAAACCAATTTTAGTATGATTCAAACGGAACTGCTGTTTGAAACAAACAATCGAAAACGGTTGAAACAACAAACATTTCCGTTTACAATCATTTACAGTTTTTCTGTAATTTGAAGAGTATTTATTTAAATAAAATGCTAACAAACATTAGAAAACTGCACATTTACATTAATAGACTTCTCGTAGTCTAAGAGAAATTTAAAAATGTTAATGCGCGCCTTTCTATTTTCAGATTTTTTTAAAGGAAAATTTTGTTTATTGTAACATTTTTAATTAATGTTTAGTAAAATTATTAAATTACATATAATTTACTAAATAATTATCTTTCAGTATACTTCCGGAAAGTCCCAAATCGCAGTCAACATCCAAAAAGAAGCTCTTTTCATGCCTGGCAGGGCGAGCAACTCTATTGCTCGTTCGCACATCTGTACCTGGATGTCGATGATCCGGGAGTTTGGGTATTTGCGGGCTTCATCTTCGTAATAGAACTGAAGGGAAAAAAGATGTATTATTAATGGGCTCAACGATTTTTTTTTTTGAACCTAACGATTTCAGGAGGAACCAGATGTTATGGCCTTCGAGCCATTACTTTTTATTGAATTGATTACGGTAGAATAATAGTAAATTAAGATATTACGAATGAAGGAACAATCAAAGTTGAACAACGTTTTAACGGAAGTTTAAGAGTAAACACCGAGTACATGGTTGATAAATCTACCTCACCCATAATCAAAACATTCACCCAAATGGATAAATATATTTACTTAAGTACAACGGTAATGCATGCATCTTACCTTTTTTCACCTGCGCTGAAAACATCCTTGACAATTTACGTTTGGATATTGTTGAGTGACAGCGTCAGAGCATGTAGCGGGATCGGATGATGAAATAACCCAAAAAAATAGTTTGTTTCAAACTAAATTTTTAGTTATTTTTTCTCCAAACAAAATATCAGTTTGATTTAACCGCTGCTTTGGTTGAATCAATTTCAAATTTTAATTTGTTTCCATGAGTCAACGCAACCTGTGTTTTGGTAATAATAAACCCCTTCCAAGGTAGAAACAACAAAAATATTAGTTTAGAACAACCATAATTTGTGTTGTATAGCGGTCATATCTTTCAGTAGAAACAACCAACCTACCTGTTTGTTTCAAAACAAAATCGTTGGTTTAAAACAACAAATCGGATTTTAAAACCACTAGTTTTTTAGTTTAGATGTCAACAAACAAGTTTGTTGTTTCAAACGGGACTATTTTTTCTCCGTGATTGAAGCCTGCCACTTTTGGTGTGGCTCTAGTGGCATTTTAACATTTTAAACTCGGTTCACAATGGATTATATTTCTTTACAATATTTCTTCTACCAATCAACACGTATCAGTAATTTATAATACCTGGCTGATAAATAATGAAAAAATACTATCGTTGTGATATCCACTGCACTAAGTACAACACGAAAGATTTTTCTCTTGAATCAAATTAACGACAAAACCCGACAACTTTCACCGCGAATATTGTGTTTGCTGCATATAGCCTTCAAGAAAACCGAGCTGTCAAATTAGCACCACACGCAGTACCAAGTTTTCGGCTTCACGATTGTTGTTCGTGGATGACAGCCGCTTCAGTCCTGTGATGCAAACCAGAAAACAACGCAAAGGAATGACAAGTCAAGGTTATCAGAGTACTGATGAGTTCAGCAACTTTTTTTAAAAATACCACCCCCCAAAAAAAAAAACAAATCATCATGCAAGGTAAACTTTGGACCAAGGGGCTCTATAACAGGGAACCCATCTCAAATCGCTAGTTTCATATTGATTGTTGGACATAGCATTCACGGTCCATCTAAACAATATACAATGATGAGTTTAAAAAAAAAAACAAATCTTATCCGGATACCGCGCGATAGACGATTGATGGAAAGTAGATTATTACGATTATTGCGCAACAATACCAGGAGCTGGACAGTCAAGAATAAAACGGATAGTACCAGCAGGAAGTACCAGCACATCGGTCACAAGCTCGGTCCCAAGCTTAATGATTGATCCCAAAAAACGTAACTCACATGAACACACCCTAAAATATTCTGAATTTTGACCCAGATTTTGACATATAGGCGCAGGTTGCCAGGTGTTTTTTTGGATCAAAGGGTCCTACAACAATGAACCAGTTTCAAATCGCTAGTTTCATATTGATTGTTGATAATGATAAATAGTGTTTGCCAATTCATACCTACACCCAAAATAAAAATAATAACTAAATTGTAATGCAATTCCGCATAATTTTGCGTGATTGCAAAATTTGCGTGTCGCATTTTTTGCCACCATTTCAACTTTTGGGTGTACAAATTATACCAAGCAATGAATTCCATTATACTACTGTTTACTTTCGGCTCGTAAAATAAAACATTTTGTTTTGTTTGGTTTAGAGAAAAAAAATCAGAAATCACAATTTATTTTGCATTCTCAATACGACGGTATTAATTATACTAGTTGAAGCGACTGCACACTTAAGTCCCCATAAAAAACCCCCACAAACATCACAGTCTAATATTTTTCCTTTGGGAAACCTTGCGGCCTCTATGTCTACCTCTGGTCGATATTGGTGACTGTAGAAACTGCCTGTACTTAAGTTCCGTTTCCGGTGAAATTTTGCCTCTGGCAAACGTTGTCCTGATCACGTTTGCATCCTCTTCGGTGGGCATTTTTATCATAGAAAAGTGATAGATCAGTTCGCGCTCGTAGCAATCCATAACCGGCGTAGAATTTGTAGCTCCATCCTGCTCTTTTGGGGCTTCCTCGATGTAGGAATAACCTGGCGAAACGACGTCCTGTCCATTAGGGTTTTTCGCTTGAGGTGTAGAAGTCACCAGAGATTTTCTCCCATGTCCGTTCGTTGATGGTAGCGAACGTTCCAGGTTCGCATTGAATTGGTTTTCGTTCACTTCTTCGGAATGGCCCGCCTCGATGTAAGCCGTATAGTATAGGGAGTCGTTCCCTTGAGCGTTGTTACGACTGTTGTTGTTAGTATGTTCCATAGACTCCATGGTTTGTCTCAGCGTCCAGGATATTTTGATTACTAGCGTTACGAGAATAGCACTGATCCATTCGACTATTTCCATTCTTCGGAAGCAAAGTGTTTGGTATGAATGTTTCGCGATGATAGGTAGATGCGCTAGATATTCAACCACAAGCACGTAGGTACGGCAGCAGATAAACAACGACTGAATGCCAGGTTGCAGTCGTGGGAGTTACAAATGTGGAATGGAAGAACAAGTAGCAGGTAATGTGGAATTTTCGGACCTTCTCGAGAAGAAAACTGTAAACAAGAAAGAATGCATATTGTTGCTGGTGTGAGTGCCTTCCATTTATAGAAGAAAAGAGCAAAACAAGTCCTTGCAGTCTTCTTGGAAATTACAAATCAAAAACCGTTAGAGGAGGACGCTGCCTGTAATTGAAAAAACAAAACAACAAACAAATGTTTTATTCGCGCGATTTTTTTTATGGTCAATATTCTTTCTGAGAAAAGTACTACCGAGCCGATGTTTTTGTTGATACCTGTTAGGGACGGTTCAAATATTTCGTACATAATTTAGGAGGGAGGGGATCGTGACGACATTTAAACCGCCCCTTATCAATTGAGTTGCTATGCTGAAGCCAGTTAATTT
Source organism: Aedes koreicus (assembly GCA_024533555.2). Taxonomy (NCBI): domain Eukaryota; kingdom Metazoa; phylum Arthropoda; class Insecta; order Diptera; family Culicidae; genus Aedes; species Aedes koreicus. The sequence goes on along the minus strand of JAHHFK020002048.1, from coordinate 357,317 downwards.
GGATTAATCGTTTCTCAGGGTTGATAGAAGCCATTTGAATACTTTCCATATTGTCTTTGAAACTTATTTAAAAACAAAGGGGTGCGACTTTATTTGAGATACAGCAAGTTTTTAAGCCGCTGTTTAAATATTCACGCACGCTTAGTAGATAGATAAAATATTGATGAAGATTTTCAGATTTTATGCAATAAGATGTGATTCGATGCAAGTAGACGTAATTAGAACAAGTGGTGGCAAATGTATTATATTTTGATATTACTCCCATAACATTTTATATTTTTCTTCTTGGCCAAATTGAAAACACGCAAAAGTGAACCGTCGTGGGAGAAAATGTTATGACATTCTTGTACTGTTTTCTAAAAGCAACGAAACATTTCTGCTGCCACCAGCCGATGGTTAAAACATTTTGCGACATAGATTTAAGTCGCTCAGAATATCGTTGATTGCTGGCTTATTACCACAGAGAACAGACATCCAGGCTCGAATTTTTTTCCCCAATTTACTGTGTAAATTTTTAAAAACAAACCGTTGGAAAAACAACGCCGCCTAGTCTAGGTTTCACCAAACTAAAATTGACGCCCATAATTCAAGAAATGGCTAATATGCCATTTTAATCAAAATAGGAAAAAAGTGTTGCATGATTGTTGACACCCTTATTAAGGTACCCACTGTATAAAATTTTCAAAATAATGATTTATAGGGGCAAACGGCTTGAAAAACTAAATGGCTAATGTGTAATATAAATGATAAATTGTCTAATGTGCATGATGATACCAATGTTTTTTGTTGTACAAGATAGTATTGATTCAGATATTTCTCGGCAACAGCATAGCTAATTTCAGAACTTTTTATTGAAAGAAATTTTGGTATGAATAGTTCTATTTATTTGTAAACGGTTAATTGTTATGTAATAAAACAAATGGGAAACAGAAACGGAAATGAAATCATGTTTCTTCATCAGATTTTTCATCGTGTGTTGGAAGATTATACCAAAACATCTTTTTGTCGGGAGGCAACAACGGTACAATTTTTTTGATTATTCCTTGTTTGCGTATAAGTTCGACTCCTTTTGGTAACACCCGGAACTGCATCGTTGACGAAATATCGAACTCAGGTGTCTGAACCTGCCTCAATTGATCTCTGGTGAAGAAGTTGCACGATTTTGTTGATCCAGAAAATGTATTGGCGTATGTAAAATTATACGATCCTCTTGAAAATACGATACGCTTCACCTCATTGAGTTTCGGTCGAGGTCTCAGCTTGGTTGCTGGTTTGCATATCATATCACAAGTAAAAAAATCAGATACCTGCATTTTGATCGCTACAGAATTTTCCTGTGCGGTGTTAACGCAGTCATAAAAATCTTCAAATGTATGAATTTCACCTTTATCTCTTGATTTCATTCGCAGTTCAACAGCATGATGAAAAGAATCGGCAGACATAAATGTATGTCCTGGTTCAAAATATTTAAATTCAATAACGTTTGTCTCAAGCATCGTTGAATTGATAAGGAGGATCATGAATAAGAACAGATTCCAATTCTTATTTTGACTGCTACAGTTATCTAGCCAGAGCACGATATGCTTCGCACTCCGCTCAATTTGTAGATATTTGAGGAAGCAACTCGTGATATCTGATGCTGTTCTTCCGCTGATAGATTCATCCCATACGAAACCATAAACTATACCATGTTTTGCTCCTCCAACAGGGGCAAATGTTTGATGCAGAACGTTTATTCGTTTCGTGAATATGACAGTTTTGAAAGAGTCCATTCTTGGAATTTGAACCACCTGTAATAAACATCAATGACCAATGAGCACGAAACAGTTATCGAATGTAAAAGCTCCTTACCTTTTGCAGATCAACGGACATAATTACTGCTTTCTGATTGTTTTTATCCTTTTGATATTCCTCGCGACATGTACGTGCCCGTGCGTTATGGTCGTGCCACATTTGACAAGCCTCACAAGGATTTATTTCTGTTTCTTTTGTTATTGTTTCGTGATTATGGTTTGCCTCAGTTACATGTTGACGATGGACCTCACACACTTCGCATTCTTCCAGTCCAAGCTTGGTGAATTTGATATTCATAGTTCGAAGAATGCTGTAGCACAAAAAATGATTATCTTTAAGAAGCCTGCATATGCAAAATAGGAAATATACCCGCAATAATATTGATATGAACACTTATTACTGTCGGGAATCTGTTGTGCAATATATGCTTCAAACAAACGTCGGGCTGAAAGATCCGAAGGCAAGTATTTAACGTTTGGAGCGTGGCTGCGACGATAGTGAGAGATAGTAGGGTGATACGATAGTATGTCTTCCGTGACCGCCTTTTTCAAATGTCTACTTTTTGTTCGTTGGAGCATACCCCTCTTATCAGTTATCCACTCCTTCGATGCTCCTTTTATTAGTGCGCGAGATATAACATTACTGAAATAAAATAATTAAAGTGCTGTGAATTAATACCATGCAAAATGGATATAGAACTCATACCTGCAAGTTTTCTTATACCCGATTGTGTTCAGAAAAAATGCTGCACAAACGTTTTGCAAACTGAACAGGGAATCTTTAAGATAATACTTATAAGAGAAACACTTCCGAGGTGCATCAGAACGTATGCGTCTACGTTTAACTTCGATCTGCAGGACACTCTCCCGGATAAAGATTTTTTGATCGGCAGGCGTCTTCTTCCAATATTCCTCATTGATACGTAATCGTGTTTCTCTATCAATTTTTGACCCACAATCCAGAGGACATGTTGCACAGTTACCGGGAATCACTGTGTGCTGAATCCGTTTTTTCCTTTTCGCCTCTAAAGCGGTCGCTTGTTTCTTCCGTTTACAATTCGAAATACTGCCCATCATATCCTCTGGCTCCTTATCGCTTTCGCTGGTGCTACCGTATTGTTTCAGATAATTTAAAGCCATTTGTGTCACAAACTCACAACGCGATAAAAGACAACGTATGCACGTTAGACAAAACAGATTTCGGATTGTCAAATTTCTCTTGCTTTGTAAATGAAAAATTGGCTACTACGATCAAAAATCATAATTTGAGAAAATTGGCTACTCCTTTTCTCGTTTCAATTCAACGGCATGATTTCGGAATCGACAACAACTATAATGAGTAGTTTAAGAGTTATTAAAATCTAATAAAACTTGTTTTAATAACAAAAACATTATGATTGCATTTTTCTCGAATTCGTGTTGAAGGCACATTAGCCATTTCTTGAATTATGGGCAGTTGCTCAATGGATATACATAACGTACTAAACATAGGATGCTTTACCTTTTATGAACACACACAATTGGAGTATTTTATGGATCGAGGGGGTACCTTGTAGCCAGTTCCAAGTATCCCTGGGACCGCAGGATTATGGCTAAGCATGGATAAATGGGTGCCTTATTTCAGCGTTTTTAAAAAGAATTGGATAAACGACCATCTGAATAATTTTCCAGATCCCCTAGAAGTCTAACTTCAGCATTCTGAGACAAGAGAACACAAATGACAAATGAAGTGTTTTTTGGATCGAGTGGCCACTTTATAGCCAGTTCCAGGTACCCCTGGGATACTGAGACAATGGCCAACCATGGAGCCTTATGCTAGAAACCTACAGGGTGCGGCAGAAAATAATGCGAAAATGTTCAAACTGGAGTATTGGGTTAATTCGTGTAGCTAGCGACTAATTTCTGTCGAAAGTGTATTTGTTTATGTTTACTTTCAAGTGCTGCATCCAAACATTCTATTTGTTTTATTGCAAATTCGTCAAAATGTTCGCGAAAGAAGTGATCACCAGTTTGTTGCTCGCCCAGAAGAAGCCGAAAGAGATTGCCAAGGTGGTAGGGAGCCATTTGGCAACAGTTTACCGCATAAAAAAGTCCCTGCAGGATGGTCCTAAGCAGCGGAAGCCGGGAAGAGGACGTCCGCGCTTTGCACGCACGCCGAACGTGATCAAATCGGTCCGTGCAAAAATTGCTCGCAACTAAGAAAACTTGCAAAGGAAGCCAATATTTCGGAGAAATCCATGCGGAGAATCATCAAAGAAGACCTGCATGCATCTTCCAGAGCCAGAGTGAAACGCCACTTGATTACGGACCGGGTCAAGGAACTACGAGTGACTCGTTCCAAGAGATTGCTTTCCTTGTTGAAGAAGGAAAAAATGATAATCCTGTTCTCCGACGAAAAGCTTTTCAGCATCGATGCTGTGGCCAACAGCCGCACGGACCAGGTTCATTTCACCGCAGAAAATGGAGAACGTTCCGGAAAAAGTGAAATTCAAATTTCAAACCAAACATCCGGCTGGTGTCATGATGTTTGGCTTGGTGGCGCCCAACGGTTCGCAAATGTCGCCTGTTTTCATTTATGCTGGAGTTAAAATCAATACCGAAGTGTATATCGGTATTTTAAAGGACCAAGTGCTTCACTGGGTGAAGGCCAACTTCTCCGAGGACCAAAACGTTGTCCTACAGCAGGATGGAGCGCCGTGCCACACGTCCAATCGAACCCAACAATGGTTGAACGATAACATGAAGTTTTGGCCGAAGGATTTGTGGCCCCCTAGCAGTCCATATCTTAATCCGTTGGATTATTCGATTTGGGCATATGTTGAAGCACGAGCCTGCAAAACATCACACCCTAGTGTGAAAACCCTGAAGTCAACCATAACACGCACATGCCAGTCAATGTCGGAGGACTACGTCCGAAAGGCAGGCTCTGGCTTCCAGGCGTCGGCTCGAGGATGTTATTAATAAAAATGGAGGACACATTGAATAAATTTGTTTAAAAGGACTTTATAAAGATAACTGCACTCGAAAATGTTGATATTATTGCTTGAATTAGTTGAAAATGGGGTTTGAAAGAAATAGAACACATTTTCGCATTATTTTCTGCCGCACCCTGTATATATCTATGATCTTATTTGTTCGCTACTCGGCCATGATCCGTGTTCCCTAGAGATACTCTAATAGATTACAAAGTAGTCACTCGATCTGGAAAATTATTAGATGGTCGTGTTTGTAAACTCAGAAATTGTATATCCATATTTCAGGCACGTACGTGTTGGAATATTTTTTCCGTTTCGCGTTGCCTTTTTGGAAGATAGTTCTGAAAACCTTGGTAGTTTTTTATCCAATATACAAAAAAAAGGAAATATTTTTTAAGATACGTGGGAGATTCAAGATTAAACTCATTCAATCAAAATATCACTAAGAATTAAACCGGAAGATTCGATGAATTCGTTCAAAAAAAAAAAACATCGAAATCTACTTGAAAACTGGTTGAAAAACGTTCGAAAAATCAAGATGGTATACATCTCAACTCACTGCAGGAATTACTAACTAAATCCCGTTTTTCAAGGCCTTCATCTTCATCTCGAACACACTTTACTTTACACTTTACACTTCATACTTTCCCAACCGCCTACCACCATAAATTTATCAAAATAGATATCAAAAGAAACGAGAAAATAAGACAAAATAACTTTTTTGACAGAGCAAATGCTTGTTCGAAATTCGAACTTCCTCTGAGTAAAGTACAAGTTTATGCAAACGGTTTTGAGTAAATGTTTAAGCAGTTTACTTTACTCAAACAACTTCAGTTGTACAATCATATAAATTCATTTGGTACCTGGCATTGAAAGCTCTCAGTTAATTCCAGTGAAAATGCATTAAGACCACTATGTTCAGAGCAAGCGTGACGACCCTGTATAATTGACATTGGCCTGGATCAAATCAGTTTTCTATCCGACAAGCAGTCGTTCACGTTCGGGCTTTATCATTTTCTTGGCAAATTTGTTACTAAACTTAGTTCAACAAATGAAGATTTTATAGAAATTAAACAGCTTTTCAATGGAACCCCCCACTGGACCTTCAATGGGCTATATAAAGCGCATAGATTGTATTTGAGAGTATATGTTCCGGATGTTAGTCAATTGTCTTAGCCAATGATAGATAATTAAAATTTACCATCATGACAAAATGGAGTCCTGACTATAGACACTGTATATAGACCGGACAACAATTGTCTTATGCAGCCAAACGACCAGTCAAAAAATGCAGCCAAACGGACTGTCAACTTTTGATTCACTTTAAAGGAGCAAGTATTGTGATCAAGTATTGTTTTGACAAAAGCCAATTATGAACAAATAAGGGATTTTTTTCTTCCATATTCAGTAAATGTAAGTATTTTCGGTGTATTATTTTTTGCCGTTTGGATTACTAAAAATGAACAAAATTCTTTCTCTACACAGTGCCGAGCATAGAACCACCATTTCAGCGTGTATTTCACAGCACTATCAATTATCGTTTTAACAAATGATACATTAAGTCCCGAAATTGTAGTACAAACCATTTTAGCTGTTGTTGAGGCTGTGGCTACATTTTTTGAGGTTATTACGAGTACCAGCAAATGGCCAGCTGAAAGACTTGAAGTTTATACCGGAAAACCACTTGCAGCCTGCTGGCCCTCAGCATCGGATGATACTTGAACGCAATCTACGATGAACTACATCAGGACCCGACTTACAAATGCGACGTGTTCTAGCCATAGCGCATGAAAAATTTGATCAAAACTAGTGAAGAACATCAATCAAGCAAAATTCAAACAACAGAATCTATGTAAACTTTGGATATGCTATGAGCTTGATAATGAGGTAATTTGTTTTTGAGCTACTAATCACTGCATTCGAGCACTTTAAATGACGTTAATTTTGAATTTTGAAATGAATATCTTCAAACGGAATCAAAACAAACTACCACACTTTCTTTAGTTCAAGTTCATTTTCTATCAGTTTTGGATTTTTAACGAGCTTTGCCTTCATGATTGCCCAAAATTTTTCAATTGGGCGAAGTTCCGGAGTGTTTGGAGGGTTGACGTCTTTTGGTACAAAAACTACATTATTATCTTTGTACCAGTCTAAGACGGGCCGGGCATAGTGGCAAGATGCCAAATCCGGCCAAAACAGTGTCGGGCCATCGTGAGATCTCAAGAAGGGCAGAAGTCGTTTTTGGAGGCATTCGTCTTTGTAGATTTGTCCGTTGACGGTCCCAGAAGTGATGAAGGCCTGACTCATTTTACCACATCCGCAGATCGCTTGCCAGACAAGGAATTTTTTTGGCGAATTTCGACAGTTTCTTCTTCCGTACACTCTCCGGAACGGCCAACTTAGAGGTGGCGACGTAGTGTTCCTGTCCTGGCATTTGTTTGGTGTCGGCTTTAATGTAGGTCTCATCGTCCATCACAATGCAGAACGGTTTTGTGAGCCACTCCCTGTACAGTTTTCTTGCACGAGTTTTGGCCACCGAGTTCTGTTTATCGCTCCGGTTCGGTGCCTTCTGGACCTTTTACACATGTAATCCAGAACGTTTCATTGTTTTCTGCACAAAACAAACTGAAACTTTCGCCTTTTTCGCAACATCCCTGATCGAAATGTTGGAATAACGCTTAAATTGGTTCAATACCATCCTGGCCTTCTCCGGATTTGATGTGCCACGTTTTTTGCCACTAGCATTTTTCCGCTTGGTTGTCTTACGGTCCTAGAACGTTTTGATCACATGAGATACGGTTGAATGTGCGATTCCGAGCTGTTTTCCGATCCATCGATGAGAAGCGTTTGGGTTTTCGAAGTGAGTGCCCAAAATTAGTTGGGGCACTATTTCTTCATTCGAAGCCATCACTGAAATCACTCGACCGATTTTCACGAAACTCATTACACAATTGACACAACACAATGAAATACATTCAGTTGAAATTTCAATAATTTTTACCCACACGCTAAAAAGTTACGAACAATTGCGTGTGTCCAAATTTCATCGAATACAGTCTTTACAAGTGGTGCCAGATCAATTGCTCAAATTTATGACATTTTTCAGGGTTGGCAGATTGTATGATTTTGCGTTGTCCGGTCTATATACAGTGTCTATAGTCCTGACCATATCCCACAAAGTTGTAGTGCTGGCGACAACAATCTGATGAGACAACAGAATTCCATTTCCATGTTCCTCTGACCAATCCATCCCCATAAAATGTCAACCATTTTAACTTCGGGTAAACCACGAGAAAACGGTCCAAGTCCTACTAATTGTACTATTAATTCATGTTATTATAAAAAAACAATGAATTATCGGCTCCGTAAAGCTATCGCAATTGAGCCTCCCAAATAAATGAACAAGTGAAAAAAAAAATTACCATCAAATAAAGTTTACCACCGGACGATATTAAATTTCACCATATGATGAAATATTATTCAGAATCGCCGTTTTGCGTGTACAGTTTGTTTTGATTGAGAATTCACCACGAATGAACCCACCATCGCCACCGCGAGAATTGCATCGTACCGTGACCATGTTCATCAACATGCTTTCCACTCCGGCGTCGCATTTCTTTGAGAAAGAGCGCAAGAGCGGGTGAGAAATTAAATTCATTCCTCCATTGCTTGTGGAGTGGCTCGGTTCTCGGTAGTCGATCACAGCACGGTAGTCGCACTCTTGAGCTGGTTGATTAAGTTTCGATTTGCCTTTCCTGATACACACAAGCGGAAACTCTGCTATATGACGATTTGTCCATCGGTCACTTCCTTAGATTGACATAGGACCCCGTAGTTAACCGACTCCTCCGAGAAGAATATGTATACCGTGTCCAAGGGACCCAGCAAGCTGGTGGCAAAAACGCGACGAGGTAATAACGCGGGCTTCCGTTCCCTATTTGGATTATACGCGCCGATGGTACACGCGAGGGACGAGGGAATCATCTGACGGGCATAGAGCAAAATGTTGTGCAATCGATTTTTCTCGTGACCGGGGGAAATCGAACTGTGATGTGATTTCTAAGTTCATGTGTTTGTTTGAGGAAGTGAATTAATTCCGGGATTTGTCCTTTTGGTTGTCCCATACAGGTATTCCACAGAATTATGAAAAATTCGAGCTGATGCGTGATTTGGGCAAGAAGAGTAACGGTGACTGTGATATGGCCAGTGAAGTGAGGTGAGTCGCTGATGGGTAGAAGAGTTTACATAACAACTTCCTAACCTCAAAACGTGCTTATGGATGCAGTTCTAATTTGGTGTGTTGTTGCGTGAGGGGGTATGATGCAGGGCGGATATTTGTCGCAGGAAGGAGATGGGTAAATGCTAGTATGTTCTTGATAGTGCACGAGACGATATTTTGGCTCATGTTGTCAGTGTTATGTAATGTGTGCGAAATATGGTGCGAGCTATGGTGACTAACGGAGCGTTTAGGATGAACCGCTAGTCGAGGCGAGACGGTTGAAGAGTTCAATATACTGCGTGTCTCCTGCAGACCGGCTCGTTTCGTAATCAATGGAGAATGAGTTTGCTATTTGCTCAAGTTCAAAAGGAAGACTGGTTCTGATTCATCTGACACTAAGGTGCTAAATCAATTATCACGAGCAGGTCAAGCGGTGGAAAAATTTCCATCGCTTAACATTTGACGCGGTTTGGTTCGGTGAGCGGGGTTGCATCGATAACACTATCTAGGGCAGTCAACAGTGTCTATATCAATCCACTTTGCTAGGGCGTGTATTGCTAGGCGTCAGTGTGAACACGTGCTCGATTGGCAAGTTTAGTTACTGATGGCTTATGATAGAACTGTTTTCAAGATCATGCTCTAGGCTAAGGGTTGTGTTTGTTGTTTGTCTACATTGTAGTTCAGCAGCTGATTGTTCTCGATTCACGTTTTCTACCGGTAAACAATCAATGTGGGCGCGATGGATTCAACATCATCTGTAGAAAATTTCACAAAGCTAATGGAAACATCGTTTCACGAAAACAGGAAAATTCCTTCGCCAGAATTGGTCTAGATCTTCGCGAGACAGAACGTAACATGATCTATTTTCGACATTTCCATTTTTTTTAATGAGTTGTTGACATGGCGTCGTATATGCTTTCCGATAGCTACAAGAGTCATATTTACTGTAAAAAGAAACTACACTCTATAGGCATAGGAAAAAGCAGCGCGGGGGATGCCTCGATCACGTGTGTGTTTGGATCGGTGTGTTTTCAAGAAGAGATAAGAGATAATTTACATAACTAGCTTGCCTTGTCTTGCCTACTTTTTCTGTTAGGTTCTGTTGTGGCTCTTGGGTAGACTAGAACTCCGTTAGAAAATGATTGATGTGCTTATTTTAAACTATCTTTGAATAGGAAGTCTCAAACTCTTTAGCTAAATAGTTTCTAGTTACATACAGTGATGGCCTAATACACTGTGTCGATTTTCAGACAAACAATATGCTTTATCTTCGTAGTTTCTCGATGGGTGTATCCAGGAGAGTAATTACTTTCGTTTCTCCTGAATAGATCAACCAAATCCATCGACTTGTCTGTATGAAAATTGACTAAGTGTGCTAATAACCAGGCCCCCATTGCACTAATCATCTGTTAGTCTGTTTTATTGAATGAATGTGGTAGAAGGTTTCAATAATTGCTGTTTTCTTTTTCCTTCCTTTCATCCAGCATACCCCGGCCGGTGTTTCAGACTACGAAGAAGTCGTCGGCACAGTATTTGCGAGCACAGCAACATCAGCAATCAGAATCAGAGAACCTGAGTCCACAGCATGAAGAGCTGATAAAATATATCAATGATTGTGAGTATTCTTAGATGTGCTACTGACTGATCGCCTTGCGCTGAATGGTTTTGATGAATGTTATTGTTCTGTTTGCATACTGGCGTGTTTTTCGGACGAACGGCGGTGTCCTGATATTCGCAGTGGAACGTTTGTATTTTTCGACGACAGGTCGATCAAGAAGATTTTGTCGTTCGAACAATGAGTCGTACCTCCAATAATTACGTTTATTTTCATTATTTTCATCACAGCAGATTTGTACAACTACATTGTACAAACTATTTGGCTTCTGGAATTAATATCTGCATAAAGCAAGTTGAACATTCTAAAGAGCAATCTCTTATAATCTACCTTAAGCTAACGGTTAAGGGATTTGGTGAAATAAGAAACTCTGGAAGCCTTTCGTTTATGGTTCTATTGATTGCCAAGCTCATCGGTTTTTTTTACCTACCGGCGGAGACTTGGTCCTATACCCAATAATTTCGTTATCTCCAATCCGTTTAACCAATCGCAATGTTTTCTGATAAAGTGGGCGGAACATTTTGATTTGAGTTAACTCAATGCAGACGTCTTCCAAATTTGGCAGATCGACAGGCAATCGGTGGGTAACTACCTGATACCTCATAGCAAGATACATAGAGACAAACCGGATGATTTGATGAGCTACCTCTTCCCGTAATTCCAACAAGCAACTTGAGTAGATTAAGTATTTTTTTTTAGCTAAAACTGCAATTTTTTCCCGAATGAGCTGCTAGTTATACACTCAGTAGCAAAAAAAGGCCGAGCAAAATTTTGCTTCCATAAACCGGCATATTCAACCTTCTGTAACTTTTTCAATTATCAATATTTTTGGCTGAACTTTTGACAGAACTATAAATAATGTATTGAACTTATGTGACCAAAATTTCATGTTTATAAGATTTATAAATTTGAAGTTTTAATAACATATGTCAAAAAAGTTGTTTTTGGACATACCAATTTAAAAAATACGTACTTTTGGGAAAAAATTAGGTAGCATAATAAAAATTTCAGCACAGCCTAAAAAAGTATAGGAAATAATGTGGACAAAATTTGAACTGTTTTCATTAAGTAGTTTAGACCACAGCTGGCGTCAAAATTGACGCACCAACATGAGTATTTCTCTTCTTCACACGGTATTGACCATGCTGAAATATCGGTGCAAAAAAAAGCCGAGGCGAATTCTACTAAGAATTCTGTATAATACTGTAAACGTAGTTTTCACAAACCAATACATATTGTATGCCATATTTTGAAGTTCTTCATGGGTTACACTTGCTATTTCGTAAATATCACGCGTAACAAATCATGTGTATTAACAAGATGAATTCGTCTCGGCTTTTTTTTTGCACCGATATTTCAGCATGGTCAATACCGTGTGAAGAAGAGAAATACTCATGTTGGTGCGTCAATTTTGACGCCAGCTGTGGTCTAAACTACTTAATGGAAACAGTTCAAATTTTGTCCACATTATTTCCTATACTTTTTTAGGCTGTGCTGAATTTTTTATTATGCTACCTAATTTTTTCCCAAAAGTACTTATTTTTTAAATTGGTATGTCCAAAAACAACTTTTTTGACATATGTTATCAAATATAATAGCAGAATCGCTAATAAATATATCAATAAATAGTAAATACAGAACTCATCATATCCATTTAAAAAAAAGTTAATATTTGGCAAAAATGTTGTTCAACAGAATGATATTTTGACGCTTTGACGCCAGCTGTGGTCTAAACTACTTAATGGAAACAGTTCAAATTTTGTTGTTTGCGTTATTCTCCCAATAAGCGGAATAACGATTCATGACGAAATTTATCAGAAGCAGATAATTTCCCATCAACAGGAGAGGCTCTAGGTCCACTCCTAGAATTTATTGCTAGAACTAAGAGAAATGAAAAGAAAGTATTGATAGTTCCGTTTAGCGTAACCGGCAGGCTTTGAAAATTGAAAGTTACAAGTTGAAAACGAGCGGAGGGCATATGAAGGTAGTATACAATCGGACGCATAATCTTTTACTAAGCTACCCGATGCAGGGTAGGCAAGAGGGAGGATACCCCCTTGACTGGTAAAAGAATATGCGACCGATCGTGCTCTTATTCTACCTATTGCTTTGTTCTGGTTCTAGCGATTTGTTTGTTTCCTTCTCCCAATGCCTAAAATGGGTGAGAAATTATCTCTTACTGTTGGGTTTATTTTTGGCATGCACCGACTATTTCACACATATTATTCCTCTCGTCATACTATTACTTATAGACCTCGGATTTGTTTCATTAATTCGAAGAGAATGCTTATCCCAATTATTATTACATGTTGTTTAATAGCTTGTTCAATCGAAAATTAGCTGCTTTTGCTTAAATATAGGTTATTCACCTTCAAATATATTAAAACTGTTTGTTGGGATTACTTTTCATTCAACTCGAAAAATAAAGCTGTTAGCAAACCTTTCAAAGTCCACACAAATTGTATCATACGTGATTGGTTGGAGACTCTTGAATGGTCATCTCTAGCAGGAACCGCTTTGATGTGATCGTCCGATGAAAAATAACATCTAAAAGCTTACTGAACAATCCTTAATTGTACCATCTATCCAGGTAGCAATCAACTCTCTGACTTACTAGATGGCCCCTAGATGAACTGAAACAACTGGGTCTAGATTTCGATCAACTCGATTTTTGGTTGAGAATGTGTTGAAAACTACCATTGGGCCCGTTATTTTGATAGCGGCCGTGTTGCTAGGTGTTGTTAAGCTGTGATTTTGCGTTGGTATTTTTATGCTGCAACCGTGCAAGTGGATCTCGGAAACACAATTAAAACAAAGGGTTATGGGACGCAATGTTAGCCTATCTCATTCAATCGGCCTATGTACCAAATATGTCAAAAATTTAGTGATAATCGACAAACCAACAATGACATGAAGGTTATTTTGTACTCGAAAAAAAAAAAAACGAGATACACAAATATGGTTGCCAAAAATTCATTTTTAGTCGGGTTGATTTTCTTTCAAACATTAGGGAATAAAGTACAACATTACACGGTGTTCAATAAGTTCGAATACAAGTTTTCATCATTGCGTAGGTATGCGCCATGTACATATTCTGCATTGGTATTGGTGTCAGCTTTAGCTTCATTCATACGCTACCGAATGTGCGCGGTGTTGACATTCTGTTAGTTGTTGTTTGTTTGTTACGCGCGATGAAAGAGTATCGGGACTTCGTAATTAAGCGTTTTTTGAACGGTGAGCGACCCGGCGATATATTCCGGCTGCTGAAATCGCATGGGGTCAAGCGGAACTTTGTCTACACGACCATCAGGCGATACCGGGAGACGTCCTCGACCAATGACCGTGCGAGATCCGGTCGGCCGCGTTCAGCGAGGACGCCACGGGTCATCAAGATCGTGAGGGAGCGAATTCGGCGCAAAAAGAACCGCTCAATCCGGAAAACGGCTGCAGATCTCAACGTTTCCATTGGAACCGCTCACACCATACTCACCAAGGACCTTGGTTTCAGGCCTTACAAAAAACGTAAGGTCCATGGCGTTTCGGAGGCTACCAGCAAAAAGCGGTTGGATCGAGCTAAGAGGATCCTCTCTCGGCACGCTGGTCAGGAGTTTGTTTTTTCGGACGAGAAACTGTTCGTGCTGCAGCAGCCGCACAATGTGCAAAATGACCGGGTGTGGGCGCCATCGAGGGACAGCATTCCTGAATCCAATATAAACATCCCTCGGTTCCAAAGTGCCGCGTCGGTGATGGTTTGGGGGGCAGTATGCAAACGTGGTAAGCTACCCTTGGTGTTTATTGAAAAAAACGTCAAAATCAACGCGGCGTACTACAAAACTGAGGTTTTGGAAAAGGTTGTTGCCCCCAGTCTCCGAAGCATCTACGGCGATGAGCACTACGTGTTCCAGCAGGACGGTGCACCAGCCCATACGGCAAATGTGGTTCAAGCCTGGTGTCGGGACAATTTAACCGACTTTCTGGACAAAACTTTGTGGCCTCCCAGCTCCCCGGACTTGAATCCTCTCGACTTTTTTGTTTGGTCCTATATGATGGCGAAGCTGAACGAATACAAGGTCAGCACTTTGGATCATTTCAAGACGGTAATTCTCAAAATCTGGGACGAAATGCCCATGCAGTCCGTGCGTGCCGCCTGCGACGCGTTCGAGAAACGTTTGAAGCTCGTTAAGGAGTACAAAGGGGGGGTCATTCCAAGAGAAATGTTGTAAACGTTCCTTGTAAACATAGCTTTCAATAACATAAATCCAAAAAATAAAAAAACATGTTTTCATTTTTTTAACAAATTTTGAAAGTGTATCCGAACTTATTGAACACCGTGTATGTACTATAATTCCTATTCTTGTATTCTCCATATGCGGAGTAATGAATTATGATGATTTTTAGAAGGAAATAATCTTGTTAGAACGAAATATATGAAGAGAAAGTGTTGATAGATCCGTTAGTGTACGGCAGGCTGTGAAAAATTGAATAGAAGTAGTTGTAATTGTGCGGAGGGCTATTTGAAAGGTAGTACTCGAACAAGCACACATTCAGCATTAGCAAAAGAATGCGCACATGATCGTGCTCATGTACTCCAATGGCTTGTAATGGTTCTAGCGATTACTTGTTAACACTTCCTAATTGCCTATACGGGAGAGAAAACTATCTCCCGCTGTAGGTTTATTTTTGGAATACAATGTCTATTTTTACTCCTAATTAATTATGGTTAGGTTTTCGTTTCATTTGTTTATTGGATCATCTCTCCATGGCCGAATGCCCGCACTTTGCCCTTGACACCACTCAAAAGATTTTGAGCTATAGTGGGCCGACTTTTTTTAACCCACTGTTTCTTCACAGCCAGCTCGTTCTCGAATATCTTTGGTATTTTACAAAGCATGGCCTTCATGATGGCCGAAAATTCCTCAAACGGACGATGTTCCGACCAGCGTTCAGTGGGTTGAAGTCTTTTGAAACAATAACAAAATCTCTGTACCAGTCTAACACCGGCCGCGGTTAGGGGCCTGATGCCAAATTCGCAAAAAAAAAATCGCAAAAAATTATATATACTTATAATTAGCGCCGAAACTATTACTTCTAGAATATTGCAATATTCAGAAGATCAGTGTTAAATTTAATTTTGCTTCATTTGATGACAAAATATTTCAAATTGGATCATACGCGTTGGGGATATTCCATTTTAAGTAAATGTGTTTTTGTTTATTTATAAAAAAATCAACTTTTATCCATATCTCGAAAACTGTTCTACTTTAATTTTTTGACGACTTTTTTATATTCTGCATAACACATGAGAAATAATGATCAGCTTACCGAGTTCATAAATGCTGTCAACTAGTGTAATATACAGGAAGAGTTAGCTTGTACGAGAAAAGAAAAGTGCAGCGTTCGACTAGCCCAAACACTTAACGTAGCCAAGGCCTATCCACGTTCGGAAATTTTTCTTTCAAAGTAGTTTATAAAAAAATTATTTCACGAATCGCTTTAAATACTCCACTTTATTTCGTGGTACAACATGTTTACATTCTTGTTACATTTGGTAAAATCAGCGGCTGGATAGTCATGAAGAAAATGAATATATCGACATGGAGTTTTCATAAGGGCCAATGTCGCAAATGTAAACAATGACTTCTATTGTAAAGGGACACTCCTCTTCTGTACAATCATTGTGGTAACTCACTATCATTAAGTTAGCATTCTCGAGAAATTTGCGGAAGAAGCCATTGTTTACGTTTGCGACATTGGCCCTTATGAAAACTCCATGTCGATATTTTTGGCTCAGGAAGTACTAGCACATCAGTCCCGAGCTCGGTTTCAAGCTTAATGATTCGCCCCTAATACCGTGACTCATACTAACACACCCTCAATTAACGTTTGCATTATAAAAAATGGACTTTTTTCGGATCGTGATAAAAAAAGCTAAGACAGATAATTGCTTCTGATAAATTTCCTATAGAAGGTAATTATTTAAGCTTGCTTGCAATAAAATTCTACGCCCTTGCGAGCGGCCTTCCGGCAGTTAACCCAGTTAACCTGAGCGAAAGACGAGCAGCTTTGACATCCCCTTCTCGGTGATTGTCAGCCACAGCAGCAATTTCTTGGGGAACTTGGTGTGTGAAATGAACTTCACCTAGGAGCTCATTTCCTTCGTGGGGGAAGTAAAATACGAAGTGTCCTGCCAGTCGTTGCCATTCAGGGTGAGATAGGCCTCGTCGTCCATCACCACCGCACGTCGCGATTCGCCGGGAAAATCGAGTTGACCATCTTATTCAGCCGCTGCCGCTGCGTCATTGCCGGCAGCTCCGAAACCAGTGGACGCGACTTCCGCTTACTGACATGTATGTTCATGTTCACCAGGTACTTTTTCACTGTTTGGCCGCTTGAACCGACCTCCCAGCCAAGCGCACGCAGCGATGTAGCCACTTTTCCCTCGGTCTTCCTCTTCAGGGTTTCCCTCGGTCTTGTTACTCATGGTCGTCGGCCGTCCGGAACCGGGCTTCCTTTCGATGCTCTGATTGTTGTCTAATAGTGCCAAGAATAGATGCCGGAACGGGCGTATCCGGCGTCCACAAAGTGCCGCACGATGTTCGTTTTCGACGCGGCGGGGTGCCGTTCTTTGAACGCGCACACTTCTGAACGGAGTTGCTTTACTGTTTTTGCCATCACGGTTAGAGTTCGACTGATAGAGCTGTCAAATTTTGTCTGCTGACTCATGAGTTACTATGATTGATGCTGCATGGGTAGTTTCGTCAGTGCGGGTGAAGGTAAACCCATGGAAAGTCGACAATTTTTGTCCATTTTTTTTAAATGCAAACGTTACTGTATCAAAATAACATAGCGAATCAAAAGAAAAACAAAGATACTAGTACCAAAAGGTACCGAAAATTGCAAGAGTGTATTGCAAGGTACAGGCTGCAAGGTGTGCTTCGATTATTTTATTCGGTTGAACCAATTTCAAATCGCTAGTTCCATATTCATTGTATGTAAAATGGCATCGAATCAAGTTGGAAGTCCGTAAACGCATTTTGTACGAGCGGCAGCAAAATCCAAGGCTGTCGTATGCGATCTTGTCAAGAAACTACCAAAATGAACCGTGTTTAGTGTTTGCAAATTGTTTGACGAACGTTCGACTGATGATCGGATGGATGGCAGTGTAACAAACCGAAAAGTATGCCCCCGCCTAATGGATAAGAAGGTGGTAGCCATTATTGAGAAAAAGACCCAACCTGGGGGCGACCCCGGCGTAGTGGTTAACATCCATACCTCTTACGCCAAAGTCACGAGTTCAAATCTCACCCCCGGACAAGTTACGAAAAACACCCAAAGAGGTGTTTCAGTAACTACGACGGGAGATGAACCAGCCCAAGGCTGAAAATCTCGATAATACAGAAACAAAAAAAAAAAAAAAAAAAAAAGGAAACCAACCCGGCAGTATAACCACAAAAAGAAGCCGTCCCCTTGACCCCAAACCAAAAAAAAACAAAAACACAAAAAAAAAAAAAACAAAAAAAAAAAAAACCCCCCCCCCCCCACCAAAAACAATTTCCCCCCAAAAAAATTTTTTTTTTCAAATTTTGAAAAAAAAAAATATTTTACCCAAAAGGCAACCGGAAATTTCACACATTTCCGTCAGTTTTTTACCACAATGCAACGAAACGCCGTTGCCGAGTATTTCAGGGCATAAAAGGTGTCTAAATTCCCCAAGAAGTATTTGGTTTGGCAGGCCATATGTAGTTGTGGTCGGAAACCCAAACGTGAAGAATGTCTGCAAAAGTGGCTGCTACCGTTTATAAGAAGCCACGACTCTCCAACTTTATTTTGTTCCGATTTGGCCTCTTGTCACTATGCAAAATACGTCCTGGAATGGTATAAGGCACAAGAGGTCAAATATGTGCCAAAAATAGCCAATCCGCCTGTAAAGAACTTCGCTCGATAGTAAATTACTGGGCTCTGGTTAAGCGGAAACTCTTTGAAACTATAAAGTAAGTAAATTGGATCATTGAATTCAAGAGAAGATGCAGAAAAAGTACGGTTTTGTTGTTTTGCTGACAATATCTTAGTGTCCGAAATTTAACGTGGACAGGCTTTATGTTCATAAATTTTCCTCAATCCACTGTGAATGCCAAAGTCTTTTAGACGTGAGCTATTCGTCATCGAAACGTTTCTTGGTTTCTGCGCAGCTTAGTGTTTTTAAAGCGACTTGTGCTCCAAGCCCACAATCTGATCATGGGTCTTCTTTCATGCTTCCTGTGGTTTGGGGCACACTGGTTTTTGAGATACAGTTTTCTCCGTTCGTTTTTCTTCTTCCGTTTTTTCATGCGTTGCTTCCATTAGCTTCCACTCCTCAAATAATCGCGATAGCATTACATTTTAACTCATTAAGGCAAAATGATTACAAGTGATTTTTTTGGACTTCAACTTCATCAACAAAATATGGAATGTCACAAATGTGAACGAATTTGGTAAGCCTATATTGAGTTATCGGGGGCATTTCTTAGTTTTACCAACGTAAACACTGTAGAGCTATCGAAAGTTCTCAATCAATTACTAAAGTACATCTAGAACACTCAGCTGGGAGCCGGCAGCAAGCCAACAATGTAATAGCAAATACGAATACCAAATAAATCAAAAATGAAATTCTTCGTCAACCCATCTTCAAATGACCTTCGTGTTTTGCTTCTAGAAACGTGATTGTTTCTCGTCTGCCTCCTGTTATCCTCACTTCTTTCATTTTCTTTGGTAGCCACCAATAGACGTAAGCAGAGAGTGTTTACCAAGCTGCGACACGCTGACGACAAAGAAGTAAATGATGAGTGCTAATTTTAAATCGCTACAGTTTTGTCACTTGTTTTATTTTTTTGCTGGTATGATTGTGTATCCGATGTGTGACGGACGAAAGCTGTAACCACCATTCATATTATTACTTTTATTTATTACAGCGTGGAATATGGCGGTTGCACCAAACCCCTACGACGTGCCGGGTTCACCTGATAGTATGAGTTAGTAGCACACTAAAATTCAATAAAACTTGCCTATATTGATCATCTTCTATCATTTGCAGGTTCCAACACCTCCCTCTCTTCATCCTGCAGTACCAGCTCGGTATCGTCGAATGGCTCAAATAGCAGTACGACCACCCTCTACTACAACGACCCGCCCAGTCCGGTGTTGGTCGACTTCAAACCGTTCGATCTGGAGTCCTGGTGGGGGAGGAGAATATTCAACAATATTACCAAAAACCTGTGAAAGTCTGAGTCGATAAGTAGGAAGAAGACAACACAACAAATCACATAAAACCCACAGTTTTACACAACAACAAAACTATACTTAAACTATCGCGAAACTAATCAACTATAGGCAAACATTACAAAACAAATCTGTGAAATCAAAATATTCGAAAATTATTAGTACCTTCGGACAGCTGGAGTAGAGATCCATAAGCACATCAGATAACGAAAATCAAATGATACGAATTATCAGTTCGGAATCAGTATGCTAGCAGCACATAGAAAGTGAGAAGAAGCGAATGAGAGAACGGAAGCCTAGGCGATAACACAGAATAGTGACAAACAAGACAAACAAGGAAAAGAAGAGGCGGCTAGCGTGAATGTGTTTCTGTGATTAGCTTTAGCGAGCATTTAGGAATGTTGTAAGGATTGAACGCGCATCTTGGTTGGTTGGTCGGTTGCCTGGGAAAGATACTGCTGGATTAGTTTCCTTTAATTTTTATTATTTTTGCAAACCATCAAAAATGTTCCTAAGTTTCTTGCCAAAAGTGAAATTTTCTAGTGCACGGTAGCTTAAATCCGCATGATAGGTTATTTGGATTCTGGCCTAGATGTTCACGAGTAGTTTGTATAGTATTTTAAATTAGTAAGCTAGAATATCAGTTCACAGCTGATGGTAATTCGTTCTCCTAAGATAGATCAGATGTTTCTCAATTTGGTTAGGGGAATGAGCAAGTCTAACCATGGACTGTGAAGAAGTTGGTCTTATGCAGAACAGAAAAGCTTTGGCGATTGTAGGGCGTGCTAATTGATACTGGAAACACTTGGAAAGGATATGATCATGTGCTGAACTTGTAGGATGCTTGGAAACAATTGCAGCTGTTTGCGTAAAGTGATTATACTGACATAGTTTTAGCAGTTAGATATGTTACGGAACTGAAATAAGAAATTGAGATAAAGAAAAAAAAATCTAGTAAACAAGTTTGATACAAAACAATGTCAACAACTTCGTTCTTTTTTAAGTTGGTGGAAAGAAATGCACTTCTTACGTATTGCGGTGTTGGACTACATTTTGTTTGTAGTTCAAACATTTGTATAAGTATTGAAGCGGACCGTAAGTGGTCTTCTGGTGGTACACCGACCTCTCTCGTTACATGAGTCATGATTTAAGTAGCCCAACAAACATCAGTATCGAATAACCGCTTGTTCAACCAAATTTGGAGAAGTTATTCAGCTTTCTAGAAGAAAAAGCTTATCAACTTCTCCAAATTTCTTTGAACAAACAGTTATTCAGCATTGATGTTTGTTGGGAGGAGAGAACCTTCAAACACGAGGTCTTCTTTAAGTCTATATTGATTGACATTCTTATTCTGCTTCTTCTCCTATTTTATTTAACTTTATTTAAGGTATGTACGTTATCTAGAGGTAAGTTATGCGACATAATTTTCTTATCGATGAATTACCCTAATTTATGTCTATCCTCAACCACCTCCACGGATAGTCATTTTGATGACAATAGTTGAAGCTCACTACAGTTCTATGAAATTCATAAGTATTACCTGTATTTCATTACATGGACTTTTGTACCTTTGCTTTCAGATACCTTGGATTCACTTTGCGCTACCTTTATTATTATAACTACCTTGCTCCGGTGTTGACAGTTGTTGTACACGCAAAAAAAAAACCGCAGTATAAAATACCATTTCGAGGGTTAAATTAAGCGCAAACACCAACAATTTTCACCTGACTATAAATGCGTTTGATATCAATATGAGGTCTGTCAAATATACCACAAATGTTGAAGGTTGCACCATAAACGTAGTAAATTTTTTTGATATTTCATGGTAGTTTTGAAAATAGGCATAGTCGGGTAAAATGGTAGTTTGTACTACAAGATTTTTTTCTATGTAATTGTTTTGCCTCCACTGCGAGCATGTGCTTCCCCGATTTCGTTTTCGCTGTTTGTCAGTAGATGGCTCTAGCAGTAAGAGCTGGTAGATTTTGTCATATCCAAAACGTCGTGAACCACGGTTAGTCATATAGTAAACATACCGCTTTGACACATTAGTGATTTTGGTTTTTGCATTATTTACTTCTGTTTGTTTGGAAATGTCTAATTTTCTTCTTCCATTCGAAGAAAACGGCAGCTCAAGCGCATCGAGAGCTCCAAAAAGTGTACGGAGATGCTGTTTTAAGCGAAACAACATGCCGTCATTGATTCCGTCGCTTCAAAGACGGTGATTTTGATGTTGACGACCGTCCACGTGAAGGAAGGCCCAAAACCTTCGAAGACGCTGAATTGGAGGCATTGCTCGATGATGCTTCGTGCCAAACGCAAGAAGAGATTGCTTCAGCATTAGGAGTTACCCGTCAAACCATTTCCAAGCGATTGCATGCGTTGGGAATGATTCAGAATCAAGGAACTTGGGTTCCTTATGATATGAAGCCAAGAAACGATGATCTGTAAAACATAAATAGCTGTTGTAAGAATTTACTCGGCCAAGTCACAACAGTTTTGACAACGAGGATGAGTACCGGAGGAAGTGGTAGAATTGGAAATGGTGCCGAAACCGCTGCTGTGGCTGCTGCTATTGGTGCTCCGCCACCAAACTTCGTCATTGACCCCTTGGACTAGAAGAAGTTGAAGTGGGCTCGGTGCGTTGAGCGATTGGAAAATGCGCTTTCTTTTGCGGCTGGCCTGGTAAGGGCCGGTTCACAAACCACGTAGACTTATTTTTGAAAATCTCAGCCCCCCCCCCCTCATAGACTTTGCTCCATAATTTTGTTTTGAAATTTTGTATGGAGCGTAGACTTTTGTCAAGACCCCCTCCCCCCAGAAAAGTCTACGTGGTTTATGAATAGCCCCTAAATTATTATGGGAGGTTCTTTGAAAATATCAGTATTGTATTCTACCGCCTGAACAATCTTCTGAAGAATGATGTTACGTTCGAATGGACAACACAGTGCGAGAAGTCGTTCAGCGCCGTCAAGAGTCATGTGCACTCGGAAAATTGTCTTGTCCAGTTCTTATGCGGCTGGAAGTTCACGTTGATCACCGACAACCAAGCAATAGCCAGAATATTTGGAGAACACATGGGATTACCGGTAATTCAGCGCCATTCGGATATAACATTATACAACCTACCTACAGTCGTTTGACTACGAAATCCGTTTTAGAAAGTCTACCGATCACGCTAACTCGGATGCAATTACCCGGATCCCTGTATCTCAGGCAGACCCGGACAACATGATTGTAGAGGCTGACGTCATCAAGTTGAACCAGATCGAGACGATGCCGTTGACTGCTGCAGAGTTGGCTCAGGCCACAGCTGAGAGGATCAAACACGGACAGCCATTGGATCCCAAAGACCAATCCGGAGTGGAACAAACAGTCTTTTTGCTCCAGAAAGGTTGTTTGCTGCGATGAATTCGTGTTTACGAGTTACCAGTACTTAGGAGAAGGGCGCTCGAAGGGTTACACAGTTCTCACTTCGGAACCACCCGTATAAAATCCTTGGCGCGAGGATACTGCTGGTGGGTAGGAATTGACCGTAATATTTAGGTGATGGTTTCCAACTGCGCTGAATGCCAATCAGTCAGACCGGAATCGGTGAAGACGAGGCTGCTCTGTTGGGAGACGCCAACGCAACCGTTTCAGAGGGACCACGTAGGTTTGGCGAGTCCTTTCCAGGAAACGTACTTCTTCATTCTGGCCGAAAATAAAGGTGTGCAAATCAACTACACGGAAAAAAAATCTGTGCCCGGATCTATGAACGGCAATCATGAATTCGAGAACAAGCAAAAATTCGGGAACTAGTTCACGTTTTAAAGTAAAATTCCTAGTTCACGGTCCGTTTTCATTTTTGAGAACGCGTTTATTTCTGTGTACTGCGGAAAGCACGTTGAACATATGTCGGGAAATATTCGCCACTTTTGGAATATCATCGGTACTCATTAACGATCATGGTGTTCAATTCACATCAGAAGTCTTCAAGCAGTTCCTGCGGATAGACGGTGTAGTGCATAAGATAAGGGCGTTCAAGCAGAAGCTTAAAGCTATGAAGGGCCCGAAGTCACAGTTCGACCTGGGGTTAGCCAACATTTTGCTGACTTATCAGAAGATGCTCCATCCTTCCACGGGTCAATCGCCGTCCATACTGATTTTTCACCTATGATAGCTACTTATCCAGAATCCAGGTGAACGTAAAACAGAACCCGTCAAGTTTTTGGAATTTCGTGAAAACATGGCAAGCATCATTTCGCATCCCACGCAACGTTAATTTCAAGGATGTCCAAAAGAACTTGGATGGCGCGAATTTATTTGCTTCGTTCTTCGAGAGCGTGTTTAGCAGAGTTGCACCTGTACCAAGGCGTGACTGTTTTGCTCACATTCCTTCACACAATATCAACCTACCAGTTATCCAGTTTTCCCCAAACGAAGTTGAAGAAGCTAGTGACAACCTTGACATCAATAATGAATGTGGAACGGACGGTATTCCACCCCTAATGCTGAAAAAGTGTTCCAGAGCACTAGCGAGTCCAATTGCCAGTTTGTTCAACCGATCGCTTTACGAAAGGACGTTTCCGGCAGCTTGGAAATCAGCTTTCATCGTGCCTATTCACAAGTCTGGCAGCAGTAATCAAGTATCGAACTATCGTGGCGTATCTATACTGTGCTGTCTGAGCATAGTGTTTGAAAGACTGGTGCACAACGTATTATACAACATGGCGTCTCCAATCACCTTTGATGGCCAGCATGGTTTTATGAAACGAATCTTATGTGTTACGTCATCTCACTGTCACGCGAAATCGAAGCGAGGCGACAAGTTGATTTCGCGAAAGCCTTCGACACTGTTCCTCATATTCTAGTCGTCGAAAAACAGAGACACATAGGCTTTCCAGATTCGATTACGGAGTGGATTTTTTCGTACTTAAGTGATCGTACCGCATACGTCGTGGTCAACTCGGCCAGATCCCACACCTTCAGCATCACTTCTGGTGTACCACAAGGAAGCGTTCTGAGGCCACTATTATTGCTTTGTTCGTTCAAGCTGTCGTTCGCTGACGACCTAAAATTTTATCGAGTCATAGCTTCTCTTGCTGATTGCGCAGTCCTACAAGAAGATATTGACGTAATGTTTTCTTGGTGTGGCAACAACGGAATGCGAGTTAACAACAACAAATGTAAAATAATTTCCTTCGGGCGGTGCCATAACCCTATTCTTCATGAATACAAAATGGAAACGACATCACTGGAACGTGTGTCATCCATTCGCGATCTTGGAGTTACAAGCTCAGATTCAACGAGCACATCAGTTTATGACTACCAAGGCTTTTTCTGTACTGGGATTCATTCGTCGTTACGCGTATGACTTCACCGATATCTACGCATCGAAAACACTCTATTGCGCGTTGGTTCGTAGCATCCTTGAGTACGCTGCCCGGGTTTGGTCTCCATACCACGTAGTACATGTTCTCACGATCGAACGGGTGCAGAAAAAGTTTGTACGTTTTGCGCGGAGACAACTGCCATGGAACGACCACGTCAATCTTCCTCTCTATTCAGACCGATGCAGGCTCATAGGATTGGAGCCACTATCAGATAGACGAGTTACGATGCAGCGGATATTCGTCTTCGATGTAATTGCGCTATAGACTGCTCTGAACTGCTCTGAACTGCTCACACAGATTCCGTTCAACATTCCTGCTCGAAGGTTCCGGAATTCTCCATTATTTGCAGTTCCATATCATGGAACAAACTACGGCTACAATAACCCGCTGGGTTCATGTCAATATTGTCTGTGATGATTTTGATTTTAATTTGTCAAAAAACGTTTTTAAAAATAGGATTAGTAGTAATATATAGTTTGTATGTTAAATAATTCAGTCTGAGCGTCAATTCAAAGACGGTGATGTAATAAGGGTCCTCCCTTACCCCCCCCCCCCGGTGGTGTTGGTTCCTTCCTTCTCGTTGTTTCCTTTTTCCTCCCCCCCCGCGTTTTTTTTCCCCCCCCCCTTTTCCTGGGCTTTCCCCTTCGCTCCTTTAGCCCTTTCAGCGAGAGAAGAAGAAGAAGATGTAATAAATAAATTCGTAAACAAGCAAAACGATTGTGTTTGGTTGACATGAAGTCCCGAAGAAGTTCCGACGTTTTGAATGTTCTCATGGTTTCTTACGGATCTTCATCATATTTGCTCCCTAAAAAGAGTGGAATAAACAGTACATGAACGGCGGCTTCTGTTTTACTGATAGTAAGTATCCGGTCGGCGGAAAGAGAACACCTTCCTGTAGCGCTTGTGGTGGTATCTTTGCACCAGCGGAAAGCGAATCTTCGAGTCGTGGAACTGCTTGATGTGGGCACGACGGGTCTTGGATGCCTCAACCGATTCGATCTTGATGATCTGAATAGAGTAGGCACGGGCACGATGACGTGAAGCCATATCGCTGTAGCACTGAGTGACAGCACCGTCCAACGGTCAGATCACGATACTCGCAATACATGTTGTGAGTACTGGAACGAGAATCGTAGCGCAGCCAGATGCCGAAATTCTTCACGCGCAGCGGAGTCTTCTCCAGGATACGCTTGACCGAGACAATCTCACCGGTGGCCTTCTTGAACTTACGCAGCTACCGCAGGAGGTACCAGAAACGGGACTTGGCCACGATCTGGTTCGGTGCGAAGATGTGCATCTTGAACAGAGGCAGATTCGGATCCTTCTACGAGGGCAGCTTATGCCCGATGACCTGGTATTCCTTCAGCACTCCTTTAGCTTTCATTTTGACTGCGTTTCATGAAAGATGTAACGGAAAAGGTTTTGACGGCCACTTGTAGACAAAAGAGTGCTCAAGTTTTGCTTTGGGCCGGAATTACCCATAACGGTCGAACTCCACTGATTTTGTGGGTGAAAGTCAATCATCAATGCGGGAATCGGCTCTACAGAATTTTGTTGAGCCATTGGCACAAGCTCATTTTGGTTCAACATCTTGGGTTTTCCAACAGGACTTCGCGCCAGCTCATAAAGCGAAGCAGACTCAACTGTGGATTGCTGAACATTTTCCAGGATTTATTTCTATCACCGAGTGGTCAGCGAATTCGTCTGACTTGAATCCAATGAACTTTTTTGTATGGTGTATGTTGGAGGCCACCGTCTGCTCTATAAAACATGAAAGTAAATAATAAAAATGAAATAAAGTAGACATCTACAGGGTGTCCGAATATTATTCGTACAGCACAATGGTGTTAAAACCATCTTTTATTTCTGGATTAAAAAATCAGTATGTATTGTTTGTTACAGCAATATGTTTGCAAACTATGTTTTATTTGTTCATTTCAAAATGGCCGCCTCGAGCTGAGATGCACGCTTTCAAACGTTTCGGGAAGTTATCCACGATGGCCGCGAGTTCTTTGACAGATATTTGTTCCCAAACCTTTAAAAGAGACGATTTTAGATGTTCTAGTGATTTATGTGGTGTACTGCAGATGAACCAAATCAAATAGTCCATGGGATTCAAATCCGGTGAGTTAGAAGGCCATTCATCTTTCGTTAAAAAGCTTGGAAAAATGCGACTAATAGTCTTTTTTGCTCCATGAGCCGGCGCCCAGTCTTGTTGAAAAATCCATTCATTTTTGCCGAAATGCTGCGTTGCCCAAGAAGCTACTGTGTCAGTAAGTAGCTTCTGATATACCGCTTGATTCACTTTCACCTCCTTTTCGATGAAGATCAAAGGGGTTTTGCCGGAATGAGTTATGCCAACCCAATCCATGACAGAAGTGGGATGATGACTCCTTGAAATACTTCCACGATTTTTGGAAGCAGCAGGAAGCAACTGCTGATAATTTTGGTGGTTGTGATGCTGCTCGATTGTGAAGACTTTTTCATCGGTGAACAGCACTGACCGATAGCGGCCCTCAGATAAGCGGTTCACGAGAATCTTAGCTTTTCTCAACCGGTTTGCTTTCATGGTGTCTTTCAAATAGTGATTCTTGCACAGTTTATATGAATGAAGCTTCAAATCGTCGTGAACTATGGATCCAACGGAAGATTTTGGAATTTTCAGTGATTTCGGATGGAAATCGAAGAATTTCGCTTGATTCGTCGCCAGATAATCTCGCGCATTTGTGGAGTCTGAACGGGGTGCTTTTTTCCTCACCCTACTTGGTCATCTAGCGTTCCAAGCTGTTGGTATCGGTTTAATTGCGCCACTCACTGTAGATTTTGCCATGGATCATTCCCAACAAACATCGGTGTTGAATTAGAGCTTGTTCAAGCAAATTTGGAGAAGCTATTCAGCTGTTTCTTCTAGAATAGCTGAATAGCTTCTCCAAATTTGTTTGAACAAGCTCTAATTCAACACCGATGTTTGTTGGGTTGTAATCACTGAAACAGTTTTTCCTTTTCGAAAAAGTCCAATTACACCTGCGCGCAACACATTCGGCTTCATTTTGAATGAATTAGAAATCACAACTGTAAAAAACTTACTGCGTATAAAGACAATGGATCAAGATGTTAAACCATGTCAGTATGTTTTTTTATCCGCTTGGTTGTTTTGAGGCATGACGACAAAGTCTGTACGGATAATTTACAGACACCCTGTAGTGGTCATTAACCTGTGAACAAATTTAAATTATTTTTCCAGTATGATTTTCGGTGGCCTAACTTACTTACTTTTACAGAGAAAAAATTGGCGAAGTGATCTGTTGTCCTCTAAAAAGAAATCAACCAAATCACTCCGTGGGAATTTTTTCTAGAAATCTTTGCATTCAAGACCGCAAAGCGATCCAAACTATCCAAACGAACGGGTCATTGAACTGTTTTTTCTAGTAGCACTGCCACCCACAGCATGCTGCTGTCTGCACGAAGCAACCACGTTGTGTGGTACGTTCACTCACACGCTCAAAACAGTCTCTCTTTCATTTGTATTAGGGTAACGGGATGTAATGTTAGCCTATCACCTTCATTCGGCCTATGTGCCAAATATGTTATTAATTTAGCGTTAATCAACAAAATCATGTTGCTATTAGGATGACCGATGTAATCCGAAGCAATTCAGACAATATTAATCAACTTATAGTTGTTCACTTCCACGTAGTTTTTGATTTCTTGAACTTTTGGGGCATCATGATGTCACTGGTTAAGCTGAACAGATTATCTACACGATCTTCGAATGATCTAAATGGGGCTAAATTGAACCGATGAACCGAGTAATGCAGTCTGAACATACAGAAAATAGTTACACGTTACAAACTTACTGTTCACATAGCGAAAATAACAATGATTTTACACGAAAATAGTAGACCCAATGTTGGGGACATACTTTTTTGTATGTTCCCAACTATGGCCTGTTGTATCAATAACGTAGTAAAAAGGGTGTTATTGGTAAAATTAAAAGAAAAGTAGTTGTTTTTTTTATTTATAAAACCCATTATAAACCAAACCCAAAAAAAAAAAAATAAAGAGAGAATAAAAAATTTTTTTTTTAAAAATAATGAAAAAAAATATATATAAAAACAACATATGTCTTACAAAAGTTTTATTTTATTTTTTTTTGTGAAATTTTGTGTTAAGTAAAGCGAATACAGCTGGCAATGCCTTAATCTAATCTAATCTAATCTCACACTAACGCAACCAATTCTTGAAAGCATCCTGGAAAATGACGTCTTCTGGAATGCATCATTTTTCTTGTCATCGGCCAGGCCAACTGCGTAGTGTGTGCCGCAGAGAGGATTCCAAGAAATAGAGCGATTCCAGAAAGAGTGTCTGAAATCGCTCTACTACTCCGAATCAAGGGAAGGAAGAAAGCGTGGACCTCCCGTACCAAACGCCTCCATATAGAGTTAAATAATGTGATAATTTGTATTTATCGTTGGGAGCATAGATGCTAGAAAGATTAGTTTATGCTCCTTTTGCCTGTGGGTGGACTTTTGGCATTTGAACCAAAAGTCTGGCAATAATTTGCCAAGGTTATAGCGCCTTATCTCGCTCACTGAAATTTAGATTGAAATTTAAAATTTACAGAATAATACACTGTGCTTCCACTATATACAA
The DNA here is from genome assembly GCA_024533555.2 of Aedes koreicus. Classification (NCBI taxonomy): domain Eukaryota; kingdom Metazoa; phylum Arthropoda; class Insecta; order Diptera; family Culicidae; genus Aedes; species Aedes koreicus. The sequence goes on along the minus strand of JAHHFK020002048.1, from coordinate 327,435 downwards.
GCTCATCGATTTAGAACCACCCGGGGGAGACTTGGTCCTATACCCAATGATTTCATTATCACCAATCCGCTCAACCAATCGCAATGTTTTGTGATATAGTGGACGGATTATTATAATTTGAGATAACTCAATGCAGACGTCTTCCAAAATTGGCAGATCGACAGGCAATCGGTGGGGACCCACCTGGTACCTCACAGCAAGATGCTTAGAGGCGGACCGGAAGATTTGATGAGCTACCTCCCCCCGAATACAGCTGGCAATGCCTTAATTCATAAAATTAGAAAAAAAACAGTACGAAGACTGCATTTAGTAATAATTCGATCGAATCGGACGAAGTTGCATCCATGAATATACCCAATTTGGTGCTTATAGACCGACATTAAATCCATATCCCTCGAAAGTTTCTGACTTAATAAAAAGAGTTGTGTAAGTTTTCGTGATACAGACTACCAAATGTCTTATCAAACTTGTCTTAGCAAGTGTATAACTAGCTGAATCTCGCTTATAGGTTAAAAACTTTGAGTTATAATAAAAAATATAATTGATAGTTGCATAATAGCATAGACTAACTCTAAGACCAGTAGGTCCCGAACAAATACGATTTTTTTCTTGGCTCAGTCAGTACTAGCACATCGGTCCCAAGCTCGGTCCCAAGCTTAATAATACGCCCCTAATAATGAACTCACACGAACACACTCTCAAATATTCTGTCAAAATAACACAGCAAATCAAAACAAAGGCGCAAATCTGCATAGATAGGTGCTGGCTTCAAGGTGTACTTTGGACCAAGGGGTTCTACAACAGTGAACCAATTTCAAATCGCTAGTTGCATATTGATTGTTGGTGGAACTGTGCTGCTAGAAAAAACTGTCCAACAACCCGCATAATCACAAACCATTCCTGGACCATTTCCCTTATTGCTGACGACCGTTTCCGTTATTTTTACGACATTTACCCTTATAGTTGACAACTATAAACTAACAATCTCCTATATAGTTTTAACAATATGTCAGATGGTAAAAGGCCAAATAACAATATACTGAATAGGCGGTTAAGTTAGGTTACCATAAAAAATGGCAATTTTTACGAATAAAATTTTTGCAGTACTCTATGCCAAAAAGGTTGGTATATAATCCAGACCGCGTGCAGACAATAAGAAACCTTTCAATGACAATATGGCAAACATTAACAATATGTGTTAATGTAGAGGTTGTATGATGAAAGCGAGATTAAACTATTGGATAACAATAACATAAAATGTGATAATATATCTTACATTAGAAATATAGTTTTGACTATATAGCTAATTGTTTTTCGTTATGCGGGAAGTCGTTCACTTTTCAAATAGAGAACTTTTTCGAGTGAACTGGTGGAAATTTGAAATAAGAAGGTTTTGTTTTGTTGATTTTACATATATTCTTTGTTGTTGAACCGTACACTTATCAAATATCATTAAAAATATAATTAGAACTTCTATTTTTTTTTATTAATAAAAAAAAGGGTTTCAAAATCTGATGGGACTGATATGCGAGCAATGATGTCTATATAAGGTCCGAGGCAACGCACTGCTTGCTTGTGTTGAAAGCAAAAATAATGTAAACAGTGCTGAGCCGACGAGTGATGACGTAACACTATTCAACTTTTTATGGGCGTGCATAGGTTCAGATAAAAAAATCTGTTCAAACGTTTATTATAAATGCTGAATTGTGGAAATACTCATGATACAAATGCCATTTCCTCCCGATAACATTTTTAGTGAATTTAACTGTGGTCATTGAATTTTTGGCACATTAACTTTCAAACGCTGGGACTTTCCATTATCGATAGACTGGAATCGGTTGAAAAAATGAGTTGTATAGCGCACACAATAAACAATCACGTAGCACTTTCCGAGCTCTTGTGTAGCGTGCGCAAGGAGTACGGTGGTATTAGTAACAATCAATGTGCAACTAGCGATTTAAAATTGGATCACTGTTGTAGAACCCCTTGTTCCGAAGTACACCTTGCAGTCTGCACCTTGATATGCACTCTTGCGCTTTTCAGTACCTTTTGGTACAAGTATCTTTGTTTTTGTTTTGATTCGCTATGTTATTTTGACAGAATATTTGAGAGTGTATTGGTGTGAGTTACGGTCTTGGGGGCGAAACATAAAGCTTGGGACCGAGCATGGGACCGGTGTGCTAGTACTTCCTGAGCCAAAAACAAATTCGTTTTCTTCATGACTATCCACCCGCTGGTATTAGTGTCATGAGCGAATTTAGCTCATTTCACTAATATTGTTGTGGCTACTGTGCCAGACCTATTACAGACGTCATTGATATGCGAGTTCTTTTTGTGACAACTGTAAAAATACTCGCATATCATTCCCACTGTTCGCTATCACTTGATTTGTTTACATCAGACGGAAGAAGCGTATTTTTAATTCACTGGAGATTAGTACTTTTCGTTGTTTCAACAGTGGCAATTGTGATCAAAATGTCAGCACTCGAAGCAATTAAACTGTATGGTAAGAATAGTGAGAGTTAGAATAGTGAATTTTATGGATTTGACTCGAAAACAAATTCAGAGCAGTATCAGGAAGTTTTCCGCTCAGCTACACTTCTTAATACAATTGACTACCGAAAGAAAACATTGCAGGTGAAGCCTTGCCCACAATTGATACGTTTGCGTTCCGTTGATATAAGTATGACAGAAAACATATGGAAAAATTGTCAAATTCAAAAACTGTGGGAAATGCCAAAAACTGTCAAACGGAACCGCAACGTATAATTTGTGGGCCAGCCATGAGAATATTCAAATCAATAATTCAAATTCACTTTTACTTTAGTCTTTTTTTTTGTTACAGATACATGATATATCGGTCCCTTCATTCTATGAGAAAAAACTATCAGCTAAACAGCAAAAGTTTGGAAAATATACAAGAGCATCCTGTTGGACTGGACGCATCTAGCAAAGAAATACGTTTTAAGTTTATTTTGCGTCTAATCGATGACATTGTCTTGGGAGTACTTGCATGTTAATAAAAACTGAAATAAATATTCGTTTTGCAGTGCGCTTTAGCAGCTGTGGCGTTGATTTATTGAAATTCATTAGTAATAAAAAACATTATAATCATTATTCGAATAGGTGTTAATATTACCCCCGGTAGTACAATAAACATTTGCTCATTTGTTTCCTTTGACAAATGGGACTGATTTCCTTAATATTTTTCGAAAGCTCTATGTAGATACAGAAAATTCAAATGGAACTGATATGCTAGTATCGGTAGTCTATTTCCCAGTTAATTGTTATGACATGTTGTTATCACTCAATTGCCATTGCCATTTCCCTCGATCATGGGTAAGAGTGTTTGAATAACGCACCATGCTGCACCATTAAATCAAATGATGAAACATTTCCAACGAACTGAGCCGTCCAAGCAACTTTGTCTCGTATACAATATATGATTCAGCTATTGTCCGCTAGGGGAAACTCATGTTTATCACGGCCGTTGAATCCAAGTCAGTTTCGGGATACGTTCACACAAATTTGCAATTTTTAACGAAGAATACTCAAAGATTGCCGAAATTGATTCTTAACTGATATATCCACCCAAAAACCTTCAATATACTAGTATATTTAGTAATATTCAATGTTATTTCTAAAATGTGTCAAATTACTCAAAAATGATATTCTTCATTATAGTGCCTTTTTATGACAATCGAGAAGCGATTACTTTAGCTTTGGGTTGAATTAACGAACGATATTTAGTGTCTAGATGGCAAGATATTGTTGATATCGAAGGTTTTTGGAAATTAGGTACCATTTCGTGCCATTCATCATTAGTTTTTCCTGCAGAAGTGGATTTTTCGTTTTACTTATTTTTATTATACCGCCTGGGTAAACCTCACGCTGGTTCGGAACTAGTGTGCAATAGTTTTTAAATAAATATTCTTATAGTTCAATTACTGCCCCATAACCACATCCATGCGTGCGATCTCACGCAGAATCTCCTGCAGCAATTCCGAAGCATCATCGATCGTCGGAATGACATTTCGATCGGCCAGCAACGATAGCTGTAGTTGGTTGCCGTAGACAAACACCGAAAAGTTAACTCCTACCGTTCCGAATGTTGGCGGCCAGAATATTAGATCCTTCAGCTCGAACGGTCCCACCTTGAGATTTTCCTTCAGAACAGCCATGACGGATACCGAAGCGGTAATGCGAAACAGTTTCGATAGACACTCCAGAATTGGAACGGGGAAGATAGTTGCCAAGATTATCACCATCAGGTAGTTGATCTGCGAGAAGAGAATCAATAAATTTTGGCAAAATTGATCGACAAACATGGTTACCAATATATTGGAGGAAGACCTCATCGTTGCAGTAGTCTTTTTCATTGCCGCCAATCTGTTGATCAGCTTCTGATGTCTTTCAGTATCGTCCAGTAGCACACCCGGTGTAATCGGAAGTAGCACCATCGGAGTAGTGAATGCATTTTCCAACTTTAGCATGGTTTCTGCGGTTATTTAAAATCACCTTCAGATTATTCTGTTATAGGATCTTGCCAAATCGGAGCTACCTTCATGTTTCACTCGGACGGGAACGGCGATTGTCACTTGTTTAGGGTGTTCACCTCCTGTTTCGAAATACTTGTGAAGCGTTCCCGCGAGAGCAGTTATGAACACGCTGGAGTAGGCGACGCCCAATTGGTTGGATTTAATTTTCTCTATCAGAGGAAGCCAATGACAGGATGCTGCGGTTGACAATTCGTTTTTCCAGCTGACTATCTTGTTTGGGCTTAAAACTGGTCTGTTCAGGCAATTCGAGTCCGGTTTCATGAGCAATATGTGGATTAGTTGCAATGGACATTCATAAATGGCTTTCAACCAGGTTAGGACATTGCTTATCAGTTTGGGTTTCATATGATGTTTTGGCGAAAATTTCCACATTTCGGTTGGATTCGTGATTTCTTCCATAACAAACCGAAGTATTGCAACTCCATCTCCCATCGAATGGTGAAATCGTAGAAAAATCTAGAAAACAAAAACATATATGTGGATTTAGTTCTCGAACTAGATTGACAGTTTACTTACAGGGAATTTTGGGAGATTTCCAAATTCGTTGAGCATAGGCTTTGTTGAAATTAAAATTTCCCACAATGCTCCATGGTTGACTGGTAGTTTTGCAGAAGTTATGCGACTTGCAAGCTCTTGTAGTTCAGTTTCACTCAGGTATGCTTTCGATGAATTCGGTTCTAGAAACCTAATGTGATCACTTAATTTCATTCCAAGATCGTTCGTCCAGTAGAAATAACCAAAAGCACGGTTTCGCTTCAAGAATCCTTTTTGAAATTGATGCCCCTTGTTGAAAATTACTTTCTCAAATCGATCGATTACAAGTTGTCTTAATGCATGAGGCAAATCATGCACTTCATTTGAGACACTGTTCTCCACATACGCCACAATGTTAACCACCCCGAAGTTTTTATCCTCTTCCAAACCCCACATTGCATCCCGGCCTTCCAACATTCCGACAAAACTGTCTCCATGTTTACATTTAAGAAACCACGAGAGAACTAAGCGGTACAACCAGAACACTAAGGCTACGACAAAAATAATGGGAACGATTGGGACGAATGCCAAAAATGCTACTAAATGTTTCATTTCGAATGGCTTGATTCTCGTTCGCCGTCAATTCGTGAACTAAATGATTATTCAGCATGCGCGCAACTGCATCTGCGTTAGCCAGGTCATAAGGTTTGTGTAGTAGTCTGCTGAGAAGATAATGGGGTTCTCCTATCGCTATCGCAAAATCCGTGCAATGCAATTCCGGAGCAATTCGCGATTAGGGCGTACATGCAAAATATAAACAAAATGTTTTTTTTTCAATGCAATGCATAATTACTACAACTAAATCATGAGTTTTGACCTTTTTGTCCTGGTTGTGCTTTAATTTTATTCATTAAATATTGTTTTTGCAAAGGGCGTAGAGTTATTTCGTAATCAAAACAATTCACTCTGCGATTTACGACATACACTGATAGGCAAAATAAAGTGCCCACCTCATCGTTTTTTCAATTTCTCTCATTTACTTGGTTCAAATAAAAGTAAACACACTGTATTTTTTTTATTATTTTATTTTTTATATTCTTTTTAAGTTTCACTTATGGAATACTGAAAAAAAGGAGTTTTACTTAAAGAAAAAAAAAATCAATTTGTGTTGAAAAAAAAAAAACAGTGACAAAATAAAGTGCCCACTTCATTTAGGCTACAGAAAACATAAATTAAAGTAAAATAAAAGCATTTCAATAATTGATGTGTCCTCCTTTGGCCTTCAGGACCTCCCGCAGGCTCTTCGACATGCCCTTGACCAGGTTCTTTAGGTGCTGTGGATCTAGCTCTTCCCAGACGCGCTCCAGGGCTTCAAAATAGTTATTTTTAATGGTAACACCAGTTTTGTCAACCCTGGCATCGAGAATCGCCCACAAATTCTCGATGGGATTGAGGTCCGGGCTTTGTGGAGGCCATTCCAGCGGTTTGATCCGACAAGACCGGAAGAAAGACTTGGTCTTCTTGGCAGTATGCTTCGGGTCGTTGTCCTGCTGGAATACGAACTTCTCTTCAAGGCCCGTCTGGATCAGCGAAACCTCCAGATTTTCTCGCAGGATCATGCGCGAAGTCAAGAAGAACCCGAAGGTAACTGTCCGCGAGATCCAGGAAACCCTTCAGTTATCAGTTTTCGGTCGAACTGTTCGTCGCCGTCTCGTAGCACAGGGGTTGAATAGCAAACTTGCCCGGAAGCGCCCATTTATCAGCAAGGCAAACAAAGCCAAACGGCTTAAGTTTGCTAAGGAGCATGCTGATAAGCCCCTAGAGTTCTGGAAAACGGTTCTCTGGACGGACGAATCAAAATTCGAGCTGTTTAACCGAAAGCGGCGGGTTCGTGTTTGGTGCAGATCGGGAGAGGAGCTTCAGGAGCGCCACATCCAAGGCACGATGAAGCATGGAGGAGGAAATGTGATGGTCTGGGGGTGTTTTTCGTGGGGTGGAGTGGGAAGCATTGTGAAAATCGACGGGATAATGACGGCAGATTCTTACATCAACATCCTGCGAGAAAATCTGGAGATTTCGCTGATCCAGACGGGCCTTGAAGAGAAGTTCGTATTCCAGCAGGACAACGACCCGAAGCATACTGCCAGGAAGACCAAGTCTTTCTTGCGGTCTTGTCGGATCAAACCGCTGGAATGGCCTCCACAAAGCCCGGACCTCAATCCCATCGAGAATTTGTGGGCGATTCTCGATGCCAGGGTTGACAAAACTGATGTTACCAATAAAAATAACTATTTTGAAGCCCTGGAGCGCGCCTGGGAAGAGCTAGATTCACAGCACCTAAAGAACCTGGTCGAGAGCATGTCGAAGCGCCTGCAGGAGGTTCTGAAGGCCAAAGGAGGACACATCAATTATTGAAATGCTTTTATTTTACTTTAATTTATGTTTTCTGTAGCCTAAATGAAGTGGGCACTTTATTTTGTCACTGTTTTTTTTCAACACAAATTGATTTTTTGTTCTTTAAGTAAAACTCCTTTTTTTTCAGTATTCCATAAGTGAAACTTAAAAAGAATATAAAAAATAAGATAATAAAAAAAATACAGTGTGTTTAAAGGGCGAACACGAAATTATTGCGACACATTCAACAGGGCATAACTTTTTTACCATTGGGTAAAAATCAACCAAATTTTGCACACTTTCTCATTGATGTGTATTATTTACATGCTGTCAAACTCGAAGTCGTGTTTTTCGATTCAACGAAAATGGAGGTGAACCAACGCGAGTCGAGAGAACAAATTCTTTCCAAACACCTGGAATTTCCTGACCTGTCGCACCGGCAGTTGGGAAAAATGTTGAACATTCACCATTCAACCGTCTCCAGAGTGTTGAAGCGGTTCCAGGAGCGGTTGACGTTGGACCACGGCAAAGGAGCTGGAAGAAAACCGGGACCGGAGAACAAAAAGACGGAGGGAAAGGTGAAGCGGATGATTAAAGCAAATCCCAACGTCTCAAGCCGTGATTTGGCTAAAAAGATCGGCATGTCGCAGAGCTACGTCCAGAATGCAAAGAAGAGAGCTGGACTACATACATACAAGGTACAGAACTTCCCAAACCGCGATGAGCGGCAACAATCGACGGCTAAAACTCGGGCACGGAAGCTCTACGAGAAGATGCTGACAAAATATGGCTGCTGTGTGATGGACGACGAAACGTATATAAAAGCCGATTTTAAGCAAATTCCGGGGTTGGAGTTTTTCACCGGCAAGAGCAAGTTCTATGTGGACGACAAATTTAAGAAGAAGAAAATGTCGAAGTTCGCCTCCAAATATCTCATTTGGCAGGCCATCTGCTCTTGCGGACTGAGGAGTGAGCCTTTCGTGACAAAGGGCACAGTAAATGGCGAGATCTACAAATCTGAGTGCCTCGAGAAGCACCTTTTGCCGTTCTTGCAGCAGCACGACGAAGCTCCGCTATTTTGGCCAGATTTGGCATCATGCCACTATTCTAAAAGTGTCCTGGAGTGGTATGAGGCCAATTCTGTCCATTTTGTTCCAAAGGACATGAATCCGCCAAACTGTCCGGAGCTGCGCCCGGTGGAGCAGTACTGGGCAATGATGAAGCGGGAACTTCGGAAGAGCAAGAAGACAGTCAAAGACGAGAAGGACATGTTAAGAAAATGGAAAAAAAAACTGAGAAACTGGTACCGGATGACACTGTAAAGACTTTGATGGAGGGCATCAAGCGAAAATGCGTTCAATTTTACAGTCAAGGCTCCATCGATTAACTTTTCTTTTGATTTTTGAAGTAAATATGTGTATAAAACTACCCTTAAATTTTGGTTTGATTCTAAACATTATAAGAAAATTGGCATGACATTTTCGGTGTTGCAATAATTTCGTGTTCGCCCTTTACTTTAATTTGAACCAAATAAATGAGAGAAATAGAAAAAACGATGAGGTGGGCACTTTATTTTGCCTATCAGTGTATTGATTGTTGACAAAGTGAAAGGCGTAATTTAAATCAAAACATAAACATGGCGTAAAGTAAAAGGCGATACTGACAAAATAATCAAAACAACAGCGAAAAGTAAAAGGCGATACTGATAAAATAATCAAAACAACGGCAAAAAGTGGAAGGCGAAACCTATGAAAATCTCAAAAATAGACGAATACTTTTATTTCCAGTACTTGTGGGGCCAACATTGAAAATGGCGTAATCAAACATCCTAGTATTGACAGGCGAATATTAAAAAATTGCAAATTTCAATGAAAAATGAACGAATTTCCATCAGTATTATATATGAATCAGAAGCTAGCTCTGTTCTCTGTCTGTATGCTAGATTGTATTTGAATTTATTTGTTAATTTGTAAATTTCGGTTTGAAATTCTACTTGCAATATTACAATCATCATTTCCCTTTTGTTTATATTCTGCATGTTCGCCCTAATCGCAAATTGCTCCGGAATTGTCGATTAAAAGAATGCACTGGCGGCGAATAGAAGAAACATGAAAATGTTGAAGATTTTTGCATAGCTAACAGGTGCGATGAGTGGAATATTGGAATTACGAATATTTGGGCATTAGTTCGCTTTGTAAGTCTTCTTCTTTCTTAGCAATTCGAGCTTATTGCTTTCACAATTATCTTTTGGCTTGCTCTCAACTCAATGTTCTAAACGCACTTAGCTTAGTGCGCTCCACTTTGTATTGGTATGATTGTGTGACAAGTACAATCATACTTTATGCCCAGGGAATCGAGCAATTTTCGAAAAATGCCTAGCCCAGACTGAGAATCGAACCCAGCTTCCTCCAGCATGGTGCTGTCAAGTCATAAGCCCATAAGCCCAAGATGACTTACCCGGAAGTGACCATTTACCTATAGTCTTGTCACTGTTAAGAGACTTATGTGGAATTTCAACGAGGCGAAAAGGATCGCCTTCGGCAAGCAAGTGTCCCATCAGATGCCTGGTGACGGCGCGATACTCAGTTCACATCCGAAGGGCTGGAGGTAGATGCCATATAAAGTGTGTATCTTGGTGGGGGATGAGAGGTACATTTTAAGACGTTTAAGAACAAAGTAAAAGTCTGCGAGCATTACGCTGAATGACACCTGGTGGTATTTCTCGGGCTGCTTACTTGAACACGTTTCAACTTGTCCGGGCCAATACAAGAAAGATTAATCAAGGATCTAGAAAATGAGAAGAAAGATTGGAAATTTCAATTCAATTCCAACAACTTTTATTGCTTATCTTGATTATACGCGTACTTATTCTACAATGTGCAGACTTCTTCAGTGTCGTGTACTAATACTCGACTAAGTATTAGTACACGACACTGAAGAAGTCTGCACATGAGCCTGCGCACGCTGCTATACATCTTTTGTCTTTTTGACTTTTACTGTGAGCCGTGTTTTGGTTTTGTCTCACTCACTCTCACAGGACGCTTGAAAACATGGCTCACAGTCAAAGTCATATTTTTTATAGCGTGCACAGGCTCATTGTAAACGAAATACGCGTATCTGTCAAGATAAGCAATAAAGGTAGTTGGAATTAAATGGAAATTACTAATCTTTCTTCTAATTTTCTAGTAACAGGTATTCCACTAAAAAAGCTCACACTCACCAGGATTAATCAAGGATACAAAGAGGGCCACACTTGGTCGGCTTTCACTTCGGACGTATCGGAACCCACATGCTTGAGCGAGTTGTGGAGGAAGGTTAAGTCTGTTCGTGGGAAGAAACGCCATGTGGAGAGGGTTATTAAGCTTGATACAGTATACATGAGTTTAGTTAGTTCCGTGAATATTGAGATTTTCAGCCCTCGGTTGGTTCATCTTCCATCGTAGTCACTCAACTACCTTTTAGCACGGCTGGTAGCAGGTCACTTTTTAGTGACTTGGTCACTATTTGAGTCTAGTCACTAAAATGTCACTATTTGCATTCAAAAGTCACTAAAGTCACCATTTTTCGTAAAATGGTCACTATTTTCGCACCGTCGATTGTAAAAAGTTTAAAAAAATCACTTGTACCTATTGTACAATAATGAACCAAATTAAGCGATCTGGCCACACTCTATAAAAGTCGAGAAATATACACCAAAAAATTGAATGCCCTGGCGAACACTGTCCTACCTCCACCTTAATTGAACTTGTCAAATGCAGAGCGCTGGTCGGTCATAGCACTCTAGATTAGCTCGAATGCAACGCACGTGGTCCTATATTACTCATCTTTCATTATTTTTCCAATTTTCTAGCTATTTCGTAATAATTTCTCATATTTTTATAATATAAACCTAGTGAACCCCATGACGAATCGAACGGGATAGGAGTAAAACACTTAAAACGTTTATTCAATATGCAAATAAAATGTCTATTGAAGAAACTACATAAATTAATCAAATCATCAAATCACAAAATATTTTTGATTAAAAGTGAGTGTACATCAAATTCACTTTTTATCAAAAATATTTTGTTAGATTTAATTGTTTCAAAAGCGGACTACTCTTTTGGTATCCAAATAGCCGAGAAAAGTAGAAACGAATTGTAATTCAGATAAAAGACTTATTTTCGGTTACTCACTTAGTAAGTCTGAATCTAGATTTGATTGTTCGTATCCCGACAGTCAAGTGAACTCAATTCGATCATAGGTGAAATCGGGATACAGTGCAATTCGACCGGTTTATAAAAGCTTTATGATTTCAAAGTTATATTAAAACTCGTACATTGAAATTTTTTATTTTTCCTAGGAAATTTCTGAGACAAATATTCTTAGTTTATGATACTGTAGTTTAAAAAAAATCATAATTCATCAATTATTTAAGTTTATTGTGACTTTGCTTGACTGCTGTTAAACCGAATATTCTTTGGCAAAGTTGTAAAACTTTTTAAGTGGAATTTGATCTTAAAATTTTTGATAATATTTATGAGCTATTGATAAGCATACTGATCTATTTCAATGCTATTTTCTAAGGTTTCTTCTAGTAGGAATAACCACTCTAATCTAATGTACGCTGATCTGAAAAGGTTGGTGCGAACCATCGTCGGTCCAGTTTGTGAGCCCAATGTGTGGCCGCGAATACTGAACTTCCAGAGGACATTTTGGACAATATTGAGAACATGCTACATCCGGAAAAAGTTTATGTTTTGGTGAAATTAAAGGAGATCGACAAACTCCACTTTTTCAACAATGCAAATAAGCATTGCGTTGCTGCTGGTAAGCACATAATCAAAAACTACAAGGTTCAGCCCCATTGGGTTGTTCGAAATAATGACGTAGGACTGCGATACTAAATGTATATCCCCCCCCCCCCTCCCCCCCTCCCCCCCCCCACCCCCCCCCCCCTCCCCCCCCCCCCCCCCCCCCCCCTCCCCCCCCCCTCTTCCCCCCCTCTCCCCCCCCCCCCCCCCCCCCCTTCTTCCTTCACAAACCCCCCCCCCCAAAGTTTTCATAAAGAAATACGTCAATTATATTCCAAATTTTGCCTATCCCCTTTGGCCATTTAGATGGTATAATGCATTTTTTTTTTTTTTTTACCTTTTTTTTTTTTATTTTAATAAGAAAATTTTTATTTTTTTTTTTTTTTAGATCAAAAAAAAACAAAAAAAAAAAAAAAAAATAAGAAATATTTTTTTGAGGTGTGGTGGGTCGGCCCAGCAGAACTTAATATCTACAGTTGTAACAGTAGCTTTATACGATATACACGCAGAAAAAAATACCGTTATAACAAACATATTCCAGCTAAATCCAAACATAAACTTAGTTTATTCTGGCCGCAAAAATAAACTTGTTTTAGTTCAAACACATTCTATGTTTAAAATCAAGTGACATCGATGTTTGAAATAAAAATCATGTTATGCTTATTTTAATCATATTAATTATAAGAACAAACGTACAAATTTTGGATTTTAATGGTTGCGTTCTAAATTTATTTTATTTATTCTATGGATCTTGGTTATCTTAATTCTGGATTTGGCTTGAATGCTAACAGATTCCAGGTTCAAGGAGTTTGCCCCTCTCCACTACTGGAATCGAGCAAATAACCTAGCAATAAATGTGACGATTGGCTCATGTTGCAAGCGTCGAAACTTTGCCTAGGCCTCAAGTTCTGGAGCAGGAAGTACACGCTCAAATTCACCTACTCGATGAATGTATTGTTGAAATAACAATGCCTTGAATTTGAGTCAAAAATTGTTATTTTACTTCGAAACAGGCTTTCTATTTACTTTGAACAATTCTTATGTTTCAAGTTGAGCATCGATATATTTAATTTAAATGGACGAAATTTGTATCGGTGTACAATGTTATGATATGTGTTCAAACATATTCAAAGTATGTCTTGGAAGACCAACTGACATTATGAGATAATCTGGGCATATTCTAAGCCAAACCTACTAACTTAACTTTGTATAGCCCATAAAGCTGTGGTTACAATTGTAGAGCTTAAGGTTTGAAGGACAGTTTGAATGACTTGAAACTAACAAGGTTATCCTTGATGTTTGTGGACGTTTCAGAATATTCATTGAATATGTTTGAATATTTATCGTAGCTTTGTATAGCCCAAAAGGCAACGGTTACTACCGTATATCTTAAGTTCTGAACTCAAGGTCAGTTTTTATGAAACTGAACATCCCGAGATAATCTGATAATGACTGGTGAGTTTACAGAAGCTTCATTTAATATTTTTGAATGCATTTCGTCATCTTTCATAAAATATAAACTTTATGACTAAATTCTGAACTCAAGGGCAGTTTTGCTTGCCTAGAACATCCCAAGAACATCCCATTATATCCGTTGACCTTCCAAAAGACTCACTTAATTTGGTCAAATACATATTGTTACTTTATTAAGTCCTACTATAATTCCAAACTTTAAATCTACAGCTGTAGATTTTAAGTTTTGAATTCCAGGAAAGTTTGGATAACCTAGAACATCCGAAGATTAACTCATAATGTCTGTTGTTCTTCCAAAATATTCAATGAATAGGTTTCAATAAACATCGTAGCTTTGCATAGTCCAGAAAGCTTTTGCTACAACTGTAGGTCATATGTTCTGATCTCAAGGATAGTTTGGATTACCTAGTAGTTGTCATATTGCTTTAAAATGTTTTTTGACTTTAAGAATGTTAATTGAATATGTTTGAATATTTATTGTTACTTTGTATTGCCTTAAATTGACTGTTACAACTGTAAATCTTAGATTTTGAACGCCAAAACAGTTTGGATAACCTAAACCATCCCAAGATTATCTTTTTGTGTACTTTTACGTTCGAAAATATTCACTGAATATACTTGAATACGTGACGTAACGATGTATAGCTAAAAAACTACAAGGTACAGCCCAAAGGGGTTGTGCGCAAAGATGACGTAGGACTACGCAGCAATCTAATTCCCAATTGATTTTAGTCAGTCGGGGAGCTACGCTTTCAATCCGCTCGGAAATATCATAGACGAAGCTGTTCATAATGCTTATCGCTTTTGATGAAACGACAGTATCGAGTTAAAATGCTTCAGCACCCGGTAGATGTGGTGGTATACGTTTTCTTTTTCCGAACTTTGCTACTGGAACTGCACATCCTGTTGATATGATCGACCACCTGGAGATCATTATCCTTATTGCGTTGCAGATGGTTGTGGTCTGTTTGGGAATTCAAAGTCCGATAGACGTCTAGGTCGAAAAAGTGCTAATGGAACGTTCGACCAGCTTTAGGAAGTAAATATGTAAGAAAATTCTATTGTAAACTCTTAGAAAGCATTTGGTGGCTCTTTATAATGATACGGCCTGGTTGTATTTTTTACGATGGCTGAGAGGGCCACTATCTTTAATGCGTAGAAGATACTTATGGATCTGTTGGTTCGTTGGTTGTTCAACGCGCTTTGCCATGTACTCCGGGACGCGGCGTTTAAAGCAATGCCATGTTCAGTCGGGTAATGGAAATTTCAAACAGCACCAGAGAAAAATTCAAACAAACTCTTTAATTGACAAATTGATTTGGTCGACCTGAAAAGGACGGATTTAGTTGACGGGGGAGAAACATGGTTCGCGATTGAACTTGGGCTTTCTTCTTGGTATTCTTGGTTCAGTTCCTCGTCGTTACGGGTGACCATCTGCAGGTGACGTGAGATAAATTTTGTCTAGTAGATGTCACGGGCGGCATTTCCCGCCAACTCGTAGGCTTCAGCAGCCATGTTTCTCGCAGCGAGGTTGACGGGAGTATCGGCACCAACAGCCAACTTAACCAACGCCTCTCTGGGCAACGACTGCTCGCCAGTGCACCCTCCAGAGTGCTTGCTACCGCCAACTGCGATCGTACAGCCACTGCACAGCTCCACGACTGTCGTAAGACTGAATCAAAATGTTCTGCTAAGAGCTATTGGGTAATGGCGTCGGATGCTAGTGCACGAAAGAAGGCGGTACCAACAAAGGCAATGTGATACAAATTGCATCAAAGGGGACGAGCTTAAGTTATTGTACCACAAACATTAGTTTTTAATAATAAAAGCTAGACGGATGATTTTCTTAACCGAAACATTTATAATTTGCTTACCACCGCCAGCAACTAATCCGCTATGCACAACTAGGAACTACAACGAACTCAACCACATGGTCGGTCTGAAGTGTTGCAGTTCGGTTCGACTAATCCGTTCTAGAATTTCGTTCATTGGTTGTTCAACGTTCTTTGACATTTACTCCGGGACGCGGCATTTAATGAATGCTACGTTCAGCCGGGGCGCGGTAATTGAAATAAATTTGAAACAGCACAAGAGAAAGTTTTAACCAAACAAACTCTTTATTTGGCAAACTGATTTGGTCGTCCTGAAAAGGACGGATTTAGTTGATGGGGGAGAAACATGGTTCGCGATTGAACTTGGGCTTTCTTCTTGGTATTCTTGGTTCAGCTACTCGTCGTTGCCGGTGGCCATCTTCAGGTGACGTGGGATAGTTGATTCTTATCTCGTTGTCAGGGGCGGCTTTTTCCTGCCAAATCGTAGGCTTCAGCAGCCATGTTTCTCGCAGCGAGGTTGACGGGAGCATCGGCAACAATAGCCAACTGCACCAACGCCTCTCTGGGCAACGACTCCTCGTCAGTGCTGCTGCCGGCTACGATCCAACTGCCGATCCTACTCTGCACAGCTCCACGGCCACCAAAAAACTAATTCAAAATGCGAAGGTGTACCCCTTATATAACATTCATGGCTGCTTAGGAGGCGTTCGTTACTTAAATATGAAGTCTGTGCTAGGAAAGTACTGTGTGTTTGGTAAATTTACTCTGAAAAATCGTCATTATAAGACATAACCTTATATTTGCGTTAATTTCAATAGTTGAATGTTATAAATCAATAGATTTAAATATTGTAATCGAAGCGTAGAACCATCCCGATCGATTGGGGCAAACATTTCGGAAATGGATCTTGAAATGACTTAGTTATTAACGTTCAAAACCTATATATTTTTCCTGACGCTTCAAATTTTCACAATTCGAACGTGTACCCGAGTATTGAACACAGACGTAGTCCTACGTCAAAACCTACTGTTACTACCGTCGATTTCAAGTTCTGAACTCCAGGCCGGTTTGGATTACCTAGAAGATCTCAAAGTTATAAAATAATGATTGTTGACCTTCCAAAAGATTTATTGAATATGTTTGAATAAATATGATCATCATATATAGCTCAAAAACTACTGTTACAACTGTAGATCTTATGTTTTGAACTTAAGGACAGTTTGGAGTACCTAGAATATCCCAAGATTGTCGCATTATGTATGTTGGCCTTCCACACTATTCAATCAATATTTTTAAATGGATACTGTCCCTTTGCACACATGATGTTTTTTTTACGTTCAAAAATATTCACTGAATATGGTTGAATACGTAGCGTAACTTTGTATAGCCCAAAAATCTATAGTTACTACTGTAGATCTTAAGTTCTGAACTCAAGGACAGTTTGGATGACCTAGAACATCATTAAGTTATCAAATAATGACTGTTGACCTTCCAAAAGGTTCATTCAATATGTTTGAATGCATATCGTAACCTTATATAGCCCTATAAGCTACTATTACAACTGTAGATCTTTGGTTTTGAACTCAAGTACATTTTGGATGACCTAGAACATCCCAGAAAGATACAAAAATATTAAACGTTTATCAACGAGAATTTAATAATACGTATGCATATGTACAATATTCTAAAACAACGCTTTACACTATTAATAAGGCATTTATTTTTTCTTCCTGAACTTCTTCATATTCAGGATGTTCTAGGTCGTCAATTTGGCCTTAAAATTAAATGTTTTTTTTTTTAATATTTTTCAGCTAGAAAAATTGATGGAAAACAAATTTGCCGAGGACAGTGTACACCTTTATTCAGTCTGTGTGATTTTATACAGCCATTATCCTTTTGGGGTCATATTTGACTCCTTAGGCCTGAAGGAGATAATATACTTTTTAAGGCAAGGGGTAACATTTATGAATTTTTCAATAGTATGTGGCCCGAAATCAATACTGTTCTCTATTGAAATTGATGCGTAGAAATACTTTCGATCGATTGGTGTAAACATTTTGAAAATCTTTTGAGAAATTACTGAGATATTAATGCTCAAAACCTGACCACTTTTCGTGACGGTCGCAATGCGATTGTTTTTAAAAATTGTACCCCAGTATAGAAAACAATGCCTTAACCCACCAGCCGTTGCATCCGGTGAAAGCTCCAAGTATGTTGTGATAATCGCCAAGTTATTTCCTGTGCAGGTCAATGATCTTCTTATTGACGAATAGAACTTGTTAAAATGCTAGGGGCTGACCTTGAGTACATTTTGGCAAACGGAGGTGATCACTAACTGGGCTCTCCCTTAGCTCAGTCTGTAAAGGCGCGGCTACAAAGCAACACCATGCTGGAGGTGGCTGGGTTCGATTCCCGGTCTGGTCTAGGAGTTTTTCGTTAAGGAAAATTTCTCGACTCCCTGGGCATAGCGTATGATTGTACTTGCCACACAATCATACTAATGCAAAAATGGTACCTGGCATCGAAAGCTCTCAATTAATAACTGTTGAAGTGCACTTAGAACACTAAGTTGAGAGCAAGCAATAAGCTTGAAACGCTAAGTAGAAGAAGGTGATCACTAAGCTCATTTTACTGTACTTATACAACAAATGTATAAAAGATTTAAAAAATACTAAAATTTGGTAATCACTTTTCAGTGACTATTTGGTCATTATTTGGTCACTATTTTCATTATTTTAGTCACTATTATTTATCCATAAATTCGCTACCAGCCCTGTTTTGGGTATTTTCGTAACTTGTCCGGGGGTAAGATTCGAACTCGTGACTTGGCGTGAGAGGTATGGATGCTAACCTCGACGCCGGGGTCGAATCTCATCGCTCAGGCATTTGCCGATCAATTTGCCAAGGTGTCGACAAACAGCAATCACAGGGACGAGTTTCTTTGTGTCAACTTGCCTTCCTGAATCCATGCTTCGCAGGCACGTAATGGTAAATTGTACCAAGTTCGTGGATACGGATCGTTTCGGGTAAAAGCCGTGTTGCTCTGTATCGATAACTGTTTACAACATGCAAGCAGGGAATCTTTCACAATTATCTCCAATAACCTGGAGCATGCGCACAAGGAGGTAATTCCACCGTAATTGGCAACATCCCGTTTGTCTCCTTTCTTGTGAATTGGAAACAAGTAAGAGAATTTCCATCGTGTGGGAAACTGCCTTTGCTGAGCCGAAAGATTGAACAGCATTGCTAGCGGAAAGCTAAGAATATCTGCACAATACTTCAGAACGGATGACGGAATGCCGTCAGGACCGGTGGCGTACGATAGTTTTGATTTACGCGTTGTGGCTTGCAACATGTGCGGTGTGAAATGAGGAATATCGAAGTTGAACACATCACGTGGCACCGCAGGAGTCGCTTCGTTCACTTGCACCGCCTAAGCGGAGAAGTTGTGAAAAACTTGTTCTAAGTGTCGTGCAAACAGGTTACACTTCTTGCGTTCATTGCTGACCGTATTGTTGGCTAGAAACATTGAACTGGGTAATCCGGATTCCTTCCGTTTGGTATTCACAAACTACCAAAAACGTTTGGGGTTGGAGCGAAGATTTGCTTCCGTGCATTTCACGTAACGATTGTTGAGAAAATGGCTATATTGACAATAGCGGCGGCTAGCTTGGTTAAACAGTCGTTTGTAGTGCAATGACCGAGAGTTACTGTACCTTCGAATAGCAGCGGATCGAATTCGCTTGAACGAGAATAGGCGGGGGTTGGACCAAGGAGGGATTTGCGGAGGTCGTCGTACTGGATCAGCACGGAAAATTGCATCCTCGGCTGCGGCGCTGAACTGTTCCACAGCAACATGGACATCAGTGGTCGATTCAATGAAATTCCAGTCAATTTCCGAAAGCACATGGCCTAATAAAGCGTAATCAGCGCGGCGAAAGTCAAGAGCAAGATGCTTAAGGTCTGTATCCGCAATAATCCGGACACCTCAAAACATGAATAAAACATAAATTTCGCATTATATTTCCGTCGTAGTTTATTTCAGATTCATGGATGTGTTTTAACAATTCGTGAAGACAAAACATAGTTATTCGGTATTTGCATAAAATTTTCGAACTTTGCGCTTAACTCTGTCCATTAGGGTTTGTACAGACTCTTCAGAAATCGTAGAAGCCATCTTTGTCCAAATTTGCTGGAAGTGTTTGATGTCTTTGATTCCTTGCTTCTTTCCAGAAAGCTTCCGCTTCATCAGAGCCCAATATCTCTCGATTGGTCGTAGCTCTGGGCAATTTGGCGGGTTTGAGGTTTTTGGTACAATGTTCACTTGATTTGCTTGGTACCACTCCATCACAGTTTTAGCATAGTGGCATGATGCCAAATCGGACCAGAACAAAGGTTTTTCTTTGTGACTTTTGATGAAGGGTAGCAATCGCTTCTGCAGACACTCTTTCTGATAGATCTCCTTGTTGATTGTGCCTGTAGTGACGAAAGATTTACTCTTTTTGCCACACGTGCAAATTGCTTGCCACACAAGGTATTTTTTTGGGAAATTTCGATGCCTTCTTCGTTCTGAAATGCTCAACTGTAGCATTTCTGGCCATAGCAGAATAAAAAGCCAGCCCTGGAAGCTGCTTGAAATCCTCCAGGACATAAGTTTCATCGTCCATAACAACGCATGAAAACTTCGTCAAATATTCGCAGTACAAACGTCGAGCCCGTGATTTTGCTGCCAAGTTCTGTTTGTCGTTGCGATTTGAAACTGTTTTTACTTTATACGACTTAAGTCCCAAACGTTGTTTTGATTTTTGGACAAAACCAGGCGAAATCCCTATTTTACGAGCCACCGTTCGAATGGAGAGATTTGGGTTTTTCGTTAATATCCTTTTCACCTTTCGGTCCATGACAGGATCAGCGCATCCAATGTTTATGTCACTTCTCGGTTTCCTCTCCACCGTCAAACGTTCCGAAAATGATTTGATCGTGAACAGTGGATTTAGGCAAATCCAATGTTTTTGCGAGGTCCCATATTGACAAGTCAGGATTTGCCATACGCCCGTACAAAATTCGCTCGCGCACTTGTTTTTCTTTCGTCGCCATCTTGAATACTAAACATGAAATGTAAACATCAATCATAGTCTTTTTCATCATAGATTCTCAGCTATACCACAGTGAAATTCATTCCTACGTGCAATATTTCAAAAGTTACAATGATTTGAAGGTGTTCGGATTAATTTGGATACAGACTTTACATGTCGGTACATATTCAATAGACAATATCAACCAATACAACAAGGGCGGGATGATCGGCATCAAGATCGATCAGGGCCTCGTTTGGCAAAGAAATTGTAGAACTTGATAGCGCAGACTCGATCACCAGGACAAGATCCAGCAAGCGATCATTCCTGTTCAAATGAGTGTTGATAGTTGGAAAAAGCCCGTGCAAGTCGAATCCATCCAGGAGGGCACAGCAGGCTGTGGGCATATGTGATAGTAGTGGATCGATGGATGGTGTACCACTATCGGGAAAGCGCCACTGCAAACCAGCTTGGTTAGAGTCTCCAAACAGAAAAGCGCGAGAGCGGGGGCTCTGTTGAGACAAGACCGAACCTATCGATTCCACAAGCTTACAGATGATCGAGCAGTCGGAGGCAAGTAAACTACTCCGACACTGAATGTGTTATGTGGGATTTCGACTACAACCCACAGCTGTTCGAGTTGACTGGAAATAGGCGCTGGATTAAGGTAGCCGGTTAGTTTCCTTAAAACGGCAATCAGGACTCCTCCACCACGCGATTTACAGCTGTTCATGTGGGACCGATCAGTTCTGAAGACGGTATAGAGCGATCCAAAATGCGTTGAATAGATCCGTTGATCCAGCCATGTTTCTTTCAGCGCGATCAAATCGTACTCTTCCTCCGAAACCGACAAAAAGAACGTGTCGATTTTGGTCCTCAGTCCACGTACGTTTTGATAATTCGGAGCCTTGAATCCGGAGGATGGATCTGGGAGAGCCTGGAGTTGCAGGTCGGAAACCCCCGTCACCATCACCAACTGCAGGGCCGGGACGGCGGCGATAAAGGTTGGTGTGAGCAGGAAGCGCGACTGATATGGCTCGACCAGCTGTGTTGTCAAGCTGGTGATCCATCGATTGCATCGAACAACGGGTGGCAGTTGGTCCTGAAGCGAGCGATCTTCCAGGCGTTGAAGCAGAATATGCGTGGTCAGTGTAATGAGCGTCGTCCGAGAAGAGCTGGAATTGTCGAGTTCCACTGAGAACGGGTGCAGTATCTTTGTTTGTTCGGATGTACATATACTGGTCAATAATTTACCCGAACGAGCTGAGTTGTCAAACTGGTGATCCATCGATTGCATCGAACAACGAGTGGCGATTGGTCCTGAATATTCTGACAGTAATAGCAAAACTTAGACACAACCATTTTCGATTTGGATGAAACTTTGCGCATTTCTTCGGTATGATTAAAGATCACCTTTTCACTGGTCTAGATAGCCTTGCGAAACAAGACTAAACTTTTGAAAAGGGCTCTATTGTTGATCCAGAATATGTGTTTTATTATTTAATTTTTTTTAAAACATTATAGTTCAAAATCCGTCAGTTGCATTAAGATTGTGTATGAGAAAGAGTTGTTTCGTACGCATGATATTGTTTGAATCATTAGGCACAGTGAAAATGAAACAAAATCTTATAAATTTCGAATTGATTTGTTTTTACCCTTCTTACACCAAAAGAAGGGTATTAAGATCGCTTGAAAATTCGACTTTTTATCCGAGGCCCAGAGGACCGAGTGTCATATACCATTCGACTCAGCTCGACGAACTGAGCACATGTCTGTGTGTATGTATGTGTGTGTGTGTGTGTGTGTGTGTGTGTGTGTGTGTGTGCGTTACAAATAATGTCACATCGGTTTCTCAGCCATTTGTGAACCGATTTCAGTTCTGTTGACGGCAAATGAAAGCTACAACATTCCCATAGAACGCTATTGATTTTTTTTTATTCGGACATTTCGTTACGAAGATATCAACGAAACAGTACTTGACGGCCTATTATAATAGTAATCAAACAGTTTAGTCTCCGATTACATACTGAGCTATTTGTGTACCGATTTTAGTTTTGTTAGCGCCAAATTAAACTTATAAAATTTTTAAATAATTGATCAAAATTTCATTAGGATTGGATAATCCTTCATGGAGATATGACCAAAACAATACCTGAGAGCATATAATTGCACATAATTCGTTGCAGTTCAAAACCGGAAAACACAATTCGCACTAATCGATCCTGTTTGCATTCTATAGTGTCGCATCTGTTACGTTTTATGACGCATGAGATAGTCAGAACTGACGGTTAAAAATTGTCTAATACTTCATTTTATATATTGAATATTTGAAACATAGTATATTTCTACAACTTCTCTTTTTACCCTTCTTACACCAAAAGAAGGGTATTAAGATCGCTTGAAAATTCGACTTTTTATCCGATGCCCAGAGGGCCGAGTGTCATATACCATTCGACTCAGCTCGACGAACTGAGCACATGTCTGTGTGTATGTGTGTGTGTGTGTGTGTGTGTGTGTGTGTGTGTGTGTGTGTGTGTGTGTGTGTGTGTGTGTGTGTGTGTGTGTGTGTGTGTGTGTGTGTGTGTGTGTGTGTGTGTGTGTGTGTGTGTGTGTGTGTGTGTGTGTGTGTTACAAATAATGT
This sequence comes from Aedes koreicus, assembly GCA_024533555.2. NCBI lineage: Eukaryota > Metazoa > Arthropoda > Insecta > Diptera > Culicidae > Aedes > Aedes koreicus. The sequence goes on along the minus strand of JAHHFK020002048.1, from coordinate 304,194 downwards.
CACATCGGTTTCTCAGCCATTTGTGAACCGATTTCAGTTCTGTTGACGGCAAATGAAAGCTACAACATTCCCATAGAACGCTATTGATTTTTTTTTTATTCGGACATTTCGTTACGAAGATATCAACGAAACAGTACTTGACGGCCTATTATAATAGTAATCAAACAGTTTAGTCTCCGATTACATACTGAGCTATTTGTGTACTGATTTTAGTTTTGTTAGCGCCAAATTAAACTGATAAAATTTTTAAATAACTGATCAAAATTTCATTAGGATTGGATAATCCTTCATGGAGATATGACCAAAACAATACCTGAGAGCACATAATTGTGAGATGAAAATATACTCGTTGCAGTTCAAAACCGAACAAGACCACTCACCCCAATCGATGCCGCTTGTATTCTATTGTTCTGCATCTGGTGCATTGTATAGCACATACAGCGGACTAGCCACACTATGCGACTCTATAGAATTAGAGTACGATCGGTTGGCTCGAGTGGTCCGGTTTTGAACTGCAACGAGTATATTCGAAAATTACACAGAGTCTCCATTCACTATAACTATACAATTTTCAACGAACATGTACTTGTTAAGCATCTTGAATCCATATCGATAATCAAAATGGACGCTTAGGATTGTGTAATAATTCATTCTATGGACTGATTATATGGAATTTCTAATATATATGTATTTTTTCCTTTTATATACCTAATATAAACAGGTCGTTAAAGACTATTAATGGCAATATTTTAATCATATCGATGAACAATACCTTCAGGATTGACAAATAATTCATTTTAAAAACAGAATGTATGACATATCGAATATTCCTGGTTTTTCCTGAAATTTCTGATGAAAATATGTATACAGTACCATATTGGCCACATTTGAGTTCGTAATTCTGGTGAAGTGTAAGAAGGGTTCAGTCTCACCATCGGTGGATTAATTCAGGTTTTTATTTATTTGAAAGAGATATGTAAGTAACAACTTGAAACAATGTCAATCATAGATCACACTTACAATTTGCCAAAATGTCGAGGCCGTACACGGTTCCAAAACGCACGACATGTTCTAATCACATAGTCAGGGTCCATCTGTCTCCAGGTACGGGTCTAATAAACAAATTCTTTCCCCGCTCCCATCCGCTCAATTTCGGCTATCGTCTCATCTAGAATCGAGTGGGCATCGTCTTCATTATCGATCACTGCCCGATCGGCAAGGATTCCCAGCTGCAACCGTCCACCATAAGTGAGTAGCGTTAGACCGACGGCCGTTTGACCAATGTTCGGTATCCAGAAGCTGAGGTTCTTCAGTTCATGACCGTTGATGCACGGTTTTTGCTGTGGTCCTGGAAGGTTCGATATCGCCAAGGTACTGTGTGCGCTTGTCAGGATCTTACGCAGGATTGGATCTGGGAACAGGCAGGCCACTGTCGACATGATCCAGTAGTTGATCTGAGGAAGTTTGACAAAATTAGCGAATCAAATCAAAAGGAGCTCACCATCACTTACCAAGTAATCTGGCGAAGACCTCAAAGCATCCGAGTGCTGCTTCACATCACTCAGGCGATTAAGCAGTCTTTGCATGCGATTGGGTTCCTGAAGATCGACCCCCGAAGCGATTGGTAAAGTTTGAAGTGCCACTGAGAAGCGATTATGCAGTTTTAATTGATGTGCTGAAAATTTAAACAGTCGATAATTCAGTCTAACATTCTTAAATTAAAACCTTACATTCTCTTTCAATTCGAGTCGGTAGAACAACGGTGATATTATTCGGGATTTCATTGGATTTCTGTTCGAAATATTTTTGCAGACTGCTGGACAGGGCCGTCAAGAAAGCGTCGGAGAACCGAGCCCCTGGCACTTGCTGTTTCGTTCGTTTGATAATTTCCACCCATCGTGTTCCGCTCGTTTCCTCCTCGTGAATCCAGCTGACCACTTTTCGGTTCGAAAGCTCACTTGCGTGGATGCAATTATGGTCGACCTTTCGCTGAACCACCTCGTGGAAGAATGCCGGAGCGGTAAAAATGGTCCAAATAAGGCGTAGATGTTTCTGTTTCCATTCGTATATTTCGCGGGGAGAGGGGAATTTTTCGATCAACTTCGCAACGAGGCTTTTCCTCGGTATCGCAAGTAGTGATTTTTCCATGAGAATGTGCTCGATGTTCATCATTTTGAAATTGGAGAGCCGCTTCCAACGGGAGGGTATTTCCTTGTCGACGATTCCTTCCAGCAAAAGGCGGAGCAGAGCGACACCATCTCCCAGGGAATGGTGCACTCGGAAAATGATCTGAAATGGACCATTTAAATAAAAATTAGGTATGGTGCGTTTTTCGGTAAAACGTAAACATATTGCGTTGCTGAATTGTAGGACCTATAGATTAAGTGCTATCCGAGTGCTGTTGGCTAATTAGATTAGCCATTGAATGGCCATCAACTAATGTTTGTATGGATCGTCACACTTTCCAAACCCCCCGAAAGGTATTTTTCCTAACGCATGCAAAAATTTCCAAAATACAAACCGGATATCTCAGCATGTTGCGCTGCTTATCCAGCAGCGGTTGTCTGCCGACCAGGATTTCCCACGACGAGCTATGTTCGTCGGGCAAATGTCGATTGTTGATGTCACTCATGATGCAGCGTAGCTTACGCTCGTCAATGTACTGCTCACCCTGGCCAAGTGGAACATACTCCAAGTAGCGGATGTAGTCCTCAATGGTCAGCTCCGATAGGTCACTCCACCAGTAGTAACCGAGTTCTAGGTTTCGCTTCCAGAACATTTTCGGATGAGCTTGATACGATCGCATCAATCGAGAGGATATGCGTTTCCTCAGCACCAGTAACAATTCGGCGCAGGTTGAATTATCTTTCGTAGCTTGCGGTCTTACGGGTTCTTCAATGTACGCCATGATGTTGATCATGCCACGTGAGTTATCCCGCTCGATGGCCCACACTACGTCTACACCGTCCAGAAGCCCCTTGAAATGTGAGCCATGGCGCCGTTTCAAAACACATGCTACCACCATTCGATAGCACTTGAAACCGTTAAATATGGAGAAAAGAAATGGAAATAGAACAGCAAACTCGAGAAATGTGATTATGATGAATATAAATCGTCGCAAATCAGCCAACGTGAGGTTTTTGAAGCTTTTGTACACGCTGGATTCGACCAGTTCGTCCTTCATCCGATGGAACTTATGTCGAAGAAAGAGGGTCAACAACACTCCGGTTACGAGTCCCAGTTGGGCCGAAGAGAGCATTTTTCCAACAGATCTACAAACAGATAATTCAACACTGTATCTCACTGATTTTCAATTGATTAGCACAATTTTATTTTTCATTACACCAATTCACTTCCTGCGGCTGCAGCCTCGTCTTCTTTCAGCTTCATAAGAGGACCGATAGGATTGCTAAGGTTGCTTCCTCGTGATACTGCTTCCCAAAATGAACCCTGTTCTGAGGCCCATTGGAACCAGGTAGGGGTGGTGGTATTCGGTGCGATAGTCATGATTACTTTTTGAAGTAGAATATAGTTTGACGCTCGGAAAAAGTTTGTCGGTTCAGGAATATATATATTGAAATTGTATTGTTACTTTTCAGTTAAATTGCGTTAGCGAAATGAGGCTTCGCGAATGTGGACATTTGCTTTTATACTCAGTTCAAATGACGGTGTCGTTCGTTGGCCGTACTAATAATGTTCACTTTAAAAGTTATATGAATTTTCTTGCTGTAGGGATGTCCCTAAAATCGAAAAATTCTTTTTCAACCATTTGCCAGGTTTTAAACATGATGGATATTTGTATTCTTTCGCCACATTTTATTTTATTCTGAATGTAAATTTGAGCATCCGTTGTCAAAATAAAAACATGCTTACCATAATGCACTCTATACTATGTAGCTTCCGACTTGCACAGCAGTTATAATTGTTTTCATTTTTCCTCCACTTCATACGAACAGAACATGTTCTCGGCATACATTCCTAGACTTATGTATTAATATTATTGTCTACTGTAAGGAAACCTTATCAGCGCTGTCTTTTTCGTCTGGAAGTACCGTGTTCTCAGCGCCGTGATTTGAAGTGCACATACGGACGCTACTTTGCCATGTACATGATGAGTACCGTACACCTGATACTTAGTTAAAAGTTTAATTGAAAACTACATTTATTTTTTGACATAAGAATTGTACTAGTTGATCACCAGTTTCCCAATTTCATTCACGTGTAATTATATTCAAAATAGGTTTTTAAATTTTTCGACAAGCCATATGTGCAGATTTCAATACTCTATGATAATTATTGAAAGATGACAGATTGCTGCACTTAGCGACAAGGTTGGTGACCTGTAATTACTTTTATTGGAAGATCCTAGGTCAACAGGCTGCTCAATTTTACTCTGATTTATTACAAATGGCATATTGCTGATAATGCGAAGATGCTTCTATAAGGTACATTAACATGTTAACAATTTTTTAGATTTCGGTTATGCAAAGAGCAACAATATTCACATGATACTGAGAAAACTAATCTTTATTCGACTTGAATCAATTTGCAGTAGTAGTGATAAGGTCATTATTTTTACGCCAATACCCCTGATAATTTATAAAGCGGTGCAATTTATTAGGTTCAATGTCAGCTTGCTTTCAATTAATGTATCATGAGTAGTTTTTTTAGTGGTTGGATATTATTCTACTCATCACACGAATGCAGTCACGACTTACGTGCAGGTCCCTGAATCAAGCTTTCGATGAAACAATAGGAATGATGGAATGTTACAGCTGTCCCAAATTTCCAATGTTCCAACCTTGTGCCGAACTAGAAAACTCTGACGTACTAAATGGTAAAGTTCATCATTTAAAATTTGTGCTTCATGCAAATTGCCTTCCTGTGCCCCCACATTTGCGAGCGAGTTTGCTCTCTGATTGCTTGGGATTGAAGATATGAAGGAACCCATACAAAGGTGATCGAATATAATTTTTCGACCACCACATTCATCTGTTCCCTTAGTTTTGAAAAAAAAAAAACAAAATTAGATGAGTGTATGTAAGGGTTCATCGACCAACGAGCCTAAATTTAACGACACTGTCCGAGAAGATGAAATAATGGTCTGCGAGCATGTTGGAAATCATCCCCGAAGTTAATTGCTGCCAGCTCAGCAACATAAATAGAACAGGGTTCCTGAAGTTTATGGAACGAAGTTGTTTTAGAATTCGATGAGATGCTTGTTACAAGGAAAAATCATAATGAATTGAGGAACTGCTATAGGTAAAGTGAGAAAGGTCTGGAGTAAAGGGTGTCCACAGTTAAATTGCATTACTATCAATAAGCTGTAACATTTCGCCCTTTGGGTTGATTTCAGCGAAATTTTGGGTGAAATGTGTATTGTTTACACTGCGTGAGTTTCATTGTGAAATGTGTCGTAGTTTCGAAAATGGAGTCGAAGGAACAGTAAGTGCGCGAGAACAGTTTCCACACGCACCTCGACAACCCACTTCTTTCGCACCGAGCCATCGGAAAGATGTTGAAAATTCACCAGTCTACAGTGTCTCGAGTCATAAAATGTTTCGGGAAACGTTTAACTGTCGATCAGAAGAAGTTGAGTGGTAGAAAAAATGTTCCGTACTGTGTGAAAGATCACAAACGAGTGTTTGCTGCCTTTAAACGCAAACCTGACTGTTCCGTTCGGGATGTCGCGAAAAAGCTGCACTTGACCAAAAGTTTCGTGCAGAAAGCCCAGAAATAAGCCGGGTTCCGTTCATTCAAAGTTCAGAAAGCTTCAAACCGCAATGAAAAACAGAATAGGATAGCTAAAACACGTGCGCGTAAGCTCTTCACACAAATGTTGACGAAACCACACTGCTGCATCATGGACGATCAAACACACGTAAAAGCGGACTTTAAACAAATTCCCGGCAATCAGTATGTGACTGTGAAAGACAAGTTCGATGTTGAACTGGGGAACTTTGACAACAGCAAGTGTCAAAGTTCCCCAGGGGATTTGTTCGTGTGGTAAACGGAGCAAGCCTTTCGTGACAACTTCAACTGTAAATGGGCATGTATACATGAATGAATGCCTGAAAAAACGACTGCTTCCGTTTCTCAAAACACATAGCGTTCCTACAATTTATTGGCCGGACCTAGCCTCTTGTCACTACTCCAAGGATGTTCTGGAGTGGTACGAACTGTGGACCACTGTGGATTTAACTGTGGACACCCTGTTTAGGGCAACGGTTGAAATTTGGATCCCTAGAGGAAATAAGTTGCAGTTTTTGTCGATAAAAACGGTAATTTTTATTTTTCTACTTTTAACGGTACATCACTGTTTGGTAAAGGGATTATTCACATATTACGTATTGCAAAAAATGGCCATTTTAACCCCCCCCCCCCTTCCATACGTAACGAAACTTTGTATGTTAATCGTCATTTTTTGTATGGACCGTAATACCTCTCCTCTTGATACCGTACATCTCTATGCTCTCTATGCTCTATGCTCTCGTACGTAGTATGTGGACCATCCCAAATGATCTCTCCCTTCTTTCAATTTCTTATATTGTTTAGGTTGTCACCTATAAACTACAGAGTCTTATTCCCAAATTTGTGAACCATAATGGGGTATGAAACTGGTAGTATGTATGTATGTATGTATGTATGGTATGTATGGTAGCCACCATCCCCTCAAGCGCTTAGCTTGGATGCAGCTCCACTTACTAGCAAGATCAAATTGAGCTACTGATTTATAGTCACAGTAGCGCTCTATGAAGGCCAAAAACGGTGGGCTGGACCCCTAAACATATTATATTAAGAATATTGTATTTTTTTATTATAAAAATATTATTTAAAAATAAAAAAAAATCCCCCCCAAAACCAACATTCCACCAAACGAACCCCCCAATTCGCAATACTTATCAAGAATTCTACAGGATGGCTTGTTAAGAAGGGCGCGTCACTCTTACTGAACCAGTTGGAGTAACGTTTGCATTAAAAAATGGACTTTTTTTCGGATGGTGATAAAAATAAAGCTTAGACACATAATTGCTTTTGATAAATTTCCCATGGAAGGTAATTATTTAAAGTTACTTGCAAACAAATTCTACACCCTTGCGAGCAGCCTTCCGGCAGTTAACCGGAACATTCGCCATGGCGGCCGAAAACATGCGTGTAGGCATGTTTTTGAGTTCTTTCTTCGTTTTATTTATCAATTCCTCCTCAGTTTTCGCGACAAATTTGTTGGAGTAGATCTTACGCTTCGGGCTGGCCCAGAAATTCTCGATGGGACGCAGCTCGGGGATGTTGAGCGGGTTCGCCGACTTGGGTACCACATCGATATTCAGCCGCCCCATCTCCTCCAATGATCGCTTCGAGTAGTGGGCCGACGCCAGATCCGGCCAGAACACTTCGCCCTGGCATTTCTTGATGAAGGACGCAACTTCCGGCAGGCATTTCGTACTATAAATTTCCCCGATCATGGCCAGTCTGGAGCGAAAGAAGAGCGGCTTTGACATCCCCTTCTCGCTGATTGTCAGCCACAGCAGCACCTTCTTGGTGTGTGAAATGAACTTCAGCTCGGAGCTCATTTCCTTCATGGGGGAAGTAAAATACGAAGTGTCCTGCCAGTCGTTGCCATTCAGGGTGAAATAGGCCTCGTCGTCCATCACCGTGATTCGCCGGGAACATCGAGTTGACCATCTTATTCAGCCGCTGCCGTCGCGTCATTGCCTGCAGCTCCGAAACCAGTGGACGCGACTTCCGCTTCCTGACATGTATGTTCATGTTCACCAGGTACTTTTCACTGTTTGGCCGGTTGAACCAAGCGGGCCAAGCGTACGCAGCGATGTAGCCACTTTTCCCGCCGGCCGTCCGGAACCGGGCTTTCTTTCGATGCTCTGATTATTGTCTAATAGTGCCAAGTATTGTAGATGCCGGAACGGGCATATCCGGCGTCCACAAAGTGCCGCACGATGTCCGTTTTCGACGCGGCGGGGTGCCATTCTTTGAACGCGCACACTTATGAACGGAGTTGCTTCATTGTTTTTGGCATCACGGTTAGAGTTCGACTGATAGAGCTGTCAAATTTTGTCTGCTGACTTATGGGTTACTATGATTGATGCTGCATGGGTAGTTTTGTCAGTGCAAGAAGGTAAACCCATGAAAAATCGGCAATTTTTGTAAATGCAAACGTTAGAATTCGCAGCATCATAATCGAAATAAAATAATAAATAATATGTAATAATATGCAATATATGTAGTTCTTATCAGGGCAATGAAATATTCAAGATGCTAATTGCTATTGGGGCCACACACAAAGTGTAATGGTGGTTTTTCATTGGAAAAACAAGGTGGTTATCCTATACAAAAATCCAACATGACTGTAAAATGAATATATCGAGACATTACAGGGGGAAAATCGAAAGTTTTTAAAATCGTTTTTTTTTCATTCCAGAACATGTCTAGAATTGTTTAATCTTGTTGTCAGAATCGGACGGGTATTGTAAAATACTTTGCGTGAGAGTAGAGAGGATAATCCACCCGTCATTCAGGCGTATTGTCACATTGTGAGGGCTTCATTCCCGCTCCATCTGATGGAACATGAAAATGACCCTATTCTACTGGTTGTAATGTCCCTTAAGTGTCCGCTAATGTTAATTGTTCAGTATGTGCAACCACTGGTTGGAGACGATGTAATTCTCTCTCTCTCTCTCTCTCTCTCTCTCTCTCTCTCTCTCTCTTTCACTCTCTCTCTCTCTTTCGCTCTAAAAAAAACTCGCGCTCCCCTATTTGAAATCCTGGCTACGCCTATGCTCTATCTGGACTTGAAAGTTCACGGAAAATTAATTTTGTTCTCAATTTAACTTCAAAAGTTTATATAAACTACTTTTAGTACTCAGCCTGATCATGAAAATTTACGAAAAATAAATTTAGTACTCAATCTGAACTTGAAAGTTCACGGAATGTTAATTTAGCACTCAATCTGTATGTTAAAGTATGATGTGTATGATGTGTAAGATATGTACTACCACCCATTGTAGCACGGAAACTAAGTCCGACAGCAATGGGCTCTCCCCTCTGTTAGACTTGATCAAGCTTTAATAACCACTGATTATCCTCATCATGCCGTTGTATGAAGGGCCAAACAGGGGTTGGGTGGATCGATATGCAACATCACGGTATACGTGTCCACAGGGATATAGAGAATCTCCTTCCAACAACAAGACTGAACAATTGGTCAAAAGAGCAAGCTATCTAACATGAGGATGCCCCAATGGGCGGGGAGAAGAGCCCGCCCTCTATTCACAAACTGTTAGCAATGGGGAGTTGGCATTCCCACTCTCCTCATCCGGAGTGCTTCAATCGGGTGCCCTGATGGTCCCTTCCATTCCCATGAAATATTTATATAATGGTGTATATATTTATGTAAATGAAAAATACTACAAGCATTCGTATCTGTAATATATGATCTTCATTCGGTTGATCCTGAAATGCAAGAAATGTTGTAAAATTATAAAGTGTAGCGTTCTGTGGTTCACGCTTAAGCACGTTTTCGTTCGTTTTCAGCGATAGCAGCATTTCATCAAAATCTTGATTTTAGGTATCCTGAAAAAGTTTATTAAATCTATTGAAATTTTACAAAACTAACATTTATACATTTTAATTTACTGTTGCCACGGTCACAATTTTCTACTTGATGATGATTTTATAACAGCACTCTGCTTTTATTTTTGCTGACCTAATAGTTATTGCTACCGAGTTAGAAATGGGAAGATTTAACTGGAAGGGAGTTAAAGATAAATGGGCAAAAAAACAATAAGTAATATTTAAATCATCTATAAAGTAAAATCAATAAAACAATATTGCCAAATATAATGATGGTGTAAGTTATGATGAAGTAATGACAAAGAATGAAATGTAAAATCAAACACTAGTCAAATGGCACACAGCGAATCAGATCAGCTCAGAATTGGTAAAAAGTCCATTTGCAAACCGGAAAGGAATAATACATTCTTCAATAAGTGCAAAAGCCTACCACAGATTCCGTAATTTTCAAAAGCCTACCACAGCAGTAATTTTCTGCGTTTTATACAGGACATATATGCAACGCTAGATGTCATAAATTGAAGGTATGTTTCGTGTTTAAGCTTGATACCGCCTTAATCAGGTTTGTTGTATGAAAATGTGAAGGTAATATGATGGAAATAATACGATGATGTAAAGAAATACTACATAATGTACATATAATAATAATTCGGTGCCGCTATTTGCCTCTTCAGCTGCGATGTTAGATGATTGAAACTCTAAAATAGAGAAAATTCCAATGTGATATTATGAAATAAAGTTGATCACCTGGCAGCCTAGCAAAATAGCAAAGAAAATTTAAGCAAACAATTATGTGAAATAAATTTCATATGGGTATGATTGCTGCCCAAAAACGGAAACTCATAAAATCCAAAACGAAAAAAAAATAATAAAAATAAATGATAGGAAATTCTTCGATAAATCTTTTTTCCTACTGGACCCATAAATGATTCTTGAAAATGTAGGATGATAAACAATGTTAGCTTTTGAATTAATTATTTTGGACGAAGAATTTTTTTTTTTGAATTTGTCGTATATAATCCTCTCTTTCTCTAAAAAAATGTAACAAACCATCCTATCTTTTCAAATACATAACGTGAGTTAGGTAGGCCAAAACTTACAACGATGCAAATGCGAAGCTGAAAATAGTATAAAAAGTATTGTGAAGGGATGTTATAATATAAAATGATAATAACAATTATATTTGTATTGTCTGCATGTCTGCTGATCCTGCTGCAATTGTAGATGGACTTGCATTATCATAGCCACGGGGGAAGACAACAATTCAAAATTATTATACAATAATGGGAACTCCATGGATAATCTGAAATTATATACCGTATAAAGAATACTTCCATTTTTCGTGGTAGGGTAAGATTTCAGCATGCTACTTTACCGGGGTCACGCTGCCTACATTGCTTTGGTGCGGCTGCCACCTAATGTATAGTTGACGTGATACAGCGTTTTTTACACAACCGCTGGATGCCAGGACAGACGCTGTTTGAGCCGCACCTCCTCAATCTAGCTGAAGTCAGAAGGATAACAGTGCCCAGGCTGCACTACCAGCTAAGTACGCAACCCTTAGCTGGCGGTCTTTCTCATCTCTTGACCCGTGGAAGCATGAGGTAGGAACTTCTGAGGACCATAGCTATGTTGCGGGGACGCACGCTTCATCCCAGATGTCTACTCACCATTTTGCAGCCCCACTCAATCTGTATCTTAAAGTATACAAAAAGTATTTTTTGTACTCAATCTGAAGGTGAAAGTTCACAGGAAGTACATTTAGTGCTCAGTATGGATTTGAAAGTTTATGAAAAGAGTATTCAGCACTCGACTTGAACTTGCAAATTCACGGAAAGTGCATATGGTACTCAATCTTCACTTGAATGTTCACGGAATGTACATTCAGTACTCAACTTGAACGTGAAAAATACGGAAAGTACATTCCTATTATTATACATGCGAACTGCCAAGGATTATAAAAGGGATTAATTCTCAACCACTTTGACCACGCTCTAGTTTATCAACCACTACAGGATAATTATTATGTTTTATTATCAGAATTTATTTTTGCGCTCGCAATGGAAGTTTTCTTTATCTATATACTCATGTAATAAACTATATATAATTAAAATAACTCAAACCTTCGCCAAGTCCATATCTACAATGAGACTTCCCGGTCTGGTATTGACATCTTTCGTTATGGAAATTTTCTGAACTCTCATGGTATAGAATATGATTGGACTTGTCAATCATACTAATGTAAAAATTATACCTGGCATCGAAAGCTCTCAATTAATTACTGTGCAAGTGCTTTTAGAACACTAAGTTGAGAACACGTAATAAGCTAATTGTGAATGCAAAACAGAACTCAAACTAAAGTGTAGAGTAAATTTTTTCACCAAAACGCAACCATTCCATTGCGACACATGTGTCACAATCAGTGCGGAACGTTGTAATTATGGCTGCATCGTTATGTGCCTATGATTATGCGAGTGTTCCCAGGTATGTTCTCCTCCCTTAATGGTTCGACATTCAACAACACTTACGAGAGTCGAATAACAAATCACGCTAGAAATATCTACAAACCATTACAATAACACCTATCACGTGACTCAGCACCCCACCGACCGCCACATGCGTGATAATCCAATAATCACCAAGCGTCTCCACCTAGTACTGGCCTAAAGAAAAATATAAAAATGAAACCACCCCCCCTCCCCCTCCACAACTCAGGTGGATCATAACAGTTTGAAAAACTGGTCGGTTCCTTCCGCTCCTAAATAAGACGCAACCTGCTGCGTAGCCACGGTTCGGTCAGAGCCGGGTGGTGCGAGGGGGTGAATTTATTTCCATTCGCATTCTTACGACCCAAGTCACCACAGTTGGTTCATTTCCAACCGTAATCTTTCGCCAGCCTATCGATATGTGTTGCAGAATAAGTAATAAGAAACACGTGCTGCTGTTGGCGTTGCTGCAGAACTCATGTAGGAATATCTGTGAGAGACCCCGAGCAACAGACCATAATGTTTATGTTGTGCGAGAAAGTTCTTTGCCTGCCTCTGCTGGCTTGCGTCCTTTCTTACGTTTGGGATTGAGATTTATGTCCATCTTCACAATTAAAATGTAGTTGCTGCATCAACAGCATCGGTGGTCGACATTGGCGTAGTCGAAAAAAAAGATCATCATTGCAGTTGTTGGGAAAATTCCTTCTACGCCCCTGATGATCTCGGTTCGAGTCAGGAATCTGGCAGGCAGCAAGTGACGATTTATGCGTGTGAGTTCTCCCCACCACCATCGATTTTTCCGCAACTGCCTCCAAGCGAAGGTTGATTTGTCTGCTCGAATAAATTTCTCCGTTTCCTCTTGCGCATTGTTTTTATTTTTGTATTAATTTTATTATATACAGTTGGATCGTCGTGGGTCCGATTCCAGCGAGCACGAGAGGGAGGCTGGAAGTGATTTGTTTACAATCAATTTTTATTTTGTATACAATGGAGCTAACTCACGCACATCCTTCGTCTGTGTTTTGTGCTCTGGGAGAGAAAAAAAAACGTATTCGAACATATGGGAAGGTGTGAAGATTTTTTCCTCAAACCGTAATGCAGTGCATGCTAATTTTAGATCTGAGCCGTTGTAAGGTGATGGTATAGTATAATAATTACATACATGCAATATGCTAGCTGATATACTCTAGGAAGAAGAAAAATGAAAACGAGTTGTTGATTTTATAAAGATACCATTTTTTATTCGAGAAGAATAATACGCTCACATCAATAACAAATGGTCTAAGGTGAAAAATTTCAATTTGTTTAAAATTGGTTTTGCTTTGCAAAAATCGGTCTAACTACTTTGGTTTGGGATTTCACTTATTTACTGAGCGTCCACCGACGGAGATGACGGGACCGGCTTGACGGCACTGCTGACGGATGTGGAGGACATCTTTTGGCGCTTGACCCAGCACAGGATGTTCACCCAGGCGAAGGCACAGGACCCGACGTATACGACGCGGAACTTTGGAGGCACCAGGAGGAAGTTGAGCGTCTGCGCTGGCATCCAGAAGAGACAAGATCGGGCAAATGTCGGTAAAAACTTTTGTTTGCACTCCTCCAGGACGTTTGATTGACGCTCCATTAGGGACATTCCTATAGAAGTAGATAGTAAGAAAATTTGAATTAGAGTTATGATTTTGGAAACAATTGAATTTGGATATAACTTAATTGATCCTTTTTTTCGATTTTGGTGACCTATGTCCGATTGGTATTAATTGGCATTTTTAAGGTATCATAATTTTATAAATTTAAGGAAAGGCTATAAAAGGGTGCAATTTTATGCCTCGTCACCTGTTTAAAGTTTATATGAATTAATTTTGCTTGAAGTTGTTCTTAAAAATATTGATAAAATGTAAGGGTCGGAAACAATGTGGGTATTTCAATTGACTAGTTTCCTCTATGTTCTAATTGATGCACATATGTAAATACTTAACTTAATCATGTTAACGATGCTAAAACAAAAAATATAATTTTGATTTCTCTTGAACGTACAGAGATGTTCCAGGCTTCCAATAGAGCGAGTATTACGTCAACACATCCCTACCCTTTTCTTATTTGTCCTGAAGGGGGTGGGGCTGGTGCCGGTATTGTCTTACTTTAGGACCACCATTTTTGACACATTGAGGACGTTTGTTTGTCCCAAGCATCATCTGATGGTTCTCTGTGCAATAACAGCTGGTCTGGCAATAACGGAATAGCAACCTCGAGGGCCAATCATGCTCATGCTAAGATGTCTAACTGGCGAATAATAGACGATCGATATCGACTCTTTAGCGTTGTTAATGGTGCCTTGTCTTTCCAATGAATATCTCCCATCACACTTTCTGAGCTGCTCTAGCAGCATCCTTAATGTTGATATAAATCATTGCAAATCGACTACCAATATTATTAATTATCTTATTTTCCCAATGAAAAATAACCAACACACTTTGTGAGTGGCGTCAGCATTATCTACTGTTGGATTAAGTCGGTACTAATCGGCCCTCGATTGTGTTTTAATTTACTTTGTCTTCCCAATCAAAAACCACAATTATACTTTGTGAGTGGCTTAAAGAGCTTCCTTAATATTTGTATAAATCGTTAAAAGACTCAAGGACTCTCAAGAGTTATGAAAGAGATATTATTATTCCTCCATTGTCCACTACCCTGTTCTGATGAATCGTGATGAGCTTCATCTGTTCGTCGGCCTGATAACGAATCTTTGTCGATTAATTCCTAACCTAAGCGCTAACTGTTCCAATTTGAGAAGGTTGACCTCCGATGAGTTTCCCTGGGAAAGGACGTCTGTGCAGAACGAGGAATCTCTTAGGCTAAAATCGCTTGTATTCGATATCAAAACACTTCGTTATCACGATGTTCGTCAGCCACTGTCAATTGAGTGTGATGCAAGATCCGTTCGATTGGGCGCATCAGTGTTCCAGCACGACGATTGGTTTTGCTTCTCTTACACTCATCGGCACGGATAAGAATTATGCGCAGATTGAAAAAGAACTCCTTGCTATTCTATTTGCCTGCACACGATTTTCCCAACTTTTCCCAAATCGTGGAACATTTTTGAGCATTTTACATCTGCCCCAAGCCATCAGCAGGCTAACAGGAAAGCTGAAGCTACGGTGAATATCATGAAGCGTCTGATCCAGAAGGTCTGTGGTATGCCTTGCTCCACAGGAGGAATTCGACAAATAAGATCAGAGGCAGCCCAGTCAATCGACTCTTCTCCCGCATCACTCGATGTGGTGTTCCAGCTTCTACGGAGAAGTATCCCCCAAGAGGTGTGAAGAATGTTCTAGAAACAATTTTGGAAGATAAGAAGTACACGAAGTCCGGAAATCTCGTGAACTACCGGTGTTGGAAACTGGATCGCCTGTATTTTTGCAGCTACACTCGGAAACAAGCTACATATGGACTCCCGCTGTTGTTAGCCAGAAGCTCATCGCAAGATCGTACATGGTTGATGTCAACTGTTATCGTCGTGACCTAGTGAACGTAAAACCACGTACATAACCAGAATCATGCCCCCCGTTCTTGAATTGCCATTCTTTCTACCAAGCGAACTAAGTCATCACAAAGATCAAGTACCAATAGCGACTGAATCTTTGACATGTGCCTTTAGAATGAGAAGGAGATGTATATAATGCTAGTTTTATATAAAACTTGATGTATCATCAACTTGGTTTTTGAATAACAGGAAACCGCAGCCATCGAATACTCCCTTCGTGCCATAACGATCCATTTTATATAGAACACAAAGTCATTAAATAAATGCTCTTGACTTGTTTAGACGTGTCTGTTTTCTCTCTGACCCAAGCTTGTAACATTTCTTGCCTTCCTAATGAAAAATCACTATCACTTGTTTTCCCAGTGAAGTAAATCATCATCACATTGTGCGAGTGGCCCCAACGACATCCTTACTGTTGGTTTTATTGGTTCTTTAGTATTATCTAAACATCTAATAATATTCATCATCGGTAAAACGGTTCTAATTGGCATCCAAGCATTATTAAAAAATACCTTGTCTTTTCAATAAAACGAACAACAATAACACTTTCTGAGTGGCCTCACTTGTTCTGTTGGAATGATTCGGTCCAAATCGGTCTTTTTCCAATAACCTTTCCAATGCATATCCTCCATTACATTTTGTGAGAGGTTCCAGTACCCTTCATTGAAGCATAACTCATCTCCAAAAAAAAAAAAAAAAAACTACTATCAAGCACAGGCATAGCATCCATACTGTTGGTATAAAAAAAATCACACTTTGTGAGTGGCCCGAATGGAATCCTTGCTGTTGGTTTAAATCAGCTCAATACGGCTTCTAAACGTAGATAAAAATCTTGTTTTCCCAATGAAGTAAACCATCATCACACTTTGTGCGTGGCCACAAAAGCATTCTTATTGTTGGTTTAGATCGGTACTAATATTTAAATATTTATATATTTCTCGAGTAATTCATGAATACGGCCTATAAACCAATTGTAAACCATGACTTTAAACATCGATCAATCACGTATAATAAAACTCCTACGATATCCAACTGAACCATATAGTTGAGCAAACATCCGGATGTAGTTTTCAAGTCGCGAGATTCCTATTAGATTCGATTGAAATTGAAATCAACCTTTGCAGTCATTGCGTACAGTTGGCATAAAGGCCAAAATCTTGATTTAATCGAGATTTGTGCATAATCTTAAAACGAACTGTACGGAGAATAATCTAAGAAAAAGAGATTAGCATGAATTCAGCAAATCGTTAACCAAAACGAACCCTGCTGCCAACTCAACCCTTTTAACCAACATCCCAATGATTTATCGTGGAAGTGTAGTAGAGGATTCCTCGGCATCCATCAAAGCGAGTATCACGTCCACACATTCCTACCCTTTCCGTTTTTGACCTTCATTTGGGCGGGGCTGGCGCCGGTGTTGTCTTAATTTAAGATCACCCGTTTTTTCACATTGAGGATGTTTGTTAGTCCCAAACTTCATCTGTTGGTTATCAATGTAGGTAAAGCTGATCAGGAAATAATGGAGTATCAACTTCAGGAGGTCAATTCTTCTAGCTCTTCGACAATTGCTTACGATTGTTGCTTAACGTTTGCATTAAAAAAAAAAACGGACAAAAATTGCCGATTTTTCATGGGTTTACCTTGTTGCACTGACAAAACTACCCATGCAGCATCAATCATAGTAACCCATGAATCAGCAGACAAAACCGGCATCTACAACATCTTGGCACTATTAGACAACAATCAGAGCATCGAAAGAAAGCTCGGTTCCGGACGGCCGACGACCCTGAGCGACGAGAAGCTCCAAAGGATGCTGAAGAGGAAGACCGAGGGAAAAGTGGCTACTTCGCTGCGTGCGCTTGGCCGGGAGGTCAGTTCAACCGGCCAAACAGTGAAAAAGTACCTGGCGAACATGAACATACATGTCAGGAAGCGGAAGTTGCGTCCACTGGTTTCGGAGCAGCAGGCAATGACGCGACGGCAGCGGCTGAATAAGATGTTCAACTCGATTTTCCCGGCGAATCGCGACGTGGCGGTGGTGATGGACGACGAGACTTATCTCACCCTGGATGGCCACGCCTGGCAGGGCACTTCGTATTTTACTTCACCCACGAAGGTGAAGTTCATTTCACACATCAAGTTCCCCAAGAAGGTGCTGCTGTGGCTGACAATCAGCGAGAAGGGGATGTTAAAGCCGCTCTTCTTTCGCTCCAGACTGGCCGTGACTGGGGAAATTTATAGTACGAAATGCTTGCCGGAAGTTGCGTTGTTCATCAAGAAATACCATAAGGGCGAAGACGCGGTGTTCTGGCCGGATCTGGCGTCGGTCCACTACTCGAAGCGATCGTTGGAGAAGATGGAGCGGCTGAATATCGATGTGGTACCCAAGTCGGTGAACCCGCCCAACGTCCCCTAGCTGCGTCCCATCGAGAATTTCTGGACCAACCTGAAGCGTAAGATCTACTCCAATAATTTAGTCACGAAAACTGAGGAGGAATTGATAAATAAAACGAAGAAAGAACTCAAAAACAAACCTACACGCATGTTTCCGTCCGCCATGGCGAATGTTCCGGTTAACTGCCGGAAGGCCGCTCCCAAGGGCATAAAATTTTTTTGCAAGTAAGCTTAAATAGTTACCTTCCATGGGAAATTTATCAAAAGCAATTATCTGTCTTAGCTTTTTTTTATCACCATTCTAAAACAGTCCATTTTTTTTAATGCAAACGTTACGAGTAATTTTTACTTCAACAACTTTGTCCAGAACCGCATTTTGATTGGAAGTAAGGTTAAATTATTATTAATTGATTTGTACGGCTATAACTTTTTGATAGTATTCAAGTCAACACTGTATGACATAGTAGCCTTGACTTTTGATTATATTTTACGAACCTATGATGCCTGCTGAGGAGTTGCTGGAGCCTTAACACAAGAACGTCATCTCGCTAAATAACTGATATCTTATCATATCAATTTTCATTTGAAATGAGGTATAAATGAGGTAAGATGAACCTGGCAAATATTCTGTAATCCTGCATAGATAGCAAACGTTTTCGTCTGCTTCGAACCGATTCAATACGGCTTTTTTCTACACCGTAATTCAACGTTATTTATGGTCTACGGCTTGAACAAGTGAAAAAACCATTAAAAGGATAAAATTTGCGAACAAATGTTTTTTAAAGTTGTTCTAGACCTTTCAAACAATCCTTGCGTTCAGATCCCGATGTTCTATATGGCCAATAAGGAGAGTAACGATGTCTTCACCGTACTTATCAGTTGAAAATGCTCCACAGAACATCATAACATTGTAGTAGATATATTACAGCATTTTTAGAACAACTGAGGTACTCCACACTATCGTTGAATATAGATCTTGATTTTCTACATTATCAATAAAGCTATTTTCGTTATCTGAATCGTATTTATGAGATGAAATAGCCCCACGGGACATCATAGCACTGTAAAAAACATGTTTTAGTATTTATAAAACACCTAAGATACTCCTAACTTTCCTTGAGTTTAGATCTTCATGGTCTACATGACCAACAAGGCTATATACGATGTCTCTACCGTACTTATGAGTTGAAATAGCCCACGAGACATCATTGCACTATGATAAATATGTTTTAGTATTTTTTGTATACCTAAGGTACTCCAAACTATCCTTGAGTTTTGATCCTGATGTTTTACATGATCAACAAGGCTATATACGATGTCTCCACAGTACTTATAAGTTGAAATGGTTCCATGGGACGTCAAAACACTGTAATAAACATGGTAAAGTATTTATAGAATACCTACGGTACTCCAAACTATCCTAAGCTATCCTTAGTACGATGAAAGCATCGTAAATGGTCATGCAAATTATCAAGATCTAAACTCAAGGATAGTTTTGAGTGCCGTAGATATTCTAAGAATACGATAATATGACTAGAATTGTGCAATGATGTCCCATCAACTCATATGTACGATGGAGTCCTCGTGAATCGCCTTGTTGATCATGCAAAACACAAAGACCTACACTCGAGAATAGTTTGGAGTGCCGTAGATATTCTGAGAATACTATTATATGTCTGTAACGGTGTTTATATTTTTTTGTAGCTTTTACAGCTAAGAAGTTCGGTCAAAACACTCTCTTTGTTGATAATTTATTACATCAAGATCGGAGTTTTAGGACAGGTTGCATGATATAGATCATCATTGTAACCAAGCAATATTTTTTCTAGTTAAAAGAGTTATTTTTGAACAAGTTTACGAAGCAAAATTCCTCTCTAACTCTAAAAGCCGAATTTTGATAGCAAATTTTAATCTTGGGTCATATATGACCTATCAGTATTGAATATGTACGCAAAAGCTTCGAAGCACCACTACAATTTGAGCTCGCAACCGAATGAGCTCAAATATTAGGAAAAGCTTCAGGGTCTGATTTGGAATCCATTGAGAGGAGTGAAGCTTGAATTAATCACTTAATCAGTATACTTCTTGATTGACTAGTTTTTTTTGTAATTATTTGTTGGAATAAAACCAAACTTTGTTACTCTCAGTGGCCTTGATTAGGAAAAAAAGGAGGTTGCTTTGTTTTTGACAGTGGTTTGGATGACGACTTAGCATTAATAGTTACAGTGAGCTGGTATGTACATTCGTACAATTTTTATTCAACGTCGGGAGATATTGAACTATAAGTATTCCTCGTTGTTACTTTTTTGGGATTTAATAGTTGCCTGCATTTCAAAATCAACTATAAAAGTTGCTTAATATCGATATATAGCTGTATGAAGAACCAAATATAGGGTAGGGAACGGTTACAGCCCCCCGGGATTCTATTCCAAGTACGGGGTAAACGCTAATTTACCACGTTCATTTTTGGCTGCATGATACTTAATCTTGTGAAGCATCATCCTGTAAAAAATGTGCATTGTTGGTTATCGTTTACCCCGTGCTTGGAATAGGGTCACGGGGAGCTGAAAATGTTCCCTATCGTAAATGAAATCGACTCACCCGTGAAGAATATCGCCAGCAGCGGAGGCGTCAATATGAACTGATCCAGCAGCAGTTTCCTAACCACGATACGTTTGGCAGTCCCTGGAAACGTCCTATCTAACCATTTGTACCTAGAGTTCATGGATAAGAACCATTTAAGTACATACTATCTGTATGCAGTGCTCAATGTTACGACATTGGAATACCGCAGTGCAAAGTTTAAAATGATGGAAGAACAGTGCCATTTACCTTTGCTGCAAAAAGCATCCCTGAGCAAGAATGTGTGAGTGAAAATGAATATGATATATTTTTCTCTTCATTTCGTGATTTGTATATCGATGGTGCTCAATAAAAGCTGACATGTCAGTGGGAAGAAAGCAAATATAATTTTGGGATTCAAACATTACGCATGCAAGAAAGGAAAATAAATTTATAAGAAGTTATTTTCGGTCAGATGACTTTTTAGCCACGTAAATTGTATCGGTAGAAAATCTAAGCAAAACACCCACCAATTGTAGAGGATTGGAGAGTAGATAAACGTTCCCATGATGGCATACCGTCCCAGGGTTGGCTTATCGATGTCTTGTGGGGGATCAGTCTAGAACGAAGTAAACATTTGTTGAGAATGCGGTTTTATACAGCCAAGGAATGCAGATATTACCAGGAATTTTCTCGTGATTGTTTGTTGTGAAAATTCCGCCCCCACGTACAAGCTTCCGTATACCATTCCATTTCCTGCCAGCGGATATTTGTTAAAGAAATTGGAAAATGCTCGCAGCAGCTTTGCCATTTTCCGAAGCTAAAGTTGTGCGATTTGAAGTTTCCCTATGAGAAAGGAATGTTATTATTTGAAACGCAATTGTTTGAAACAGAACCTACCTTTCTTGACTGATTAGTTTGGCGCACTTTGGCAGAGAGTAAGAACGGATGATACTGTTTTTGCAGCGATATTTATCACTTATTCGGCGAGGTGATTAAAAAAGGCCTTATACTTGAGCTGTACTTTTTTTCCCCTGAGCTCAGCTCTGTAAATGGAAGCTTGCTTTTACCGATGAGCCTATAACCACTGGACAATATCTGCCATCTACGGTTGCCTTTGGACGGCCTACAGTTTCCTCCCTACCTGAAAATGAAAGTTATTATTTCCCAGCAAAAAATATACTTCTGACACACTCACCCTGCAGTAATCCGTCCAGCCGAGCCGAGTCGAAGAAATCAATTTCTGTGCTGCCAATCTTCAGAAGTTCTAAAACGTATATATCTATGTTGAAAGTCTGCCCATGCGCGTTGGTGGAAATATGAAACAACGTGTTTCCCGCTATTTCCACGATATAAATGGAGATAGTTTTATCGCTTTTGTTTTGATCACCTCGTTCGAATCCACCCACACAAATCCCACAATCAAACGCTTCTTTTGAATTCAAGAGTTATGGAAGAACTTTTTTATCACACGAAATGTCACGCACACCCAAAAGCATGCGTGATTTTTTTTTGTCGAGACAGTGACAACATTAAGATAAGTGAAACAGAAAATTTCTAATCGTTTTCCGAAACTCTTCGACCTTGACGTGCGAGCGCCGAGGTGACTCAAGCAGGTTACGTTCGGAAGGGTGCCGAATGATGAACTATTCTGTTGATCAAGCTTCTGCTCGGTGACTTGCGAAGGAGGTCTAATTTGGCGACAGAGGCGCTTGAAGGTGTTGGTCTGGGGTAACTGAATTATCCGAATCGGAGGGATAGCGCAAATGTTTTGGTATGCAGTGTTTAGACCGATATGAGCATATGGATAAAATACGTAGGCATATCACTGCTGGCGACAGTCTGATGATGGTGTTGTTGCTATTGCAGGCGGTATCAATTGATTTTAATCAAATGGGTCGTTTTTATTTATGAAGATTGTTGTAAATTGTTTTCGTTTCAAATATGTTGCCGTTTTGTGTGGTGGTATGTCGAGAATGCAGTTTGAATTATTTTGCATGGGTGATTTGCGTAATTTGAGAACGTGAAGGTGGTTAGTATAAATTCTATTATATCAGCTGCATCATTGACATGAATGGTTAAAATGTAATTTTACATCAGCAGTAATTGAAAAAAACGCGATGAGTCCGTAACGGTCCAATTTGGATATGAAAACTATGTTCAAATAGTTTTTTTTTTGGAAATACTAATAATGAGATTATAAAAACTGTTCTCAAATATAAATGAGATACACAAAAATGATATTCAAAAATTCATTTTTAGTCGGACTTCTTTAACCTTTCAGGGAATGAACTACAACATTGTGGTTTTAGGTAATGGTAGGGCTGACTTTTTTGCTACTTTTACTCCCGGTTTCTTCAAAGCCAGCTCGTTCTCGAATATATTTTTATTTATTTTTAATTTTTCGTCGGCCTATTTCCTTACAACGTGCTGACAACCACCGACGCCAGGAAGACGACTCCACCATCTGGACCCTACATATCGCACTCATCAACACATGAGCCGGGACCAACGGCTTTACTTACCTTCCGAAAGAAGACGTGACCAGTTTTTTACGCCTCAAAAAAACCACCGACCTCGACTGGGATTGAACCCAGACCCACTGGGTGCCAAGTAGCAGTCACGCTTACCACTACACCACCGGCGCCGGCAGTTCTCGAATAATTTAGGTGTTTTAAGTTTGGCCTTCATGTTGGCCCAAAAGTCATTTGGGTTCAAGTCTTTTGGTACAGAAACATTTTTTTTTTTCCAACCGACCTAAACTAACCCCAGAAAAGGCAGCCAACACCCCCAGAGGCACTCGCCTCGGTAGATTTGCCCATGCAAGGTACCCGTCGTGATGTACTGCTGGATCATCTATCCAAACCCTCAGATGGCCTGCCAAACCAAGAATTTGTTGGCAAATTTTTCCACCATCTTCTTGCTTACCTCCTCGGGAACGACCAACTGTGATGTGGCAACGTAAAACTCTTGCCCTGGCAATAGCTTTCCCAAGTAACAATTTAAGTTTTATTCCAGCCGTTTAGTTTCTTCCCGGCTTTGTTGATAAAACTACATTCAAAACTGTTTTGTCTACCAACACCACCTCCTTCTATGCTTCTTTAAAGCCAAAATTTGTACAAAGTGGCCCACTCTATAGACGGTTGTGAAAACAATTCAATAAAACCTTTAAAAGACCATAACGATTTTGAAAATGTTCTGTGATAGATACTATGACCACTTGAGAACCTTCATAAAACCTATTGGCTGCCATGAAAACCAGCATACGGCCAAATCACCACAGCTGTCAAACTTCACTGTGGTATCGTGGTTGGTTTTTGTTTCGATTCTCTGCTCTTCTGATTCATTTACCAGTAAAAAATATCTGAGAAAAAAGTTCTGGTGTTGCGGAAAATTTTGTTTGATAGCAAAATGTCCAAAACAAAATGAGTTTTTTACAGCGTATCATGTATCTCCAAATCATATACGCATTTAATTTTGTGGTGAATATAGGTACGATAAGAGCCGAAAATTAATGCACCTCGGAAATTATGCGAGTTTACAACAACAAACACAAAATTAAAACAAATATATTCGATAAATTAATCATGAATTTCTTGAAAATTGATGGAATTCAATAAGGTTATCTAAAAAATGCAGAAATTGGTCTCCGATCTACAGTTTATTTGCATTACAAATAAAATTTGGTGCATTTATTTTGCCACATTTCAATTATTTCTTATACTTCAATATGGCGATTGGAAAAAAATCACAGTTCTGCCATAAAGCCAAGTTATCTTCGCAATGACTACTTTAAAACTATTTGGTTATTTGCTGGCTTCCCTCAATGCCAGATTTGCCGTTTAATGCATTTACTGGGGGCAAAATGGTTTTGAAATGCTTTTTCAACTGACCATAAGAAGATAATATGAATGAGTCCTAAAACGGTATTTCAAAACCGCATTTTATTAGTTCATAAAGTCGAAATAAAACCTCTGATAGGAGCAAATTTTTTTTTGAGAAAACAAGGTTTTAGGATCGTTTAAAACAAGCTGTGTAGGTTCTCATAAACCTGACTAAAATATGAAAGTTATTAGCACCTCTTGGTGTCATATTAAAACCAAATTGATTTCTAGTGGCTTTGATAAAACCTAAATAAAACTTAATAAAGCAGGATGGTTTTGGCAATTTTACTTGGGTCCTACCCCCACCCCCTCCCCCCCCCCCCCCCCGCAAAGTCGCGCGCTAACAGTTCAACACCTTCCTTCCTTCCCCGGATACTTCTTCATTTTCTCCCCTCCCTTCCCCCCCTGGGTCGCCTGGGTCTCTTTAAATGACTTCACCACCCGGGAACGATGTAATCGCAGGTGTTTTCCGATCTTTCTGTGGGACGAAGTCGGATTCCACATTTTTGGCATAACCTCCTGTAGGATCTTCTTTTGTTCCGATGTCACATCGATAACCACTAGACAAATTGTGAAGAAAATTTACCAACATAAACATACTACTTTTCGCTTCACGGAGAAAAATCCGTGCCCAGATCCGTGAACTGCAGTCATGAATTCGAGAACAAGCAAAAATACACCGTGAACTGAATCACGTAATCATGAACTAAATTACGTTTAAAGGGAATAATTCTGAAAACGTGAACTAGTTTTCGGTCCGTTTTTATTTTCGGGAACGCTTTTTTTTTTCTGTGTCGATTCATTCAAGATTTCACACATTTTAACCGCACCCTAAAAACTTACAAGCTAATGATTGTGTCTCATTTTTTTTCGATTGCAGTCTTTATTACAAACATGAAAATATACTTGCAGTGGGTATAAGACTGATGCACATTTTAAATTTTCGTTCCAAAATACTCAAACAATTGTGTTGACAGGTCAAAAGGAAGCGAAGGAAAAAGAGAGTAAGGTTAGAAACAAGATGCGAGCGGTCACCTACCGGGAGGGCTATGCACTCAGTAGCAAAAAAAAAAAATTTGCTTTCAAAAAACGTCATGTTCAATCTTCTGTAACTTTGTCAATTATCAATATTTTCGGAAAATTTGACAACATTATAACCAATATATTGACCTTATGTGACCAAAATTTCATGTTGATAAGATTTATAAAGATTGAAGTTTTCATAACATATGTGAAAAAAGTCGTTTTTGGTAATACCAATTTCAAAAATCAGTATTTCTGTGAAAAAATTAGGTAGCATATTAAAAGTTTCACCATAGCCTAAAAAATATAAGGAAATAATCTGGACAAAGTTTGACCTGTTCCCATCAAGTGGACAAGAGACAAGTATCAATATGTATATATGTGTCTCTTTTACATTTAATGTCCTTTATGTTTTTGAACAAGTTGTATAAGAAAACCAACTTTGTAATTTTTACATTACGTCTGACGCTTGCAATGCGAAGATCGGTTCATAAACTTTGTATACTTGTGTAGTTGTGAATATAAGAAAAGCTGCTTTAACTAAAAAAAGGGGGGAAAATGACTGAGCAATCAGTTGTGTAAATAATAACGAGACGAATTAGAGGTTGAAACGTCCACGGTAAGATCATTACAAATTGCATATCACATCCTGATCGTCCACCTATAACTTAACTATTTTGATAAAAAAAACTGACACCGCACAGACCATTTGAAATTTATTTGGGAAGTAAACTTTTATTTCATTTCCTGCTGGCCTTTTCCTTAATCCTTCTGATAAAAAGTGGTACAATCATTCTTATTGTAAATTTCCTCACCTACAACTTCGTGTTAATCTGTTTGCCGTTAAAATTCGAATTAAATAGTTATTTATTAATTGAGAGATGGATAATATTTTGGCATGATTAAGCAGCTGGTTAGTCAACAACACTGCATTGTGCAATGTAACATAGAAGCCATGATTTTTATGCTCTATTCCACCTGCCATCAGCACCAATGTTGCCAACAGAGCAGTTGATTGAGCTTTATTTAAACTTTACTGGTTCTAATGGTTAAACACTTTGTTCCCATCCTTTATTTGAACATTGATGCTGAGCGAAGCTGTAGCCAAGACAATTGTTTATATGGTTAATTGAACATTTTCAAACTTTAAATAGCTTTTGCGTTTCAAATTAAGTATGTTGAAATTTTATGAGGCTTTTTTGGGTGGATGTAGAAAGTCTTGATGATCATCCCAGAAAGTATATGCACGATTTCTACACGAAACTGTGCGAAATCGTATGACGTAAGACAACTGGGAGTCGGATTGGATTGGATGTGTCGAAATTTGTTTGTAGGTATTGGAGTCATCAAAATGCCAGGCATTCCTTATGAAAAATGTAAACAGATTGTGCACAAACGCTACTTTGCTCTATTCCCAAAATTTCGCTATGCCAACTGGCTCAACTGGAAAATGTGAGTATTGGAGCGGTTCCAAATTGCATCAGAAAGTTTGTTGAGGGTTGTAGTTTTGCGGATGCACCGAAATGTAATCGAAAGATGGACCGGAAGATCATGATGGCTTTTTCAAATAAAAAAGCAGTTCTGTTCGAGATGTAGCCAATAAGCTAGGTACTTCAAAGAGAAACGTCCAAGGCAAGAATCCATCTAAAAACCTTCATGAAGTAGAAGATGTCAAACGGAGTGAAAGGCAGTCAGCAACCGTTAATCCGCGGACTCGAAAGCTGTGTGACGATCCACAAGTATAGCATAGCATTTTACGACCATACACTATCCAAGGTTGGCTGTTGTAGAGGTGATGGAAGCGTCAGAAGAGCTGCCTTGGGTGTGACAGGCTCTTCATCCATCGATCTTTTTGTACAATACCCCCCCCCCCCCCCCCGACACACACACACACACACACACACACACACACACACACACACACACACACACACACACACGCACACACACGGATACACACACCATGTTTCCGTGCTGATCCACGATACGTACTCTTGCGTAGATCTGATCTTTTCCAGTTCTCTTTACTCACTCACTCGCTATGAAGCTCGTCTTATTCCGATGAGACCGAAACATTGGGCTGGAAGTTGGATAAAGGATGGAACGGTCAACACTTGGTCGACTCAAATAGGATGTAGTTTTTTTTAATCGGGCATTAAAAAACTTGAGCACCCCTCATTTTATAGGTGTATGCGTACGAAATGTTTACTCTATTTTGTTTTTGCCATTTTCCATTCAGTTGTCAAAATGGTGTCGAAGCAAGAAGAGCATCATATCAAAATTTTGCACGCGCATAAGCAAATCCAAATTATTCCCACGCCGACTAGGCAAAATCATTTAATATTGCCAAATCAACCGTGACGAATTTTATAAAAGTGTTCGCAGAACGTCTGATGGCTGCCAGGAAGCCGGGATCAGGAGGAAACCGAAACCAGGAAGCCGCAGAAAATAGCCCACTTTCCCACCCACACCCCCCCCCTCCCAAAACAAATACCAAAAAAAAAAAAAAAAACCCCCCCCCAAAAACAAAAAAACAAAAAAAAAACCCCCAACCCCAACAAAAAAAATAAAAATGACACCAAACCCAAAAGAAAAACAAAACACAACAGCCAAAGGAAAAGCGCGTAAGTTGTAAGGAGTGTATCGAATATAAGCTATCCACATACATTTGCGTTGTACGCATGTATTTGTGATGGTTTTTTATGCTCTGAACACTGCATGCTGTGCGTTTGACTGTCAGCTTCCTTTTGTTTACTTGTTTGTGCGGTTCAAATTCTGCGTTTTCAAAATGTCGCGTATTGAAAAGGAAGTGAAAATTAAGGTTCTGGACACATGGCTAAGTGAGAAGGGTATTACTATGCGAAAATTGGCGAAGCGGTTTGGAATTCATCATGCGAGTGTTAAAACCATCATTAATAAGTTTGGGGAACACTATTCTTTGGATGAGCTACCAGGAAGAGGCAGAAAACCCGGTTCTTCCAACCCGAAACTGGAGCAGAAAGTGGTATCTCTAATCATGAAGAACAAATCAATGTCAATACGTGATTTGGCCAAAAAAGCAGGAACGAGTGTCGGAATGATCCAGCGTATCAAGAGGCGAAACCACCTGAAGACCTACAAGAAGCAGAAAATCTCGAAACAAAGTGCAGAACAGAAGAAACAAGCAGCAACAAGGGCCCGGAAATTGTAATCGCGTCTTTTGCAGCGTCCGGATGCATGCGTTTTGATGGACGATGAGACCTATGTAAAGGAGAACTCAAAAACCCTTCCAGGTCCACAATACTTTACTGCCGTCGTTGGGGAGGATGTGAGCGATGCGGACAGGTCGATTCAAGTGGAGAAATTCGGTCAAAAGGTACTGGTATGGCAAGCAATATGTTCCTGTGGTTTGAAGTCAACCATTTTTTACACTACCGGAACTATAAATGCGGAAATCTATCGATCTGAGTGTCTCCAGAAGAGATTGTTGCCTTTATATAAGAAGCATAGTACACCTCCACTGTTTTGGCCGGATTTAGCGTCGGCTCACTATGCCAAAACCACTCTCAATTGGCTTGCGGAAAAGGGTATAGATTTCGTTGAGAAAAATATCAATCCACCAAATTGCCCTCAGCTTCGACCCATCGAACGTTACTGGGCAATCGCGAAGAGGGTCTTCAAGAAGACTGGTAAGGCAGCTGGGAACATACAGGAGTTCAAAAAATTTGGGCTCAAGCGTCCAAAAAATGCGATGCAACACTTGTCCGGAACTTGATGAAGAGCATTCGATCCAAAGTTCGAAAATTCGTGAAGGAATAACTTAAATTTCATCCGGTCTTCATTATGTTCAAGTTTAACCTCGTAAAATAAAGGATCAATTTTTTGTATGAATAAAATATCGGTTTTCAACATAATTTGAATGAAAGTTTGTGGATAGCTTATTTTCGATACACTCCTTACACGAGCTTGTTAACCAAGTTTGATTGCGTCGTAATGGACTATGAAACAGCTACCAGGTCAAGAATTTTATACGGCTACCAGATAAGTTTAAGCAGAAAAAAAATGTCAAAGTTCTCGAAAAAATACCTGGTTTGGCAGGAGATTTGCACCTGTGGGCTAAACACGAAAGTTTCTAGACAACTGGCACTGTCAACCAAGATATTTAATATATTTAATATATTTATTTTATATATTTAGATATAGTAATCCTCTACTATTTTCTTTCAAAGTTCAATTTTAAGACTGTCGCGAGCCATTTTAGCACTTGATGTCTCAAATCTAAGGATTATATAATGTTTTTTTTTTAAGTTCTCGAAGTATTGAACGAAACTCTTACCTTGTAACCATTGAAATAAAGCCTGTCCACGTTAAATTTCGGACATTTTTCTTTCCGTGTAGATTTTGAACTACTTCACGGATCGGTGAAACTTTTCTTTTATATGACAGCTGAAACTTTCCACTTTATTTCGTGGTACAACATGTTTACATTCTTTTTACATTCAGTCTAATGGGGTCGAATCAAGTGGAAGTGCGCAAACGCATTTTGTACGAACGGCTGCAAAATCCGAATTTATCGGTACGCAATCTTAGCTTAGCTGAATGACTTTGCTTGAATGACTGCACGTATCAATGGTTGCTTTTCCGTGATTGATCAGAATCAGTGAAATTGCACAATGAATCAACTGAATGGGGCTGGGAGTAACCAACCATTCTCATTGTACACGTTTCAGTTTAGGGACCGTGTTTATCTCTGAATCCCCATAAAGGTCACAGGAAGGAGGTTTTTCTATGTTAGTAGGGTAGGGCTAGATGGATCAGGATTAACCTTGATAAGTTATGTGACCAAACATATAATTCATAATAAGATTAAATTATATTTGATGTAGGCTCAAAATAAAGTGATAAAGGGACAAAATGAATAGAAGTTACCTGTTTTGCTCCGCGTTTTTGAGAGCACTTAGCACCTCTCAATTGTCTGAAAATCCTTTGCGGGGTCTGACTGGTTAGCGTTACAATGATCATCCAAGGTGTCATTTCTATCCGTGCAGCTGTGTTGTTACACAAAACACGTAGCAGTAGACCCTAGTTCCGAGAAAATTTCCATACCAACCAACATACAAGACCGAAGTTTATGAAAACCACAAAAAATGCTTCGAAAATGTACATCTACTGCTGAAGGTAAACAAAAACTTCTTCTTTTAATGTCTCCTGATATCAAATCTAAACTTTAATCGTCGATTTGGTCCGGTAGTAGCAAGAAGGTAGTAGAATGGTTAACAATGAATTTGATGTAACAATAGCAAAACCAGGGTTGAAATTAGGAATTTCAGGTGGCGGCGATGTTGATTCTCAATTAGTTTCCAGTGTGTATCTATAGATTCGTGCCGAGCCCACCTGATCTAGTACTACAATTTAGCACAAGATAGTAGTAGTAGTGCTATAAATGTATGAGATAGGATTCAAATCTAAACAAAAGATTGGACTCGGAAAAAATGCGACACTTTGTTTTGGGTGTAACTCTTTATCGCGTGAGTAAAAATTTTGGGTAATACTAGTTTAGAGTGTTATGTTTATGTGTGCAAAATTTTATTGCGACCTGTTAAGTAGTTTTCAAAATGCATTCGAAACAAGAAGAGCTACGCCAGCAAATCTTGGGCGCGGTGATCGATAATCCTGGTCAGTCGCACAGATGGATCGGCAAAAGGCTTGGAATCCACCATTCCACCGTGTCCCGCGTTGTGAAGATGTTCCAGGAGACGAAGACCATCGAGTGGCGCGCTGGAAGGGACCGAAAACCGAAAACGGAATACCCAGAGAAGACGCGGAAGATAAGGCAGTACTTTAAGAATAACCCGAACCTTTCCACCTGAGACGTGGCCAAAAAAGTCAATTCGTCGAAGTGGTTCGTCCAGCAGACCATGAAGCGGGCTGTGCTACGTGTTTTTAAGGTCAGGAAGGCGGCAAACCGGACTGACAAGCAAAACACGGTGGCCAAATTGCGTGCGCGGAAGCTGTACCGTGAGTGGCTGGTCAAGGCAAGGTAAATCCCCGGCCTCGAGTTTTTTGGCGTCCCGCATGGAGGTTCCGGAAATGTTCCGGAAGAGAAAGATGGACAAATTTGCGAAGAAGCACCTGTTGTGGCAGGCGATCTGAGAGTGCGGACGGTACAGCAAGCCATTCGTTACAACCGACACCATAAACGGGCAGATTTATCGAGAGGAATGCTTGCAGAAGCGCTTCCTGCCCTTCCTTCGCTCTCACCGTGATCACACGCTGTTCTGGCCGGATCTCGCTTCGTGCCATTACGCCAAGCCTGTAATGGATTGGTACGAAGCGAAGGGCGTTAATGTGGTCCCGAAGGAGGCGAGCCCGCCAAATACTCCAGAACTTCGTCCGATCGAAAAGTTTTGGGCGATAATGAAGAAGAAGTTGAAGAAAAGCGGAAAAACATTCAAAACCGATGAAGCTTTGAAGAAAAACTGGGAGAAATTGAGTAAGGAAGATGGACAAAGCCTCGCCCAAGATCTCATGAGCAGTGTTAAGAGAAATGTACGAGCATTCTTCTTGGGGGAGGAAATTCAATAAATGAATTATGCCAAAACATAGTTAATATATATTTATTTAATCCCTGAAAATTTGAGAAGTATCCGATTTAAAA
This sequence comes from Aedes koreicus, assembly GCA_024533555.2. Classification (NCBI taxonomy): domain Eukaryota; kingdom Metazoa; phylum Arthropoda; class Insecta; order Diptera; family Culicidae; genus Aedes; species Aedes koreicus. The sequence continues at coordinate 272,076 of JAHHFK020002048.1, read as the reverse complement.
TGAATTTTTGGTGATTATTTTTGCGTGTCTCATTTTTTCCGAGTCCAGTCTTTAGTCAATATTTTTTTCTCTTCAAATTAATAAATAAATTATTCCATCCCATCAACCACACCAATGGTTCCCCCAAATTTTTTTCCAACCAATTAAACGACGAATTAACTCCCTCCCCCAGTAATTTAAAAAAAAACCCCCCCGAAACGCCAATCCTCCCCCACATATTTCAATATTTCATCTTTCATAAGAACGTACTCAAAATGTAATTTCGATCTGTCAATTCATTCTTTGTTTACAAGCCATATAGCCATACAAGCGAGGTACAGCAATGGACCGATTACAATGGAGACAACTTTTGTGTACAGCAGAGGCCTTGGTCTGATTGGTAAGGTAAGTTACAAGCCATTTGAAGTTGACGTGTCAGGGTATTTTTTAACAATGGAAAAATCCGAATATCATGCAGTGATTAAATTATTTGTTTTGGAAGGTTTATCGGCTACTGAGATCCATGCAAAGATGGCGAAAGTATTAAAGGAGTCTTCTTCTTCATTTTCCAGTGTTCACCGATGGGTTTTGGAGTTTAAGGGTGGCCGTACAAGCGTTGAAGACGATCCACGCTCAGGACGTCCAAAAAGTGCATCAACACCAGAAATCATAGCGTAAATACAGGATATGGTTCTCGAAGCTCATCGATCGACTGTGGATGTGATAGCTCACATGGTTTATTTTTGTTGAAGTATTGCGTTTCAAAAAGCTGTGTGCACAATGTGTCCTGCATTTGCTAACAATGCAACAAAAACACGTTCGAATGCGGCTTTCTGAGCAACATTTGGAGCAATTTCGGAAGGATAAAAAGATTTTTCTGCGTCGATTCATCACTATGGATGAGACTTGGGTCTACCACCATGATCCTGAATCAAAACAAGAGGCTAAGGAGTGGTGTGAATCAGGCACTTCGGCTCCGAAGCGAGTTCGTGTTCAGAAATCGGCCTAGAAGGTGTTTGCGTCAGGGGATGCAAAAGGAATTCCATTGATAGATTATCTCCAAGCTGGTAAGACAATCAACTCTGATTATTATTGTGACCTTTTGGACCAGGTTGGATGAAAAAAATTGTGAAAAAAGACCCGGTTTGAAAAAAATCATTTTTCATCAAGACAATGCACCTTCTCACACAGCTCAAAAAACCATCGCAAAAATCAGTCACCTGGAGAACTTCATGTTCTCTTTCATGTTCCCAGCTGCCTTAACAGTCTTCTTGAAGAGCCTCTTCACGATTGCCCAGTAACGTTCGATGGGTCGAAGCTGAGGGCAATTTGGTGGATTGATATTTTTCTCAACGAAATCTATACCCTTTTCCGCAAGCCAATTGAGAGTGGTTTTGGCATAGTGAGCCGATGCTAAATCCGGCCAAAACAGTGGAGGTGTACTATGCTTCTTATATAAAGGCAACAATCTCTTCTGGAGACACTCAGATCGATAGATTTCCGCATTTATAGTTCCGGTAGTGTAAAAAATGGTTGACTTCAAATCACAGGAACATACTGCTTGCCATACCCGTACCTTTCGACCGAATTTCTCCACTTGAATCGACCTGTCCGCATCGCTCACATCCTCCCCAACGACGGCAGTAAAGTATTGTGGACCTGGAAGGGTTTTTGAGTCCTCCTTTACATAGGTCTCATCGTCCATCAAAACGCATGCATCCGGACGCTGCTCGCTTCTTCTGTTCTGCACTTTGTTTCGAGATTTTCTGCTTCTTGTAGGTCTTCAGGTGGTTTCGCCTCTTGATACGCTGGATCACCCCCCCCTCCTTTTTCTTCTTATCCACCCACCGAATATTATTATTTTTTTTTTTTTTAAATAACTACACACTTCCCCCCCCCCTTCTCGGTTGAGGGGGGCGGGCTGCTTCTTCCCCCCCGTCCAACTAACACAAAAAAATAACCCCCCCCCCCAAATTAATTATTTATTTATCACACACATGATTACAAACACCCCCCCCCTCCCCCCACATACGCATACTCCTCCCCCCCCCACTTAGCCACGTGACCATAACTTTCACTTCCACTTCCATAACACGACATTTCAAAAACCAAAAATTTAAACCGCACAAACAAGTAAACAAAAGAAAGCTGACAGTCAAACGCACAGCATGCAGTGTTCAGAGCAGGGATCTGGCGGGCCGTCATTGTCCTGTAGCTAACATCTCTTACAACCAAACGTCGAAAGATTCATTGTTGGTAAACAATGCTGGCATTCGCACCCGTCGTAACAAACGTCAGATGGGCCTTATTCAAATAAGGCCCGCGATATGTTGCATACTGTCAAACTCTTGTAAATAGAATAGGGTTGCCAGGTCCCTGGTTCAGAGCATAAAAAACCATCACAAATACATGCGTACAACGCAAATGTATGTGGATAGCTTATATTCGATTCACTCCTTAACAAGATGTTTGAATTGTTCTCCAACAAGCGAGCAAAGAAATTCGAAGAGTTCAATATTTTCTTCCGTTTCCTTAAGGTGTTTATGTTTGCGGCAAGTAAGCGAGTAATCAATTATTTTGTTCCTTTTGGAAATAAAATATTCTCGTAAACAGCCACGTCTAGACCCGTCGCTCTTTTGAAATGGAAGCTCAGCAGCTTACGTCGCCTTAGAGCATCATTAACGGTGGGCAACAGTAGCGCTGCTATTTCAGAAGCGCTGCAGCGCTCTCATTTTAGTTTAGCCACCCTTCTCCACATCGGTCGTTGCTATAGCGGTGATCAATTTAGTTACCTTATTCCGTACCGGTAGAAACATAGACAAACTCTAATGCCTGGGACAGACATACAACTTGCAGCGTTGTACTCCTTTAGTCTAGTACGTGTTTTTTGGTACTGGAGTAAAGTATTTGTCAGTTCGTACAACGGTCAACGTTGTATGTCTGTTAAAAGTATAAGACCTGTAGGTCCCGAACAAATACAATTTTATTTCTGGCTCAGTCAGTACCAGAACCACGGTCCCAAGCTAATACACACACCCCTCGATAGATTTATTTTTTCTCATCGGATTGTGACCCCTTGAACATTCTACTACTGTGTTGGCTCCTATCCTGTCAAAAATATAAAAACAAAAAGGAGTGTAATCCATTTAGATTTTAAATTGTTGCAATGTTGTTTGTTAAGCATTAAACATTAAAAAATTTGTTTCATAGTGGGACAATCACCATATCACTATGAGAAAGATGTGGCACTTGGGTGCATTGGGATGCCATCTATTACTTTTAGATTATTAGAAAGGTTTGTATAGTTTGTTCAAAATGATTGATAAACATTGGAAAAATCATTCGGAAATAGTAACTTTTCATTATTTTTGCAGAAAACTATTCGTCAGTTTCAAGAGCTGGTCAGCCGTTGGCAACAGTTGCATCTATGGTATCCGAAGTGGTGAAAAAACTAACGTGCAAATCAAATAGGAATCATTGTCATTGTTACGGGTGTCATGGATGAAGTGCAAACCGTAATAAGGCCCATATCTCCTAATGACTCGCCTGTCAACAGCAGGTGCTTATTAATCCAGTATTTTATTTTTCAAAATCCTCTAAAATTGTGATTTCATCTATTTAAGGGCATCTTCAAGCATTTTGTCGTCACCCCCAGAAGCAAAAATTGGTCGGTGAGAGTTCCACCAATCATGCTGTAGCTATGTTTATAGCACGCACTCAACAAATGATTAACCGAACCTGCGGAAGTCAAGATGCTAGTCATCTCCGGCCACTGGTGTTGCTCGAGCACAACAGCAGCTCTCGTTTGTTGGTAGTCAACCTCAATAATTGGTATTGGTAAGTAACTAACTAGTACATATCTAGATAGAGCAGAGATATGGTCAAATTCGAATTATTTGTAACCTCTTCATCGACTTCCCCTCTTTTAGAATAACGTGACAAGATGCAAGTTGAATGCACTTTGATTACCTCAGAATGATACGTAGCGATGTGAACTTTCCTCCTGCTTCCCACCTGCTTCTTATCACCTTATTTTTAAAGAGGGAAATCGATAAAGAGGAATCGATGAATCGGATTCATCCTTATTATTACTCTATCATATTATTTTTATCCAGCCAATTGTTCAAATATCTTAGTTTTGTTTTAGGTAAAACTATGCGGTCACGTCGTCAACTCTATTGTTTTTTACGAAAGCTCTATGATTTTTTTCGAACTAGCCGACCCAGAAGGAATCAGCCATATCTAGTAAGAAAATTAGGCTAATCAGGTTGAGGAAAAACTGAATATATTAAAATAAAAAAACCGAGGCGGATTATTTTTTGAAAAACAAAAAAAGATTTATATTAATAGATATGAATATTTTTATGTCATATTAATTTAAATGACAGAGCTCTAGAATCTTTTTTGAAATTAAGTTGGTTAAGTTACCTTAGGTTAAGTTGAATCAACTACCATTTTCGGATTTCAATGCAAACGATTTTAAATAAACAGGTGAACGGAGCTGGAATAGGTATTTTAATTAATAAGGTTTTATTTTTTGTTTTGATCAGATTATTACCAACATTATCCCTTGCGCTGAACTGGTCGGCTTGACGTGCCGCAAGGGCTCAGTAGGGATCAAGACCCGAAGCTAAGAGTCAGTTCCATTGTGGTTATATCACATTTATTAGCAGAGCAGCACATCGAAATTTTAGGTTCATTATTCTTTATATGCTATACAATTTCAGATCATCCATGGATATCCCAAGTTTTGTAAAATAATTTAAAATCAATTTTTTTTTCTGGTGGCCATGATACATTATCTAAGCTTTCAGGTTCATGGTGGATGTGCGGGTCCGTATACAATTGCAACAGGACCACAATCTGCAGACACGTAAATACAAATGAAATTATTATCGTTTTATATTATAACATCCATTCACTACATTTTGTATGCTTTTTTATAAGTCATTTTCAGCTTCGCATTTATGCATCCTTGTCAGTTATAGCTCATCTAACCTACGTTATGTATTTGAAAAGATAGGAAGGTTTTTAATGTTTTTTTTAGAAAGGATCATATTCGAAAAATTCTACTTAAAACAGCACTTTCCTTCTTCATCAGAAATATATATTAATTCAAAACCTAACAGTTTACAATCATTCATTTCCTATTTCACAGACATGAGGAATCATTTATGGGTGTACAAGAGCTATAGAAAAATTCAATTTCCTAATTTTTAATTTTAGTTTTATTAAGATTCAGTTTTTAGATTCATACTCATCTGAAATTTATTTCGCCTTATTATTAGCTGTCTTCAGTTTTTCTAATATTATTATGATATTAATACACATCTAATTTTTATTTTCAGTAACATACCAGTAGATGTCATATATATCTTGTAACTATGCTTATTATGTTCTCTGACTATTATTGTGAAAACAAATTCTAATCTTAGTAAATATTATTTCAATAGAAACTGCAACAGTCTTTCGATGAGTGGATGGTCAGATTAGTTACGGATATATGTATTCTACTATAGTTTACTGGCTTGCTGGTATTATTATTTTATATTTTAACGTCAGTTTATTATTTTATGTTGTGATATTAAATGATGTGACATAATTGCATTTAAATTCATTTCATTAAAATCGCTATTTCCGATGAGACTCACTACATAAATTATTGCAAGGAAATGGAACAGCACATCGAAATTTTAGGTTTACTATTCTATTGCTATATAATTTCAGATTATCCATGGATATTCCAAGTTTGATGAGATAATTATAAATCAATTTTTTTTCTCGCAGCTACATTGTCTATACTTTCAGGTCCACAAATGGAATTGTTATTTTCATTCTTATATTTATTCACTATATTATTTGTCATTATAATATTCATTCGCTATATTTATTATACTTATAATATTAATTCACTATATTTTAAACATTACTATATGACATTAAATATATATTGGGAAGGGAGGGAGCATCAGGGTATCACTCAAGCTGGAATTGGACAATGGAGTGGTATGACAACCGGCGTCTAGGAGGGAACAAACAGTATCATTTTCTTTATCCTACCGATTCGATTGTGGTGCTGTGAATTCTACTCCAACAGTTTCAGTGAAAGTGACGCGCCCTTCTTAACAAGCCATCCCGTAGAAAGCTTAATAAGTATTGCGAATTGGGTTATTCGAGTTGTTGGATCGTATCGTTGGAAGGAGATTCTTATGTTCCCGCGGGTTTCGCGTAAGTGTCTCTGCTTACGGGTCCGCCCCACCGTTTTTGGCCCTTCATACAGCGTTACTGTGAATGCAAACCGGTAACTCAATTTGATCTTGCTGTTAAGTGGAGCTGCATACATGACAAGGTCTTAGAAGGGATGGTGGCTACCTTACATACATACATACATCAGATTATTACCAACATTATTATTGTGGTATTTGAAAATACTTCACCTTCCAAAAAAATTAAGAAAAAAAATATTTGTAAGCGTTAGATCGTTTTGTGCAAAAATAAAAATAAGAATGGCAAAAACGGTAGCGGTAGCAATTTAAAATCCGTTGCAGTGAGAAAAACCTTCAAGCAACGATTGCAACGCAAATCTTTCGTATGGCCTTCATTTTTTCGTAGGAATTGTTTTCATGTTTTTACTACATTTTTCACAGCAAAAACATTTGTCCATATGCCATGCATTGGACCTCTGTAACCCATCTTTTCCACCGTACGTTAGCTTAGTGATTTCCTGTTTATTTTTTTTTTTTTTTGTTTTGTATGGCAAGTATGATCCACCTTTTCCAAACGTAATGAATGAAGTTTTCATTTTTTCAATGGGATTTATTTTTGTAGTTTTCTTCTGAAAATAAAAATAAATGGCGACGTCTAAAGATTGCTCAATATCTACAGTTACCAAAAACAAAACAGTTCCTACAGCAACTAAATGAAACATTTAGATTGAGCAGGTCACTATTAATGTACCTATATGAATAAAAACAAAAACAAACAAAACATAGTCAAGGCGCCCACTGATTAGTTGGGTGTTTGATTTGTCAGTATTTTACCACATCTTGTCGACGTTCGTGTCATGCCATACTACATGGACTCGATGTTTTAATATGTTATTTGCTATCTCGATGATATCATCAATTAAAACAAAAACAACATCTGACGTACATTATGCCGCGAATTATTTTACTGTAGTAGCAGAAGAGGGTGCATTCATGCATGACGTGGTTGGGACCGGTAGGCCTTATCATAAACAACGCTATGAACCAACTACAAATCGTTAGTTTCATATTGATTGTTGGTAAAGAAAGAAAAAAACAAAATATTTAATAAAATTACCATTATTGGGGGGGGGGAGACTACGCAGTATTATTACTTTCAACCAAATAAGAACATGTTCAAAACCACCATTAAAAATAGTTGATCCAACATTTGCCATAATGTCGTAATAGTCCTTGTTACCATGATCATAGCAAAAATTCCATCAACGTGGTGAATTCGACCATTTTCTTGGTTATTGTAACCATTATATGCGATAGTCATCCTGATTGTCGGTATAACGATAGAATTTTTTTTCAGAGTAGAAGTAAACATTTTGACAACATTGGTTCTTGAACGTCATCAACATCGTCGCCTTCAAGTGAAAGTCGAAAAGTTGGTTCAAAATCACTATACTGCAATAGTCATCATAACCCCCAATAATGGTAAAATTGACTATCAAATTCCTCTCTGTGTGACTTTACCAAATACCAACCGCTTCACGCGCTGCTATCGGGCTGCTAAATTTGAGCACCCGACTCTTCCCGAAAGCCAGCGTAGCGCGTTTAGCAGCGACCGGTACGGTGGTGAGTGATGATAGAGCGCTGCTAAACGGGCTTCTATACCTCACCGTTAATGATGTTCTTAGTACAGGAAGTTGAATAACGACCGATTCCAATTCGCCTTGCTGATCCAATGTATAACTTACAAATGATTTGGGAAATGACATGAAACTTATTCCGCATGACGGAAATGCACACTCGGTAATTTTCCACTGTTTGTGTATGCGCAAGTGACGAATAAAATATTCGACATCACAAAATAGCATTTCACAAAAATTACAAGCAATCGCGGACATTTTAACAATGGCACAACGACTGGTAAAAAAAATATACTCAGATTTGGATGAAGCTTGCTTTAACGTTACAGTGTTGTGTGCTTTTATAGTTCCCTTTCTATAAATTCACATTGAAATAAATTGAATTTCATAAGATGAAATTTAAAAAATCATTAGCGTAAAATTCAACCAACTATGATTGAAATTCGAGTGAAATAAGATAGGTTTAAGAACGCGTGAATTTTTATTTTAAATCAAGTGAAGAAAAAATTTACAACACTCTTTATTTACATGTTTCCATGGTTAACGTTGTATGTAATTTTCATATTTTATTACTGTGTAGTGCTCAAGCGGCCAACATAGGCTATTGCTTCTAAGGTATTGGTCGTAGTAAAGGTGACGTTGGGAAAGGGACTAGTCTTTAACCCCAACTTTCCCGCGCCTCCCCCGCGATACCCTCAACAAAAAAAAAAGAGTCGGACGCCATTGATTCATTGGTTTCGATGCGCGAACCCATACAGAAAAAAAACCTGAATCTTCATTGTGATGTAAATATCAGAGCATGTGAAATTGTATTTCATTCCACACAAAGCAGTGACTTGCATGAAATAGTTCTAACAAAGATGAACTTTTGCATACAACATTATCGAGAATGTATGGAATGTCCCAGAACTTTACACGATTTATAATTTAAATGTGTAAGTTTTGTGATGCTCCATTTATGTGCATGATAACGAACAGAAATATTCACTACTTTTTTGAGCTGTGCAGAAATTTAAAATTTTAATGTAAATTAAATTTATTTATTTAAATATAACAGCGCACCACCCCATATATACACCACTATAAACAAACATAATATCACACACATATGAAAAAAAAACAATTCGTTTTAAAAAGTTTTTGAATGCTCGGTTCATGTGCATGATTGTTAATTGAAAATTCAACTAATTCATGAGAGTACATTGGTGTATATTTCAAATTGACTTGGTTTACATCACGTGGAATTTTGCTGTGTAGAACGGAATAAATAAGTTCTGAATCACAACTACAAAACTGTGCAATTTAAAAAAAAAAAGTTCTGGTTCTGCCATGAGAACCAAACTTTCCTCAGTATGAATCTTAAGATCAGTTTTGTTCCTCGTAAGCTTTATCTCTAAGATTAGCATAACTAACCATCCCGTATCTTTACTAAATGCAGCATACTCACGGCCAAACAAAAGGGAAGCACACAATCATTATGCATGCCAATTATCATCGCAGAAAGGGAAAAGCAAAGCTGTGTCCACACATGCACACTTGCATGTGCACATATGAATGTAACGTTTTGCTGCACCGTAATGCCATGTTGGGTTCTTCCGATCACTGCAGCACCGCGGCACATTGCAAAAAAGTGCAATGAATGCTCCATTCTTCACTTGCCGCCCGCCTCAACCGAACGTGTTGATTAGTGTTCTAGGATGGCCGCTCTGCGCCGTGGCTGTTCAACTTCAACACCCTCAGAGTGTGTAACTCGGTGACGATCGACATGCCCAGTCCGTCCTGGCAGTCAGTCAGCCAGTCAGTGGATGTGATAATGATGATGATGACGGCCTGTCTGATTTCCAAAGCTCTCTGCTGAGCAACGCCTGCCTTCCATCTATCTTCTAGTTCCTACAACCATATGTCATTGGCTTCGGTGCCGGTCGCATTCGCGTGATAATAGCAGCTTACGGAAGGAGCTTTTGCGGTGGCTAAGAAGCTGAAGCTTTCTGGAGAAAATATGTATGAATGATTTAGTTAAAATCGGGAATTTGGATCAACGTTATTTTTCGTTACTGCTGTAGATGATTTACAGGTCAATTGATGGATAATTGATTTCTGAACTTCCGCTTCCCGGGCACCGCACCAGTTCCTTACTCTCACCGCTTCCAAATCTTGCGTTCGCATTTCTTCTCGGCGTTTATGTCTTCCTCCACTTTCGCAATGCCGCAATCGATCGCATGTACGTAAACAGCAACAACTGTTCTGAAGCCGAGAGCTCGCCCCGACAAACGACGAACCGTGTAAAACTCGCTCAATTCTTCACGTTTTTAAATAAATTATAATTATAGCTTGCATCCATTGTGTGAATTTCAATTAGGCTTAAATTGTTTCTCTTTTTCCTTCACTCCTTCAGAAAAAGCAGAAGTAGGAGCAGGAGCAGTGCCATTCGGAGGAATGGCACCGACGACGAGGATCGTCATCATCCGTAGACATGTGAATGTGGTGAGCGAAATCTGCGCCAATTGTGTTGGTATCACGCGTCCCTGCGAGGAAAAAAGCGATTAGCGTAGCCATTCATCGTGGTCTCCCTCGACAGTCAGTCGTTGCTGGGACGAAACGAGACTGCGCAACCACAATCATGTGACGTCGTCGATCGTCTTGGGGTAGTGATTGATGATCATCACCATTCTGGACGGAGGAAACGTTGGCGCATTTGATTCCACGGTGATATGAAGAAGGCAGTACGCTCTCACGGATCCACCCGGGGGGATCGTCCTTCGGAGGCACACGGTGTATTCGTTGAATTGGTCACATACCGCGAGTCTAACATTGTAATCTCAGACGATATAAAAAAGGTGAAATAAGCATGATCAAGATAATGGTAGCACGATTCTCGTTATAAAATTACTACTTTGTTGAGGCCCTCTGCTACCGATTTGTATACATTGCTGCATAACATGTGGGTTTTTGCGGGGTTCCAGACTTTCTCACAGACCGTGGGTTGAAGCACCAATAAAATGCAAGGAATTAATGTTTGCGAGAATTCTTTGGTATATTATCATGGGTGATAGATAACTGTACCTACGTGGGGTACCCAATTCATCGTCTCTTTGTTTTTGAGGTAGTAAGTGCCACTATCACTGAGCCAGGGAATTCACTATGATGTAGGATGGAGTAAATTTTTAGTAAATTCTGCCTGTCAATAGCGATAATTAATAACTAAGCATATTATTGGCATAAGTATCGGGATGCAGTTTAAATTGTTCAATTTGAATTTTCAATCGGGTTCATTTTATTCTATAATGCAGCGCCGCTCTGTTTAGTGTTGTAGCTTTTAAGATAATTTTTGTTGAATATACTTATTCTAAGTTATGATCACAATCATTCCTACTGACGTCGTTGATCCACGCAAGTCAGATGTGTCTATGGACGCACAGTTAACCGTATGTTCTTTCTTATTCGCCCCGGTACGAGCTTCTCCGATACCGTAGTTCATTTCACTATCAGAATCAATACCCATCTCTATTTTCTCCCCACATCCCGGCTCGCATTTCGAATCAATTCAATCCAACCAGTTGAAATGATATAATGACATGAAAATTCCACATCAGCAGATCGTAATGCTCTTTCGTTCCACTACTTGCCCTCCATCCAGCATCGATCGTTCTCCAACTGGATGCTTACATCCCAAATCCATCATCCGGATGGAAAAGTTCCAAACGGCAGTCAGTACTTATGATGTAATGCAGTCCAGCTCGGAAACATAAAACCGATGCTCACCTACTCCACGTTCCCCTACGGTTTCTTTCTGTGGCAGCGAAAAGAATAAAAGATGAACAAGAACACGCATTAACTTCGCTCTCATACATCATCGCACTTAACGTTCTGCATCATACTTCTTCACCCACTGCTAAGCCATTCGGGAGCGCGGAGTCTGCCGGTCAGCATTGCGTTGATCCCCGGTCTGGGTGCCTACCACCCATATAATCGTACTCCAGCCAATGCCGTTCCAATACCGTTCGGAGTGATCAGGCAGGCCGTGAAGTTGCAAATGCGAGGGTGCGGTTGGAGGCAAAGCCGACCATGCCGGAGAATTGGTCGTGCAGAGAATACCTTGAAGCTTGTTCTGGTGGATGGTGGTGTAGCATAATAAACCACGACCGATCCGATGCGAAAATTGGCCATAACTGAGCTGTCGCTAATCGTACTCGCTGTTCGGCTGTCCAAGTGTGGGAAGATGCCGCCAATCTCCACGAGGGTTGCAACAAAATCAATGCCCTAGCCGTGGATCAATGTGCTTTGATTGCTCAATCGAATAGGCTTCATCCCTGTTGTACCGATGGTTGTTTATCCCACAATGCAGTTGTGCTAATCTGCTCGCATGAAGAGAATTGAAAAGCGAAAGGTACGGGACCGATAAGTTAGCATAACATTTTCTCATTTTTACACTTCTACCTAACTTCCAATGGTGCGCACAAAAGAAATCGCTTCTTCGCCATTCAATTTATCGATTGATCGTCGTCACCGCCGTCATGCTAAGCGTCCATTGATGACGGCGTTGATGATAACATGATGACGATGCACTGTTTGCGTTCGCTACGTACGTTCACGTACTCAAAGTGCATACGGAATGAAGTCTGATGGGTTTAAGCGCTTAAAAACAGAAATCTTCTGGCTGGGTTGGTTGAATTGTGGTGGTTGTGGTCGTTCTAGTGGAAGAATTTGTTTTTTTTTGTTCTGGAAGCAGAAGCTCGCATCAGTCGTGCAATTGGAGCCATTCTGAAAATGGTTGGAAGAAAATGAATGAAACTTTTCGATTCGATAGTGATAATTTTAAAAACAGATATTTATTCAACGATGGTTGCATGAATGGAATCTGTTATTGCTCATGAATAAATTTCACGATGTGAATTAATTTTGTCTTTGTCAGTAACTTACTTCATACGATATTTAGTAGCGTATTTATTAGCATCAATAGGTCTACCATTGTCAAAAAATACCAATTTTTTCCTTATTCTTCTTCCGATTTGTTTTTGCAACCTTGCTCTGAACTTAGGTTTATATGAGAATGATTTAAGGAAAAGATATTGCTAATTGCGAGAAATAATTGCAAATGGCATCATATTTGAAAACTGACTGCTGAAAGGACTGACTTAGGGAAATTAATACATCAGTACGACGCTTAAAATTTCCTAGTGCATTCGAGTCAATATGATGTATGATATGTGCCTAGGCCTGTACTCGAAAAAAATGTACGTGTGTAACTTTTTTGTCCGTGAGTAAAAATTGATGAAAATCTGAGTATGGTTCGGAGTGAATTGGAGTGAGCAATGTCATCGAAACAAGAAGAAAATCGGCGGAGAATTTTGCGCACCGTCATGGAAAATCCAACTGCGACCATGAGATGGATCGGAATACAACTGGAAATCACCCATACAACTGTGTCTCGGGTGGTAAAATTGTTTAAGGAGTCCCAGACGACCGAGCGGAGGGCTGGAAGTGGAAGAAAATCGAAGACAGCTGACCTTGTCTATTTCAAGTGTAATCCGAACCTTTCGATTTGCGACGCGACTCTGAAAGCAAAGTGTTTTGCCTGGTTCGTTCAGCAAACCATGAAACGAGCTGAGCTTCGTGTATTCAAGGTCCGCAAGGCACCGAAACCGGCGTGATCAACAAAACACGGCGGCCAAATCCCGCGCCATAATGAAGGCCAAAGTTCGAAAATCATCCAAGGTGTTTAAGAACAAGCTAGAGTTGAAGAAAGAATGGATGAAAGTGCACAAAATGTAATGAGGGGTCTCAAGAGAAAGGTGCGACTTTCAGCGATGGAAAGGAAATTGAATAAAGTAATTATGCCGAAACATAATCCATATGGATTTATTAATTCTCTGAAAGTTTCAAGTAAACCCGACTGAAAATAAATTTTTGGCGAACACTTTTGTCTGGTGCACTTTTTTCGAGTACAGGCCTTACCACCCATTGTAGCATGGAAACTAAGTCCGACCGCAATGGGCTCTCCTCTCTGTTTGACTTGATCAAGCTTTAATAACCACTGATTGTCCTTATCATGGCATCGTATGAAGGGCCAAAAATGGGTTTGGTGAATCGATAGGACACTCACTTATACGCATCCACGGGGATATAAAGAATCTCCTTCCAACAACAAGATTGAACAATTGGTCAAAAGACCGAGCTGTCTAACATGAGTATGCCCCAATGGGCGGGAAGATGATCTCGGCCTCTATTCACAAACTGTTAGCAATGGGGAGTTGGCATTCCCACTCTTCTCTTCCAGGGTACTTCAATCGGGTGCTCTGAAGGTCCCTCCAATCTCTAGTACTAGCAATGATTGTTTATATAATAGTGCATATATTTATGTCAGAGAAAAGTACAACCTCAAGCGTATCTGTTATACAGGGTGTTCGGTTCCTTAATGCAAATATTTTCCGGGGCGATAGTTTATTTATTTATTGTCGCCAATCATAAGAAGACCGTTTATTACATTTTGTTCTTAATCCTAGTTCTTAATTGATGTTATAAAATACATAACATTAGACTAAGCAGCGGCTGGTTTACATCATTCATATGGCGTGTTCTTCTTTAGCGTATAGCATTGAAGTATTGCTTCAATTTGGATTTTGTAATTGTAAAGTCAATTGTATCGCTATGTAGATTGTAGGTTGCCATCATCTGATTCAAAGTATATATGTAATATATAAAAATTTAGTTTTGATAAAAGCTCTGCTGAATCAATGCGATGCGAATTAATGCCATTAACAAACGAAACCTTTGCAAACTCTCGACGTTTTTTTAGTGTTTGCATGGTGATAAGCCTACAGCGAGCTTCATTGGGTGGGAGAGGAAATCTTATCCAACCTAATTTACGTAATGTAAACAATACAAACTGTGTTTGTACAGACTCTGTTCGCTCTTCATGGATGACTGAAAAATGTGACCAGACTTCACTACAATATTCCAGTATTGACCTCACATAGGCAGTGTATAATGTTTTAGTTGTGTAAGGATCGTAAAAACTATGACTTAAACGTTTTATAAATGCCAGCATGTTATTGGCTCTGTTAATTACTGAATTATAATGGTCAATGAATCTTAGCTTAGAATACAGCATAACTCCCAAATCACGAATTCTTATGCACTTTCCTACAGACTGATTTCCTAGAGTGATCATAATGCCAGGTGTGTCTTGTTTTCTGCTTAATGCTATCGCATTACATTTTTGAACATTTAATTGTAAAAGGTTTTTGTTACGCCAAATATAGAAAATATGCATTTCTTCCTGAAATATCTTGTCATCTTCTTTGTTTCTTAGTTCTAGAAATAACTTTATACCATCGGCATATAGGGTAAGGGGATGTAATGTTAGCCTAGCTCATTCATTCGGCCTATGTACCAAATATGTTCTAATTCCTTTTCGTCCTTTTGCGTCCTTTTGTTTGCACATTTCTGAATGACATAGCATCAAAAAAGTGCTCAGTTTTGTGTTACCTATCAAAATGCGCAGTCTTACTCCGGAATAACGAAAAAGTATCGTGCACAAATGGTGCACTGTGAGCGGACTCTCCTTGAGAAAATTGGCCAAGGAAGAGGGTGTAAGCGTCGGAGCGGTACGATCTGCGATTCGAAAATATAGAGAACAGTGTACGTTTGAAGATGCGCCGAGGAGTGGTCGGAAATCCGGTCCTGTTAGTTCGGATATCGATAAAAAGATCAGGGATGCTTACAAGCGAAAACCAGCGACTTCCGTTCGGGATGTTGCGAAAAAACGAGGGACCTCGTCGAGTAACGTCATGCGTGCCAAAGAATGACTTGGGCTATAAAACATACCGGAAGCAGAAAAAACCCAAAACAGGCCGCGTCCGTGAAACCACGGGCCCGCAAACTCTACGATTCGTTATTGTGTAGAAATTCTGGGTGTATAATAATGGACGATGAAACGTATGTGAAACTAGATTACAAAACGCTTCCCGGACTACAATTTTATAATGTAAGCGAAGACAAAGAAGTCCCCGAAACGGAGAAGGCCATTTTTACCGAAAAATTCGGTAAGAAGGTTATGGTTTGGCAGGCAATATGCGAGTGTGGTAAAACATCTAGTCCGTACATCACAACGGAGACGATGAACACTCAGAAATACTCCAGAAGCGATGATTGCCGATGATCAGGCAGCACGAAGGTCAAGTAGTGTTTTGGCCTGATTTGGCGTCATGTCATTACGCACTTTAGAATGCTACAAAAGTCAAAATGTATGTTACGTGCCGAAAGACATGAATCCGCCGAACTGCCCGGAGCCATTGCCAATCGAGACTTTTTGGGCTTTAACCAAAGCAAAGCTTCGATAATTTATAAAACCAGCGGACGACATCCAAAAATATAAAAAAGATTTACCAAAAGTGGTCAAAATGGTGGGAGGTACCACTGTTCAGAAGCTTATGGGTCATGTTCGAGGAAAAGTTAGGAATCTTGGCTATGATTAAATATTTTGATTAAACGAGAGTAAAATATCATATAAAACACAAATTCAAATATGATTTGCCAAGTAAAATTAATAAAACTAAAAAAAAAATGACTTTTTTGTTATTTTGAAAGTGTGCTTATACTTTCTGGAACAGTCTGTACACATCGACAAACCGCGTTCTGGATTTGGCATCAGTAACAACGGAAATACGGCAAGGCGATTTTTTGCAGAGCTGAAGTTTCTTCAGATATTACAGGAGTTGATTTACACTTAATTCTACGGTTTCAAACTTTGGTGACAGCAATTTCCAGTGGTGAAAGAATTGATGTTCCAAAGTTCAAGGACGGACGGCTACGGAAACTCCTGAGCATTTCCAGCCAAAATGACCTGGAAATGTGAAAAATTATTTTCGATATTTTTTTATTTGAATGAAACTTTGCATACGTGTTTGGCTTAGGAGACTGACATTTTCTGCGCTAACATAGATTTTTGTGACTCAATAGTCAGTTTTAAAAAGGGCGTAAGAATTTTGAATAGCACTTCAATTAATAATTTGTAGCTCCCAAACCTTTGGTTGTACAAAAAAACTGTCTAAGAACAAGTTGTGACCCTATATGTGAAGGTGGTGAAAAAAATATACAATGAGAAAAAAAAGATTCGGAACAAAATTGACAATTAATATAAAAATTTAAATATCTCAAAAAAATATTTTTTGATTTCTTTTATTTTTTGAATTTAAGAATATGAAGTTATTGCGCAAATTTTAAAGAATATTTCAGGATAGACAAATGTTAGGGAAAAAAGTTTCTAAAACATTAACTTTTATATATGCGGGAATAAACGTATTTTTATTATATAATCTGATTTTTGAAGTATTTTAAAATTTTTAAGCTCCGGTTGATGACCTTCGTAAGGGCATTCCTTCTCGAGATATTTGCGATTTTAGTTAATCCTAAGTTTTGTTAGATTTTTCAACAACAAGAAAGTAAAACAGATTATAAACTATAGAGGATGCATAGCGCTACTGTTCGTCTTGTTCTCAAACGCGAAAATGCCGGGTACATAACTGTCAAATCGCATACTTTTCACGTTGAAAGTTATATCCCTAGCCTATTAAAACCAGGAAAAGATATTTTGCCAACAACGTCAGTGCTAAGAGTCCTCTACAGTTTATAATCTGTTTTGTTCAAATGTTGGACCAACTTAGGCCATTTTTGCCTGAATTTTAGGTAGCATCAGAGGCTCTCAGTAGCTTGAAGAACTTGGACGTTGGGTAGCCCGCTGCTGGGTATTGCCGATAGTATAACTAGAAATCTAAAACTAAAACTAAATTCGAAAAGCATCAGTAAAACTTTTTTTTTTTTGAGTTTTTAATAATAATTTCAAAATGGAATTCAATAAGGTGAAGTGTTGCAAACTCTTTCTTTAAACACGGTGCTCGGTAAAGCTTCGTAAATTAAACGAAAACTTTATTCTAGGGCTAATATTAATGAAGATCGTTGGATCGTCTTTATCTATCTGTGATTCATGTCGTTACATTTAACTGACATTACTGCGGTTTTAACAAAAAACCCAAAAAAAAAAAACCAAAAAATTTTATTATTTGGCCCCCCCAAAAATTATTATTGCTTAACCAAATTTTTTTTTGTTAGGTATCTTATGAAGCTATGACGGGAGTTACAAAATGGAGCAATATCTTTCAGAAAACTAAAATGATTACTGGTACACAAATATATCACTCTTTTGTTCCGCATTCTGTTCCTCAGGTAGAGGCAAAATTGTTTTCAAATGATGTAGCATCAATCCTTCATGGTATATATAAACATGTAAAACGAAAGGGAACTGCTCTAAACTAATCTAAATGTAGAAACAATATATCAGCGCCAACATTTGATAAGGGTGAATCTGTTTTTGTAAACAAACACTTTGTCTGATAATTTATCGGAAGTTGAATACAATTCCTTCAAATTAAATATATCAGCGGATAGAGATAAAGCTCCTCTTCCTTAAAGAGTGCTTAATTTGTATTTGTGACCTTTTGTTCAAGAGAAAACGACTACGAAAGCCATTGTTTACAAAAGCAGATACGCCCTAATCTAATGTTGAAACAATATATGTACTTATGTATGCGCATAATAAATTGGAAATACAAGTAAACTAAAATATAAGAAAAGTTTTTTTAATCATTTTCACCTAAAACTTATGCTGTTTATAGAATCGTCTTGCTGGCTAAGAGTGAGTTGTGGGAAACTAAACGCATATTTCGAAAAAGGTATTATTTGTGATGCTTGGAGAACCGCGAATAATTTATGAAATGGCCGTATTTTCTGCTGGAAATATACTGCAACATCAAAACACGTTTATTTTGGCAAATAGTTGAGATTTTAAAAATGCTTTAAAAGTTGACCTTAGAGACACTTTTTTCACTTCAGATCTCTCCACCCTGAAGTTTTTTTTTCTTCCAAAACTGACGTTAGAGTTTCAAGTTTTTACACACAATGTATAAAGTATACAATAAGTAGCAAAATAGGCATATGTTAAACGAAAATTTTAAAAATACTGTTTGAACCATTTTACCCCAAATCTTTTGAACCGTTCATCCAATCGTCTTGCTGTCAAATAGAGAGCTGTTGGAAACTTAACAAACATTTCTTAAAAAGTTTTGTGGTTACTGGAGAAACGCGAATAATTTATGAAAAGGTCGTATTTTTGAATATTATTCGAATATGATAAAATTAAATTGCAAATATCTCGAATGCTCTAACGAAGATTATCATAAGGCGTTGAAAATTTTAAAAAACTTCAAAAATCAGATTATATCATCAGAGTACGTTTATTTTCGCTAACATCAAAATTATGAGAAATACACCAAAAGTTGATGTTCTAGAAACTTTTTTTCCTGACATTTTTCATGCTGGAGTCTTCGCTAAAATTTGCGTAATAACTTCATATTCTGACAGTAAAAAAAAAGAGATATTTAAATTTTCATGTTAATTTTCAATTTTTTTTTCTGATTTTTTATTTCAGTGTCCCCCTCCCCCCCCCCCCCCCTCCTCCCCCTTTCCCCCCCTCTTTTTTTTTTTTTTTTTTTTATTTTTCTTACAATTCTCACACATAGGGTCATAACTTGTTCTTAGAAAGTTTTTTTTTTGTACAACCAAAGGATTTCGAGCTACAAATTATTAATTGAAATGCCATTCGAAATGCTTACGCCCTTTTTAAAACTGACTCTTGAGTCCAACATTTTTTTGCATCTGTGGAAAAAATTTACTTTCGTGGGTAAAACGTGTGTACATATTTTCAATTAAATCGGAGACACTCGAAGTCGGTCGATAGGTCATTTCGGCTGGAAACGCTCGCTTTCTACTACTTGAAGCTATATAGTTGGTATCACATGCCAACAACGGTCCACAAATTATTGATACATGTGAAATGATGTGATGTGAAATAATCGATCAATCTTCGATTCCCATCGGTAAACTTTCGGAAGAGGCCCAGGAAAGTATGAACAAAGAAAGTAGAAGAACACGTGAAAACCCTACACATAAAGGATCCCGTGAAAGAACCATTGGAGACATGTTTTGAGGCTTGTCGGTTGCATCGGATCCGGTTGTGTCCAGCTTCAGGCACAACAAGCCAAAACCGAAAAGTGAATTTCCGGAAGAAGTGCAGAACTTGTTGATTTTTGAAGATGATGAAGATAATTAAGAATTTCGGAGAAATAAATGTTATATTGCAAAACAAGTTACTATTCTAGTCAATGGTACTCTAAGACAGCATCCATATATTACGTTACGCTAAAGTTACGCAAAAGTTTGTGTATGAACCTTATTACTTTGGAAGATAACGTTTGCATTAAAAAAATGGACTTTTTTTTTCGGATGGTGATAAAAAAAAACTAAGACAGATAATTGCTCTTGACAAATTTTCCATGGAAGGTAATTGTTTAAGCTTACATGCAAAAAAATTACTCCGTTGCGAGCGCCCTTCCTGCAGTTAACCGGAACATTCACCATGACGGACGAAAACATGCGTGTAGACATGTTTTTGAGTTCTTTCTTCGTTTTATTGATCAATTCCTCCTCAGATTTCTTGTCAAAATTTGTTAGATCCTACGCGTCAGGTTGGCCTAGAAATTCTCGATGGGACGCAGCTGGGGTACGTTGGGCGGATTCGCCGACTTAGGTACCACATCGATATTCAGCTGCGCCATATCCTCCAACGATTGCTTCGAGTAGTGGGCCGACGCAAGATCTGGCCAGAACACAGCGTCTTCGCCCTTATGGTATTTCTTGATGAACGACGCAGCTTCCGGAAGGCATTGCGTATTATAAATTTCCCTGTTCACGGCCAGGCCGGAACGAAAGAAAAGCGGCTTTGACATCCCGTCTCGCTGATTGTTAGCCACAGCAGCACCTTCTTGGGGAACTTGGTGTGTGAAATTAACTTCACCTCGGAGCTCACTTTCTTCGTGGGGGGGGGGAAGTAGAATACGAAGTGCTCCTGCCAGTCGTTGCCATCCAGGGTGAGATAGGTCTCGTCGTCCATCACCACCGCCACGTCGCGATTCGCCGTGAAAATCGAGTTGACCATCTTATTCAGCCGCTGCCGCTGCGTCATTGCCTGAAGCTCCGAAACCAGTGGACGCGATTCTCGCTTTCTGACATGTATGTTCATGTCCGTCAGGTACTTTTTCACTGTTTGGCCGGTTGAACCGACCTCCCGGCCAAGCGCACGCTGCGATGTAGCCACTTTTCCCTCGGTCTTCCTCTTCTTTTTTTTAACTTTAATTAATAACACCAAAAAATTTCAAACATTTCCTCTTCAGTATACAATAATAATCTTAAAACTAAAAACAAACTAACATTAATATTAACTAAGCATAAAGGGAATTAATCATTGCAATAGAAGATTGCAACGATTTTTGTCTGAAATTATTAATTATTTTGTTGGACATTTGTTCTAAATCTCAACATTCGAAATTCTATGTAATTCATAGTACTGAACCAGGGTGGCCTTCAAAATCATTTTCAGAACTTTGTTCTGAATCCTTTGAAGTGATTTTTTCCTATAGCGCAACAACTAGACCATATTGCACAGCATAAAGCATGGCCGGTCTTAAATTTGTTTGTATTAGAAGTTTGTTCTTCAACAAAGTTTGGATTTTCTGTTTATAAAAGGATATAAACATTTATATATTTATTACATTTGGCTTGAATCCTTCAATTGATTTTTAAAATTTAATTTTTGATCAAGTAATAGACCAAGGTATTTCACTTCGCTTGACCAGGAAATTGGAACACCGTCATAGTAACGATGTGACTACTACTAGGTTTCAAAAAAGAAGCTCTTGGTTTATGTGGGAATATTATTAGTTGAGTTTTGGAAGCGTTGGGAGAAATCTTCCATTTCTGTAAATAAGAAGAGAAAATGTCCAAACTTTTCTGCAGTCTCCTGCAAATGACACGAAGACTTCTTCCTTTAGCCTGTGTCATCAGCAAACAAGGATTTCTGACAACCCTGAGGCAAATCAGGGAGGTCGGAAGTAAAAATGTTATATAGTATCGGCCCAAGAATGCTACCCTGAGGAACTCCAGCTCTAACAGGTAGTCGTCAGATTTGGAATTCTGATAATTTACCTGCAGAGTTCTGTCATTAAATAATTTTGAATTAATTTCATAATATAGAGCGGAAAATTAAAGTTTTTCAATTTACAATCAAACCTTCAGCCAAACACTGTCGAATGCTTTTTCTATTCTAAGAGCAACTCCAGTTGACAGCCTTCAGATTTGTTTGAACGAATTAAATTATAACTCTCAAAAGTTGATGAGTAGTTGAATGGCCATGGCGAAATCCAAATTGCTCATCTGCAAAAATTGAGTTTGTATTATGTGAAGCATCATTCTATTCAAAATTAGCTTTTCAAAAAGTTTACTGATTGAAGGAAGAAACTTATTGGTCTGTAGCTAGAAGCTTCAGCTGGATCTTTCTCGGGCTTCAAAATTGGAACAACTTTGGCATTTTTCCATTTGCCAGGAAAGTATGACAAATGAAAACATTTATTAAATAATTTTACCATCAAAGACAAGGTACTCTGGGAGTTTTTTGATGAGTATATAGAAAATTCCATCATCACCAGGAGCCTTCATATTTTTTAACTTTTTAGTTATAGTTTTTACTTCATCCAAATCAGTACCCCAGGATTCATCAAAAATATTTTCCCTTGAGGAAATATTCAGATAATCAAGAGAAACCTGATTCTCAATAGGACTAGTAAGACCCAAACTGAAATTATGGGAACTCTCAAACTGCTCAGCAAGTTTTTGAGCTTTTTCCACATTTGTTAGCAATATTTTATCACCTTCTTTGAGCGCTGGAATAGGCTTTTGAGGTTTCTTTAAAATTTTGGAGAGTTTCCAAAAAGGTTTGGAACTCGGCTCTAATTTTGACACATTATTTTCGAATTGTTTGTTCCTCAGGGCAGAGAAGCGTTTTTTAATTTGTTTTTGCAAATCTCGCCAGATAACATTCATTGATATTGTCTTCTACGGATATTTTTCAGACGGATCAAAAGCTGAAGATCGTCGTCTATTATAATTGTATTGAACTTTACCTCGCATTTTGGAACTGAGACAGCTCTTGCTTCAACTATGGAAGTAGTCAGAGAGTCAAGAGCATTATCGATATCATTTTTAGTTTCCAAAGGAATATTAGGATCAAAGTTATATTCCATGAATGTTTGATATTGGTTCCAATCAGCTCTATGATAATTGAAAGTAGAACTGTTGGGATTAGAAATTATTTCTTGAGATATTTCAAAAGTTACAGGAAGGTGATCCGAACCGAAGTTAGCATGGGTAACCAATTGGCTACAAAGTTGACATGAATCAGTTAAGACCAAATCAATAGTTGAGGGATTTCTGGCAGAAGAAAAGCAAGTTGGGCTGTTTGGGTATTGGATAGTGTAATAACCCGCAGAACAATTATCAAATAGTATATTACCATTGGAATTACTTTGAGCATTATTCCACGATCGGTGTTTTGCATTAAAATCACCAATAATGAAGAATTTTGACCTTTTACGGGTAAGCTTCTGTAGGTCACCCTTGAGAAGATTCTTTTGCTGACCTACGCATTGGAATGGTAAATAGGCAGCTAATAGTGTAAGTTGACCAAATTTTGTTTCAACAGAAACCCCCAAAGTTTCAAAAAACTTTGGTATCAAATGAAGAAAGAATTTGATGTTTGATACGCCTATGAACAATTATGGCAACGCCACCACCTGGACTTTCAAGACGATCATTGCGGTGTACGAAATAATTAGG
Source organism: Aedes koreicus (assembly GCA_024533555.2). Lineage (NCBI taxonomy): Eukaryota > Metazoa > Arthropoda > Insecta > Diptera > Culicidae > Aedes > Aedes koreicus. The sequence continues at coordinate 248,471 of JAHHFK020002048.1, read as the reverse complement.
ATCCCTTTTTATTTTATCACCTGGTTTAAGAAAAGTTTCAGTTACAACGGCAATATGCACGTTATGAACTCGTAAAAAGTTAAACAGCTCGTCTTCATTATTTTTAAGAGATCGAGCATTCCAATTTAAAATATTCAGTGTCTTAATACCCATTGCTGAATTTCAGGGTCATAACAATATTGTTTGCAAATTTTATACCAGTTTGAATTGCATCAAACATGGAGTTTGTATTTAACATTCCATTAATCATATCGATTAATGATTTCTGTAAAAAATCCATTTTTGGAGCGGTTATGCTACCTAAGTCAAAATCTTCAACATTTCTGGTAGAATTTTGGTTTCTACCGGCTGTAACGGCAGCGTAGGAAGCTCCATTACCTGGCTGTACATTGATACCAGCAGGTAAGAATTGAGCATTGAAAACTTGTGGTCTGTTTGTACTTACGGGTACATTTGTACTTCGCTGACCATTGTTAACAGCAGATAGCAGTGGAAAATTTGACGGTTGGGCATTGATCGTACCTTCCGGTACGAATGTTGGATTTCCTCCTCGATGACCGTTGTTAACAGCCGAGGAATAATTACCTGGTCGGGAACGTGAAGCGGTCCCTACCTGATGCTTAGCACGAGAATTCAAGATCGCTTTGCGAGTCTTGCATTCCCAAAAATTGGATTTGTGGTTTCCACCACAATTCGCACATTTAAAATTTTTGGGATCCTTCACAGGACAGTTGTCCTTGGCGTGAGAGGAATCGCCACAATGCATGCATTTGGCATCCATGTGACAATTTTTCGTCCCGTGACCCCATCCCTGGCATTTACGGCACTGGGTGAGGTGTTGAGAATTTCCTCCAGTCTTCCTGAAGTGTTCCCACTTCACTCTGACATGGAGCATAAGGCTGGCTTTTTCCAATGCCTTGAGGTTATTCAGTTCATTTGATTTAAAATGAACTAAATAAAAATCGTTAGAAATCCCATTGCGAGAATCGCCAGGTTGGGATTTCTTTTTGATCTTTATCACTTGAACTGGTGTAACTCCAGCAATTTAATAATTTCATATTATCTCATCCAGGATTCACCACTGGCTAGACCTTTTAAGACCACCTTGAACAGACGTTCAGTTTTGGTGTCATGTGTAAAGAATTTGATGCCTCTTTGAGCAAGATACTCCACGAGAAGTTTAAATCCGATCAAGGTTTCAGCCAATACACGGCATTCACCCCGACGACCAATTTGAAAGGAAAATTTAGAATCTTTAATGAAATTCGTGAGTTCCTTACGGAGCCCATGAAAATCAGATGTTGTTACCACAATAGGTGGAACCTTTTCTTTCCCTGCATTAATTCGGGAATGCTTCGAAGATTTTTGCCTGACTGATGGATCATTCTCATCATCAGTCAGAATATCGAATTGATTGCTCAAATCAATATTGTTAGAAGGGGAATCCAGAGATTGTCCCTTTCTTTTGCGTTTAGGCGCCATTTTCTCCAAAATGATTAGAATTTATACGTTTTCTCCTAATCAACTTCCAAGCAGATTCTACAAGAATCCGAAGGGTCAAAGAGGAATTTTCCAAATCGATATCCAAGTCGGATTACCTCGCGTAGGGTCCAGACAAGGATCGAAAAGGAATAAGGGTAAAAAATAAAAATTGTGCAGGTAATGTTAAGCACTGAAAAGTGCTGTTTGATTTTGTTATAGCTTTAGGTAGCAAAAATACTTCCTTCAGCAAAAGAAAATAGAACCGCACGGCATGAGAGCTCGATGCGGACTGACCTCGGTCTTCCTCTTCAGCATCCTTTGGAGCTTCTTGTCGCTCAGGGTCGTCGGCCGACCGGAACCGGGCTTTTTTTGCCATTATGGTTAGAGGTCGACTGATAGAGCTGTCAAATTTTGTCTGCTGACTCATGGGTTACTATGATTGATGCTGCATGGGTAGTGTCGTAAGTGCGGGTGAAGGTAAACCCATGAAAAATCGGCAATTTTTGTCCATTTTTTTTGTAATGCAAACGTTACTTTTCCGCTAATCAGTATTATGTATTTTGTGAATAACAGCTAAGTAAATCCGAAAACAAATCATCCTTTTAAGGTGCATATAAAAGGAAACCACAGCCTGAAACGTCATAAGTGCAAATGTGAGCTCCAACAAAACATAGAATGATGAATTTGTTACTCCATGTTGGTTACAGTGCGGAAATCAAGGAGTAGCAATTTGAGATTGGTCTGTTTTGTAGGAGCTGAGATTTGTGCTCTTTAAGTTTCACGCTATAGCTTCCATATATCCTTGCCTAGACTGATTCCTTTTATTAACTCTTGTAGCATAGTGATATTGTAAGATTACGATGCAACGATGAGCAGAGCAAGGCCGCGAAATTCGAAAAGTAGAGATGATTTCCTATAGGATGCATACTACGTGACCTTTTCGAACCGTTTCAGCAGACTTCTAACCATATATTTTAACACCAATCTTGAAGTCTGAAAAAATTTTGACAAATGTATCAAATACGATTTTTTTTTATCTTTAAAATGAAACTTGTTGTGCTTAAATTGGTTGAAATTTGATGGAGCAACACACATTTGAAGAGAGCCTAAATAATGCAGTTTTCGAATTCAAAAATCATTAGAATTACCAGACACATCAATATTCAATTAGCTATAAGAAATCGAAATCTCTTCCAATGATCAGGAAATTTTGGGAAAAGGTTATTTAATATATGGAAAAGCTAGGAAAAATATAAAACATGAAACATAATAACATGTTTTTTTAAAGATTTTGTCCGGCCTCCGGGCACTGTTCGTCGGGGTGATTGGTATAAAAAATTGAATTACAGCACAACTTCGTGTTATACTATGCCCATAAGAAAGACTCAATGAATATTGAAGATGTTCGGGGAAGATTTTTTTTTCTGTATCGTAGGACGTTCCAACAACTTATTGAATTTCAACACTGGCTTTTTTTTTATATTTTTTTACAATGATGTCATTAGCTGTTCTGAATAGTTGTTGTAAAGTAAGTTTATCAATATGAATATTGTTCTGTTAGAATATACCAAATTGAGAGATTGAATTAATGTTTTTATGTTAAAAAAGAAACGATAGGTGTAATGTGTAATTTTATTTTAAGTTGGCACCATTGTTTTACTTCTTCCATGTCCATTGTGAACCAATTCCAGCACGCAGGAACCACAATAGAATTACGGAAATTAGTATTTATCACCGCCAATGTTGTTAACAAGCAATATGTGCATGAACTTGAATTAATACCGCATTAATTAAAAAATCCCATCAACTCTACCTGGAATTCCCTCGATTTCATAAACATATACGAACCAAAAAGAACAAAACAGTGAGATGCTCATATAATCCAGTACCACTTCGCTGTTGACTGGCTGACTGACTGACTGACTGACTGACTAGGAGCAGAGAAATCATTCACACGTTTCGCTCACCCATGGGAGTGAGAAGATCTATTAGATTCAATTAGTCTCACCTGCAGGGCCCACCGGCACGTAATTAGTGTAACCGAGCGGGGTGAAAAACGTGGTACTTCTGGCTAGCCCAGAGCAATCCCAGCCCATCATCGTTACGGGCGGACAAGCTGCTTCTGACGCTGACGACGGTGGAGATCACCATCATCATCTTTGAGCATGCACCGGAGATGCTGGTGATGTGTTTTTCTCAGGGTTCCAGTCCTCTCCAACTGGCTTTGCTACGGTTATTGTCGTTCCAGGTCCCATGCCTTATGCTGATGTTGTTCTGTGGAACTACGTATTCGTTGTCGTCGTCGTCGTATTTTTCTTCGCCAAGTTTGTGCCGTGTGTTCCAGTAAGTCTGTGAACTCGATGCATAAATAATCGCTTACAAATGGTTCACTTCACTTTATTGATACATTATGGGTACGCGTACAGCACAGTACCAGTTCGAACGCTTTCCTCTAATTTTGCCCTCGTCGCTTGTCCTTAGAGCCCTTCTGGCTGGCCCCGAAGTTGTTTGTTGTGCCTTCTCGTGACGGCTCTGGTGGTGGAGACTAGCCTTCTCCAAGTGTACGCATACACTCCGAGTTCAGGGCGGGGTTGTCATTCCAAGTGCAGTTGCATCGTTCCTGTTCAACGGCGGGAGAACATGCAGTGCTCTGTGGTAAAAAAATATCTACAAATTGATGAAACCTCAATTTTAACCAATTGCAGCCATTGACATTTTCATGAGCTAAATGGCACCTGACTTGGATGAAGCTTTTGAATTCTGTTCTAAAAATTATTCTTACTACCGATAAGCAACATGGTTGAGCATCAGATCGATTTGAAAGCCATTTCGATCAGCTTATTTTTCCCCTACAAATCTTTCACCAGACTCGCCGTCCCTTCTCGAGAAGTCGAGTACTTACTATTTTACATATATTACACTTTAAGCCGCGCGACCGGCTAGACGGTTTATGTTTATGCGTTCGGTTTTGTCTCGAAAAGTACTGCGCTTCCTACCCCGCTGACACCCCCCCCCTCGCATTCTCTCGGTCCTCGTCTTCAAGACGCACTTGAGCCAAGAGAAACCCTTTTTCCCCCTCGCTCCCTCAGCCGTTCTGCCTACACCACCTGCCCAACCCAGCGAAGTGAGTGGCGTAATCGCGCGCATATGTGTGTACACAAATGAGCACATCAGCAGCAGCAGCAGCAGCAGCATTAACCAGCAAGTAAAGTATTTTCCTCATGTGGCTCTCTATAGTTTGTTTTTATTTTTTTCGTCGTCAAAGGTACAATTTTTTCCAGGTCTCGGACTGCTTGTTTTGGACCGAGCCGGGTGTCGCACGTCGTCGGCCGTTTCTACCTTCTCCACTGAATCGACGATGATGACGGCAACCAAGAGTGGAGGCTGGAGTGTGCGACTTGAAGGAAAATTGACTCTCCCGTAAGAGTTTCCTTTTCTCCTCAGGATGGTTGGGTGGTACTTGTTGCTCGATTTTGTGTGTATGTAAACCTTTTATAAGGCACTTTTTGTCGTTGAAAATCGTTACTTAAGCATTCTTACTTTGGTTTGCTTATGGGACTTATGTAGCAAATGTGGTGCTGCGAGTATTTGGAGTATCGACATTTTGCTTGCTGCCTCTTGGAAACAACTATTGAGCAAATATGGACACGATGACGGAGGCAAAAGGTGGGTGATCAGCAGTCGAAATAATAGCGGTAGTTGACAGCAAAGTCAATTCAAACAAGGCTCGCACGAACGTCGTTTGTTAAAATCGGAGTTGAGTTGTTTGTTGTACATAAGGAAAGAGACCCTTCAATTATCGGGTATTTTGAAATGCACAATTGCGTTTCAGGGTTCTGGAGGTAATTCCAGTTGCAAGATTTAGATATTGGAACATAAAGATATTATTTATTTTTATATATCTAGACTAACATTTGAAAAGGGCGGAAGAGCCAAAATATAAACAAATCATATTGTATTATATTTTGATTGAACAATTTCAGAACAACTAATTTATCTTGACAAAGACATTAAAATTAATCATGCACTTTCTCAAACAAGAAAAATAAATTATGGGGTTCTTCCGGATCACGCATTGCTCTAGTTATTTTGCTGTTCCGCCGCTTTTTTCAGTTAAAATCCTGCCTAATAGTTTAATATTTCAGGCAAACACTTTTCTAATCATCATATACTTATTTCGACTTGAGCTTGAAGTATATACATACGGATTTTATGCATAAGTATAACTTTCTTTATCACAACTTGAAAATAACCATTACGACCTAATCACAAAGCAGAAGTCATTTCACCGCATATTTTTGCCCGTTAAAAGGTCAAATTGGAATTATGACGTGGACATAATGTTGTTGATTTCTATTGATTGTTGTTACGCCGTCGATAGTTTTTACCTGTTTTAATTGCTAATAAGGATGAGGTTTCATCGAGATTTCATCAAATGATTTTACTTCGCGTTGAAGAAAACAATTTCTAATCGAAAAATTGCAGAGAATTTATCTAGTGAGTAGCTGTTTGCAGTGTGCAAGTGTGTTCTTATCGCAGTAATAATTTTTAGAAGCGACAAAGGATGCAGCTGCTTTTATCGACGGCACAGAGTTTATATTTATATGAGAACCCTCATATTATCACAACTCCTTCACATGCAGGTCAAAACTCTTCCGAATCTAATTTGTCAGTCACAAATGCTTGTCCGAACCCGAGAGACTAGAAAGGTTCAGTTGATTGGTTAGGTATCGCCTATCATCCGTCTTTCGAATCTTCCCGTAAAAATACTGCGGCCGAAACCTCTATTTACAATTCCTCTACGAATCTAAAAGGTATTTTTTTTTTTTTGCAAGAATATGATTATCCACAGATACTTATTAACAACTCTTTCTCAAAATGTCCCACAGATTCTGAATTTATGCAAAAATATTCGCGCATTTCTCAACTTCTCTTCCGTTTCCTCCACGGTCACCTAAACCATAATTGATCCAGCCCTCAGGCAGGGTTGCCACATTATTTTTTGTTCCCATCTTTAATTTTTGCCAAAAATCTTTTTTATCTGTGTTTAACTGCAAAAAATCTTGGTAAAAATCTTCACTTCAAATTTTGTGTTGTAAAAGGAAAACAGATCAGTAAACGAAAGATACATGTTTTCGGGGGAAATCGATCATTGCACTTAAGCCCTTCTGACAGACCGGTTTTGACATGATAATGAATCATGAGGTGTTTGTTTTGATTACATAAAGCACCTTGATAGGTGAACAAAGTTGGAACGGAATTAACAATTAATTATTGTTATGATCCGTGTACATTAATTTGTTGAGTTTAGAATTTAGTTCTGGTATCAATATTAGCTGATCAACTCCTCCTTTCCTCCTTTCCGTCCTCAACTCACGAAAATCATTTTCAATGGCCTGTTCCTCACCGCTTTCAAAGAAGTTCGGATATTGTTCAATAATCGAGTTGAACTCGATAAAGGGCGCAGCTTCGCCGTTATATATTTCCGACTTCTTACGAAGACGTTTCTTGAAATCTGAAACCCATAAATTCGTCAGGTGTTTTAGGTAATCATCTACACAAAAATGTGCAAGGAGCTCTATCAGCGAGACTTCAGCTGATTGCACATCTTCAGGAATTCCATATCTTTTGACTGGAAGATTCGATTCACTTTGATAATTAGAGACAATACGTAGCTTAACAAGAAGAGAAATGGCTGCGTCATTGGGTCGTTAAGATGGCAACCATAAGACCGTTGTCTCAGTTTGATTAGAACGAGAAAAACAACATGAGCTCCGAAAACCGTTCCATATTCCATTTGAAAACTGACTCCAACGATAGCCATCTAGTGGCAGACGGATGCATCTGTGTCATCTGGAATTTCTTGGATCGTTTGAGGATGCAGGACAAGTAACTGCAGATATATCGCATCATTTGTTCCAGGTACAATTGAAGTTTTTTGCATGCGTTACTTGCACATAGGGCCAAAAAAGGGGCAAGTACATTTGATAATTATCCAATGAGGACAGTCACGTTTCAGCAGCTTCTTGATGGATCGGTCAGAACCCATCATTACCGAAGCTCCATCGGATCCAAAGCCCACAAACCCTTTTTTTTGTAATCGGGGCCATTGATCTGCAACTGTTAATCAATTGCGCAAAATATGTACCTTGTGATCAAAAAGTTCCGGTAATTTTCAATTTAAAAAGGCCGCCTTTATTTTTTTCGGTAAAATCTTTTTAGTGTAAGATGGCAACACTAGTTCTGATATTCTGTCAAAGTGTGAGAGCAAATTATCCATTAGTTTTGTTTTGACAACTGCTTTTGTTAGTCGAAAAATAGACGCTCGGCGATTTTTACCATGGATAAAAAATTGGAACAACGCGTTTGTGTGAAATTTTGTGTTGCAAACGGATTTTCTGCAGCGGAAACGCTCAGAATGTTGCAAAAAGCCTTTGGTGAGGACTCTATGTCACAAAATCGTACATTTGTTTGGCACAAAAGACTTTAAAGAAGGCCGTGAAAGCGTGAGTGACATGCCGCGTTCTGGACGACCATCGACCTCAACTACCGATGAAAACATCGCTTCCGTGAAGAATTTAGTTATGGAAAACCGCTCAATTAGCATTCGGGAGATAGCTGCACTCCTTGATATCTCATTTGGATCGACCGAACACATTTTGACGGAAATTCTGGGCATGAAACGCATTGAAGCACGACTTGTTCCAAAAGAGCTGATTTTTTTGCAAAAACAGCATCGAGTTGAGGTCGCTAAACAGATGATTGCGAACGCAGATAGCGATCCCACATTCATGGAACGCATCATAACTGGTGATGAAACGTGGGTATATGAATTTGATCGTCAAACAATCGTCCGAATGGCGTCCAATCGTCAACAATCGTCCGAATGGCGCGCCGAAGATGAGCCGAAACCAAAAAAATCACGACAAAGTCGCTCCAAAATTAAAGTTTTACTGACCGTTTTCTTTGATTTTTGCGGTGTCGTCGGTAGGTTTTCTCCCACCACAATAAAATTAAAAAAAAAAAAAAAAAACAAACAAAATAAATAAATTTCATACAACAAAAAAAAAAATACAAAAAATTTTATTATCCCCCCAAAATTCTCCTCACAAACGCAAGAAAATAAATGTAAATTAAAAGAAAAATATTTTTGTAGAAATCACTGCAAGACATTCTGCCGAAATTTTTGGAGCAGTCTCTTGCGGAACTTTGAAACAAACACTTCTCCAGCGGAATACCTGGAAAAAGATTGAAATAATATCTGGAAAACTATAAGTAAGAATTCTTGCACGCATCCTAGACAAAATTTGAAAAATAATTCTACAAAAACCCACTGCGAAATTTTTAAAGTTAAGAATTAAATAGATAAGATTACGGAATTCAAGCAAAAAAAAACTTCTTAGATTTCTCCATCAAATCATGATTTTCTCCAAGAATTACTTCAGGAAAAAATGGATAGTTTTTGTGCAGTTCTTTCATGTGTCCTCCAGTGATTCCTTTAAAATCACAAAACTTCACAAGATCAGGGATTCCTCCAAACATTTCATCACAAGAAAGTTTTGAAAAACTGCCGATGCAATGTCAGAACAAACTCCTGAAAGAATCCCTGGAGGAATGCCTACAAACGTCTGAAAAATACCTATAGAAACGCCAGAAGGAATATCTAAAGGAATGTTCGAGAATGAAATTCTATGAGAAATTCTATGAAATTTTCTTCAAAAATCATCAAACGTCAAATAATAAAAAAATATATGGAAAAATCATTTGGGAGCACACACACAAACTGACTTTCATACTGTCATCCGTCACTATAGTGTCAGTGTCAATTGTGTTATTTTGCTTCATGGGCCTAAACAGCATAGTGCAAGCAACAATCAATACGCAACAAGCGATTTGAAATTGGTTCACTGTTGTAGAACCCCTTGGTCTGAAGTACACCTTGAAGCCTGCACCTAACTACACATATTTGCGCCTTTGCTTTGATTTGCTGTGTTATTTTGACAGAATATTTGAGAGTGTGTTGGTGTGAGTTCATTATTAGGGGCGTATTAAAGAATGTGCACACCAAAAAGTAGTCGTCGGAAATGCCCTAATGCAGTCTTCTCCGTGTACGCTTTGCTAATCCGATCACTACTACATGAATATTAATGTATGTGTGCTATGAGTGGCGCTACTACTAAACATAACGGCCACAACACCGCCACGCACACACCACAAAAAAAGAAAAATAAATATACCCCACGCCCATACCCCACAAAACACACAACCCAAATAAATAAAACTAAAAACTACCACCACCATTACCTAAAAAAAAAAAAAAGGACGCCCCGGACCCCACCAATCCTCGTTTCTCCGCGCCGCGAAAAAAAAATAAAAAAAAATAATAAGAAAACAAATATCTCCCCTCCCCTGTGGCGCAAAAAAGAAAAAATGTCTCCATCCTTCCTCCAGAAAGCAAAAAAAAGAGCAGGCTTAAAATCCTTCAAAGTAGGTGTTCCCCCAAATTACAACGACAGCCAGAACAAGAGCGCAAAATCTCGATCGAGAAAATTATATGACACTATGCTGAAGGAATACGACTGCATAATATTGGACGACGAAACATATTGCAAAGCTGACTTAAACACACACCGCGAACAATTTTTTACCCCTTGCAAAGAGGAAATGTTGCTGATCGTTTTAAGCAAAAAAAAATGTCGAAGTTCCCAAAAAAATACCTCGTATGGCAGGCAATATGTGGATGCGGTCTCAGAAGCGACATCTTCATCACGACTGGCACTCTAAATGGACAAATTTACGTAAAAGAGTGTCTGAATAAACGACTGTTGCCGTTCATTCGGGAACACAACGGTTCGGTGCTGTTCTGGCCTGACCTGGCATCTTGCCACTATGGAAAACTGGCTAAGGATTGGTACATTGCTAATGGTGTAAATATTGTCCCAAATTATTGCAATCCGCCAAATTCGCCAGAACTCCGTCCGATCGAAAAGTATTGGGCTCTGGTCAAGAGGAATCTTCGAAAAACGAATAGCGTAGCAATTGATGAGAAAAGCTTCAGGCGTAACTGGCAGAAAGCTGCAAAATTGGTGATGGATGACACTGTGCAAAAACTGATGGAAGGTGTCAAACGAAAGGTGCGGGCATTTGGATATAACAGGTCAAATTGACTTAACTGTATATGTTTTATATTTGTATTTTTATGAAGTCTTAAATAAATGATTTACTTTTGATTTTCTCATATTTTCCATTTAATACCACTAATTTCCCGTTGACTACTTTTTGGTGTGCACATTCTTTACCGAGCCGCGCCGGCCATCAACTAACACAGACAAAAAAAAAATCGTATTGTCGGGACCACTGCAAATTTATCTACGCAAAGTAGTGTATTGATAAAAAGTTGGATCCTAAACTATACTCGTATTTTGAATTTGAGATTTTTGAGTGGAAGACAAGTGCCGAAAATCAAAAGAATCTTGTTTTTTCAAAAAATTCTCAACTCTCACAAAAAAAATTTCCAAAAAAAAAAAAAAAAAAAAAATCTGCAACAACAAAAAATATATGTACGCAACCCTCGCGTCGCTCTTCAATCCGCAGCTTCGCTTGCTTCCACCGCGTTGTCTATGTTGACGCCCCGCGGCGGCGGCGGCCGCGCCGCCGCACACAGATAAACCCCCCACACGAGAAGATTTTTTTGAAGTTACCAAACTCCCCCCCGTTTCCTAACAATTGAACCACTCAAAAAAAAGGTTACATTTTTTTAAGAGTGAATTTGTTTTCTTTATTCATTATTTCGTATTGACCGTGTAGGAGAGCTGACTCACCCCACTACACATCTGCATCAATAAACACTGCTCATGAACAGCAAAAGACAAATTTAGAAAATTTGCAGTTTCACAACTATAGAACCAATACCTGAATAAAGCCATTCGCTTCAACTGAAGCTCAGTTTTCTTTCACCAATTGGAACGTCTTTGTCTGCGCAGGAAAAGGGAAGATTTTGGGTTATCGTGATTGTGATATCAGTATTCGCGATATCGCTCGTCGTTTGAACAGATCTCATCACGTTGTTTTGAATTTTTTGAAAAATCCTGATGGATATGGAAAAAATAAGAAAGGTCCCGAGAAAAAAGTTGTCAAAAAGATGTCAACGCAGAATAATCAACGCTGCAAGCAACTCACTTTAAAGCCTGAACCAGGTAAAGCATAAGGTCCTTCACGTTTCGCGTTCAACCGTCTACCGAACTTTAAAAGACTCATAAAATATTTGGCGACAAAAGCTGAAGCAAGCACTACGACATTGGCCCCGTCATAGAGTAAACCGACTTGAATTCGCTCTTGCCAACATGCGTAGAGATTGGAGTAAAGTATGTATTCATGTTGATTCATGATTGACATTTTTTTTAAAGTAGTTTAATGTTCCAGGTTATCTTTTCTGATGAGAAGAAATTTAATCTCGATGGACCAGATGGAATCTTTTCGTACTGGAGAGATTTACGGAAAGAGCCAAGTTACTTTTCATCTCGCAACTTTGGAGAGGGCAGTTTGATGGTTTGGGGGGCATTTTCTCAAAACGGAGAGGTGCAGATTGCTTTTCCGTCAACAAGAATGAACAGCCCGGAGTACATCGAGATGCTTCCATTTGCTACCATTCTTGCAGCAAAACCATCGTGGTGATTGGGTAGTCCAACAAGATAACGCCTCAGTACATATAAGCCGAGTGACCATGGCGTGGTTATCTGAACATAAAATCCAAGTTATGGAGTGGCCAATTTGTTCTCCAGATCAGAATCCGATCGAAAACTTGTGGGGACTGATGGTACGTACAGTGTATGCATACAACAAGCAGTACGGGAATGTTCAAGGGCTTAAAGGAGCAATCTCATCAGCGTGGAACGAGACACAAGTATCTACATGTCGCCGCCTGGTTGAAAGTATGCCGAATAGGTTGTTGGAACTGATTGACAACAAAGGAGGTCCTACACATCACTAACATGCTGCAATCAATGCAAAATCGATTAAAACTTTTTGGAGAAAATTAATTTTACGTCTGGTTCGATAGTTATGAAACACAACTTTTTTGTTTATATTATTGAGTAACTTACCAGAACAATCCAAGATATAAAAACATTTTTATAAACATTGATAAAGACCATATCCAATCCTTTGCACTTCATTTCCAATATATATTCTCTTTTATTACTCAAAAACCTCAATAAATGACTGGTTCTATAGTTATGACACAGAGTGTAAAAAAAAAAAAAAAAGTAAACGTTCATTAAGTGTGCAACATTATATGAAAAATTCTTGCCCATTACTTCATTATTTTTCCATCATTGCCATGGATACGCATTGCGTTTTTTCCTCGCTTCGCGGGATATTTACTAATATCTCGAGTAATTTTTGAGCCAGACGTGTCTGCTTTTGTGGACGATGAGGGACGTGGATTCAATCGTTGGATTCTTGAAACCCTTAGCACTTTCACGTAAACTAGGGCCACCTACACAAGGAACAACATTTCCCTAACATGATGGTGATGCTATTTTCCGTGAGGTGCGGAGGATCTTAGAGATTTGCGTTCGAATCTTACTACCCCTCTTTGTTTCAGGATCAGGTGCGTCTGTTTGGAGAAGTTCTTGAGATATATTCCTTTTTGCAATAAGCTTTGATGAGCCAGTAGTATAGCCTTACGCTCAATCCTTGCTTCATTCAAAAAATTGGGAGAATATTTTTTGTTTTCCTTTTCTCAAAATTTGTCTCCTTTTCGGTTAAGCTGCTTTGGTGACATTGGTGATGACGGGTGTTTCTTAGCCGGGAGACTCTTAACGCCAGCCAAATATGTGAAAGAAACCTAGCAGAAATCTCATGTTTCCAGCTGGCTTTATAAGCATGAAGAAGTGTTCTCTTTGCACCGTGATATGTCTGAAAGCATTTTTGGGTGAAACGAAATAGTCAGTTATAAGTACAAGCAAAGGTTCCCGCACCGTTGATTCATGCGCTGCCGGACGAGTGCGGCAGGTGTGTCACGTCGCCGAAGCAATCGGTTTTCCTCCCAATGATCGGTCATGGAGAAAGTGCATCGTTCATGGTATTGCATCGTTTGCGAGCCCCTGCCGGATCGGTTTAATGTGGCAACAAATCAAGCTGAACAACGCATTGGGTCCTGAGTGGCATTGGGAGGCTTTCTTCATCGACTTTCTCTTTGGTTCTACTGTGTAATAAAGTTAATATTTAAGGCGCCATACAATTAAGTTCGTGATTTTACCATCTCCGATGACTGTGCAATGGGTTCTATTTTATACCTGTTGCGCCTACGAAGTACCAATGGTACGCATTCCCAGTCATTTACCAACCAAATGGCTAATGAATTAACTGAAATAAAGTGAATGTTTTTGATCTTTTATTGTCTAAAATCGATCAGTTTCCTGAAAAGCTCATATGTATCACAACCAACTACCCTACTTTTTGTTTTGTACTTAATATGACTCATTTTAATATAATATGCTACGCGATCTTTTTTTTGAATTTTGCAGTTTGTGAGTATATATTAAGCAAATTCCATGAAGCTATACGATCGATGTTGCAAAAAAGTGTCCCTTCAGATTTTTGCAACTTATCATTTAGAGAAAATTCTCATATTTTCTCTTGCTAATGTATCAGTCGTCAATTCGATAAACAATCAATCAGCCTGAGCTTGTTGTCCGTAACATCACAGTTTATCTTATGAATAAGGACTGCTAATAATCTCATTTTTTTTTCTTTGCTACTTTCAATTGTAGCTCATGTTACCCCATTCCTTGTTCATCATTATCGTGAGTTTCAAACAAACAAAAAAAAAAACGCAAAACCATTCAGAGCGAGAGAGCCAGTCAAAATTCCGGCCACGGTGCCACGCACAGTCGGAGAAAGAAGTGGAAGAATAAAAATTATTATGGTCGATTAGACATCATTCACTTAATTATCCAGAAAGAGCCGTAGTGCCTCGTATATTCATCACACTGAGCTCTGAATGCGCAGCCATATACGGTGAAGCGTGCTCTCCAGGAGAGGGCCGTATTTTGCTATGCTCCCCGGGATGAGGAGAAACTAAATGGTGCTTCATAGCCACGACTCCACAACTGCAGCAGACCAGACAAAACAGGAGAACCCATAAAACGAACCAAAACAGAATAAAAGACTCCAAAAAGGGAAATAAAGCGTCTACCAGTGAGTGCAGGTTGGGCCGGGGGCTGGTTTAGAGGTGCGGCTGGAAAGTCTCCTCACTCAACCTTTCACCATGTGCTAATTGACCCAACTCAACTCTTCTAACGAGGCCTACAAGCATGTTCGGTTCGAATGGTTTTGGGTTTGAGTGCGAGTAAGGCAAAGGGGTAGCAACCTTCAGACCTCCGTATTGCCGAGCTGAAGACGACGACGACGAGTAGACGACGGCGATGATGATGATGCGAGGCCGGTCGGATCGGATCGGTTTTCGCTATCGCCAGAGGTGTTTTTATTCACCTCGCTTTTATCTGGATTTTCCTTCGTTTGGACGCAGCCAGCAGCGCAACGCGATATGTTGGTAGATTTCGCATATTATGGCTATCCGGGGTCTTGGTGATCCCGTGCACAATAAAAATAAGCAAAATACACTCTACCGGACAATTCGCCAGACTGGTTTGGATGCAAACGAGTTTCGACCGACCCTTTGCAAAATCTCTTACTGAAATCAGGTAGGGCTCCTTCGGTTTTAGACCAGTCTAGAATGGACTGCCGGATTGGATGCTGTTGGGATTTGCAACATTTCGAATAGTGGGTATAGATAGCTAGTTGGCAGCATGAGAGATTCGTATCAGGCGAGACCGAGAGGTGCGGGATCAGTCGATGATGATGATGACGATCGAAGCACGGTAGGTTTACGCGGTTTGTTTTTCCCCTTTCATGTTTCCTTCTATGGTTCCACTATTATTTCCAGATGATGATAATAATCATATCGTTTGTTAGACGAGCCCTTGCCTTCGATGTGTGATGCATGCATGTCAGTCACATTTATTATGTTTAGGGGCGCTTCGGTGTGATCGGTCGTGCACATATGCACATCCATTGAAAGAACATTTACCAGCAGATTGAGCCAGGAGGCAGGGTCGCAAAAGGGAGCATGTTTCGTACGATTGCACACCGCTCGCAGACAGTCCGGAGTAGACAGGAAAAAGGTGATAAACGTAAGTAGGTGTTGAAAACTCCAAGCAGTCAGAACTGCTGGAGAGCGCAGCGTGGAAACGGGTTTGATGATTGTAATTAATCGACAGGAAGCTGGCTCAGATGAAATTCGAGGCTGGGGAGCAATTATCTGGAATTGCTCGTAGCTGTTCACTCCGAGGGGGTTTTTCTAGATCAATTTGGGTTATCAAAATAGAAGCTGCATGCCTCGGGCTTATCAACGGAAACATGATTGTGGGAAAGCTGGGAAAGTTTAATGACGGATGAATGTTCGTTTGCAGCATGTGGAACAAATATGATAGGAATGTGTGCTGATGACCTTTTCGGTTTTTGGTTGAGTTATTTCGGCTGCGAAGAATTTCTACGCTAAATAGTAAAATGGTGGGAAATTTCGCGCATATGTTAATTGCTTCGAACTGCTATTTAATTTTCAATTGAAAACAATTTAAATTTTCCAGTTTTAATGTTTGTAAGTGCGTATTGTAAAGAATGTATGCATCGTTTTTCCAAACTATCACAATTTGAAGCTTGAAAGGATAGTTTTCTCTATGTGAAACAGAAAAGCGCCATCTTGACACCATTTTTACTGACACACATGCATCGTTCAATTAGAAGCAACTTATTTGGAGACTAGAAGCATGTTTATTGAATGAGAATAGAGAATATTTTTTTTTTTCACAGAGTTGTCGTAATTTTTTTTTGAAAAGTTAATAACTATAAATTACAACAAATAACGGCCAAATATGATCGAAGTTGAGATCGCAGTGATGAAAATACCCGATATGGATAAATCGGAGTTTGTTTTGGTTATCGGTAACCTGTATCTCTTATCATAGTTATTTCTTCATTTGATTTTGATAAAGATTATCACAGTTTATCATACTTTTGTTTATCACTAAAACCATTTTCATTGAATGGAAGGTGCTGTGTTTTGTGAGGAGCGGTGTTGGAATGAAACTGGGTTCTTTGCCAAGGGGTGAGTTGCTTATGCTGTTTTACATCAAATTATTGTTTCTGTGTGTCCCAGTTAGAAATTTTTGCATCACTATCAACAAATAACATCTATTTGTCTCATTCTTCCCATGTGTACACATAAAAGCTATATGTGACGATTACTGTTCATTTGGGAACTAAACTTTATGTGTATTTCAGAAGCATTGCACTGTGCATCTGTAACCGGGCTTTTCATTGAGTCCTTCTCTTTGGTCACTATAGTAAGACTGTTTACTTCGATAAATACAATTACGTTGGTTGTTTGAATTCTCGTGGCTTTTTTGCTCATTCTTTACCATTGACGAAAAGTCGGCTCACAGCACCCATGGAGTACTCGATTAGGATCTGCAACCAGTTGTTGACACCTTGCTAGAAGTTTTAGGAGGCATAAAGGGCTCAACAAATCGGGTGGCCTAAAATGCAGCTGCTCCTGCTCACTTACTAAATATTATTGTGGAATTATTGCATTATTGTCCATGTACGTCACTACTCGCAGTTCTCGTCCAGTTGCGAGAGCTCTTGATTGCAATTTATGGAGTTATTTGAGAGATGTCGTGGCAGGTTATCATATCATAGATAGTCTAATTACGTCTGTGACTTACAGACTTCTTCAGTGATTATCAGTGAAACGATAAGCTTTTTGTGGCGTAATTTAAAAGAATTTTCTAGAGTAACCAGCAAATAGTATGAAAATGTAATCAGCAAATAATATGAAAACGTAGGGTACGGGACGGGTTTTAAGCAGTTTAGTCAGCACCTGAGACATTTGATGAAGCTGTATGTGGTCTATACTGCCAATATTTAGACATTAATCCCTCTGCTTACGTCTGGTCTATCGGAACATACATTCAGCAACGAGCACCAGAAAGCACACAGGATAGAATAGACCTAAAGGGCGATACGGTCAAAATTTGGTCAATATCAACTTGACGTATTTCTTTCAATTTTGCATTTAAAAAACCTGAACACCCTCATTTTGAAGGTGTGTGTGTGTAGAATGTTGCTCCTATTTTGATTTTGGAATTCACTCTTCAGTTGTCAAAATGCCGTCCAAGCAAGAAGAGCAGCGTATCAAAATTTTGCTCGCGCATCGCGAAAATCCGAGCTACTCGCACGCAAAGTTGGCAAAATCGCTAAAAGTTGCCAAATTAACCGTTACAAATGTAATTAAAGTGTTTGGGGAACGTTTGTCGACAGCCAGGAAGTCTGGATCGGGGGGAAATCGAAAACCGGAAGCCGCTGAGACGACAAAGAGAGTTGCCGGTAGTTTCAAGCGAAACCCTAACCTATCTCTCCGAGATGCCGCAAATAAGCTGGGTGTATCGTCTACAACCGTGCATCGAGCCAAAAAACGAGCCGGACTATCGACTTACAAGAAAGTAGTGACTCCAAATCGCGATGATAAACAAAATACGACGGCCAAAGCGCGATCCCGGAGGCTGTACACGACGATGCTGACGAAGTTTGACTGCGTGGTAATGGACGACGAAACCTACGTCAAAGCCGACTACAAGCAGCTTCCGGGACAGGAGTTTTATACGGCAAAAGGAAGGGGAAAGGTAGCAGATATTTTCAAGCACACGAAACTGTCAAAGTTCGCAAAGAAATATCTGGTTTGGCAAGCCATCTGTACCTGTGGCTTGAAAAGCAGCATTTTCATAGCTTCCGGGACTGTCAACCAAGAAATTTACGTGAAAGAGTGTTTGAATAAACGTCTGCTGCCTTTCCTGAAGAAACACGGTTGTTCCGTACTGTTTTGGCCGGATTTGGCATCTTGCCATTACGGTAAAAAGGCCATGGAGTGGTACGCCGCCAACAACGTGCAGGTGGTTCCCAAGGACAAGAACCCTCCCAACACGCCAGAGCTCCGCCCAATTGAGAAATACTGGGCTATTGTCAAGCGGAACCTAAAGAAGACCAAAAAAACTGCTAAGGACGAGCAGCAGTTCAAGGCAAACTGGCTTTCTGCGGCGAAGAAGGTGGACAAGGTGGCTGTACAAAATCTGATGGCAGGGGTCAAGCGTAAGGCCCGGCAATTCGGATTTGGAAAAGTGGAAGCCTAACTGAATATTTTTCCTGAATTTTATACTAATTGAACTTGAAAAAGAAATTTAATTTGATTTTTTAAATAAACGATTTCACCGATTTACACGCGTTTTCCCTTGACCAAATTTTGACCGTATCACCCTTTACACACTACCAAAATGGCATGTAAATTTCTGTCCACTGAGACCGACACATGCAAGCGTCCTTTAGCACATAAGAATGAGTTGAAAAGGATGAGAAATAAATTCAATCAAACACATCTTTCGTCGAATTGCGTATGTATCAGCTTCAGGTGACATAATTTTATACGAAATCTTTCTTTACGTTCCCCGACTTTTTACAAACATGAATTACGTCTCGTGTAAAATTCATAATGTCTAAGTCTAGCTTGAAGAAAATTCATGCTGAAGCTGGCTTTGAAATGAGTAATTTAATCTGAAATCGTCCAGCTGTTTTGGATGCGTTACATGAACGAACAACAGAAGAGAAGGTCCTTAACATAGAGGAAAGAGTGAGAACTGAAAAAGTACTCCACTGACTGTTTCAACACGTTAATGTCGGCACAGCGGAAACAAACAAAACGAGCAGTGGCTAGAGCCTTCATGATGATCCTTCGACCTCATTGGTTATTTCATGATGTTCCAGAAGGTGTTACTGCTAGAGATTTGGAGAACCTCAATTGAAAAAAAAAAAAAAAAATGTGAAAAGTGAATGACGAAGGTAGAAATACGGCGATGCTACACTCTTAAAAATAATGAATTTTACGCGTGACGTAATCCTTACAACCTGTAAATATTTTAAACTTAAATTTACATATGCTTCCGTTTTAAGTTTATTTGGATGTATTCTTAAATCCTCATTCAGTAGATGTTCCAATAACACATACAAGTACACGTCAACTCATTATCGTCGACTTCAGCATTAGCGTAGTGCAATTCCTGAAGTCAATTTCACACGTCGTGATAAGTTTATCCGGAATGGTGTCTTGATAAGCTTTTTATTTGGTGTGCAGAAACACCACCATTCAAGTGCATCGAAGCATTTAGAAGCATGCCAGTGCGCAGTTAGTTTCAGAGTGGAATGCAAATCCTTCGTAGAATGTCAGGGAAGCACCGACATCGGCAAAGAAACAAAATAAAGAATCTAAATTTATCATCACTGTCCGACACTCGGTGGTGAATGATACAACATGAGACGTAACATATGCCCACAAGGATGCTAATATTCTGGCCATCTAAATCATTGAACGAGCAATTTTTTGCATTTTCACAAAGTCTGAAATGGAATTTTTACTGCGCATTTAAAGTGCATTGTGGTATATTATTGTGATGATCATAATTTCTAAAAAATGGAATACTTTTTCCCCAGTTGATGATCCTTTTGTGCCATTATCGGATAAAGTCTTAATTAATTAGGCAGAGCAATGCATCTAAAATTTACGTGAACGATGGGTTCATTTAGAAAATCTAATTTTGTGTATCATAACTCAAATTTACGTCATGGCATGTAAACTTTAAATTTTAGTTTTTACTGTCATGTAATTTTTATAACAGACGTAAACTTATGTCCAATGGGCCGCTCCCTTTATGTGCATCCAAGTAGACATAAATTTAAATGACATTTTCTAAGTGTGTACAGGACAGCTACATCATTGTTTGCCAGCAGTGGCGTACCTGAGATATTTTGAGAAACTCATAAAAGAAACTGCATTGGCAGGATTGAAGACTCGTGTTATACTTATCACGGGTCGCCAATTAATGGTTTCCATAGGAGATTGCAGATCAGCTAGCTTCTCCGCCACATCCGGTATACCTCAAGGAAGCCACCTGGGACCGTTGATTTTCATACTCTACTTCAATGACGTGCATCTGGTTATCGAAGGTCCTCGCTAATCGTATGCAGATGACCTCAAAATCTATTTAAGAATCTGCTCGATTGACGACTGCCACTTTCTTCAACGTCAGCTGAATGCGTTCGCCAGTTGGTGCAATATCAACCGAATGGTAGTGAACCCTTCCAAGTGCTCCGCTATCACGTTTTCACGAAAAAAGCAACCGATTATGTTCAACTACGACCTGCTTGGTTCGTCAATCGAACGCGTCAATCAGGTAAAAGACCTGGGTGTGATCTTAGATTCGCAGCTATCATTCAGGCAACACAAAAACAACAACATGGTTGATTATGTTAATACCTAAGTGCTCGACACAGAAGAAGTCTGAAAGTCACCTTTTTGGTTGAAATTTGTGTTTCATTTTATTCCTCATGAAACATCATTTCTCTACAGTGAAGTCCCGGACTTGCTTCGCCAGATATCTAGGTACGTCACAAAATTCTCAATTTGTCATCTCTCGTACACTCTGGATTGTTAATTTTTTCGTTAAAATCTGCAGCGTTTTGCTTCAGTTGATTCTGGTCCCCGTCTGACTCGAAACCAAAAATATGTTTACGTTTTCCTTTTTTGATTGCCATGTATTTCTTTCGGGAGTAAGCTGAACTTTTAAACTTCAGTATAGAAACGGGTGAAACGTTAATTCCAGCTATTTCGGTGTTAAACAATTCGACAATTCAATTCAAGAATCGTAAATTTGGACATTTTGGAAATAATCAATGTCTTGGAAATATACTCAAAATAACGTCTTCAGGAACTTTTTCCAGTCATTTGAAGTCATGAAAATGCGCGTTTAGATGTCTTGTTTTGTGGTTAAATTTTGGTGAAAAAATAAAGGTATGCATTTTGATTATGTTTTATTTTTGGTTTATTATCAAGTTCTTACTATGTAAATTTTTTTTTTCAACCAGTCTAATATTCTCTCCATAAACCCTTATTAGTTTCCTACAATTCGTCCTCAGTCAGTTTTTTCATACAATCAACAGCTTTCGAGTTAAATTTGTTTGAATAAAACTCATGCAAAAACACCTACGACCAGTGCTGCTATATTTCGACAATCTAAAACGACGTTCAAAAATGGAAACATTTCAATCACAAGTTTACCTTGGTTTCTTCACATCAAATCTAGTTAACATCGCTTTTGACAGTTCGAAACATGTATCTCTTTTGCTTAGGCAAAAATGAAACTCATAGGCAAAGCTCACTCACCACAGTTGCCGTTAATTTTCTACTTTGTTATTTTGACTCTGACATAGTAACGATTTGATACTCATTTCTCTTACTGTCAATTTCATCGCCTTATTCAGTCAATTGTTGGTCACTAACGAAGAGCTTCAAAGTGAATCAAAGTGAAAAATGGAGGTTCCTGAAACGTCAACCGGAAAACCGTGGAAGCGTGAAGCAGACAAACCCTCGTTGACTGAAATTGCTGCCAAGGTCGTTTCACGAGACGGATCAAGACCATTTGCTGAATCGATGTAGAAAGTAAGTGTAGTTACACTCAAGCTAACTTCGATATCGGCAATTTTATAAGGGCACTTCCGAACCAAACACACTGGGGTGGCCAAATCAAAAAACTTATTTCCGGAACTGCCAAACACCGTCAAAAAGCCTCGGATGGTTTCCAAACGGCAATTTCCTATTGACAAGCAACTTTATGTAGACTCGGCAGTTAAGCTGATTACATATCACAACCTCCCGCTTAATTGTTTCGAATGGGAGGGATTGAAGCAATTATTTGACCTTATTGGAACAGTGTTGTGTGTTCAATTCAACCGAACGAATATAAAAGATGTCCTTAAGAACGTAGCGGACAAAATTCGTCTCTTTTTACCAGAAGAAATGCGAGGACGATTGATTTGTCTGAAATTGATTCTGCCTCAAGATTAAATCGAAAGGTTTTGGGAATAAATTCGCAATATGAAGTGGACGGAAAGGTAGTTATTCGCACTCTTGGTACGTATAACTTAAAAAATAATTTTCAAATCTTCATAATCTACTCTTTTCTTTAAAAATAGGCATGCTTGAAGTTAATCAACGGCAGACGGCAAAAATGTTGAAAAGAAAAGTTCTGTAAGTCATAAGCAGTTATGAGTTAACTCTAGACCAGATGTTTGCAATAACCGTGGACAACGGGGCAAATATGGTTTCAATGGTTAAGGAGCTTCAAGAGGAATTGGAGAATACGATAATAATTGGTGATATCGAAGATGAGTAAGACTGCTATACGACCGAGCAAAAGCTGACTCATGTGCTTTCGGGAAAATTCCAAAATCAGATGAATCTGGTCAGATGTGCAGCTCACACGTTGCAGCTTTCGATACTTGATGTGGTTAATAAATCGGGCAAAAACGTGAAAGAAATCACCGAGATCGCTAAACGCTGCCGGAATATCAAGTACAATATATCTTTCGAATTTCATTGGTCCACATATCCACCTATCTGAAGTCAAACTCGTTGGGCTGGAGTTTATAAAATGATTGAGAACTTCAAAAGTCACGAAAATTGCTTCAAGAATATGACTGAAAAATTCCCAGAGTTGGGTAAGCTTAACTGATTGCATTCCTTAAACTGTAGATTTATTTTTCATTTCATATGACTACAGATCTTTCAAAGCATTCGAAATTCATCAACGACTACCACGCGGCTTTTGGGCCTTTGTACGTTCGCACTAAAGACATGCAAGCTGCCCACATGCCATTGTCTGAATTTTATATTCGATCCTATATCCTATATTATATTCGAAGCAAGCTTCAAACCCATTCGTTCAAGAACTAACAGAATCATTAATTAAAAGGTTAATCAGATTAAGGGAATCCCGAGCATTTAAAATGTCTCTTTTCCTAGATCCCAGAATTACATACCTTAACAGTAAAGTATTCAACGTTGAAGAGAAGGACCAAGTACAGGAATATTTTTTTTTTTTATTTACTTCATTTTATTTTTTGATTTATACCACGCCTATCTTTCTAATTCGAATAATTTACTTTTGTCATTTAGAGATACATTCGAGAGACTTGGACACGGATCTGCCAGATGAATGAGTGATCATTCCTACTCGTTTAAATTTGCTTCATTTGAATACATCTTAAAATTTTGAAATAAATTTGTCAAATAAACGTTTCATTTCAAAACAGGTAACATTCCAAACATATCTCAACAAAACATTCAGCGAGTCACCATCATGTTACGCCTCGAGATTTGATAGTCGTTAACTGCCGGCCAATTTTAGTTTGGTGAAACCTAGACCAAGCAGGGCTGATGTTCCAACGGTTTGCTTTTAAAAATTTACGCAGTAAGTTGGGAAGAAAAATGTTCGAGCCTGGATGTCTGTTCTCTGTACCCAATCCTTTTATGGTGATAAGCAAGGTGATAAACTTCGTCGGCATTTTCCTAGAATTAAACTCCGACCAAGAAAGCCTGACAGCCTTGTGGGTAACTACTTTTTTGATGATTTTTCTTCATTCAAAACTCGCCCACGTAAACCGACATCACTTCCTCTATCACAATAGTTACCAGTTTGCGTGGGCGTGAGTTAACATTTGCATTAATCAACACAACTTTTAACGAACATTGATCACCCAAATAGGAATGATAGTCCCATCTTTGCTTGAACTTCTTATTCATGTGAGATTGATATGCCACTCACGACTGTAAAGCACTTGCATACTACGTCATAAGGCACTAATTTATGAATTATCGAGAGTGTGAGCTGTTTATTAGTCGAGTATTAGTACACGACACTGAAGAAGTCTGCACATTGTAGACGAAATACGCGTATCTGTCAAGATAAGCAATAAAGGTAGTTGGAATTAAATGGAAATTACTAATCATTCTTCTTATTTTCTAGTCACTAATTTATGTGATACGCTTCGAAAACACAATTGAAATGTTAATTATAACAATATGTATAGTGCATCGATTCTCAATTTTTGTTATCCGCGCTTAAGTCCCTTCCGATTGTTCGTCGTATAAGATTGATTGTTTGCCTAACTGATTGCATGTTTAGTAAGATTAAAGGTTGGAGAATGCCAGTCAGAATTTAAGGTTCAGCCGAGCTAAAACAAATCCATAACAAAACCATATTTGTATTATGACTTGGTATCTTACATTAAACATATAATTTGAAATATTTATCAAATAGTTTTTGATTTTTGACGTTATTTTTTGTCATTTTATTTTTCTTACAATGTCAACATATACCTTCTTCTTTAACCCATGTATATTTCTCATTGCTCATTGTATTGATTCGAATGTCAAGCGCAAGTCAAAGCGAAAGGTTTCAGCATCAGAACGAATGAGTTCTTAACACTGTCAGAGCTTATGCATTCACGACTGACGAAAACTGTTCAGTCAAACATATTTTTGTCATTTTCAGATCTAGTGAGCCAGTAAGGATTGATTGACGATCCCAAACTTCTGTGGTTGTCATTAATTTTGATGGTCTAAAATTGAGTTTTATCAGCATTGCCTACGACCTTTTCAAAACTTACTCGAGAATCAATTTTGTTTTCTATCAGTGGAAAATGATCAGTCTCCGACACCGAAAGCATGTGAAAAATCTCATTCCAATCAACGACCATGAAGTTTGATCGATCGGTTATTTGGCGTGGAATCCGTCTTATGCAGAAATTTGTGTTTCATTTGTATGGGAGCCCCCCCCCCTTCAAGAGAGAGGAGGGGTCTTAAACTATCATTAAAACCTTTCCCGGCCCCAAAAACTCCTGCATACAAATTTTTACGCATTCTTTAGTAAAATGGTGCCCAGCCCAGAAAGCTGGAAGTCATCATAGTAGAGCAAACGAATAATTCCGAAAACATTCAATACTCTATAGACATTAGCCTTTGTCGGATGGTTCCAGGGGTCCGTAAAAGATGTCCACGTTCAACAACCTGAAGACCGAATATTCAGAATTCAAATCAAAATTACAAAATGTGGTTTTTGATAACTATAACTTTCTCTTATTCACACAGTATGTGTCTTTAATATCTTTAAACAATTTCCACCCTGAACGAATTGAAATGAAACATACTAATTTAATTAATTGAATGAAACAGCTGACACGTGGGACTGTTTAACGCCAGTTGATTTTGTGGCTTATGAGACTGAGCTGAGAAGTCTCAATTCAACCGCCGTTAAACAGTACCACGTGTCAGCTGTTTCATTCAATTATTCGAACTAAACCACCAGCTGTGAATGAAATGGCCCAAAGATCTTATTTTGTGGTCATATTCAAATCTACACAATACCAGCCCACTTAACGCAAGTTAAACAATATCCTCTTGGCTCACGCGGGGCATAGATAAGCTGCAGTAGCAGTGGAAAATTGTACGATATCTTTTCATCTGGGCGATTCGGCTCATTCTTCAAGAAAGCCACACCGAGCACAAAGGACGGGCGACCGAGTAACTTTACTCCAAAAGACATCTTCTCTGGTGAAAGACCATTTGTACATGACAAGAGACATGTCGTTCCCTACATAGTATTAAATAGGTAGTGGAAACTTTGCGTCCGCAGTGGAAAGTAGTGGGTGTGTAGTTGACTACGTATTCTAACTGCCCCAGGGCTAACAGAAGTTTCCTTGTGAAGTTCTATTTATCTGGGGCGCATTTGTGTTCGAGACTCGGAACATACGACAGAAGCAGTAATGCAGAGATGCAGAAAATTTTCTAAGCGCTTCCTTTCGAAATTATTCGAGTGGGATAATGCCTACACCTTCACCTTCGTCGCAACAGCAACCAAGACAAGATGAAGATGGCACAACAGTAAAGCATCCGGAAACAAGCCGACGACCGTCCAACCGACTGAAATTTTCAACTTTGTGTTTGGGGAAAACAAGAGACAGAAGATGTTTTTGATGTAGGTCCTTTTGGGAATGCTACCAGGGTGGATTTGCTTCATTAAGAACGACTGTGTTCTGGTGAGAAGAAACCAACAACATTTTGGGAGCTCTTTGGGGTTTTGAGGTTCCGAGTTTCTTCGCCTGTGCATACAGATACATCAAATTATTTGTTTAAATGTAATCCAACTTGTTTGGTTGGAAGAAGTTTTCCACAAAATAAGGAAGCAACCCATCATTTGGATTGGTGTAGGGGGCTGGGCAGAGCAGTGAAAGTTAATAGAGCGAAAATGTTCTCCGGATTGATCACTGATTTCCTTTTCTGGTGTTACCACATTCTAGTCAGGCAACCGCAGGCTCATCGCCACATGTGGAAGTGCTAGTTTGTGGTTCTGCTTATTTTTTTTCGTCTACTTCACCCCGGCTCTCAATGGTTACGGTTCGTCAGACAGCCCAATCAAGTCCATAATAAGGCTGGGTGCTGCTTCTACTGGATGAAATCTGTTCTGTGATGCGGAAACATAATTTACGAAAACGGGTCAAATTAATGTTTGAAAAGTCTATTAAAACCAAAAATTGATCATTAAACCTCTGAAGAGCGAGAAACGGAGAGCCCAGCGAAGACAGACAGACTCACAAACGGGCAATGCTGAGAGGTCCACCGAATGTGGTTGGGAAAGGTGAGCGTCCCGATTCGGACTTGAGGATGGACCGCTGTTGTGTGCAGAGAGCGAGTAAAAGGAGGAGGAAAAGTTGAAACCTCATTCTTAAAAATTATGTTTAACTAACCACAAGAGCCGGGGCAGTAAAAAACAGTGCATCAGTGGAGAGCGTGCCCTGTGTAGGCAGCAGATAGAAGTTGAAACCAAATTGGGCTCTAGGTGGAGTGGGAGCGCAGTGTTGGCAGATTTGGGATTTACATACCAAACAACAATGACGTTTTAGAATCTTCACGTTTCGTGTGAATGTGGAATCGCCATTCCTCTTTTATATTAGAGGATGGTTTTTGTTTGAATATGCTTTATTATGTCCGGAATCCTGTGAAAAAAAATGTATGATTGAGTTAGATATATTTGGGAAACTACACAGAGGTGTAAAGATATTTTTTTAAATCTCGTGGAATCATCTCAGAAGTTTATAAGAATTCAAATTAGGCCATTCACTGCTATTTCGTGATAAGGTGCTCGTTAGAATTCTTGAGTATCTTTGCACACTCTGTGAAGATAATCTGAAATATTCCTTAAATTTCAAAACTTCTCGCGGCCATGATGGTTGCAAAACCATGAGAAAACCAGGTATTTTGGTTATTTATTTCATGAAACAAATGGATGAACAACAACATAAGTTGCCACGAAATTGATTGAAAATACTAAGTATAAGAGTGAATTCCGGCATAACCCGCCAGTATCACGCCTGATGTTAGAGCCTTCATATAAACGTTTTATGACGTGCTTTTTTTTTTTTTTTTTTAAAAAAAAGACCGTGCGTTTCGTAGTTGCTACTCCGTTACTGAACAGAACTAGTGAAATAGCACAGAGAACCACATTGGGAGTAGCTTTACATCTTCAATGTACAAGTTCACTAATTCTATTTATAGATCAGTACCGGCGCCGGCCACGTCCTCGCGGTCTTTTGGGGGAGGGGGAAGGATGATTAGTTTGACAATCGTTGTTATTAGAGACCGTGATCACCACTGCGTCTCCACAATTGCCAAGGGAAGGATAGTTTTTATGTTAGTGAGGCAGATTATTTTAAGATCATGGATGCACTGTGGTAAGTGATGCGATCAATGAAAGAAAGCGCAGTAGGCTGTTTTTTATTTTAAATCTATTGGTGATAGAAAGATGCAAGTGACAGATGGCAAGGAAGGGGACGGGCCTGGGATTGAACTCCCGACCATCTGCTCAGTAAGCAGAACGGGTAACCACTGAGCTACGCAGCCACGTCTTATAAACGTTCTATGACGTGATAGTGAAAAAAATGATTGAAATATGAGATACTTCAACTACTGGTCAAATTCTTTATCTAACATGCATGTTTATTGCATGAGATAAGCCCTCTCAGTGTCAAACAGGTGAAAAATTTGACCCACCAGAGGGAGTATTCCTGCAATATATATTTTTTTTTATCTCCATAGGATTGCAATGATCGGGGTGGGTTTTTGAAAATTTTCAAGTGATTATGCCGGAAGGATTAGTCTATGGTGACCAAATAAACACCGGGCTTTCGAAATCAGTTCACATAATCTTCTTGACAATTTTCGGGATTCAAAATCAGTCAGTGTACGCGTTTTGTTAATAAGTCCAGGTCTGTCCAGGTGTCCAGTCTGTACTTGTCCGTGTCATTATATAGTTAGTGATATTCTTGTCAGTATAATTTCTGGTATCTGAGCAATTTCATATAGTACAGGTGTGACAATGTTGCAGCTATCTCCCTAGCCAGGCTCCAAACCTAGCCTTCTTGATTCTGGTATTGTTTCTTTTTTTAGTTCTACAATTATACAAAAATATTCGCTCCACTGCCAAAAACAGCCAAATCAAACGTAGAATCTGTGTGGTGATGATGCTTTTCAGAAAGTTGCAGGCCCATAATAAAACTCAGTTATAATAAAAGAATTGAAATTAATAAACCATTCTTTAAATAGCAGTAATATAATTGAAATTATGCAAATTCTAGGTTGTATGAAAATAATGAAAGGTATTGAATTAAAAATTTATATGCCACTACTAGTGGGTTCAAATGCACTTCTGGTCCACATCACCCCTGGAAACACTGGTTTACATCTTTACCGTTTGGGTAAAGATCCAGATAAGCCCTGGGACCTGGTAGTTATCAAGCTACCACAAGGTTTTTCCAATGCCCAGGGTATTCCTTCAATATATTAATGAAATTATAATCGGAGTAACACACAAGCACTGCTCCAAATATTAGGTGAAGTGTTAAACATTTTTTAAAATAATCACTTGAATATCCTAGAAGGTCTCCTTTGAGTTTGTGTGTGAACTATGTATGTTATAGTTCCAAATCACTTCAAAAAATTGCTTATCCTTCGTCTTCTTTTTCTTCTTTAGCATTTAAAGCCTTCCTCAGTTAGTAATTAAGAGCTTTCGATGCCAAGTACCATTTTTGCATTAGTATGATTGTGTGGCAAGTACCTTAACCTTAACCTTAAGTCCTTTTCGAAAAATTCCAAGACCAGACCGGGAATCGAAGCCAGCCACCTCCAGCATGGTGTTGCTTTGTAGCTGCGCCTTTATCGGCTGAGCTAAGGGAGGATTGCTTATCCACGATTGTAATTAAATTCGGTTTAAGAGGACCTAAGTAAGATTCACTGCAGCAACAATATTACCTTCCTATTATGGCGATGACATTTTCGGATTGTACCACAGACATGGATTTAAAAAATCAGGCTACTAGTGGCTTAAGACAAGAACAAGCAAAATAATGCAAAAATTACAAATTCTATCGTTTCACTTTTAAGAAGCCGATGTCTACAAAAAATGCCAAGGCGTGAGCATGCTCTTTAAGCGTTACGCAGTGAGCAACCAACTATGCTAGAATTTTCACAAAGCTCTCTGCACATTTGAAAAGTATGTTTTAATTTATTCATGTTTTTCCCAGAACCTGTTTTTCGCAAAGAGTTTGGTTCGTTCACTATTCATTCAGTTAATATTAAAGATGTCATAGATGTTCCAACCTGATCAGTATCTTACTCGTTTGAAACGAAGATTACTTTGGAGCCAACAGATGATCTGTTAGTAACTGTAGTAACGGGGATGAGATGAGACTTGCTTAATCAGTCAAAAGTCAAGTCAAAAAGACTCATATATCCGTCTTACGCTTACTTAATTCGTTAAGACTTGCTTTATCAGGTAATAAAATACCAAAACGACTGGAATAATTTGATGACAGTGTTTGAATATAAGCCACGACTAGTAATTTGATCTATTGTAGTAAAGGGTGTTCCGATCAAAATTTGGTCAAACAGTAATGTGTGTGAGTCGATCAAAGTTTTTATTATTAAGTCAAATTCCTTTTCTTTATCAGGTTAATACAGAATACAGGAGAAATATTCAGCTAAGCTTCCTTCTTACCGAATGCGAATTGCCGGGTCTTTCGCTTAACACCTGCCATAAGATTTTGTACAGTCTCCTTGTCCAGTTTATCAGCCGAAGAACGCCAGTTTGCCTTGAACTGTTTCTCGTTCACAGCAGCTTTTTGAGTCTTCTTAAGGTTCCGCTTTACGATGGCCCAATATTGTTCGATTAGGTGGAGCTCTGGCGTGTTGGGACGGTTGTTGTCCCTGGGCACCACTTGAACGTTGTTGGCAGCATACCACTCCATGGCCTTTTTTCCGTAATGGCAAGATGCCAAATCCGGCCAAAATAGAACGGATCAATTGTGTCGCTTCAGGAAAGGCAGTAGAAGTTTTTGTAGGCACTCGCTCAGATGACGGTTCCAGTCACAATGTAAACATTGCTCTTCAATCCACAGGTACAGATGGCCAGCCTAACCTGATATTTCTTCGCAAACTTTGGCAGTTTAATGTGCTTGAAAATATCTGCCACATTTCCCCGTCCGGTTGCCGTATAAAATTCCTGTCCAGGAAGCTGTTTAAAGTTTTTTGACGTAAGTTTCATCGTCCTGTACCACGCAATGCTTTGGCCGACGTGTTTTGTTTATCATTGCGATTTGGAGTCACCACTTTCTTGTAAGTCGACAGTCCAGCTCGTTTTTTAGCTCTATCCACGGTTGACGGCGCTACTCCCAGCTTTTTTGCGACATCTCGGACGGAGAGGTTGAGGTTCCGCTCGAAACAGTGGGCAACTCTTTTTGTCGTCGGTGTGGCCTCCGGCTTTCGATTTCCCCCCGATCCAGCTTTCCTGGCTGTCGACAAACGTTCACCAAACACTTTTAATACGTTGGTTACAGTTGATTTAGCCACATTAGACAATTTCGCCAACTTGTCATGAGAGTAGTTTGGATTTTCGCCATGCACGTGCAAAATTTTGATGCGTTGCTTCTCTTCCTTGGACGACATTTTGATAACTGAAGTGCTAATCTCAAAATCAAAATAGAGGCAGGTTGCTACACGCAGACATCTTCAAAATGAGGGGTGTGCACTATGAAAGGATTTTTTAATGCACTATGAAAGGAAATGCGTCAAGTTTAAGTTGACCAAATTTTGATCGAAACACCCTTTATATCCCGTATACTTTGTGCAGTGCATGTCGAATTACTTCATCACTATTGCGAAATGATGAAGTACTCGGTGTTGTTACCATTGGCATTGTTTGTTTTGTTAGCTATGAATCGAGTTTTTTTTTTTTAGTTTCCGCTATTTAAACCCTCTGAAGAGTGAGAGCCTCTTCAAAGGCGCGCCCGTTTATCAGTCAAAACCGGATTCATTGCAATGAAAACAAACTATGACTCCGATACTGACTATGCATCAGAACCCTAGTCATAAGCAATTCAAACTCTAGAACATCAAATAGAAAATGAAAATTCACATAAATGAAGACTAACCATATTTTCCTCATTCCAAGCTCACTCTCGGTGGCTCAATTCGAGTATTATGACTTTTTACTAGACATAAAATGTAATAAGGACTCGTAACGTACCACGAAAAGGTGATCTGCCAGCGTTACGGGTCAAAGCTGGTGGATCACTTTTTCCCCGGAACGCACCACGGAAAAGCTTACAATTATTAAAATTCAAATGAAATAGTCCTATCATTTATTTTCATTCCTCTGAATATTGTTTAGTTCTTTTGTAAGTTGTCTAGTTTCGAACATTACGTAGATATCAACTAGAAAGGTAATAAAGGGTGAGAAGATAATTATTGCAACACCTTCAAACTTGCGTAACCTTTATTTTTAGACTGTATCATTCACATTTCCTCATTTGTGCAGTTGTCAGTAAGATTCCAGTCGAGAAGGAAGACGTTAAACACGTTGAATCTTGTCGCATTGCGCTATGGGAAAACTGATGAATATATATCATTCGATCGTCTCAATGGTCCTCCAAAGGTTCCTGGAACGGATGACAGTGGACTACAAGCCAAGAGTTGGTAGAAACTTGATGTTTCGCGACTCTCGAACGATCCGTTTTGAAAACGTACAAGGGGCAGAACTTCCCAAATTGGGACGAACGCCAGAAGATTATTGCCAAAACGAGTGTCAGGAAACTCTACACAAAGCAGCTAATGAAATACCGGTGCTGTGTCATTGATGATGAGACCTACATCAGAGCGGAATGAAAGCAGCTACCGGGATGAGAATATATCACGGAACAAAAAGAACAATTTTGCTGAGGATGACCGTTTCAAACGGAAGGATCTGTCAAAATTCGCTTCGAAGTATCTGATTTCAGTGTTGGCGACGGCCGCAAAAATCGAAATTTTTTGAAGCAAACACATCGATAAATGTATTGGTAAAGGCATCTCCAGCGTATGATGCCTTTACCAATACATTTATCAGTGAGTGTTCACAACAAGATTAGACATTTTGTAGATTACTTCATTCCACCAAGCAAGTCAGCTCAGCCGGCCTGTTATTCACTCTTCATTGATTCAGTGGCTGTGGAAATACGACCTAGAAGGATCGTCAGATGATAATTTTCGGAGTCGAGAGATGATATCATTAATTTGTGCAGAATCATTCATTGTCTTTTAGTTGGAATGCCAGTGTTGGAAGTTTGGTAAAGTACGTCTGGAAAAAAAATCAGCCTACTCAATTAGATTTCTTTTTGTATTTTACTGTCACACGTATCCGATAAGCCTCGACAACTTATTCAAAACTACGTATCTGATTTTGTAAACAACGAGGGTAAGTAAAACTCAAACGTAAATTTCTCAAAACTGTCAGAACTCCCTCGGAAACTAGCGTCACAATCATGTTAGGGAAATGTTATTCCTTGTGCTGGTGGCCTAGTTTGCATGAAACTCCTAAGGGTTTTAAGAATGTTACGTTTGAATCTGCCTTCCTCACTTTGTTTACAAGGTCTATTCACACAATGTGTAATGCACACTAATGAATTTTATATCACATAAAATGCCAGAAAAATCGTTATCGAGATTTCAATCGAGGAGAATATTGGAGGATATGCATATCGTGAGTAATCGTTCGTTGAACAAGCATTAGCCAGTTATATATTTCAACAAGAATGCATCATTTTTTTTTTGAGTGGCATGTGAAAGATCTTCAGTACCGGACAGGGAATCCACTGCATCCGGGTTGATAAATGCATTACCAACTAAATTTCCTGTATCTACCAAAAACAAGTATCAGTCAGTATCTACCAAAAACAAAACATACTTTTCATTTTTTCATTTTCATTTTGCAGCGTTTGGTGGGGCAATGAGAGTGCAAGTCAATCCAAAGCCGAGGGTTAGGGAGGGGTAATGGCGAACTGGTCTATGCGGACTACTTGAACGCCATGGGAGGTGATAAGGATTAGGTTGGGGTAAGGGGTTTGTAGTGTTTTTTTGGATTGCGGTGGCCAGGATGCTACAAAATGCTCTGAAATGTTTAATTTGTTTGTGATTTGAAACTAGTAGTGACTGTAATATTACTTTTTGATCTTTAGAAAGATGAATGTTTTTGATAGTTTGACAGTTTTGATTTCATGTATACTTATAAAAGACTGATGATACTTCTCTTTGTGTGCTGTCTTTTGCTCCACAGGTACTTTTTCTTGAAATTGATATGATCACTTCCTTATCAAAACCCCATGTAGCCTAGGGCTGAGCAGGTCCTTCGCACTTCAATCGATCCATTTCACAGCCGTTCTCGACCATGAAGGTCAATAAAAAAGAGATGAGAAGAAGGTATTAGTATTTCATGGCATGCAGGGCGTATGTGAGAGATTATTGGTGATATTTTCACGACGATTTTTCGTTTCTCTGACTAAGACTTCAGAATTCCTAACCTAACCAAACATGAACAGCACCAACCAGAAATAATGATGTTTAAATAAAAAAGGATAAAAAAAATAAATACTGGATTAAATTGTTGTCTAAATTTTAAATTCTAGCCTACTCTCTAGCTTAGGATCTAGCTATCAACCCCATCCCAAATTTAACAATATTTCAAATCAGAACTAATCATACTCTTGGAAAAGAACAGTTCTTTTTCCTATCTAGTGTTAATTTTCTATTTATGTATTGTCTGGTATGGAGGATACATGCTATAAACTGCATGGAAAGGTAACTATAAAATGAGAAGAAAGACTAGCAACCCCCATCCAACCCCAACCACCTCCACTGCCTATCCCGACAGGCAGGCAAATTCCGTCCACAACGCGCAGACAAATGTGATACTTTCACTACTGGTCAAATCCTTGGTCTCACATGCATGTTAATAGAATGAGATGAGCCCTCTCACCGTCGACAAGGTGACAAATTTGAGCTACGAGAGGGATCTACCAAAAACAGAAAATAATGGTCCAAAAGAACACATTTCACATTATATTAACATTTGGCGTTTAGTTACTATATATTTTCTGTATTTCCCGCTGTACTGGCTACACTGTTCTCAATCGCTAATACATGATTTCATGAAACGTTTCGGAACAGCTGAGTGCTCTTTTTATTGTAGTAGTTTTGACAGGAAGGTAATTCACGGTTTTAGAGCAAGCCCAATCAATAAATCTATATGGCAAGTAATGACTGTCACCAACAGAAACAGTCCAAGAAGTTCATTTCGTTTTTCCATATTCACTTACAACGTGGGTACTTTTTGCTTCTGCTTCTTCTGCACAGGCTCTTCTTTTTGTTTCTTCTGCACAGGTTCTTCATTAGCTTTGTCATCCAATGCCAATTCCCTCGGGACGTCTGGGTGGTTACTTTGGAAGTGTCGCGTTCATAACCACACTAACAATGTCCACCGCTCACCAGAAAATAACAGTTTCACAACAGTTCCAAATGAATGTAGATTTTTTTTTCTTTTTGAATTATCGGCTTCCGATTCATTTTTGCTTTGAACGCGACATCAGGCAATCACCAAGTGATCCGATCGGAAGCTTCGAGCACAGCACTCAATCGAATCATGAAACGAAAATGATTCGCCAACAGAAGCCAATGAACGAATCAATAAATTGTATAGTACAAGCAAGCAGTGATGAACATGCATACAATTGAAAGGCGACGAAGTTCATGCTATGTTCATTCAATGTTTACCTTGCCCCATCAGTTTTCTGTTTGAGAGGTGAAGCAGAACTTCTCATTATGTGCGTTTATTGAATCAAAAAATAGCGAGCAACGAATGGTTCATGATAGATTGGAACCATCCTTGCCTGATTTGGCAGGCCATATGCACCTGTGGAAAACGGAGTGCACCACTCGTGAACAAGACACCATTAATAGTGAGATTTACATAAATGAGTGCCTTCAAAATAGCTTTTGCCATTTTTGAGAAAGCATGATAAAAAAACCATTAATTAAGTCCTGATTAAGCTCCATGTCACTACTCCAAAACCGTGTGGAAGTGATTAACTGTCATGAACTACGTCCGATCGAAACCTATTAGGCAATTGGGTGAAGGACGCAAGGGGAAATTATGACGAAGTGTGAATCGCTTGTGAATCGAGCATATTACTCAAAGTCATCCTAAAATTTAACCGACGCATGTAAGCTGAAATAAATGTATATACTGAACAACTGTAAAAACTTGGTTTCATTTCGATAACTCTAGCCGATATACCAATCAATCTATCAAAGTTTCGCAATTATTATCGACCCACCATTTGGATCAATTTATGTTTGTCATTTCTTCAAAGTTATTCAAAGCTCAAGTCAAGTACTTTAAAAAGGATAACATATTCATTAATAGCTATAATTGTGACAATTTGTATCTTGTGATCCTCCCTTACTTTATACAATAAAGGCGCAATAGCAATACTATGCTGGAGGTGGCTAGGTTTAATTCGCGACATTTTTAGTAAAGGAAAATTTCTCGACTCCCTCGGCAAATGATCATATGTTTGTACTTGGCATACAATCATACTTATTCTAATACGGAACATGGCATTGAATGATCTCACTAAATATTTGTGAAAGCACCTTTAGAACACTAAGTTAAGAAGCAGGCAGTAAGCTTCTTGTGGTGAGCAATACTCATTTCGAGCAAAACAGTCTTTTTGTTTTGCGTATATCACCTACATTTAAATTCATAGCTGGTGTTGTGACTATTTGTTTTCAAGTATATTTTCGCATTGCGCTTATCTGAAGCGACCAGGAAGCCAGTTCCCGCAGTAAATCTGCTAGCACTGACCTCCCAATCAGCATCAGAATTCCGTCCGGTCCTCGTTCGTTCCCTTTCGACCGAAAAAAGGGGGAGGCAAAATAAAACACTCAGACGCACTGATGATGTTTACATACATCATCGAGCGTTTTGTGCGCGCCTAGGCTGTCTACCCGTCCGTGGTCAGGCCTGTGCTGGCCCAGCCAGCCTAGTCATCATCGTCATTAAAAAAACAGAAAAAAAGAGCAACATAAATAATTCTGATCTAGTCATAGCAAACGAGCGAAGCATCATACATCCTCACCGGCGAGTGGAGTTCGATCGGTCCATGGCAGGCTCCATCCACCACCTCAGAGTTGGTTGCGGGGTGTAATTCAGATATTAGGGGAGTACCAAGTGTTGATTTAACCTTTTTAATTTTTCTGTTGCCTTCGTGGCTGATAATGCAGTGCGTCTACACTTGGTCTGTTACAGACATGAAGACGGAGAAGTAATTGTTACATTCGGTTTGCTATGCATCGTCGCTTTTGCGACTAACACGATATGTATTGAGAAGAGAGGATGGTTTGAGTTGTTTAAAAAACAAAAATAAAAAGATTCTCATTCTATCCAATAAAAATATTTATGGGAGGAGAAAGGAGGAGTTAGGAGAATTCAAATTATTTTTTTTCTCTTTTTTTTTTCTTTTTGTGGATTTATAGCATCCGTTTTTGGGAGTAATATAATATATGAGAGTAATTTAGGTCTAGAAATTGTCTGTCTCGGTAGTTTTTTTTGCGTATTGGTGGATTGTGCAGTTTGTTTTTATACATTTGTTTCGCCTTTCAACAATTCACCTATATTTTTTTTCTTTCTCTTCCTCAAATATTTTTTTATTATATAATTTATATTTTATTTATTAATAAGTCGTGTCCCTCCAGACTTGTATTCAGCTGCTATTGAACTGTAAAGACGCACGAGCAGCTTCTGATAATCTATTATTATTTTTTTTAAATCATAAATCATATTAATAAATATGTATATCATTGTCTATACATACTAGCATTATGAACAAAATCGGCGATATTAACCGGTTTGTCAAATCTGACGGGTTGGTCATTGCACTCGTTAGTCAGGATCAGCTGATTGAATTAAAACTCACCAATTATCCAACGTCACCGGCTCAGTACACAGCTAATCGAATTTCCCAACTTCCTGTCTTCAATCATCCCAGGCTCTAGGGCTCAGACACTTTCTTGGTGGTCCGCATCTTCTGGTTGGTCTCGTTGTTTTCTCTGGTGGTGTGCTTACCATGACACTGATTGACAGATTTTGATTTAGAACTCTAAACAATCGTCTCTCCTGCGCCTTTCGTTCGTCTTGGCCTACTGTGAAAAAGTTCAACCGGAAAATATTATCTCCGTGAGCAAAACAAGCAAACGAAGGGATAGAATATTACCATATCTCGCCCGGTTTGTCTCCGCTGGGATGCCGTGCGGTGTCTGGCGCTCGCTCTGTGGCAGTTCAGCGGTTGTTACAGTCCCGCGCATTGTCCAGACACCGCAACCCGCCGTGATCGCCTCCGATGCCGCCCGCGTGTCGGCGTGTGGTGCGTGGCCGTATCATTGCATCGTGGTTCCTGTTTGGAGTTTCCTCCGTTCGAAACTATAGGAATGAGGGGCGGGAAAGGGGGTGGGTAATGATAGAAAAATTGAAAACTAGAGTAAACGGGATAGATACGCAGCGAAGAAGATAGTGGGAAGAGTCTCGAAGTAAAGTGAAAAAATGCTCTCCATCAGACTTACCGTTTCGATTTTGCGTCATGTTTACTTCAATTGTTTCTTTATTTAATTTGTGAGCGTTTTTCTAGATTACGGAACGGGATGCTGTTTCGACATAATAAGTGTGATTGTTGCTCAGCGGTGAATGCACCCGGGACGTAAATGCAACGGAAAGCCGCGATTTTTATTCAGAATGATCAGTTGTTCATGATCTCGGTGGATGGGGCAAATCGTTGCTTGCACGAGATCGATCGAAAGATGGCTTGAGGGACGTTCAGAGTTTGTCAATATCAATTTCTTAATGTTAGCGCATCTGCTTAGGGCTGGAGATGTAGATTGTGCTTGTGAACACACCTAATGTTTATATTTGTCCATGGTAATTTGGTGAGATTTTTCATTGTTTTTTTAAAACG
Source organism: Aedes koreicus (assembly GCA_024533555.2). Classification (NCBI taxonomy): domain Eukaryota; kingdom Metazoa; phylum Arthropoda; class Insecta; order Diptera; family Culicidae; genus Aedes; species Aedes koreicus. The sequence goes on along the minus strand of JAHHFK020002048.1, from coordinate 209,612 downwards.
TTTTGTTAATTTGGTCTTAAAAGATACTTAACCGATTGCGATTTACTACGAGACAACCGACGGGTGTTAAAACAAAGTGTCAAAATAGAATTTCATATGGGCATTCTTCGTGCGGCGCAGCTTCACATTGATAGGTCATTTTGAGTTTGCGTATGAAGTTGCACGAACTTATTTCTTCGTCTCGTTCTGTTGTACAATTCACTTATGATGTTTTGAATTTCTTGATGAAGGCAATCTTTATTCGTTTATTGCGCTCAAAAAATAATTATTGTTTGTATTTCAGGATATTTTCTATAAAAATGCACAAGTCGAAAGAGATGCGATATTGACCAATATTTAATTACCAACATATTTATTTTTTTTTATTTTTTTTTTTTGTTTATATAATAATATTTATAATACATATAAATTATATTTTTCCCAAAAAATTTTTTTTTTTTATTATTTATTATTATAATAATATATTTTTTTTTTTTTTTTTTTTTAAATTAAAATTATATTATTTTCCCCTCTTTTTTTTTTTTTCTATATTTTTTATTCTTTTTTTTTAAATTTTTTAAAATAAAAAAAAAAAAAAAAATCTAAATTATTTTAATGCACACGTCTGATCCTTACAAATAAACGATGAAATTTGTCAGAAGCAGATAATTTCCCATCAACATGAAAGGCTCTAGGAGTGGACAGTAATTTATTGCTAGAACGAAGAGAAATGAAGAGAAAGTATTGATAGTTTTTATGCGTAACGGCAGGGATATGAAATTGAAAACTACAAGTTGAAAACGAGTGGAGGGCATTTGAACGGTAGTATGCCATCGAACACATATTCTTTTACCAAGCTACCCCAGATGCAGGGTAGGCAAGGGGGAGGATACCCCCTTGACTGGTAAAAGAATATGCGACCGATCGTGATCTTATACTACCTAAACAAACAAACCGCTAGAACCAGAGCAAAGCAATATTGCTTTGCTCTGGTTCTAGCGATTTGTTTGTTTCCCTCTCCCAATGCCTAACATGGGTGAGAAATTATCTCCTGCTGTTGGGTTTATTTATGGCACGCAAAGATTTTAGCGGCCCCCCTTTTAATTTCGGTTAATTTTTTTTATTTATTTCTTTCGTAAATTTCGTTTCGACGGGTCTTAATTTCGTTTTGACAACTCTTAAATTCAGAAACTTAAGACCCGTCAAAACTATACAATCTTGAAGAAACTTAAGACCCGTAAAAATTACCCAGAAGATTGCGGAGCGAGGCTCCGCTATACAATTTTGTTAAAACTTAAGACCCGTCAAAACTAGCTAAAAGATTGCGGAGCGAAGCTCCGCTTTACAATCTTGAAGAAACTTAAGACCCGTCAAAAGATCCGGAAAGCGCTAACCAGAAGGTTAATACCTCTGATTGCATCTAAGGAGCGTTTTTCCAAAGTTTAAGGAGCATTTCCGTAAAAAGAAGGGTGCATTTACCCTTTCTTATAACTTATAGATCTCGGAGAGGAACGACGGTAAGTGGTGCAAATACTGGTCCCCACTAGTTATGATTTAATGGATTTCCCCATTATGGGCTTTCTACACTTTGATCTACACTCTGCTTCTGAAAAATTTCATCATAGATCGTCACTCCGCGCATTGGGAGAATACAAAAAACAACAATCAAATAAGGCAAATAAGACAAATAAGGCAAAATATGATAAGGAGGAAGACTGTAGTTAGGTTATGTTATTTTTCTTTAAGCGATAAATTGTTTGTCTTAAGCATTGCTAAGGCGTGTACTCGAAAAAAAATGCACCAGACAAAAGTGTTCGCCAAAAATTTATTTTAAGTCGGATTTTCTTGAAACTTTCAGGGAATGAATAAATACGTATGGATTATGTTTCGGCATAATTACTTTATTCAATTTCCTTTCCATCGCTGAAAGCCCGCACCTTTCCCATTAAGACCCCTCATTACATTTTGTGCAATGGTGGAGCCGACCTTTTTGGTCACTTTCATCCATTCTTTCTTCAATTCCAGCTCGTTCTTAAACACCTTGGACGATTTTCGAACTTTGGCCTTCATTATGGCCCAAAATCTTTCCACCGGACGAATCTCTAGTGAATTTGGGGGGTTGGCGGTTTTTGGTACAAAAACAACGTTATTGTCTCTGTACCAATCCAACGTCGATCGCGCGTAATGGCATGATGCCAGGTCCGGCCAAAATAATGTCTCGCCTCCGTGGGACCGCAGGAAGGGCAACAGACGCTTCTGGAGGCACTCGGTGCGGTAAATTTCGCTGTTGATGGTACCCGTTGTGATGTACGGTTTACTCAGTTTACCGCATTGGCATATGGCCTGCCAGAGCAAGTATTTTTCTGCGAATTTGTCCACTATCTTCTTCTTTATGTCTTCCGGAACATCAAACCGTGATTTGGTAACGTAGAACTCTAGCCCGGTAACTGCTTTGCGTCTGCCTTGATGTAGGTTTCGTCATCCATAACCACACACATCGGTTTCGTTAACCACTCTAGATACAGCTTCCTTGCGCGGGATTTGGCCACCGTGTTTTGTTGATCACACCGGTTCGGTGCCTTGCGGACCTTGAATACACGAAACCCAGCTCGTTTCATGGTTTGCTGAACGAACCAGGCGGAACACTTTGCCTTCAGAGCTGCGTCGCGAATCGAAAGGTTCGGATTACACTTGAAATAATCCAACACCTTCCGGGCCTTCACAGGGTCAGCTGTTTTCGATTTTCTTTGACTTCCATCCCGCGGTTCGGTCATCTGGGACTCCTTAAACGAATTTACCACCCGAGACATAGTTGTATGGGTGATTCCCAGTGGTCTTCCGATCTATCTCATGGTCGCAGACGGAAAATTCACCGGCAATTTTCTTCTTGTTTCGATGAAATCTCAATAACCACTGTACCGATTGATTGATTTCAAGTGGCTTTCATAAAACTTTAATAAAACTTAATAAAACAGGATGGTGTTAGCAATGTTACTTGGGACATGATCACAAAAGACTGCCAGCTGAAACATGGAGACGCTGGTTGGCAAAGCCTGGGCAATGTTGTCAATTTGACAATAGCGAAGTGAGGGGGTGCGACTGAAGATCGTGTACCTTTGAATCATATTGTATTTTTTCCATTCTCATTGAATTAATAATTTCAGCACGCTTTGGAATGATCTTTTCATTCCTAAACCAATTATCTTAAGAGCATGGAGCTCAATTAAAGGTTTTCAGCAGGTAACATATAAGGGTATCTAGCATGAACATATAAATTGCACTTCTGAACTTCAACTAATATTTTCATAAAAGACTAGCATGCGCTCATAAGCAGTATGGGATTATATTTAAATAAATTTGTTTAATGGTACAGGTCGGACTCGATTATCCGGAGTATCCATTCCATTCCATCGTATTCCATTCACTCCGGATAATCGAATCCTCCGGATAATCGAATCATAAAAAAATCAAATCAGCAATCAAAGAAAGTTGAAATAATATTTTTTTATTGTTTTTATTATGCAGTAGCATCTTGACAAGTTTCTATTACATACAATTCAACCTTTAGCTACATTTAAGCAGCCATGGTAACTTAATACAATAAGTTTTGCTATTGTTTATGAAATGTAATGAATGTCCAAAAAATTTTTTTTCTATTGCTACAGTTTGTAGTATGTTTGCTCCAAAAGCATATTGTTATGGTTCCTTAATCATATTGATTTGTTTTAAAACGTTACGCCTCGACGCGTCGTTACGCCCACACGTTATTGTGGAACGCTTTTCACACTGACACTTAGTTTGACAATCGTAGCAAACTGTGCAATTTTTTCTTGGTGCTGGGCAGTCGTGTTTCTGTCTGTGGTGTTCAGAAAATTCAATTCTAAAAAATGGTGAAAGTTGCAGTGAAAAGAAAGAGGAGCAGAATTGTTCTAACATTTGCTACAAAAGCAAAAATTTTGCAAGATTTCGACAGAGGGTTAGCTAAGATTGAAATAAGGCAGAAGTATAGCATCGCTGAATCGACTGCATACGACCTTAAAAAGAACAAGGCAAAAATCATGGAACAGATCGCACAGCGTCAACTTCGGATGGGTAAGCTTTTAGAAATTTATGTCTGTACATGTTCTCATATAAATTCATAATCTTCAGACAAACGTAAAACCTTCAAAAGGGCTAAGTATCCTATTCTGGACGAAGCTCTGTACATTTGGTTTCTGCAGAAACGTGAATGTCATATCCCTGTTAGCCAGGATTTGTTGACGGTTAAAGCAACGAAACTGTACGGAAAGTTGTACAATGATGAAAAATTCAAAGGGAGCCGTGGATACATCGTGAATTTCGTGAAACGACACAACATCAGGTTTCTGAAAATTACGGGAGAGAAACTTTCGAACAATGCTTCAACCGTTGATTCGTACATTGGACATTTTGCAACCATCGTTCGGCATTTATCTTCCAACCAGATTTTTAACGCGGACGAGAGAGTTTTTTAAATGCACTCCTTCGTCAACATTTGTCACAATGGACGAACCATCAGCTCCAGGAAGAAAGGGGAACACGGAGCGTGTGACATTTATGCCTTGTTCAAATGCCGATGGTTCGTTCAAACTTCCGCTTATGATGATTGGAAAGTCAAAACGACCAAGAGCATTGAAGAACATCTATGAACTGCCCGTATACTATGCTTCATCAAAAAATGCCTGGATGACCCGGCAGTTGTTTAAGGAGTGGTATTTTAAGGAGTTCGTTTCTGAAGTCACGGCATTTTTGGAAGGTGCTAAACTGCCGGTGAGGGCTGTCTTAGTGCTGGACAACTGTTTCGCACATTGCAGCGCCGATGAACTTAGAACTGCAGATGGAACAATCTCTACGATCTTCCTACCACCAAACACAACAACCTTGTTGCAGTCAATGGACCAGAACTTCATCCAGATGGTCAAGTCCAACTACAAGCAAAAGCTTATGCGGAGGGTAAGCTAAGGAGAATTCGACGACATGGTCAAAAAAATCAACATCAAGGATGCTATGTTTTGGGTAGCCGAGGCTTGGGACGAGGTACCGGCTGATTCCATTGCCAAATCATGGAAAATGCTGTACACAGAACCAGAATTCGATGATGAAGATGACATCCCGTTGGCGGTTGTACGAGAACGCTTGCTATCGATTAAGCAGAAATTGATGGACCAGTACAATACCGTACACGAAGAGGACATGAAGTTTGACGTCTTGAACGGCGATGATATTGTGAACATCGTTTTGCACCCGAACACATCATTCTACGATGGCGAAAATTCAGTTGCAATTGTTGAAAAATCAAGTGCTTCACCAGTTTTGGAACCACACCAGATTGATGTGGATGACGTTTCGGATCTGAATTGTATTTCAAATGAAGCAGCTTTATCGGGAATCGATCAAGTAAATGCTTGGGCAGAGGAAAAGGACTTCCATTAGAAAGGCAACTCCTGCTACGAGAAGTACGTGGAAATGTTCTAGAGAAAATAATTGGTTCACAGAGAGTTTGATTTTTTTTCTCGTGCGTTGTTACTGAATGCATGAATTTGTTTTTATCCTTAAATAAACAGTAAGTTACCTGGCAAATTTTACTAGTTTTATTTATCACGAATAAAATAACAAAGGTTCTGCGATGACAATGTAGCAAATGAGGATATCAACAAGATCACGTTGAAACACTTCCTACAACCCCTATCCCGAGCCCTCCTCTTTATTGCTACGATCATGTTTGTTCAAATGATCATAAATATTGAAATACATATCTTATCAATTTATAGCTTTGACCGTATACAACTAATAATCAAGACTAAATATATTCAGCCCCTCCTATTCCTACCCAACAAACATCGGTATTGAATTAAAGCTTGTTCAAACAAATTTGGAGAAGCAATTCAGCTATTCTAGAAGAAACAGCTGAATAGCTTCTCCAAATTTGCTTGAACAAGCTCTAATTCAACACCGATGTTTGTTGGGTAGCTATGTTCATGTTTCTTCAAATTATCATATTTTGAATGGAAATTAAATAAATATACTCATTGGAATTAATGAATTTGACATATACTACAGTAAATCGAGTTTTATCGTACGAAACAAGCCTTCCAGCCCTCTCCTTCTAGCAACGTCCAATAGTGTGAAAATAATCTGGCTATATATTATTATAAAAAATCAATTATTTCAAATTTCTGCATAAAAACTTAAAAAAATCGTAACAAAAATACTCCGGATAATCGAGTCTAAAACTCCGGTTAATCGAATCCCGGATAATCGAGTCTCCGGATAATCGAGTCCGACCAGTATTATCAATTGAATACATACATGTTTTTACATGCATGATTTTATGTTTAGGTTGATTCGGGGTGCGGTGCAACTGGCGTTTGATGTTCTGTTATTTATTGGAGCGGTCCCATGCTATTGGCGGATAGTGCTAGTTACATACTTTCAGCGTTTTGTAAACCAAAACGAACCCTGCTGCTAACCTTCTCCCAACTATCCAACATCCCAGTGATTTCTCGTGGAAGTGCAGAGGATTTTTTTGGCTTCCTTCAATGCGAGTATCACGTCAACACGTTCCTTCCCATTCCCTACTTGACCAGCATTCGGACACTGCCGGCGCCGGTATTACTTCGTAATGGGTCACCAGTTTTTATACATTGAGGATGTATGTTAGTCCCAAACATCATCTGTTGGTTCTTTGTGTAAATACTGCTGATCTGGTAATAACGGAATTGCATCCGTGGGCGGTCAATCATGCTCATGCTCATGCTCATGCATTGCTAGAAACAGTCATTTCGACTAAATGCGATTAATTTGCCGATAAGTCGTTTCAGTAGCAGATCCTCAAAATATTTTTTATGATAATATTGATGTGCTTGATTGATTCCATAGATTTGTCCTGCGATGCGTTGCTCCAACCTTAACATCTAAGGCGTGATATCGGGATAGCCTAAAATTCAAATTATCATTTAAATAATACGGTGAATATAACACATTCGATATTACAGTCAGGAAATTGCTTTGCTAGAAAAAGTTGTAGAATCAGTCAATCATCATTATACATCACATTCAAAAATTCAGCTTCTAAAGTTATCGGAAAATCAATTCGCCTGAGCCGAAAAGACTACGTACAACACTGGTCTTAATTGACAGCATCTAGTGATTCATCGTTCCACACTGATCAATTTCTATCTGATGTTTATTTAACGTATGTTAATAATTACAGCTACGCTCATACGCTCCCACTATATCACAAATATATTTAATATCATAATAGAAGTACGACACTGTGGGAATCCCGAACTTTAATCAAAATATTAACCACAGATCGGAGATAAAATAGGAAAAATCAATAACAATACAATATTTATTTATTTATTCATTTATTCATCCTAGCTTATAGGACTTATTGTCTACATGACACAAACTTAAAATTTAAAACAAATCGAGCATTACAAATTTGTGCCAAAAAGTGATCAGAAGATTCACCAAATTCAAACAATACTTTGACAGTCGTAAACGCTCGCATCATTGCTGTTACCAAACGCTGTTTGATGGAATTGTGGTTAGAGAAGAGTGCCATTCCGTAATGCTCTCGGTGGCATTCGAATATTCAGTTGAGAGAGAAGCGTCAAGCAGTCGACTTCTCTATTCAAAAGTTTAGCAACAAAAACCGCTTGTTGATTTTTTCGTCGGCGTTCCAAAGTATACAATTGCAGCAGATTGCAGCGATCTGAATACGCTGGGAGATTTTGCGGATCACGCCATGGTAGATTACGCATTGCCATTCGGTTAAACCTGCGCTGTATTCTTTCGATCCTCAAGCTCCAAGTCAGTTGATAAGGAAGCCAGACCAAGGAGGCTAGATCAAGGATCGATCGTACCAGTGAGCCATGGAGAGCTTTTAGGCAGTACTGGTCAGTGAGGTCTTTTGAGATTTTCAACACAAACCCTAGCGGGTGATTGGCCTTAGAGATCACAGCAGAACAGTGAAGGTTAAACGAGATTTTTTTCCAATCAGTTCTATGAAGAACGACACCATTGCTATAGTCGAAAACAATCGGTTGCTATATGACAAACATGGTATTAAAGGTTATCTCTGGAATAATGCCACACAAGCAGAAGGTTCATTGATAGGAACACTATGACACGTTTAAATTATCGATGAAGATAAAAAATAACTACCGTCTCCAGTGCTCCATTTATATGGCATGAGGTTAAGCCGACCCACCAACGGCAAGGTATGAAAACTACCCATGGAGAATGCTATAACTTGAAAAAAAAAATCACTTTTATGAGAGTATTGGTAGAACTGCAATTGGAAAAGAAGGAAAATTTAAAATTTAAAAATTTAAACGCTTCACTTTTAAAAATAAACATTGAAAAAAATGAAACACTTCTTAAAACTATCACTTATAAACAAAGTGAAGCAGTGGAAAAAACGAAAGAAAAATAATGAAAACAGAATCTAAGCTATCCAGTGTCAAAATTGTTTTCGAAAAACACTCGAATTCAATCCAAACATTAGTACCAACAAAATATCTATTTCTTCAGATTTTTTTATTCCAATGTCTCTCTTTGTTCTTCTTGAGATTTGCTCATTTGTCACTGCCAACTATATGACTTTTTCTCCTACTTTAGTTTATTCAACTTTCTGTTCATTCAACCGTTTGTTTCTCTATCCATTTTTCGACCGTTGGTAGCTTCAAATTTTTGTCATTCAGACTTTTTGTCATTCATCTTTTTGTCTTTTAATATTTTGATTTTTAACCATTTGTCTTTCAACATTTTATCATTTGACCTTTTGTCTTTCGACCATTCATATTTTGACCTTTTGGCTTTTTTTTGTTTCTTGATTATCGAGATTTTCAGCTTCGGGCTGGTTCATCTCCCGTCGTAGTCACTCAAATACCTCTTTTGGGTATTTTCTTTTTCGGGGGTGAGATTCGAACTCGTGACTTTGGCGTGAGAGGTAGGGATGCTAACCACTACGCCAGGGTTGCCCCCTGACCTTTTGGCTTTCGACCTTTTGTCCTTCCACCTTTTGGCTTTTAAACTTTTGTCTTTCAGCCTTTTGTCTTTCGGTCTTTTGCCTCTCGGCCTTTTGTCTTTCGACCTTTTGTTTATCGACCTTTTATCTTTCGACCATTTTTTTCAGAATTTTGCCCTACGACATTTTGGTCTTCGACCTTTTGTCGTTTGAAATTTCGTTTTTCGACCTTTTGTCTTAAGATCTTTAGTCTTTAGGCATTTTCTCTCACTTCAGTTTATTTGACCTTTTGTCTTTCGATCTTTTCTATTTCAACCTTTTGTCTTTTAACCTTTTATCTTTCAACCATATTTCAATCGACCTATTGTCTTTCGACCTTTAAGTTTTAATTATTTTTTCTTTCTACCTTTTTCAAGTCTACTGTACGTAGTTGTCGCGAACGGTTCAGTGTTTAAGCTCTGTGTGATTGTTATGCTCCGATAATAAAAGAATTGTACTCGCATAGTCTTTTGTTATCGGGTATGACTGTGATCGCGCGTTGTTTCGCGCTATTCACGAGAGGATCCCCAAGATTTGGAATGTTGTGATTGAGGATGCATTGGATACATTATGGTAAGTGATTGAAATAATAACATTTAATAATAGCCTAAGAGAGCTGAATGAACTGCTGACCGGACAAAAGTACGTGGAGTATCCAGACTTTTGTCACGAGAGAACAGCCATTGTGTTGTTTTCCAAAGGTTTTCAGGGATTTTAACTCACCCTACTACAACAAACCATCATGTAGAACTTTCCCTTTCGGTATGATCCACAGACATTTGCGCTGATGGTGGGTACACTCATCATCATCATTTTTTCTTTCGACCACCTTCCTCTGCGAAACCACGTAGACTCATTTTTGAAAATCTCAGACCCCCCCCCCCCTTTTGACTTTTCTCCATAAAATTTTTTGAAATTTTGTATGGAGCGTAGACTTTGGTCACCCCCCCCTCCTCCAAAAAAGTCTACGTGGTTTATGCATAGCCCCTTTCAGCCTTTTGTCTTTCGACGTCTTTTATTTACACCATTTTGTCTTTTGACCTTTTATATTTTGACCTTTTGTACTTCGACTTTTTGTGTTTCGATTTTTTTAAATTTCGACATTTTGTCATTCAACTTTTAGGATTTCGACCTCTTGTCATTCGATCTTTTGTCTTTTGACCTTTTGTAATTCGAACGTTTTGCTCTGCGACCATCTATCTTTTAACCATTTTTAAATCGGTCTTTTGTCATTCAACCATTTGTCTGTATATCTTTTGTCTCTGGACCTTTTGTCTTTCGGAATTTTGTTTTTCGAGCTTTTGCCTTTCGATCTTTTGTCTTTCAAACTTTTGTCTTTCGACTTTTTGTCTTTCTAATTTTTGTCTATCGACCTTTTGTCTTTCAAACTTTTGTCTTTTGACCTTTTGTCTTTCGTCATTTTGTCTTTCAGGATTTTTACTTCCATCCTTTTGTCTTAAGACCTTTTTCTTTAAACATTTTCTGTCACTTTAGTTTATTCGACCTTTTGTCTTGCGATTTTTTGTATTTTAACTTTTATCTTTCAACTTTTGTTCATTAGACCTTTTGTCTTTCGAGTTTTTAAGTTTCGACCTTTTCTCTTTCGACTTTTTGGATCTTAACCTCTTGCCATTCAATCTTTTATCTTTCGATCTTTTGTCTTTCAACCGTTTGTCTTTCAACCTTCTATCATTCGACATTTAGTCGTAGGATCTTTTGTTTTTGGACCTTTTGTCTTTCGACCTTTTTTCTTTCGAATTTTTGCCTCTCGGTTTTTTATCTTTCGACTTTTTGTCTTTCGAACTTTTACCTTTCGACCTTTTGTCTTTCGACCTTTTGTCTTGCGGCCTTTTGTCTTCCGACTTTTTGTCTTTTGACCTTTTATCTTTCGGGATTTTGTCTTTCAACCTTTTGTCTTAGGACCTTTTGTTTTCCAATCTTTTGTTTTTCGGCATTTTGTCCTTCGATTTTGTGTCTTTCAAACTTGTGTCTTTCAAACTTGTGTCTTTCGACCTTTTGTCTCTCGAAATTTGGTCTTCCTAACTTTTGGCTTTCGACCTATTGACTTTCGACCTTTTGTCTTTCGACCTTTTGTCTTTCGACCTGTTGTCTTTCGACCTTTTGTCTTTCGACCTTTTGTTTTTCGGGATTTTGTCTTTCGATCTTTTGTCTTTAGATCTTTTATCTTACGATCTTTTTGTCGATCTTTTGTCTTTGGACTTTTAATCATTCGAACTTTTGTCCTGCTGCCGTAGAAAAATTCTTTTTTTTTCAAATCAATTACACGCAGTCGACAATGTAACTGATTTCATTTTGCCTACATTACAACAACTGTTTCACAGGCAGCTTGAATAGAAATACACTTGAGAAGATTGTCGCTTTATGAACATACTGTAGTTATTAATCATTCTGTCGATTGTAATAAATAAAGGTACAAAGAGCTCACAAATTTAAGCAAACAAAAACGTCAGCTGTGTGCATGACTCTTTAAAAATCCTCATAAAGAGGATACATTTTGCTTAAATTTTCGAAAATAAGTTAATTCACCTGAATGAATGAATTGTAACTGTAATACCGATACATCTTGGTTCATAACTTTTGAAAATCTACCTTGAGCGTGCGTCGTGCGTGTCAATCAAGGCCAAGGTCGGGTCCGAAGGTCGGCTTCTACTTGATCGATGCACCTTGCTTGTTGCGCGCATCTTCTTCTTATGCCCATCGGTTTGAATTCGAGAATCATTTTAATTGGGCAGCTATCCGACATTCTTAAGACATGCCCAGCCCATCGTAGTCGACCGATTTAGGCGGTGTTGTACGATGGGAGGTTCTCCCAGCAAATGATGCAATTCTTTATTCATACGTCTACTCCCCCGTCTTCCATCTGCAGTCCACCGTAGATCGTACGCAACACCTTCCGTACAAAGACACCTCGATGTTGGTTCTCCACGAGCAATGGCCATGTTTCGTGGCCGTAGAGGACTACCGGTCTAATTAACGTCTTGCAGACGGCCAACTTTGTAGGTCGGTGAACTTTGCCTGATTTTAGCGGCCTTCGGAGTCCAAAGTAGGGACGATTTCCGATTCGATGATGCGCCTTTGTATTTCTCTGCTGGTTATCGGCGGTCAACAATGAGCCCTGCCACTATTTTATCAGCGTCGATCTTCTTGTGAGCCTCTTCCTTTCATGTATTCTGTTGTAACCTACCTTGGACACTAAATTGATCAATGCTCAGCAAAGTGGTTAAAGCGATCTGCGAGACATTTTATTCGAATTCATGCCGGCTGAAATTGTGCCGTTTCGCAAAATCCTTGGATGATTGCATAAAACTTACCCAAACGGTCGGTTGCAGCTTGCTGCATCCGCTTTCAAACAGCCAATTATTTACTGTTGGCTTAATGACATCGCACGATGTGATGCAATTAAAATCTTGTCCATAACGAACGCAAACAATCTGCGCAATATTAAACAGTCAATCACAGGACAACTTAATCCCAAATAATCAGCCACTTTCCATCCCGCGAAATGGCCATAAAATTTTAAGTACATATTTATTTTTAGACCTTTTACGAACCTGTCATCGCAAGGCGGAATGTTTCATGAAAAGAAACATGTTCAACACGAACCAACACACAATTGCTACTTATAATGGTATCAAAAGGGAAAAAGAGATAGAGCCCCCTTTCGATTGGGTCGGCCATTCACCGGAAGTTTCTTATTTAGCATGACCATTAATGCGAATTTGATCACCATCCCTGCGTTGTCTGCCAAAAAGGATGACGCTGACGACGACGCACATCGTGATGGCATTCTTTTTCCAACTTTCTTCTCCAAAAACACACACACACACATGTGCCAGATAAGTTATAAAAAAACGCAATGCGAACTGGTTTTCGCAGTTGGCTTATCTCCGGTCTGGTCTTGCGCTGTCGAGGGGGAACCCGTGCCGTATTTACCCATCCAAAATGTACGCACGCGGTCAATATTAGCGGGATATTGGGAAGCGGACGCAAATAAACGAAAATACTGTTTATTGACCCTAGTGGTCCAACACATGAGGGGCATAATCGCACTTCGGTGTTTCTCCTTACGGCGAAGAAGGTGAATGGAATTCCTGAGCGAAGAAATCATCCCCCAATGGACGACCGCGACGTCGACGGTGATGCAAACAGAACATAGACAGATGGAAACCGTCGCATTATTTATAATAATAAAGTGTGCAAAGCTCTTAAGACTGCTCCAAAGCTGGCAATCCTCTCTAATGTGTCACCTATAAGCCCCGATAATGATGATTAGAATAAATTAAAACAACCATTTCATTTTTCGATAAACAGAGCAGGCAGCTTCTCCGAGACGGAGAAGATATACTAAATATTTATACGTAAATATTACGTCTGATTTCTCACTTTTAAAAGCTTGGCTGAGTCCGGTTGAGGCTCGCGGTGATCAGGGTACGATCAAAGTTTTCCAGTTGGATCATTTGAGGTGAGAACAATCGGGAGAAAAGTGTCGCATTCTTACACATTTTAGGAGTGATTACCGCTTGTAGGACCTGGTAGGTGAGTAGCTCATCGTCTGCCGAAATTTGAACGGTTATTGATTCTGTCCACCACATTTTCTGCCTTTTCTTTATCATCATTCTTTCCACCTTGATTCTTGGCGTTGAACTTTTGGGGCATCAGTTTTGCTTGCGATTGACGAGACGCGCGTGATATTAAAATTCAAGTTCAAATATACACTAATAATAATTGAACGAGCTGCCATCTTTTTTTTTTTTTCGTGCGGCCAACACCCGCTAGGATGGTGTCAAGAGGCGGCGAAATTGGATGGGGTGGTTTGGCTCCGTTGTCCACTGCATTGACCAAACCAAACGTCCGAAAACGACGTGGTGATGATGAAGAATAAATTAACGACAGTTTGGAAGATCGAGAAGCGGGAACGAAATGAGGATAATGATCAAGCGTACGATAATGAGGATCAACAACGGAACGAACGGAACGAACCGAACGTATGAGTAGTGATTTTTTTTTGGGACACCTATCGTTATAGGATCAGTGAGGTAGTTAGGGACTGGAAGATTCAAATGATAATCCAGAGACTTAATTTGTTCTATGGTTGATCAAGGACCTTAGTTCCTCAAAACTAGTTTTAGTTTTAGGTAGAATTGAAAAAGGAACCCCCCCCCATGCACACCTCTGATTCGTTGCACCAATCAACCAGACAAGGCGGGAGGGAAAATATGCAAAAAATGTGTACAGAAACACTAATAAATTTATACCTCGTTTATGCTGAGGCTTTTTTCCGCAAGACTTGAAATTATGAAGTGTGTATACTGAAAACATGCCAAAGTGGTATGCGATTGAACTTGTATCGTGATCCTAGAGGATTTTTGGATAGATAATCGAGATTCGATTGACGATCATGACGACGACCACGGTGATGATGACCGTGTAGAATAGTAATGAACTCGGCACTTTTGTTTGTGTGAGGCAGCGATGGATAGATGGATAGGCAGGGGAGAAGAGACTTCAACAGCCACCAAGGTCAATTGCTCCGTTTCTAATGGTTTTTTATTTGCTCATTTTACTTTTCGACTCGGTCACTCATCGCTCGTTGGTGTCGATCACGATGATGATGATGTGGATGGGCTGCTTGTTTGGAGCTGGACGATTTTGGCTTCTCACCCCACCTCCAGCACATTCCCCAGCTTTCGTTGGTATCCATCATGGTGATCTGGATTCGTGGGGTGCGCACAGCTAAAGCGTTTTCACGTAGTAAGGTCTTCATCAACTCCTTTCCTTTTGTTGTCCGTTTGCTTTTACACAGGCCATCCGCCCAGCCCATTCCTACCCAACCGGGGCTCATTATTGTGAAAGCACCAAATTTGGGGTTCTAATGTTTTTGATTGGGCCTCGACGTCTTGGAATATCTCAACATTCTTCGAGCCATTCTTCCACCAACTCGTTTGTCTCGTTTGGATATTTTTCACATTATCATCACGGTGACGTCGATGTTGCTGTCCGCGCCTGCCTGCCGTTTTCTCCGGCTGCCGCTACAAACGGGAACATAAATTCTCGTCTTTTGTGAGAAAATTGACAACTTTGACAGTGGAGCGCTGGATGGGTAGAATAACTAATGAGGTGGAATTTACACACGTAATGAGGCAACATGTGTCATTCATGATATTCAATCTGTTTCCAAGAAATCTATCGAATTTGATCGGAAAATTATGATCGGAAGATACTGGTTAAAAGTGATTTACCAGTGTCTAAGATTCCCGTGGGTTGGCAATCGTGGACTTTGGCACTTTCTGGTATTGTTGGATAGCCAATCTTAATAGTACATACTGACAATTTTGTTGTTGTTGTTTTTTTTTTTTAAATTAGATCATTTGTTCTCATTTGATAGTAGAAAAACAGCAGCAACATTGTACTAGCATGTTATTGCTTC
Source organism: Aedes koreicus (assembly GCA_024533555.2). Lineage (NCBI taxonomy): Eukaryota > Metazoa > Arthropoda > Insecta > Diptera > Culicidae > Aedes > Aedes koreicus. Next base: position 194,151 of record JAHHFK020002048.1, on the reverse strand, counting down.
CATCTCGTTGTTCTCGTTGCCATTCCAGAGTTATTAATTGAAAGCTATGAAACATGAACAAGAGAATATATTCGATATGGCAAGCGCAATGATGCCCAGGAAAGTCGATATCTTCAATCCTACTTTTCCTTGTCCAGAAATGAAACCCGGTTTGCTACCGTGCATTTGCCAACATAACTATCTGATGCCCACAGTTAAACCTGTGTAGCTAAATTTACCTAAATTGTGTACCTAAATTTAATTGATTAGTTGATCGTTCATATCATTTTTTTCTTAATCCTAGTTATAATCGAGGTTATACAAAACATTGATCAATCTTTTGAAGTGAATGGTAAACCTATTAACTTAACACTGAGGGATGAATTAACTCCGCTGTCAATGGAGCTGCTTAGGAAAATGCGCGAATATCAACAGTCGTTCAAAATCATACTATTTTTTAGTGATTTTAGTGATCATTCCCTAATTTTAACCGAATTTAAACTGAATGTTGGATCTAATGAAATGATTTTATTGAAAAATATAATCAACCATGAGAAACTTGAAACTGAGTTCAAAAGGTACTTGGAAGGCATTGTACCAGTTTGCAATGATAATGAATGTTTGGAAAATATAATTTTTATATACAACACTATTCTCAAAAAATGTACTACAACTGTTACTAAAACAGCTCGAATCAAAAATACACACTGCCCTTGGATGAACTTTAACCTGTGTATGTACACTGATGAAAATTAAGACCAATTATTTGAAAAGGCATCGCAAAGATCCAAATAACATAAAATTAGCGGAACTATTCAAACATGTTTCTAAAAATTAGATGCAGCAAAAAGACAAGCCAAAAAAAGTTATTTCGACAACCTTCTAAACAACACGCCACATTCCAAACTGTGGAAGAATATTAATGCAATACTAGGTAAATATTCTAATAAATCTAAATTCTCATTGACCATTGATGAAATTGCTACTACTGACTCTAAATCTGTTTGTGAAGCATGCAATGAGCATTTTTCAACTGTTGGTTTTAAATTGACTGCCAAAACAAATTTCACAGGGCATAATCCATTACGTATTATAAATCCTATTGTTGACTCAATTTTTCTACAACCAGCATCTGTAAATGAATTTATACTGGTGATAAATGATCTCAAACCTAAGAAAAGTTCAGGTCCCGATAATATTCCTACTGAAATAATCAAAAATAAAGCTGTTTGTCTTTCACGAATTCTATCTGAGTCTTTTAATTTGATGATTCAAACAGGTTCGTATCCGGAGTGTCTCAAAACTGCCAAAGTGGTACCTATTTTTGAGTTAGGAGATCGGAGCCAAACTGATTACTATAGACCCATATCAACCTTTCAGTTTTCAACAAAATACTCGAGAAGCTTCTAATCAAACGCCTGATAATTTTTTTAGACAGGCATAACACACTATATAGTTTGCAATATGGTTATCGTAATGGAAGTAATGCCACTGCAGCTATAATGTTTGCATTCAAAAATTGGACTTTTTTCGGATGGTGATAAATAAAAAGCTAAGACAGATAATTGCTTTTGATAAATTCCCATGGAAGGTAATTATCTAAGCTTAATTGCAAAAAAATCTACGCCCTTGCGAGCAGTCTTCCGACAGTTAACCGGTACATTCGCCATGGCGGACGAAAACAAGCGTGTAGGCATGTTTTTGAGCTCTTTTTTTGATTTATTTATCAATTCCTCCTCGGTTTTCGCGACAAAATGGTTGGAGTAGATCTTACGCTTCAGGTTGGCCCAGAAATTCTCGATGGGACGCAGCTGGGGGACGTTGAGAGGGTTCGCCGACTTGGGTACCTCATCGATATTCAGACGCTCCATCTCCTCCAACGATCGCTACGAGTAGTGGGCCGACGCCAGATTCGGCCAGAACACCGCATCTTCGCCCTTATGGTATTTCTTGATGAACGACGCAGCTTCCGGCAGGCATTTCGTACCTTAAATTTCCCCGTTCACGGCCAGTCCGGAGCGAAAGAAGAGCGGCTTTGACATCCCCTTCTCGCTGATTGTCAGCCGCAGCAACACCTTCTTGGGGAACTTGATGTATGAAATGAACTGCACCTCGGAGCTTACTTCCTTCGTGGGGGAAGTAAAATACGAAGTGCTCTGCCAGTCGTTGCCATCCAGGGTGAGATAAGTCTCGTCGTCCATCACCACCGCCACGTCGCGATACGCCGGGAAAATCGAGTTGACCATCTTATTCAGCCGCTGCCGCTGCGTTATTGCCTGCAGCTCCGAAACCAGTGGACGCGACTTCCGCTTCCTGACATGTATGTTCATGTTCGCCAGGTACTTTTTCCCTGTTTGGCCGGTTGAACCGACCTCCAGGCCAAGCGCACGCAGCGATGTAGCCATTTTTCCCTCGGTCTTGTCCCTCAGGGTCGTCGGCCGTCCGGCACCGGGCTTTCTTTCGATGCTTTGATTGTTGTCCAATAGTTCCAAGATGTTGTAGATGCCAGAACGGGCGTATCCGGCGTCCACAAAGTGCCGCACGATGTCCGTTTCGACGCGGCGGGGTGCCGTTCTTTGAACGCGCACACTTCTGAACGGAGTTGCTTCACTGTTTTTGCCTTCACGGTTAGAGTTCGACTGATAGAGCTGTCAAATTTTGTCTGCTGACTCATGAGTTACAATGATTGATGCTGCATGGGTAGTGTCGTCAGTGCGGGTGAAGGTAAACTAATGAAAAATCGGAATTTTTTGTCTTTTTTTTATAAATGCAAACGTTAGCTGAGCTTGTGGTTCAAATATCAGAAGAAACAGATTCAAAAAGAGTTTTGGGTGCCTTGTTTCTTGATCTGAAAAAGGCATTTGACACTCTTAACCATGATATTTTACTCAGAAAATTGGAAAAATGTGGTATCAGGGGCATTGCTTATAGGATTATCCGTTGCTATTTGAGCAACAGAAATCAATTTCTCTCATTCGACGGAGAAACAAGCAAAAAAAGACAAATGAATACTGGAGTTCCACAGGGAAGTAACATTGGTCATTTACTTTTTCTTATTTATATCAATGATATTAGTAATACCATAATAAGTATAAGGCTTGCTGGAACACCAAGGTTATTTACGGCTTTATTTTACCCGCATGTTAACTTGCATGTAGTTATCTCAAATACGAAAGGGGATTTAAGATTGCTACACGAATATTTCTCAGTTAATCTCCTCTCATTAAATTTGCTAAAGACCATGTATATGATCTTTCGATTACCAAGGAAAGTTCTTCCACAGGTTCTCATTTTAGCTATAAACGCTGACATAATTGAGCGAGTTGAATACTTTAAATATCTTGGCATATATCTGGATTCCACCTTATCGTGGGACTATCATATAAATAAGGTTGCTAGTAAAGTTTCCTCTATGTGTGGAATTGTAAGATGGGTTCGTAATTTTCTCCCTCGAAAAGCTATGCTTTGTTTTTACTTTGCACATATCCATCCATCCCCTTGGAGTCTTTGAACGGAAAGTGCTGCATACGATCTACGGTGGAGTGCAGATGGAAGACGGAACGTGGAGGAGGTGAATGAACCACGAATTGCACCAGTTGCTGGGAGAACCTCCCATCGTTTACATCGCAAAAATTGGTCGACTACGATGGGCTGGGCTTGTCGTAAGAATGTCTGACGACAGCCCTGTGAAAATGGTTCTCGAAAACGAACCGACAGGTACAAGAAGAAGAGGCGCGCAACGAGCAAGGTGGATCGATCAAGTAGAAGGCGACCTACGGACCCTCCGCAGACAGCGAGGCTGGCGAGGTACAGCCATGGACCGATTACAATGGAAATTTTCATTTATTTACTATTAAATTACTTTCTGGGTGGAAATAGTAAGTCAAAATTAAGAAAACTCCAAATCTTGCATAATCGATGCATTAAGATTATTTATAAATTACCATTTTTATATCCTATAGCTCAATTGTACACCGATTTTGATAACAAAATTTTAACAATTCTTGGGTTATGTGAAGAGCAAACCTTGTTAATGGTTCATAATATTCTACATAACCCGCAACAGTGACATAACCCAGCTATGGATGCGTCACCTCGGATTCACAATACCAGGCAAATTCATCATCTTTCGAGATCCCGCGCGTATTCGGTTTTTGGTGAAAAACGGATTTCATTTATAGGTCCCACAAAATATAATAACCTACCAAGAGATCTTCAACAAATAACAAATACTTCCTCTTTCAAATCCTTCTTGCTGGAGCGAATTGTTCAATTATAAATTTGATGTATATACATTTTTGGGTTTTTTTTCTTTTTTTCCTTTGGTTTTTTTTTTCACCCCCCTTAAAAATTAATGATTTTTTTTCCGTTGAATGTCTTCTATAAATGATTAAATTCACCCGTTCAACGAATCATCTTCAAACTTTCAGGGAGTAAAATAAAACATGTTATGAATATTTTCCCAGGTGTTATTCAATTTCAATTCCATGTTCAAATGCACGAACCTTCTTCTTTACACTACTACAACATTTGGACCAACTTTTTTTGCGTAGCAATCCATTTTTTTCTTCATATCCACCTCCGATTTCACTTCCTGAGGATGCTTCCAAAGTGCCTGCTTCATGATGGCCCAGTATTTTTCAATTGGCCGCAGTTCTGGTGCGTTCGGGGGGTTAAGATGCTTCGGCGCGAAATTGACCTCCTAGCCTTGTACCACTCCAAAACCTCTTTCGAGTAATGGCATGAGGCTAAATCCGGCCAGAAAATCGTAGAACTATCGTGTGACCTCAGAAGAGGAAGTAGACGCTTTTGGAGGCATTTTTTTAGGTACACTTGCCCATTGACCGTTCCAGTTGTCACGAATGGGGTGCTCCGCTTTCCACACGAGCAAATTGCTTCCCAAATCATATATTTTTTGGCAAACTTTGACATCTTCTGCTTTCTAACGTCCTCAGGGACACCGAATTTATGGTGAACAGTGAAAAACTGGAGCCCCGGAAACTGCCGGAAGTCTGCTTTTAGATAAGTCTCATCATCCATAACGAGTCAATGTGGTTTCGCCAACATCTTGGTGTAGAGCTTCCGTGCACGTGTTTTGCCTACCGTATTCTGCCGTTCATCGCGATTAGGCGCCTTTTGGACTTTGTACGTGTGTTCAGGTTTTTTCGCATCTTGCACGAAAGTTTTGGTTAGACGCAGTTTCTTCGCCACATCTCCAACTGAACTGTTGGGATTCCTCTTGAAAGCTTGAACTACCCGCTTGTGATCCTTAACACTATACGGAGATCCATTTTTGCGACTTTTTTCTTTCCGATCGATAGTCAAACATTCGTGGTACTGATTTAAAACACGAGACACCGTAGAATGTACCATTTCCAGCTTTCTGCTGATGGCACGATGAGAATGATCCGGATTTTCGAGGTACGTGCGCAAAAATTTTTTACGCCGCTGCTGTTCTTCCGACTCCATAATCGCAACGAATGCACATCTGCTAGTGAAAATTACACAGTGTAAACAAATACGCATTGAACTTATTCCACCCAAAATTTCAATAGAAAATACCCAACGGGTAAAAAGTTACAGCCATTTAAAAGTGGTACAATTTGATTCCGTACAACCTTTAGACATTTAGACAGTAGAATACCTCTAAGAAGACAAGGTTGTTGTTAGTATATAAATATATCTCACCTTGCATTTATTGGTTGTCTTCGAATACAGTTTAAAGGTTTGCTGAAAAATATTGGTCTATTTAATCCCGACAATTGAACCCGTACATTCAGCCCTTCAAGCTTCCAATTGAAAGTCGGTTTCATAGGAAACCCTTCGCTGTAAGGAAAGTATAACGTATCGCCCAACTCACAATGCACTTTCTAAATCATACGGCGCATACTTTTACTTTCTGCATTAATTAACAATCTTGTCCGAATTAAGCGCAAAATTTGCATGAACATATTTTAATATCACCGATATCGTTTAGCCTTAGTACGCACCGAAGCCTTTTGCAAGGAAATTATAGTGCCACAGAAGAAATACACATTCAGTCCCTTTGTTTCTTCCAGCCATGGTTGTTGTGAAGCTGCACACTATCATTAAAATAGTTGAAGCACGCTGAAGTCTGAAATAGGACACTTGAGTACGCGTTCATGAAGCCAATGAGAGTAGTATAGTAGTAGAAGTTGGCACTTATGAACGTTCGCTGCCTGCAGGATTGGCAGCAATATACCAAGCAACAGCAGCTCAGTATGCAATGGATGGATGAAGGAAAAAAAAAAGTTATGCGTTTGCTGTGTCGGGAAATTTTTGCATAAAATAGAGCTCGTCTTTGTATATTCTCTGCTTTCAGTCACATACATACATGCATACATACACAAACACACGTGACAGGTCCCGAATGAGTGAGGCGGAGGAGGGAACGCCACAACAATAGTGCATAATCGGAATTCTTCTCCCCGGAGCTCGAAGGTTATGTGCGCATAAATATAAAATAATCGACCCGAAACAAGCGAAAGATGTATTTCACATTTTTCCTGGGAGCCTCCGCCCTTGGTTGCTCCTCGCAGCAACAGCAGCAGCGGTCTGCGCGACGCAATGCAACGCAACCTCGAAGAGAGCTGCTCCTTTATCTTGACTGCATCTCCTTTGCTTCCTTCCTTCCGTCCTGCCTGTTCCGTCCTGTTGCTCGGTATGAAGACGGGTAGGGTTTCCTCTTCGGTTACTTCCATCAATTTAAATTTTATGAATAATTTTTATTCTCTTGCCATGCAGCAGACCTACAGATTGCTGCCGTTGTTGCTTTTGTTGTTTCCACAGAAGTTTTTTGTTCTTTACCAGGGAACCACAACACAGACGAGCACTTGGAATCTCAAACCGGGAATATATTCTCGCAATCACAATTGTGCCGTGCTTTTTTACAGTTGACGTGTTCGATTAATGTTCTTAAATCTGATATTTTTGGTTGCGAGATTCTGCCTATCGTAAAACAAAAACCGAACAAGATTTTCTTAAACCCTCCAACCCCAGTGCTTGTGGCTTCCTTCCTTTTCGATCTTCTGCGTTCTCTCCCAGCAATATTTATACTTATGCGTTGCTCTTAAAGAACGTAAACACATGTTGACATAATTCAAAGATTTCGCCAATGATAAACATCATCTCATATGCGGTGGTGCCAAGACTGACTGGATGAAGAAAGAGACAAAGGGCTTCCACACAAAAATGAAGGAATTCTCGGCTAGTTGACTGGGATAAGAGTGGTGGCGATGGTGGATGACACAACTTCCTCGTCCTACCACTTCGTCGCAGGTTGACCGCATCATGATTGCGAGCTTGGCACCCAATCTGCATAGCCCCGTACACGTTTGTCGTCGTGGAGGTTGTGGCAGAATAAAAGCTTTTGGAGTTATTTTATTCAAATTTCTCAGCACAAGACCCACAACTTTGCGCTGCTGGCAGACATATGGATTGGCTACCGTCCAGGAGCTCGTGAGATGAAACGAGTCTGAATTACGCACAATGCCACCGCAATTGAGCTGCTTGATGGGTGGGGAGAAGAGAACGAACAACGCGGACGGAAAGCGAAAAAACTATAGATTCTGACTCATGCCGCATAAAATCGAAGGGGAAAAGTAAACTCCATTTACGCCAGGCTCGAAGCACAATTGGTGTAAGTTATGAGATTCAAATGTTTGTTTTGATCTTAGTTATTTGCTAAAAATTAAATTTTATGTGATCTTCAAACATAACTTTGGCAACTGTTTCTGAAAATTATATAGAAGAAAAGAAGAGATGATCCCGCTCAGGGCTTGAAATATATGTAAGTATGGAAGGTAGTAACCATTCCTTTTAAAGACCTTGTCTTGTGAGAACTGTATCGAAAATAAGTTGTCCACATATTTTTCTTTGAAATCATATAAAAAAATGATGTTTTTTTTTTTTCAAAAGAATTGATTATTGTATGCGATTGAACTTGAAAATTTTGAAGACCGGATTAAATTAATATTATACTTTCATGAATTAGGCTAAATTTTTGATCGAACACTCTTCATCAAGTTCCGCCCAAGTGATTCATCACGCTTTTTGGATGCCTTAGCCCAAATTGTGTTGAACTCCTGCATATTCTCAGCTGCTTTACCAATCCCTCTTCACAGGACCCTCTTCACAACCGCCCAATATCGTTCGATGGGCCGAAGCTGAGGGCAATTTGGCGGATTAATGTCTTTCCCAACGAAATCTACATTTCTTTTACGTGAGCCAATCGAGAGTTGTTTTGGCGTAATGCGCCTACGCTAAAACCGAGCAAAACTTTGGAGTGATACTATGCTTCTGATATAAAGGCAGCAACCTCCTCTGCAGACACTCAGATCGATAGATTTCTGTAAGAAATGGTAGACTTCATACCGCAGGAACATATTGCTGGCCATGCCAGCACTTTTCGACCAAACTTCTCCACTTGAATCGACCTGTCTGCATCGCTTACATCCTCCCCTAAGACGGCAGTGTAATATTGTGGACCTGTAAGGGTTTTTGAGTTCTCTTTGACATTGGTCTCGTCGTCCATCAAAATACATGCATCCGGTCGCTGCAAAACTCGCGAATACAATTTTCGGACCCTTGTTCCTGCCCGTTGCTTCGGTTCTGTACTTTGTTTGGCGATTTTCTGATTCTTGTAGGTCTTCAGCTTGTTCCGTTTCTTGATACGTTGAATCATTACGACGCTGGTTCCCTCTTTATCGGCCAAATCACGTACCGACATTGATTTATTCTTCCGAATTAGAGCTACCACTTTCTGATCAATGTCTAAACAAAAGTCTACACGGTTTATGGATAGCTCCCAGGGTGAACTAAATTCTGCATACAGCTTGTAAGTTACTAATGGATTTCGTTATTCATAGCTGCTGTGACTCAATAGAGACGCATGGTGAATTACCTTGCTTCATTATCATTTCCACGCATGTGAATGGCAAAGGGTAAATGCACCCTTCTTTTTGTGGAAATGCTCCTCAAACTTTGGAAAAACGCTCCTTAGATGCAATGAGAGGTATTAACCTTCTGGTTAGCACTTGTCTTAAGTTTCTTCAAGATTGTATAGTTTTGACGGGTCTTAAGTTTCTGAATTTAAGAGTCGTCAAAACGAAACTAAGACTCGTCAAAACGAAATTAAGACTCTTCAAAATGAAATTAAAACTCGTCAAAATGAAATTTAACCCCGTCAAAACTACCTAGAAGATTGCGGAGCAAAGCTCCGCTATACAATCTTGAAGAAACTTAAGAATCGTCAAAACAACCGGCAAGCGCTAACCAGAAGGTTAATACCTCCAATTGCATTATACCGGGCAAACGCATCTAAGGAGCATTTTTCCAAAGTTTAAGGAGCATTTTCCCAAAAAGAAGGGTGCATTTACCCTGTTGCCAATGTGAATACAGGGTGGCAAAGGTTGTCTTTCAGTGTTTTTTTTTATATCAGTGTATCTCTTGTATTGTTTTGTTCACCGGCATGAGCATTTTTTTTACAGTACGCATAATCATGTGGCATTTTACGGATGTGTTTTTTTTATTATTAAGATTGTTTGTTTTGGTTACACAATAAACATGGCCGCAAAACGAGAGCCGATAGTAAATATCTATTTGAAGAAATTTGGATCGTGTGAGATTTTGAGATGGCCTAAACACATCGGTGAGAACGAGAGATTTATCTTCCGAACCATAGAAAGATGCAACAAGAAGGGTACGTACAAAATCAACCAACGGCATGGACCTCACCTAACGGCTAGGACCAAAATGATGGTGAAACGCGTAAGAAAGCGAATTCACCGGAATCTGACACAACAAGGCAAGCGATGGCCAACGATCTGAATATTTCACAAACCGAGGCAGAGGTGAATTAGTGTATCTGGGCTCATTGAGCCGATAATGACACCGACAGAGAGATACAAAACCGCATTATGGCTGGCAATCGTGCTATTTTTGGACTCCGAAGGACGCTGGGATCGAACAAAGTTTGCCGAACTACAAAGTTGTCCACCTAAAAGACATTAATTAGACCGGTTGTACTTTACGACCACAATACATGGACAATACTTGTGCAGGACCATGGTGTCTTTGAATGGAAGGCGTTGCGTACGATCTTCGGTGCAGTGCAGGTGGAAGACTGAACTTAGAGGAGGCGAATGAACTGTGAAATGCACAAGTTGATAGACGAACCTCCCATCGCTCACATCTCTAAAATCTGTCGGCTACAGTAGGTTTAGCATGTCGTAAGAATTTTAATGGATAGCCCACTTAAAATGATTGTTGGATAACAACTAAACGGTACTGACTGATTGAGAGACTTCATATGCGATACCGTCGAATTGAGCTACTTGTAGCACCTATCGTCGTGGTAGTGCAACGTTTCGTTCTCCCGGGCTCTCGGATTACACACCTTTACCAAGCGATAAATAGTCATCTGGAACGAGATCTGCAATACCAATTAAGGAGTGTAAACAAAATGACCGTCACGATCGGTCACTTGGGGTGAACCATGTGTAAAGTTACTTTGAAATTGTTGTTAGATTTAAGAAAATAAATGTAGTTTGTTCAAATAAAATGTGTAGTGGCGTAATTAAGTCAATACATGTGTTGTGATTAAGGAAGTGCTGGTTTTTTTAATTGTGCCCACAAGAAGGACTCTAAGGACTTGGTCGGAACAAAAGGGTCAAGTGGAGGTCAGTAGAACTTTGGTCGGGCAGCTCTCCGACATAAAATGGTCCTTCGAACCGGATCTCCACTACCTCAGACCTCAGTTCGGCTGACCACGAAAGCACATAACGCCAGCTAACGTTCATGAAAGGCCTAACCCAAGACCGACAAAGAACTCATTATTCTATAGTGTCCTTTAAAGAAAGGTTGCCATCGCTAGGCTTTTCAATAGATCTAGCAATTCTTTGGAGATCGTGAAAGGATCCATTCGCCATCGTCAGTTCACTTCTAATTTGCATGCGCATTGGAGCATACTACCATCGTCTTTGTGATCAACCTTCATTAGCGAGTATCATTAAAATTTTGAAGGAGGACATCGGTATTTCATCAGGATTGTAGAACAACCAGAGCGTTTTCTACTACCTTGCCAGGTATGTTAGAACTAGTGTATGTCTAGCCGAAGCACTTCCTATTCTCCACTGCCGATTCCCTGAAGGTCTTATCATCAAAATTCAAGGGACTCAAACTATCGTTAAGCAATATTTGTCAATATGTTAAGACTTTTAAGGAGGGAACCCCAGCCAATCAAATCAATGTTCTTCTTGAAAAGTTAGATCTACTGTGGGTTCAAATTAGCGAAATTATCTGGGATATTGAGACGCAGGACGATTTTACGGAACAAGAGGGATTGCAAAAGGAGCAGTTGGAGAAGGAAAACCACTTCTACGATGCCAAATCGTTTCGGGTTGAGAAGGTTAAAGAATTGCAGGAAGAATCTTCAACAAATCAAACCATGTGGACTGCAGACGCCACTCTACGTGGCATAACGGATCATGTTCGGCTACCACAAATCCAGTTGCAAGTATTTGATAGTAGTATCGATGATTGGTTGAGCTTTAGAGATCTCTACACGTCTCTGATTCACGAAAAGGCAGACCTACCTGATGTAGAGAAGCTTCACTACCTTGAAGGGGGGGCTTAGCAGGCGAAGCTTAGGCACTAATTGATCCGCTAAGGATCACAAGAGACAACTACAAGGTTGCTTGGAAGACGTTGCTAAAACGTTACAACAACAATAAACTGTTGAAGAAAAAGCAAGTGCAAGCGCTCATCAAACTGCCTTCACTTAGCAAGGAATCGATCACGTATCTCCATAAGTTAGTGGATGGTTTCGACCGTGTGATTCAGACGCTTGATCAAATCATTGAACCTGCGGAATATAGAGACATGTTGCTGGTAGAACTACTCAGTTCTCGTCTCGACCCTACCACAAGACGATGGTGGGAAGAACATTCGTCTACAAGAGAGCAAGACACTCTAAGGGACCTGCAGGAGTTTTTACAACGCAGAATGCAGATTCTTGAAGCTCTGCCAACGAAGGTAGAATCAAAGGTCGATCAATTCGTACAACCGAAACGGAAACCATTCTCTACGAAGGTTAGCAACAACGCCGTACAGTTAAATAACGCTAAATGTCCGTCGTGTGCAGATATACACGGACTACACACGTGTCCAGCCTTTTTGAAAATGTCGTTATCTAGTCGTGAATCTCTTTTGCGGGCACAGTCACTCTGTCGCAACTGCTTCAAACGTGGCCATCTAGCTCGGGATTGTTCATCAAGGTTCTCCTGTCGGCATTGTAACGCTCGACACCACACGTTGATGTGTTTTAAGGCAGGTGAAACCAGCGTTAGTGTAGGATCATCAGGAAAGCCGAAGCCAGAAGATATTGCTAAACAAGGCGAGACATGTTCAAATTCTAGGGCAGTGAATGCATCAACGGTTGAATCTACTTCTTCCAACGCGGTGCAATGTGTCTCATCCCAAGTTCTTTTGGCTACCGCTGTTGTTGTGATCGAGGACGATCAGGGTTCTCGCTATCCAGCACGAGCACTACTGGATTCAGGATCAGAGTGCAACTTTATGTCCGAAGGTTTGTGCCAAATGATGAACGTGTTAGTGCAAAGAGCCAACATATCGATTTTGGGCATCGGGCATTCTGGCACGAAGTCATCCCGCAAAATAAAGGCTATCATCAAGTCTCGAACCCCACACCCCCAATATTCTTCCTCCCCCCACACAAAATTTTTTTCCTCCTCCCCACCACCTCACAAAAAAAAAAAAGAAAAAGGCCGATAATAAAAAAAAAGCACAACCAGACTTCCTCCCCTCAAAAAAAGACTAGATGGTGTGTGCGTGCACGCTTTCTCTTCCTCCTCCCCCCCCCAAAAAAAAAAAAAATTAAATAAGGGACTACCACCACTTACCCAGCCCGTTTTTGGGTGGATAGAAACAGGCGAACCCCCCCCAAAAAAACAGGGCCACAAAAAACCCCCCCAACACGGCAGTATCGAATGATCTGGAGCAGTTGAAGGCACGTTTTTGGTCTTGCGAGGAAGTAGGTGTTGTTGTTGTTTATTACAGTCAACAGGTAAAATATTTGCCCCAATGACCGGCATCTTAAAACTAAAATCACAAAACTACAAAATTGCTCAAACTAACAAAAAATACGTATAAAACTACACTTGTTTGTTTCCCTATGTACATTAAAATCAAATACAAAGTAACAACTATTAAAAAGACGACTCATGCTGCGCATTGGCTCATGGAGACCATAGTTGGTTCTTGCCGCGGAAAGGCTCAGGAATGAATGTGCGCGTAGATTACGGCGGCGTATGTTGATGTCCAACATGCTAAGCAGTCTAGAACAATCAATGTTCCCTTGCAGGAGATCGCCAATAAAACAGGCTTTTGTCACGTTACGCCTTCCATCAAGTGGATGAAGGTTGATGAGCTGGCACCGACTGCTATAGCTGGGCAGATTTAACGGGTCTCTCCACCTGAGATGACGTAGGGCAAATCGAATGAATTTCCGCTGGATGGCCTCGACACGCTGGATTTCATTCTGGTAATAGGGAGACCAGACAACAGAACAATATTCCAGAATTGGGCGAACGATTGCGCAGTAAAGCGATTTCAAGCAGTAAACATCCTTAATTTTTTTGGCAAAACGGAACAGGAAGCCTAACTGCGATGACGCCTTAGACACGACGTATGATACGTGGTCTTTGAAGGTCACCTTGGAATCGATGAAAATCCCCAAGTCCTTAACTGTCGTTACGCGCTCCAGCTCAACTCCTGCCAAAACATAACCGAATTGGAAGATTTCACGTTTACGGCCAAATGAAATCACTGAGCACTTGGACACATTCAATGTCATCCGATTGATGCGACACCATTCAGCGAACGCCCCCAGCTGTTGTTGCAGAAAAACGGCGTCTAGTGGATGCTTTATAGCGTAGAACAGCTTCAAATCATCGGCGTATGAGAGCAGGAACAAAAACGGCCCAAGGTGGCTACCTTGAGGCACGCCGGACAAAACTTTAAATGGTGACGAAACGTGATCACCGATTCTGACGGACATACTACGATCGGTTAGGTAGGATCGCAGCCAAATAAGCAAGTTGTTGCTCATGCCTAACTTATCAAACTTGGCTATTGCTATCTGGTGGTTCATTTTATCGAACGCAGCGGAGAGATCCGTGTAAATAGCATCTACTTGATTACCGTTTTCAAGTTGCTTGACCAAGAAAGAGGTGAAACACGTCAAATTAGTGGATGTCGAACGTTTCGGAATAAATCCATGCTGATCCGGCGAAATATAGTGCGCGTAGCTCTGCACTAGCTTCCGAAGAATTATCATCTCAAACAACTTGGATATTGCACTTAATGCAGCTATGCCCCGGTAATTTGAGACCATTCTCTTGCAACCTTTCTTAAACACTGGGAAAACATATGACTGTTTCCAACAGTTCGGAAATATACCAGTGGACAAAGAAAGATTGAATAACTTTGCTAACGGAGACGCAAGAAAATCCACGCACTGTTTCAATACAAGCGATGGAATGCCATCCGGACCACATCCCGTTGAGGACTTCAATTCCTTGCCAGCTGCAATAACCATGTCATTGGTGATGGCATAATGCATTCCGGCGGCAGCAAGACGGGGCACATTACTGGTGGCGAGCGCGATGTCCTGCGGGTCGAGCAGCTCGTCGGAGAAAACGTTGCTGAATTGGGAACGGAAAATATCGGCTATACCGGCGATGCAATCAGCTTCGATCGAACCATCCGTCATCGTGGAGGGCAAACCGACTTCCTTCCGCTGATCATTGACGTGACGCCAAAAGCTTTTGGGGTTATACTTAAGGCTTTTTTGTAGACGGTCTTGATAAGCCTTATAGAGATAATCGTTCAATTGCTTGTACTCAGCATTCGCTTCCACGTAACACAATTTTGTAAAATCCGTGCGATATTTGCTGTGTCGTCTCAGAGCTGCCTGCTTCACTCTTTTGAGGCGCTCGAGAGTGGAATTTGACCAAGCTGGTTTAGTTGATTCAAGTTTCATCCTCACTGGAACATACTGATCAATGCATACAGCAGCACACCAGACATTGTCGATGCAGCGAGGTTGACGTCAGAAACATCGAGAATCTCGTCCCAGTCAACAAGTCCCAAGAAATCGTTCATTCCGCTGAAATCAGCCTTACTGAAATCGTAGAAAACACTTTCAGAGGAATCACGGAAGCGACACAATGGATTTACCGCAAGTTTCAAAATTAATGGTGGATGATGCCGACAGATTTTAACTAGCGGTGCAGGTGCTTCAATAACTGTGCAATCCTCACACAAATCGTCACTAACAAAGCACAGATCAAGCATGCGATTATTCTCGTTTTTAACGCCAGTCAGCTGCCTGAGTTGAGCGGTACTATACGCATCAAGCAGTTCTCGTGATGTCATGCCAATCGTAGATCGAGAAACGATAGGAAAGTAGTCCCCAAGAGAATTTTGCTGCCAAGAAATCGTGCTTAAGTTGAAATTGCCGAGAATGATCACCTTGTCCCTTGGATTCAACTGCGAAACGACCCAGTTCAGCGAGTCAAGATGCTTTTCTATCAGAATTGCGTCATTCACTCGGTCGGGAGGAAAGTATATCACGCAAATGTAGAGCGAAGCATCGTCGGTAGCCAATGCAACCCATATTTGCTCCGCCGATGTGATATTGGGAGGATTGACCGAACGGGATTTGAATCTGGAATGAACAGCTAGCAGAACACCGCCGCCGATACTCTTGTTGCTGTTAGAAGGTGACCGATCTTGTCGATAAACGTTGTAGGAATCGTCAAAGAGTTGGTTCGTCGTAGTATTCCCGTTAAGCCAGGTCTCGGTGAGAGCGTAAATGTCGTAGCAACCATCACTAAGGGCCAATTGATAATCGGCAAGAGAACTGTTGATCCCACCAACATTTTGGTAGTACACCAGGACACTCGAAGTAGCAGCTGCAGCTTGTCTTGGTCCTCGGGGGGCAATCGCATGAATTGCAGTTCCCGGCGTAACGGTTCCTCTCGTTATCTCAGATGGATGAGCGCCCGATTGATCAGCCGCAGACCGAGGCTGATGGTTGTGGCTAGAATGAGTTGTTTCGATCAGACTCTGGACATTCGTAGGAATAAAGGAATACTCGCCGGGTAGAGGTTGCTGGAAGACCCTCTCACCGCATTCGACAACAGGACCAGGACGACTATGTGGGACGACGGCAGCATGTGGCAGGACTGGGTCGAAGGGCTCGAGGTCAGCAAGCACTTTCCAGAAGAAGCACGCTGCGAAGAGCATTATGAGCGGACGGTCAAGCGACAATCAGACAAGCGTTACACAGTTTATCTTCCCAAGAATAACGAAACGTTGGCGGGACTAGGTGAATCTAGAGACATCGCTCTGAGACGACTGCGCGCAGTAGAGCGAAGATTGGCAAGAGATACTGACCTACAGAAGCAGTACTGCGATTTCATGACCGATTATCTCAAGCTCGGTCACATGCGGAGGGTAGATAACAGCGAGGAGAAGGAAGTCAAGCAGCACAACCAAGGTGAGGGTAGTCTTCAACGCCTCCTGTAAAACGACCACGGGTGTATCGCTTAACGATGCGTTGTATGCCGGACCAGTAGTTCAACAAGATCTCAGGTCAATCGTTCTCCGCAGTAGGATTCGTCAGATAATAGTCGTAGCTGATGAAGAGAAGATGTTTCGACAAATCTGGATGAATTCAGAAGACACTCCGCTTCAATGCATACTGTAAACTGCTCCCGGGGGGCAGGTTGCCACGTACGAGCTTCTAACGGTGACGTATGGTACTAAATCTGCCCCGTACCTAGCTACCCGGACCTTGAAGCAACTGGTTTCTGATGAACGAGAACAGTTTCCTTTGGCCGCACCAGCAATCGAAGAAGACGTGTATATGGATGACGTAATCTCTGGAGCAAACGACGTTGAACGTGCGGTCGAGTTGAGAAGACAGGTCGACGCAATGATGAGCAGCGGAAGATTCAGTTTGCGAAAATGGGCCTCAAACTGTCCGAAAGTACTCATGGGCATTCCCAACGAAAATTTGGCTCTACACGATTCAAAAGGTATCAACTGGGACAAGGATGCAGAGGTAAAGGCATTGGGCTTAACATGTAGATCAATTTCGGTCCAAGTTTGAGATTCCTCCGATCACGAAAAACCAAATTCTCACGAAGCGGCAAGTATTGTGCTTCATAGCGAGACTTTTCAACCCGCTGGACCTCCTTGGAGCGACGATTACATCAGCGAAGATATTCATGCAACGTTTCTGGTGCCTGAAAAACAAGGAAGGAAAAAACCTTCAATGGGACGATCCACTACCCGAAATGGTGGGTGAGGAGTGGCGAACATTCCATGAGCAAATGCCTTTGCTGAATGAAGTCCGAATTCCACGATGTGTCATAGCATCTGGTTCAATATCCGTAGAATACCACTGCTTTTCTGACGCTTCAATAGTCGCTTATGGGGCTCAGATCTATGTTCAGAGTCAAAAGGAAGACGGTTCAGTTTTGGTGCACCTGTTGACTTCAAAATCCAAGGTTGCACCACTCAAAATACAATCTTTACCACGGTTGGAACTCTGCGGAGCGCTGTTGGCAGCTCAGCTTTGGGAATGGGTGGCAGAATCTCTGAAGGTGGCAGGCAGAGTTCACTTTTGGACAGACTCAACATGTGTGCTTCACAGGATCAAGTCACCGTCAGGAACATGGACTACTTTCGTAGCAAACAGAGTTGCGAAAATTCAAGGTTTGGCGGAATTAGATCGATGGAGACATGTTTCGGGAATTACCAACCCAGCTGACCTGATATCGCGTGGAGTTTCACCAAGCAACATTGTTTGGAACGAAATGTGGTGGCATGGGCCCACCTGGCCCTGGAATCCCCAGAAAGATACCCCAAGATTGCGGAAAACCCACCGGAGCTGCAACGCGCTGAACAGATGATCGTTCGGAAAGTTCAAGCGAAGTCGTTTTCAGACGAGATCAGCAAACTTGAAGCTGGTGGACCTGTGGCACGAAATTCCCCTCTACGATGGTTCAATCCTCGAGTAGATGAACTGGGTATCCTTCGAGTCGGTGGCCGACTCGATCATTCACTAGAATCACAGGAAACCAAACACCCGATTGTACTACCGGCTCGACATTCACTGGATTGATTCTTCATCATTATCATTAGTTGTACCTCCACGCTGGGCCATAACTACTTCTAGCTTCGGTTCGGCAGTGATACTGGCTCCTAGGAGGAAGAAATTTGGCAAGAAAAATCGTTCATCAGTGTCAGCGGTGTTTCCGGGCAAAGCCGTTGATTATCCAACAACAGATGGGAGCACTTCCAGCAGCAAGAGTTACCGTTTTTAGGCCATTTTCGAAGACCGGAGTTGATTATTTCGGGCCGGTGTATCTACGAGCTGGACGAGGCCGGAATCCAATAAAGGCGTACGTAGCCGTCTTTGTGTGCATAGCAACGAAGGTTGTTCATATGGAACTGGTGTCGGATCTATCGACAGAACGTTTTCTGCAGGCTTTGCGTAGACTCATTGCTCGACGTGGTCGCTGCACTTATATCTATTCGGATGATGGGACGAACTTTGTAGGAGCGAGAAACCACATGCAGGAACTATTCATGTTGCTGAAAAATAAAACACATCGTGAGACCATATTCCGGGAATGTTCCAATGAAGGCATGTTTTGGACTGTGGTTAAATGCGCGAGCGGTCAAAGTGCGCAAGCACTTTATTTACAGCGGCACAGCCAAAAGTGCTAAATGCGCGAGCACTTCTGAGACTTGTGTGCAAGGTGCGCAAGCAGAAACAAGCTTGTTTGCGCAATCATTTTTGAAAATGCAAAATAAAGGATATGAAACATTAACATTAACATATGTTATATTCACATCATATATTAACATTGTTTTTATTTTTATTTTTATTTTCCAGTTACGATGAACCACATGGGCCGGAAACAACTTCAAATGAGACGAAATTTAAATTTTAAAAATGTTTAGGTAACGAATATGTATAAGAAAAAAATATGTTACACGAAATGTAAATGATAATATTGAACATCTTGATTCTTATCTAAACAATGTTTTTTTTTGCGTAACTGTTAGAAATCTTATGATTTTTTTGGTTGTAAATGTTATGTTTATTCCAAAACAAAGCGAAATTTCCACTCGACTAGACCTATGCGGAAACTTTGAGGACATCCCGTAGTTGAGTTCGGCATACCTGGTCTGGTCACTTAGCCCTGGAATCGGCATTGCGGAACATGTATGGGAACTAGCTCCAAAGGGGAAAATCTTATATTTATTCAAAAATGACAATATTGTTTTGAATAATTTCACAACAAAGCAAATATTCAGTCAGGAGTTCAAGATGAAGGGCATTGGTTCGGTCAAACACGCATTGGAAATCCGAATCACGAAGGCCAACAAGATAGTTGCTCTGGACCAAGAATTATACGAACGCGAAAAACTGACGAAGGACATGTATCCATCATCTGTTCAGGAGACCGAAGCAATGAAGAACGTACCGTACCGGGAAGCTATCGGATGGTGAACAGGTGAAACACTTTTTGCGTTGTTTGAGAGGCACATCCCAGTGCCGATTGACGTACCATCGAGTTGAAAGTCCGACGACACATATTTTTTCCGACGCAGATTGGGCATCTCACCACGAGGACAGAAAATCCGTTATTTGAATCAAGGAGGAGCTATTTCGTGGAGTTGCAAGCGGCAGCAGACTGTTGCTCTTTCGACTTGCGAAGCCGAATACATGGCGCTATCGGCCGCAACACAGGAGGCGCTCTGGTGAAAGCGATTACGAAGATTATTTGAGGACAAAGAGAAGATCGCGATTCATTGAGACAATCAAAAAGCCATCGCTGTAGCTAAAAATGGAGGATACCACCCAAGGACAAAACACATCGACATACTTCATCACTTTATGCACGGTGCTTCGGAAAGAGGTGATATCCACGTTGGGTATCTCAGTACGCATCAACAAATCGCGGATGGCTTAACAAAACCGTTACCAGCTGCTAAATTGATCCCATGCCGTGAAGTGATGGGAGGTTTGGAAACCAACTGGTTGTGGAGGAGTGATAGAATCAAGACACCCCATAACGTTATGTTTGCCAGGATTCCTAATAAAACTGTTTATTATTATTAAAAACGTTCATTAAACGACACGCGTTTTATTCAAACCTCTCCTGCTCATTAGCTTTAAATGAAACTTCCGATCTTTAGTTCCTTAACGACGCTTGCTATGATCCTTCCGATCGATAGTTTTAAGCTCACGGATATGTTTGTGAATGCTGCACTCGGTCGATTTAGCAAATTTAAACGGCTTCGTGATTTTTTAAACTGACCACGTCGGATTTGTGAAGTGGGTGTCCAACATTAATTTGTTCATTTTCGGTTCACGGTTGCCATCAAGTATTATTTCTTTAAGACAAAATGAATTGTGACGAAATTTTCAATACTGAATAAGAAAAGATATCAAAATAAACTGCTGGAAAACCATTGCTGGTCCGATCCCTAGGAGTGCTGCAGAAAAAAAAGGTCCGTTCAGATATTAAATGTCTCAAGCCTTATGTTTAGTAGAAACAAAATTGGCGTACAGCTTCCTCTATCTGCAAAAAAAAATTGTATATGAAAGTCATTGTAAAACAATCAAATTCTTAGTGAGCCACCTATGGACAACCTGCGTCCCATAGATAAGCACTTAAATGTCTTTTCATCCAAACTATTGGATATCACGTATTACTCATCCAGCACGATTGATACAATTTCTTTCTTGTGCAATAAAATAGAATGAACAAACCCCTTACTTTTTCTTCCTACAGGTGTTGAACAGTTGGCACCAACATTAATCACGTACTAGTTCCCTTACTTCATTTACTAAACATCTCACGGAACCTATTTTTATTAGTTAAACGGGACAGATGAAAGTCAATGGCATGCCTACATCGATTGAACACACGGCTCATACTACTAATCGTCTCATTAGAGTCATATAATTAGTTCGGGATTTCAATAAACGAACGAATTTATAAGAACGGAAGATAAGTCAACAAACACCATGATTCAAGTCACGTTACACATTAGGAAAATCTATGCAAAATCGGGCACTAGCTTATATAAATCAAGCCCTAATGCTGTTCATGCGATCCTCTAGAATATCAGAGTCAAATAGTTTGCAATGATATTCAGTTATACGGACTTTAAGGCAGACTTTGAAAAACAAACCTTATTGATTTGCAGTGATGGAGTTCTCACCAAAATATCAATTCATCGTGCGATACGTTTTCACTTGGGAACTTCCCGTAACAAATTTCACACGCCAACGTTTCTTGAGTGAATTTTCTGGGATGAGAGAATGAAATATCGCGAACTTTTTCTTCTCGACTCATCGACGCGAGGATACAAAAAATATCAGATTTTTCTCTCTCTCTATGTTTACACCACATTCGTTCTTGATAAGCACACTGCGCATTTCATAGAAATGGAATCTAGAACAGAACGATATCTCGCACTTCCAGCGCAGAACCGAAGCGAAAAGTCCACCCAAACATGTGAAAACGGCCACTGAGCCAATCGTAAACAATGACTTTAATCGTCGATTTCTCACGAATCACTACATCCATGCAATGTTACTACGCCATCTGGTAGAGAAAATGTATTCTACCAGATGCGGGTGTCGGTAATCCTGAATCAGTTTTTATCCATGAGCAATCGACGTTTAGTCATTTTTTTACGTTTGGCACTTAAGCCCTTTTCACATGTTTGGGAAATCGAAGAGCAGGATGAATAACATATAAACCCAGAACCCCCACACCCTAAGAACAAAACAAACCAGAGGATATTTGGTTGGATCGGATCCCGAATTCAAGGGAAACGTTGTGAGATGGAGAAACGAAATTTCTTTAGCGATGAGAAATGAAACGTTTCCTCACTCTGCGCTTTCATGAACTTTGAATTGTATTTCATTCGCGAACTTTGAGTGCGAAGTTCCTCGGCAATATATCTTTGCAATGAGCAAAGAGTGAACGTTTTTTGAAAATGATTTTTCCAACACTGTTGATTTGTATTCAACCGTTTGATGAGATTCCAAATAGGTTTATGGATTTAAGTAGTAAGTCGGGACATTTCACAAAACTTTTGATTAGACTGTAGAGCCCTCATTTCGCGTAAATTTTTCAATCATGATTTATGTTGTCTTGCCTATTATATAAATATTCAGAACATCAGGTATGATGGGCACGACTAGTTCAACCCCAAAGCCCAATCTAGATCAATTAACGACCGTGCCTTGTGCCAACCGATCGCCATACTCGGGTCGCACTTCTGAAACACTGTTGTCAAATATCGGTTGTAAAATATTTCTTCAGCAAACAAAAGCCAACCGGAGAAATTTGATCTTTGTCGGCTGGCAGGCTGGCTGCGGCGCGATCTCTTGTGATGGGACCGCCCCTTCTCGATCGGGTGAGAAAGCGGTTTAAAGTAGCCTCTGTCGTCACGTGTCACTGGAGGTTGGCTGTTGATAGCAAAGCAAACGAGGTCACACATCACCTCTCTGAACTGAAATTTTTTTCAACCGGAAAGATCCACATCAGATCTGCTTTGGCTTGTTTGTGCGCAGGATTCCTCCCGACGACCTACATTTTTTGCCGATCCATTTCTTCTTACCGTTTTATTCTTCTCTGTTTACTGTTGAAATGTGGTCAGTGTCCTTGTTTGGTGTTTTAACATGTCGTGCGTGTCTGTCCCAAAATTTGTAGGTACCTTCCTCCGGTCGCTGTGAATTAACAAGATCCGAAGAGGAGTATCATCAATATCATTAAATTGCCTCTCTGGCGAAGCAGTGGTTGTTCTCGCCGTTGGAGAACCGAAAATCGAATTCGAAAAGGTTGATCGTGGTGCTAAGGTGCGAGAAAAAGGTAAAAGGAGGAAAAATAATTTGTGTTTATATTGAGGAAATTTATTTGGCTTTTTCTTGGCTCGCACGTTGTTATTGTTGTTCGTTGCAGGGTATATCAACTACTGGTGCACACGAGCCCATAGCGAGGGTGGAAGTTGCATGCCATGGTCGAAGATGTAGCACGATGGAAGGTAACGCCGAAGGGAAGATACGCAATTCCGAGAAGGTGGAGAGTATAGGCAAAGTGAAATTATGCCAGCAGCCAGAACCCGTCAGGGAACGGGAAGGGGTACCAGGGGATGGTGAAAAAAGTGAAACACAAATCGTTCTTATTGTAGAAATTGTGCAGTAATTAAGTTGAATGAATTTAAATAGTAATAGAAAGATGGCTTCCACTGTTATTATAATAATTATTCGATGATTTTCATAATTTCAATTTTGATTTCGCTCGTTTATTAACTTTTTGAACGTGCGATAGATGGGTGTAGGTTGCATGTTGGTGCACTTAGCCACCCACTGTGTGAGGAAATTTTTGATTTTGTGAATTTGAGTTGGTCCTTGGTGGCTGAGCCATGTCATCTTAAGTCAGCTCATGTCTAGGCAATATCGAACAATTAATCACTCCATCAATAATACCTATTTGAAACAACAGGTCATGTTCCTGAAATAATAAATAAATAAATTGCTACACTTGCAGTATTTTGAAGTGATACAAATCTCTGCTTTCTTAGAATTTGAAGCTTATTACTTATCACAACAGCATGTTTTTTTTTTAACAACAAAGAGAACTGCATGTTTTTTTTTTCCGCTGACTCATTATTATTAGTGCAGAATTGTCGCTGACATTACCATAGTTGCATTAGTATAACTATACATGTTCGATTTGTATGATACGTTTTCTTTATTTTCATCAAATTCAGGATAAAAATTTAACATTAGTTAACGTTTGAATAATCAGAAAGAAATAACATTGTATAATGGGTAGACATTCGTTTAGCCGAATGATAAAATTTTACTTTGAAAATGACTTTTAGAAGTGGTTTTTGAAGACAACCCTAGTAGCATACTTGTTGCAAACCGATCGATGAGACTACAATGTGACTCG
Source organism: Aedes koreicus (assembly GCA_024533555.2). NCBI lineage: Eukaryota > Metazoa > Arthropoda > Insecta > Diptera > Culicidae > Aedes > Aedes koreicus. Next base: position 170,071 of record JAHHFK020002048.1, on the reverse strand, counting down.
ATTAAGTAACAATCAAGTTACTGAAACTATTTTTTACCGGTTTGTGCTACTTGAGAATCAATAGCATATATATTGTGTGACCGCCATTATTTAGGATTACTTAAAAAATACGGTTTGGTATCTACTGATGACTGTAAATGCTATCAAACTGACGTCCGTTTGCATAAACCATTGCAGCCAAGATTCCCCAGAGGGGATTGAGATTGCAATCCGGACTGCAAAATGGCTAGTCCAGTAGCAAAATTTCAACGACGATTTGGATTGCTTGGAGACGTGAATAGATGCATTGTCGTGCTGAGAAACGATATCGCCATTCGCGCCGTTCTCAAAATGACCAATCAAAACATCTTCCAAAAGCTCCAGGTTGGAATTCATCCGGATTGAAATGAAACAAATCGGAAGCTTTGCATGGCAGGAGAAGGCACCCTAAACCATCACCATCAACCATTTGGGGTGTCTTCTTTCCACCACCAAAACTCTTCGATCACACGACACCAATTTGATTCAAATCATGCCAGTAGCAACTGTAACAGTCCGGTTCGTCTATGTTAAACTTCTTCTTGTCAGAAAACACTAAATTTTGCCATGCAGCCTTGCAATCCATGTTATTCCAGGCGAGTTTGAGCTGGTTTTGCTTTGACTTTGGCTTTCCTTCCAGTTTCTTCCAACATCAAACTATCTTAGGATCTGCTATAGACTCCATTGAATATCTTGGAAAATCCGTGGTCTACAAAATAACTATTTATCATTGCGGAAAAATGTACACACAGTCTTAAAAATAATAATAAAAATAAATAATAATAATACTAATAAATAATAAAAATAATAATAAAAATATTAATAATAAAAAATAATGAAAATTACATGAGCTGCATTCAACATAAGATTTAAATTTCGTGTCACGTAAATGAATCAAAAGCTGAATTTTATGAGCAAATAGATGCAAGTCTAAAAATAATGGTTGTCACTTAAAAAAGAAAACACAATATGAGGTGAAATAAAGCCATGTAATGGTCCTAGCTTCGGCTGGACATATACTAAAGCCTTGTGATGCAACATCACATCAGGAGCTGAACAATGGGTCATGGCGATTTAATTTTATGGGTTGAAACACTTGAAATTACACGACCCAGAAATTTTCGATGGGACGCAGCTGGGGGACGTTGGGCTGGTTCGCCGACTTGGGTACCACATCGATATTCAGACGCTCCATCTCTTCCAACGATCGCTTCGAGTAGTGGACCGACGCCAGATCCGGCCAGAACACCGCGTCTTCGCCCTTATGGTATTTCTTGATGAACGACGCAACTTCCGGCAGGCATTGCGTATTATAAATTTCGCTGTTCACGGCCAGGCCGGAACGAAAGAAAAGCGGCTTTGACATCCCCTTCTCGCTGATTGTCAGCCACAGCAGCACCTTCTTGGGGAACTTGGTGTGTGAAATGAACTGCACCTCGGAGCTCACTTCCTTCATGGGGAAGTAAAATACGAAGTGCTCTGCCAGTCGCTGTCATCCAGGGTGAGATAGGTCTCGTCGTCCATCACCACCGCCACGTCGCGATACGCCGGGAAAATCGAGTTGACCATCTTATTCAGCCGCTTCCGCTGCGTCATTGCCTGCAGCTCCGAAACCAGTGGACGCGACTTCCGATTCCTGACATGTATGTTTATGTTCGCCAGGTACTTTTTCACTGTTTGGCCGGTTGAACCGACCTCCCGGCCAAGCGCACGCAGCGATGTAGCCACTTTTCCCTCGGTCTTCCTCTTCAGCATCCGTTGGAGCTTCTTGTCACTCAAGGTCGTCGGCCGTCCGGAACCGGGCTTTCTTTCGATGCTCTGATTGTTGTCTAATAGTGCCAAGATGTTGTAGATGCCAGAACGGGCGTATCCGGCGTCCACAAAGTGCCGCACGATGTCCTTTTTCGTTCTTTGAACGCGCACACTTCTGAACGGAATTGCTTCACTGTTTTTGCCATCATGGTTAGAGCTCGACTGATAGAGCTGTCAAATTGTGTCCGCTGACTCATGGGTTACTATGATTAATGCTGCATGGGTAGTTTTGTTAGGTAAACCCATAAAAATTGGGAATTTTTGTCCAATATGTTAAATGCAAACGTTTAAACGATTTTAAAATAATAAGGTCCATTCACAATGGATTATATTTCTTTACAATATTTCTTCTATCGACCTACTAGTATCAGTAATTTAGATAAAACATTATCATACTTGGCTTATCAATGAAAAAATACTGTCGTTGTGATAACCACTTCACTAAGAACAAAACGGAAGATTTTTATCTCGAATCAAATTAACGACAAAACACGACAACTTCCGCCGTGAATATTGTGTTTGCTGCATATAGCCTTCAAGAAAACGGAGCTGTCAAATTCGCACCACACGCAGTACCAAGTTTCCGGCTTCACGATTGTTGTTCGTGGATGACAGCAGCTTCAGTCCTGTGCCTAATTCATGTTTGTAAAAAGTCGGGGAATGTAAAGAAAGATTTCGAGTAAAATTATGTCTCCCGAGACTGACACATTCGCAATTCGACAAAAGATGTGATTGAATTTATTTTCACCTCTCTTTCAACTCATTCGTATCTGTTAAAGGACGTTTGCATGTGTCGGTCTCAGCAGACAGACATTTACATGAAATTTAAATAGTGTGTACAGCCACACACAGAAAAAATAATTAATTTGAACAAGCGCGTAAAATTTCCCCTCGATTGATTTCAGGTCAAAAGGAACGTAAACAACGAAATTGTTTGCTATCTTTCATGCGCTGTTGTATAACAATGTTTGCAATCTTTCATATAACAGACTAGATTCAGGCGTTATCTGACCTAACTTTACATGAAATATCCCATGGTTTTCTGCCAAATCTAGCATTCCCTCTATGTGCATCAGATAACGCAGAAAATTCAATGTTTCTTTTTATCTGTGTACCTAATTTTGTTTTTGGCCACATCCCGATCCGAGATCTCTGGGTTTCTCTTGATCGACCCTTGCATCCTCTAGCTCTGCAGCTGACCCAAAGTGCCAGCACGACGTTTGTTGTGTTCCTTCTAGGTCATCTATCGATCACGAAACCGCTTGAGAACATCTCCCCAGTGCGTTTTTTATGTGAGTGTGCAGGATTAATTTAGTTTTTCGTCTTCCATCCAGCACAACTATTTTAATACAGCACCTATCGAGACGAATCTCTCACAATTGAATCATGGGAACCTTCAGAATATATCCTACGTTCAAAAGTGCTGCAACACAGGAAAAAAAATTCTGACAGGCGCGTAAAATTTCCCCTCGTTTGATTCCAAGCCATAGCAAGCGTAAACAAAGAAATTGTTTGCAATCTTTCACACAACATACAACATTGTTTGCAATCTTCCATACAAGAAACCTGATTCCAGCGATATCTGGCTTAAATTTACATAAAATATCCCAGTAATTTCTGCCAAGTCTAGCATTCCCTTTATGTGCATTAGATAACACAGAATATATGACAAGAATATGCACAGTTCGAATTAAACCTGCAAAATTATAACGACTTGGATGTAACAATTTTACTTCCATTATATTAAATAGAAATTTGCACGTTGTATTAAAATTACAGCACCGAAAAAAGTTAGCTTAAAATTTACTACAGTTCAGATTTTTCGAGGTTCGAACAAGGTTAGATTTATTTTATTGCATTTCCTCAAAAAATAATGAATAAGTAATTAATTTAAGAAAAAATCTTTTCATTTGCTTTTTTAAACAATTTTCAAATAAATTCCACTTCCACTTTTTCAGGTTTGATATTGTCGACTGAGCACTTGTAATCATGCTGGCTTCGGTTAATTTTCCTATGATTCATAAAATCCATAAATCACTTTCGCTGCGATTTCCACAGCCACTCACACTTTTTTCGCACTTTTTAAAAATGTTCTTCACTATTGTTCCTGCTTAACTTCCGTAGGCGCACTTACACAATATGGCGCTGACAATTTTCTAATTCTTACTTAAGACGCAAAAATAAGAGCGTGTCGCATAATCATATGCTATCGGTTGCAAATATGAATGCATGTTGAAAGATTGTTATGAATGTGATATTACTTTCCATGAAGGCGGTGCTGTATTCTGTTTACGGTATTTCAAAATGAACATTGCATTGAACCATTTATTAAGTCAACATATGTTCAGTGAAGATTCAGATTATATCGTAAATAATATTCAAATTTTTATATTTTTTTTCGCGTGTTTCACCCCAGCTTGCTAATTCTGAATGAAGAAAACGCGTATCAACTGAGTTCGACAAGTCAGTGTTTTGTTGTGGCTTACTTCGATCTAAGAATCCTCAATGTTGGGTTCACTATGGTAGCTGTCATACCGGTGTTTTGAGTGTGGCACGAACGAAATGTGTTCAACGACTCTGTTTCGTACCTATGACGAATGGATTTATTGATCAAATCAACCATTTCGTCGTTTTGCTTGAATCTAATTTGGAAAGTTTGGAAATAATTGCCGACTTATAAACCGAACACTTGTTCAGAAATAGGGGGTACGCTGTGTCAAGTGATTTGCGTTCTATGTGTAATAGTCTTTTGAAAACCGTGCTTTGAACGAGTAGTCTATTTACGAGAAACTTTTTCATTGTATGATGTATGATGTATGATGTATGATATGTACTTCCACCCATTGTAGCACGGAATCTAAGTCTGACAGAAATGGGCTCTCCTCTCTGTGACTTGATCAAACTTTAATAACCACTGATTATCCTAATCATGCCATTGTATGGAGGGCCAAAACGGGTTGAGTGGATCGATAGGCAACATCTCCTATACGTTTCCACAGGGATATACGGAATCTCCTTCCAACAACAAGATTGAATAATTGATCAAAAGAGCGAGCTATCTAACATGAGGATACCCTAATGGGCGGGGAAAAGAGCCTGTCGTTTATTCACAAACTGTTAGCAATGGGGAGTTGGTATTCCACTCTCTAACCACACTAGTCTATTTACGAGAAACTTTTTCATTATACTAAATCCAAGCATTAGTACACAACTCTGAAGAAGTCTTCACATTGTTGACGAAATATTTACCCGTGATTTTCAGGATAACCAATAAAGGTAGTTGAATGAAAATTTATAATCTTTCTTCTCATTTCTTTTAAAATCCAAAAAGATTAAATGCCGATGGAATATTACATCATCAATTCAATTTAATACAATTGCAAATTATTCCTTCAATAGAATTTTGAACCTAAATTTTAAATATAAAAAATCAGTGGGGTTGTGTTTATCACACGACCGGTTGACGTAGACTACTTTAAACCATTCGATTAGTTTCGTAGCGGAACATTGCAACGCAGGTACTCTTCTAATGGGACGTTGGGTTAGCATAAGTAAGTCAGTAAATATGTTAGAACATCCTATGATTCGCTTCTTAGAAATTCTTTGGCGGCTCTGAAAAGGGACGTTTGGTTTGAATGTTGGTACGCTGATAGGTTTACGATTATGCTGGCTGTAGTGATTGTGTTGATATGATCGACCAGCTGGAGACCATTATCCTTATCGCGTTATAGATTGTTCAGGGTCTGTTTGGGAATTCAAAGTCAACAATTATGATATTTTTGGTAGGTGACAGTCGCAAAAAACTTCAACAGATTGAAGCAAAAATTCGAGAAATGATAATGCTATTAGCGTTCAAACTGTTTCAGTTATTTTCAAATTTTCATTTGACGCTTACCCTTACCGTAAGGGATAGTCTGATCACAATAGTTTGGGTGTGGTCCTAATAGATCTTTAGATCTTCCACGAAATGTTAACAATAGGGAGGAGGCAGTCCCATGCTCCCTATCCAAATCGTTTTACTTGGGTGCCCTGATGGTCCCTCCTTTTCCCCGTTATATGTTATTTAATATATAATATATTTTGTACACAACAAATTAAGATACCATTATAGACAAAAATGCTAATTTATTCAAATTTCAAACTTGAATGGATTGTTACTGAAAAATAAATAAAAGTTAGATATGTATCAATATGGGAAAGCTGAAAACAGAATAGATCATTCGAAATATAAAAGATACAATTTCAATAAAAGATATTATTTTATAAAACATAGTAATATTTGTAATATTTTTCTTTATGCTGTTCTAGCAACATTTCAAAGATAGAGTGAACGAAGTCCGGTGGGATAATTTCTGAAAGAAATGGCTTATCTTACCATAATACCACAAACACAACATTAAAATATAATCCTACATTACGTATAAGCACATGCCAGCCTTTTATGAAGATAGTAGTTGAAGTTCAGAAGTGCAATTTCCAAAAATGGTATGCTGAAATGCTGAGATACAAATTCCGCCTTTGATGCCTGGCATGTTGCTCCCGGCTCTTACATAGTTTTGGAATGCAAAGATGATTCCAAAGCGTGCTGAAATTATTAGTAAAATGAGAATAGAAAATATAGAAAATGATTTAAAGGTATAAGATCTTCGGTCGCACCCCCTCACTTCGCTATTGTCAGATTGACAACATTGCCCAGGCTACGCCAACCAGCGTCTCCATGTTTCAGCTGGCAGTCTTTTGTGATCATATGACTCGTGGAGGCGTGAGGTAGGAACTTGTGAGGACGAGAGGTCGGTCGCACCCTCCTTCGAAGTTGTCAACTCACCATTTGAAGCCCTACGTAGCTTCAGCAAACTGAGAATATTAAAAAACTATCTTCGTTGTAGAATGTCGCAAGACAGACTCTCTGGCTTGGTCATTCTTGCGATAGAATGGCTACCAGATCTTGATTGAGATTTTATTGTTGATCAGTTTGCTTCAGCTCAGGCACGTTAGGCAAAGTTTTGAATTAATTTGAACTTTCAGTAAATACAAATGTGTATAAAAGTTTTTTCAATGGATAACCATGAATTTTACTGCTGTACTGATCTATTAGACTCGATATAGTACAAACTTGTATATGTAACAATAAAAATGAGTCAATGTAGATAAAATATTGTTAATTCATTATGTGCAATATTTACAATAATATAAATAATTTCGTCAACATCTGTCACAAATAATCCAAGAGTGTATAAAATGATTAAATGAAAGAAAACATGCAAAAAGCAATATAAGTTGGGGCGTCATTTTCTTGGATTGCCAGGGGCGCCACCAACTCTAACTACGTCTCTGTTAACAGATAATGTTTGATAGTTGAATTGATACGCGGGAAAATTTCCAACCGTTTGATATAAACATCTTGAAAATCTATTGAGCATTTATTAAGTTATAAGCGTTTAATTTGTAACGCTAATTCATGATGGTCACTTAGTTTAAGATTTTCAACTGACACCCTACTCTTGCCGTAAGACGTAGGCTACGTCAAAAATATAGCACTGCACGAAAAAAAAACCGCAGTAGAAACTACCATATCGAGGGTTAAAATAAACGCAAACACCAACAATTTTCACCTGACTATAAATGCGTCTGATTTTACCATGCCTGGTGTGGTTGATATCAATATGAGGTCTGTCAAATATACCACAAATGTTGAAGGTTTTACCATTAACGTAGTAAATTTGACTGAAATTTCATGGTAGTTTTAAAGATAGGCATAGTCGGGTAAAATGGTAGTTTTTACTATAAGATTTTTTTCTGTGTAGTTAACAAATAACGTTTAATTCATTTTTTCCTGGTACCATGGTAACTGGAGGCATACTGAGCTTTAAGTTTAATCGATTCAGTATCCATCAATTCCCTTTTAAATCACATTCCAAGTAGGCATGACCATGAGAAAGTTTTGCTCAACAGGCCATAATTAATGCATCTGATTCGTCCCTTCATACGCAACAAAAGCCCTCTATTTCACCATGGAAAAAGCTTCCCAACCACCTCACCGAGCAACACAATAATTTCCCTTAGTTATCTGCTCTGCTATCCCTATTCTCGATCCGTTTTCTTCATCTCTCACAAGTTTTCTTCTTCACCGCTTTCATACAAACATCATTCACATGTGACATGTGAAAGGTCACCCCTCGGACAATACACCTGATTTCTTCACCTTGCCACCTTTCTCGTCTGGGACCTGCAGCGTAGAGCTAGGAGCGAACACATTAATTCCGAGCCATGAAAAGATTATGTTTTGCCTGACTTCGTTAGTATCCCGTGTGCATTGATCCTTGCGTGCGATTATTTTGTAATACCTTCAATAGACGACGATGACGACAACGGTGATGATCAAGACCATGACGACTCCGACAAGAACAAGTTTCTTTTATTGCTACTCAGCACCCCACTGTGAAATGATGCTGTTTTTTTTTTCATTCTATCGGGTTCCTCTTCTGGCCAACCCAAATCTCTCGCCCGTCAGGGGTGCAACCCAGGAAAGGAAATCGCCTGTATTGTTCGGATCGGAGCCAGGAGACTACACACACAGGAATTAGAGAACAAATATTTACCTTCGGAGGCTTTCATTCGCCCTCCGAAATACCGATTTTCTGCTTGTTTTATCTGGGCCTGGGCTGAGCAACAGCAAAAAAGTAACGAATCAGCAGGAGAAAAAAAAAACGGCAATACCATCAAAATCTGACTTAGCTCGAAACCTTAAAGGCCCACGTAAGCAGCACCAGACAGGGGCCAAACATGAAAAACAGGAAAAATAATTGCAGTGTCATTATCCGGGCATTGATGGTTTCGGTCTAAGCTGAACCCCGGGAGTTTTTTTTTTTTCGAAGGTTCGGGTTTTGGCCTGAGCACAGTGAAATTGGGAAATAGCAAATGATTTGTTGGCTATTCTACTCGGTGTGTGTGCTGTATGCTCACTTATTTTGCCCTCCTCTTTTTTCTGCTAGTTTAGTTTTTCTTTTATGTTTCGATTTCCTGGAACTGCCAAAACAAGAATCAGATCTCTTTTCTTTTCCCTAAAGTAGATTTGAAATCGTTTAATTTCCTGAAATACCCATGATTGAAAATCGTTTTGTAATGGTTCTGTTCCTGGTGGTTGGCATTGCCAGAATAGATTTCATCTTGATTCTCTCCCGTCCTCCCTCCCTTCCAGCAACACGTGGTTAAAAGGGCATTTAGCAGAATTTGAACTTTTCAGATTTCCTCCTCATTCCGAATTAACAATTCACTGACCCACAATTGAAGGATTCGCTCCAGGCAATCGGCATAATTTTGGACACATCCAGCCGTTCACTCACCCCAGGTGTCTCGCAGAAGATCAGAGCTAGTGCCTGTGTGGACGAGGTAGTGATGCGGGCGGGTGGGTACTTCGCGCTGGAGGAATCGTATGAGTGATGCTGCGTGTTACTTAAATTTGTTTTTTCGCACTCTGATTCTGTGGTTCGCCTCAAATTTATCGCTTCACTTTTTTCTCGCTGTTGGTTCTTTTTTTTGTATTTTATTTTGGTTTGCTTACACCTCATAAACATCATCCAACGACGGGGGAGCAGAACATGCAGGAAAACTGTTTGGATGCTTGGGCCCTTCCCATGGATTCACAGGAATTATGACTGCGGGCTGCAAGTGAAGATCTTCGACATAACAGGGAGTGAAGTAACTGAAAAGAATTGACAGGCAAGTTTTATTGTATAAATGTACAGGAACATGCCAATAAATTTGTCCTGTCGAAGCAGTACACTAAATAATGTCGGGATGTGAGTCCAGTGAATGCTGAAAGCAGAAATGAAAATATTTTGAAGCAGTCTGAAAAGAATATCAGAGAGGGAAACAAATTGATCGAAGAGTGCGGTTAAAATCGCTTCCTTCGATTAGTTAATTTGTTATATTTGTTGATAAGGCTAGAATATCAATATGACAGACATCAGGGTGGATCATCACTTTGAATTAATGAAGGCACAAATCCAAGAAACTACAAAAAATTTAGATGCCAAACTTCAAAGTTTTGTATGCTGCAGTGCAGGAAGAATTCTCTTGTATTATGGCTTGTCAAATCTCAGTAGTTTTAAAAATTCGAAGTGGTTGTGAAAATCAGCCATGATGGCAACCAGTTTTGGATTCAAGTGACCTTCACCATTAACTTTAGTTTAATTTTACTTACGGACGAAGCAGAAACTCACTGTCAGAGCTGGCAAATGTCATTTTCAATGAAAAATGACCAACGATTTTTACCGAATTGCGGCTGAAAATCTCATCGGGCGAGAAAACGATGACGAAGCTTTTCTTCTAAATCTCATCGATTTTTCGTCATGACAGCACGTGATAGTGTTTTGGTCATCGCTATTACCAGCACATTCATTGATATTATTAATTACGGCCTACGCGCAGAATATCGATGCAGCGTTGCCGGATGAGGGTGTGCTCGACGAAGCCCCTCTCGAGGACTGCTGGAGGAATATCAAAGCAGCCATCAACGACGCAGCAGAGAACGTCGTCCGTTGAGCGGAGTCGAGGGAACGACTGGTTCGACGAAGAGTGCAGGGAGGTTTTGGAGGAGAAGAACGCAGCGCGGGCAATAATGCTACAGCACGGGACCCGGCAGAACGAGGAGCGTTATAAACGGAAGCGGAAGCAACAGACCCGCCTATTCCAGGAAAAGAAACACCGCCTGGAAGAAGCTGAGTGCGAGGTGATGGAGCAGCTGTACCGTTCCCAAGAAACACGGAAGTTCTATGAGAAGCTCAACACGTCCCGAAAAGGCTTTGTGCCGCGAGCCGAAATTTGTAGGGATAAAGATGGGGGCATTCTGACAGACGGCCGTGCGGTGATCGAAAGGTGGAAGCAGCACTACGACGAACACCTGAATGGCGCAGAGGACGCGGGCGTTGAAGTCCAAGTCGGTGGAAGAAATGACTACGTCAGCACAGCAGAGGATGGGAACGAACCAGCTCCCACGCTGAGGGAAGTTAAGGATGCTATCCAACAACTCAAGAATAACAAAGCAGCTGGCAAAGATGGCATCGGAGCTGAACTCATCAAGATGGGCCCGGAAAGGCTGGCCATCTATCTGCATCGGCTGATAGTCCGAATCTGGGAAACAGAACAGCTACCGGAGGAGTGGAAGCAAGGGGTTATATGCCCTATCTACAATAAAGGCGACAAGCTGGAGTGTGAGAACTACCGAGCGATCACAGTCCTAAACGCCACCTACAAAGTGCTATCCCAGGTCATCTTCCGCCGGCTTTCACCAAAAGTAAATGAGTTCGTGGGAAGTTATCAGGCCGGTTTCATCGACGGGCGCTCGACGACGGACCAGATCTTTACTGTACGGCAAATCCTCCAAAAATGCCACGAATACCAGTATCGACCGCATAGAGCTATGGAAGATTATGGACGAGAACAGCTTTCCCGGGAAGCTCACTAGACTGATTAAAGCTACGATGGACGGTGTGCGAAACTGCGTGAAGATTTCGGGCGAACATTCCAGCTCGTTTGAATCACGCCGGGGACTACGTCAAGGTGATGGACTTTCGTGCCTGTTGTTCAACATTACGCTAGAAGGTGTCATGCGAAGAGCCGGGCTCAACAGCCGGGGTACGATTTTCATTCGATCCGGTCAGTTCGTTTGTTTTGCGGATGACATGAACATTGTCGGCAGAAGATTTGAAATGGTGGCAGAAATATACACTCGCCTAAAACGCGAAGCTGCAAAAGTCGGGCTGGAGGTGAATGTGTCGAAAACAAAGTACATGCTAGCAGGAGGTACCGAGCGCGACAGGGACCGCCTAGGCATCAGTGTTACGATAGACGGGGACACATTCGAGGTGGTGGAAGAATTCATCTACCTTGGATCCTTGCTTACGGCTGACAACGACAACAGCCGTGAAATCCGATAAAGGGTGTCCACGATGAAATTGCCACACACAAAATTGATTCGCAAAATTCGAGTTTTCATCCGATTGCCATCAAATTTTCAGGTATTGAGAAATAACTATTAAACCTCATTTTACCATTTTACTCGCATTTTATTTACAGTCCATACGTAAATGCCCGCACCTTGGCCTTAACCCCGGCCATAAGATTCTGCACAACCTGTGAATCAACCGTTTTTTGCATGTAAACCCATACTTTCTTCAGTTCCTCGACTGTCTTCACTACCTTAGGTCGTTTAAGAAGGTGCTGCTTCATAATCGCCCAGTACTTCTCGATGGGGCGGAGCTCCGGAGTGTTGGGAAGGTTGGACATTTTCGGCACGAAATTTACCTTATTGTCCGCATACCACTTCAGCACGTCCTTGGAGTAGTGGCATGAGGCCAAATCCGGCCAGAAGAATTTTGGGACGTTGTGGGCTTTCAGGAGAGGAAGCAGCCGCTTCTGGAGGCACTCTTTTATGTACACTTGTCCGTTCATCGTGTCCTGGGTCACGAAAGGTGCACTCCACTTCCCGCACGTGCAGATGGCTTGCCAAACCAGGAATTTCTTCGCAAATTTGGACATCTTCTGAGTGCGGACATGCTCCGGAACGCTGAACTTATCCTTGGCCGTGAAAAACAGGTTGCCGGGGATCTGTTTGAAGTCGGCCTTCACATATGTTTCGTCGTCCATGATGCAGCATTCAACTTTCGTCAGCATGTTGAGGTACAACTTCCTGGCACGGGTTTTGGCGGACTTGTTCTGCTTCTCGTCGCGATTAGGGGCCTTTTGTACCTTGAACATTCGAAGCCCAGCCTTAGTTTTGGCCTTCTGGACAAAACTTCGGCTTAGGTGCAGCTTCTTAGCCACATCCCGAACGGAGGCGTTCGGATTTCGGTTGAAGGCCCCAACTACGCGGTTGTGATTTTTGGTGTTGTACGGAATACTTTTTCCTTCACTTCTGGGCTTCCGATCGGTGGTCAACCGTTCTTCGAACCGCTTAATCACTCGCGACACCGTGCAATTCGCGATTCCCAACGTTTTAGCGATGGAACGATGCGAGAGATCCTTGTTCTCGTGATGAATGCGCAAGATTTTATCACGCACGAGCTGTTCTTTCGACTCCATTTCCGCGAGTTTTGATCACAGGACTTTAAAACTTGCAGGATGTAAATAATGCACTATGAACTAAATCCACCCAAATTTTCATTAAATTCTACCCAACGGTTAAAAAGTTAGAGCAATTTCATAGTGTGGCAATTTTATCGTGGACACCCTTTAGTTAAAAAAAAAGAGCGGCGATTTAGATATACAAAAAAAAACAAAAACACACACAAAGAAAAAAAAAAAAAAGGAAAAATGACCACTTACCCCATCACTAACCAAACAAAACCACAACCATCCCTTTCCTTTTTCTTTTCCATAAAAAACTGTTTTCCCAAAAAAACTCCGCCACTGTTGTAGCAAAACATTTTCCGCCCTAAAACCAAACAGAACCTTCCCCCATCCATTTCCCAAATTTTTAAATAAAAAAAAATTTCTCTTCGCGCAAAAAAATCAGCGGCGTTTTTAGTTATATGTGTGCCAACTCAAAAAGACAAATGTTTAGGGGTAAATGGGGTAAAATGGACCATTTCCCGGGCCCGACGCAGAATGAAACCAGCACCATTAAATTTTTTGGCAAATTTCCCATAAGAAATGATATATTTCAAGCAGCCAATCCAGCGGCGTCTCATCTGTGGGAATTTGGGTCCGTTTTTTCCCACTGTGCAATGGCTGCTGATTAAACACACACCTTTGTTTTTAACGGCACACGTGCCACTGTCAACAGCACGAAGCATTTTTTGAAACAGAAAGCACATTCTTGCATTGTACGAAAAAAATACAAAGAGCTACGAATATTTTGTTACAAATTTAGAGGAAACATCTCTCTGAAGGTTGCATGAATTATTGAAGGATCTACTATATCGGCTTGGGACGTAATTGAAAAAAAAAAAACGCAAAATCAAGTAGTTCTCTTGCGGGTTTCTTTTAATGTTTCTGACATGGGATTCGATCCTGTATTTTTGGAAAGAATTGTTTTTGAATCCACGGTTGATCTCACTAGGCAATGGTGACTCATGAGAAGATACTTGATTAATGACCATGAAGTTATAACTTTCGGCAGCACTTTAATTTATATTTTGGGATAAATCAATGATTCCCGCCCATCCCAGCAGCAACACCAACATGCAAGAGTTCAATAAAAGAGAAAAAGTGATTGGCTGGTCGTCACGAGATCCATTTCACCAGATAAAAAGCAATTTGAATGTTTCATACAATTTGCAAGACATTTGTTCTGTGTAAAAAATCCATACTTACGAAACAAGAGAAAGCTAATTTACGAAAATAAATTTTCAGTGTACACAAAAACCATAGTTCAATATTTGATTACTTCTGTTGAAGAAACGACCTTTTGGGTGATAAATCGTTTGTTTTAGATTTACTATTTTGCCTCTTCGGTTTCACATAAGTTGCTTTGAAAAAAAAAAAAAAAAAACCCCTTTGAAATGCGTAGACATAAATGTAAAAATAAATAAATAAAGGATTGCACCCCTCCAATACTTTTCAGTTACTTGGGTATAGAGATCTTTTTTAAATAAGGATGTTAGCTTGAACTCTATTCAATCTATCGATTAGATTCAGCAATTCAATACATGCATTTGTTGGCGTTGGAATGAAACATCCAGCTTATGCACTTGTTTTTATGCTAGAACTTAGGGTCATAGGAATTTAGCCTTATTTTCACGTAACAATTGCTCGTTATGTGGATTTTTGCGGTCATCCACCAAATCCACACATCGATAGATATCTACCATTGTGGCCAATCTCCATGGTAACCGTTCAAAACAGACTGAAGCTTGCATTCATTATTCATCAATTGAGAAACCAAAGTCGGTAGCTGCCCTGATTTGACACTCGCCGGTGACTCCCTGTCGAGAAAAGAGCACTTTTACGCCTCCGCAAAAACGACTCTTTGGCGCCCTTAGCATTGACCTAACGCGTCAATGCCGCTGGTCATCCCACCAGAGCACAATGATCGTGCATTTCTTGCTCCGATGGAACACGCCGGTCCCCAATGACGATGATCACGCGATGACTGCTGCGAGCTGCAACCTCCGCAGCATGTATTTATAATCTCATATATATTCAACTGCCTGTTGGACCTCTGGTTTTTGGGTGGAAAGAGGATGCTTCTTACATCCAATTTATTCTCCTTTCTTCCAGCTCTCATCTTGTTCACAACAACACGCCAAAGTCCAGGTCAGCCGGATTCCCGTTTCCTCCTTCTGGCTCCAACCAACGAACGGATCATCCTCCTTCAGATCAGCGTAGCTCAGCGGGTCCCAGTGCGTGGTCAATTCCCAATTCTTGCTGAGGCCACTTTTTAGCACTGACACTACCCCAGGCCGGGCTGCGTTCGCTATCGCTCCTAACGCGCTGTTGTGTGTATGTTTATATAATTGCTAACCATAAATTGTAAAATAACATATAATATATGGTTTGTGTTGAAAACGAGATTGTATAATTTTCGTCTGCCAAGAGAGTGGAAATTTTTTGTGTATTCGTGTGTGCTTCTCTCGACGAGGATATTCGTCTTTGAACGGGTTCTACATGGTAGGCAAAACGCATCCGAACCTAAGATCTTCGAAAGCATGACAGTAAAATAACAATCTTCTCGTTCGAAAACCTTCAGCCCACCCTGTAATAAGAACCGTTCAATCTGAATGCCCCAAAAGTCCACTTTTGGCGTTCAAACTGCTCATATGGAAATATCCAGCTAAGAACGTGAGTGAACAGATTTTCTCCTCATCATTATGCCTCCGTTCCCTTTCTCACACCCGTTTCATGGTGTAGTCAAATTTTCTGTACCCTTGCCTTTTTTGTTTTGGTACCCTTTCGTTTCCAAAACGCCAGGAATTCTACCCGAAAATGCAGCAATCTAAACAAATATCCATTCGCCTCGTTAGCACACATCTCTGGGTCTAACCAACCTTAAAGCCAATAAGAGCCATCATCCAGCGTCAGAGAAGAGCTGAACAAGCTGCGAGAATGCTTTTTCGGGCTTTGCCAACGTTGCCACGTTTTCCTCCGGTTCGGGAGAGATTGAGATCCAGCATCATCAATGGAGCTAGTGGTGTGGCAGTAGGAGCCTTCCTAAGAACGTTGCGAGGCTCTTTCTTCTCGGATGCTGTTGCTGCGTGCTTCGAAGCCGGAGCTCGAAGAAGCCAATATCGGCGTGCGCGCGCGCGCTGATTCTCATTTCGTGTGGTGGTGGTAGTGGTTGTGGTGCGTGCAGTGTTGTCAATATGGTTGGCTCTCCTGTATGTCTGAGGAGATTCTTTGCAATTTTGCAGCATCATTAGTCAACTGCTCGATCGTTGCTGATCAGTGCGGATGATGGGCTGGCCAGTTCCTAACGATGTGCGAAGTTCGGTGGAATGGCGAAATGGCGACGGTGAAAGAGGTTACATACTGACCGGCTGGAATATGTGCCTCTATGGGTCAATGCGAAAGTTACGTCATCCGATGTGATTGGTTTTAGGGTTTTTGTATTTTAGGGGCTGTGTTTTACTGCATTTGTTCGGTTTGGTAATGTTCTATGGAGGGTAATAATAAAAGAATAAGAGAGACGAACCAGCCACAGGCTGGAAGTCTCGCTATTATAGAAATCCAATCCAATAATAGAACAAACCGATCTGTTAAATACGACCTTAAAACCTTCTGAAAAATGGCTACTGAGAGTAATTTTAAAAAGATTCAAAAAAGGGTTAAAAGCTCAAAAAGTTGAAACAGGGAAGATGATTAGTCGGTGAAATTTCAATTTGCTGCTAACAAATGTAGCAAATATCAGGCTTGCATTGCTGGCTAATGAATTGTCGCACAATATTAGTGAAGATGTGATTGGGCCATACGACAGGTCCAAAAAAGATCGACCAAACATGGACCATTTAAAATCCGTGCTTTTAAGAACGACCAATTTGATTTTCCCAGCTAAAGAGTTTGTTTGGATCGGAATATATTTAAAATACCGTTCCAAATTCTTGTCAATTAGATGGCAGCAGAGTCTAAAATAGTTTCAGCTTTCCCTTCGCCACGTACCTTTAATCTTGTGTTCAATTTCAAACACGGCTTGGAAATTTAAATGGTATATTATTTCGAAGCGCAATATAAAGCAAACTTATGACAAGAGCAGCACGCCAAACAGAAATATTACAAATGGCGCCCGTCACGAAAAATTGGAAAAAGAATTATAACATTCATTACACATTGCTACGTAGTCCTACGTCACCTTTGCATACAACCTCATTGGGCTGTCTCTTATAGTTTTTTTGTGTCAAAATCCATTTTAATTCATATCTTCCTCCGATTTCACTTCACACAGGATGATTGAAATGCTTCGGCATGAAACATCTTTCGAATATTGACATGAGGCTAAATCTGGCCAGCAAGGTGTAGAACCATATTGTGGCCATAGAAGTGGAAATAAATATATGCTTTTTGGGGTAATTCCTTTAGGTATACCTGCCCATTGATCGTCCCGGTTGTCGCAAATGGAGTGCTCCGCTTTCCACACGAGCAAATTGCTTGCCAAATCATGAACTTTTTGGAAAACTTTGACATCTTCTGCCTCCTAATGTCCTCAGAAACATCGAGCTGATGATGAGTAGTAAAGAACAGGAGCCCTGGAAGTTGCTGAAAGTCTGCTTTTACCCAAGTCTCATCATCCATAACGAGACAATGCGGTTTGGTCAATAGCTGGCTGTAGAGCTTCCGTGCTCGTAATTTACCCACCGTATTCTGCCGTTCATCGCGATTTGGTGCCTTTTGAGGAGTTAGAAGAGTTGAGAAGTTATCCAGTACCATACCAGCCAGTAAACCTGGTTATACTAAAATATATTAGTATAGGAAGTTATCCAGTGCCAAACCAGCCAGTGAGCATAACCAGCAAGAATAATATCCATAGGTGGTTTTCTAGCATAATTTCATTCACGGCTACTTGTTTTTTAATTGAGCTATGGATTTTTGTTCGCGAATAATCGATAACATTAAAAAAAAAAAAAAAAATAATCTTACTGGCTGGGTAGTAAAAGACATCAAATTGATCTAGTATTGTATCAAACACATTCCTAAAGAGTCAAAGAAGAATTTACAGATCTAAGTTTTCACGGCTAATTGTTTTTGAATTGAGCTATTGATTTTTATTCGCGAATTATAGGTGAAATTGAATAACATTATTTCAATCTTACTGAAAACTTATACCTGGAAATTCTTCTTTGACTCTTTAGGAAAGTGTTTGACCTCCCAGTTAATCATGAGAGAGGAACCCTCTCCTTTTGGGTTTGTTTTTATACACAACGTTGAAAAAAAAATTGAGTAGGGCTTCAAATGGTGAGTTGACAACTTCGAAGGAGGATGCGGCCGACCTCTCGTCCTCACAAATTCCTACCTCACGCCTCCACGAGTCATATGATCACAAAAGACTGCCAGCTGAAACATGGAGACGCTGGTTGGCGTAGCCTGGGCAATGTTGTCAATCTGACAATAGCGAAGTGAGGGGGTGCGACTGAAGATCGTGTACCTTTAAATCATATTGTTTGTTTCCCATTCTCATTTGATCAATAATTTCAGCACGCTTTGGAATCATTTTTGCATTCCAAAACCATGTAAGAGCCGGGAGCAACACGACGGGCATCAAAGGCTCAATTTGTTTTTCAGCATTTCAGCATTACACTTAATTAAAAATTGCACTTCTGAATTTCAACTACTAGAAGACTGGCATGTGCTTATAAGCAATGTAAGATTATATTTTAATATTGTGTTTAATGGCATTATGGTAGATAAGCCATTTATTTCAGGAATCATCAAACCGGACTCTTCGATCACTTCAATTGCTATCTTTGAAATGTTACTAGAACAGTATAAAAAAAAAAAAATTACTATATGTCTTTTAAAACAATATCTTTTATTGAAATTTTATCGTTGATATTTGGATATCAGTTTTCAGATTTTCCAGGACAAGAAGGATATTAATTCATATCTAATTTTTATTTATTGTTCAGTAACAATCCATTGGTAGTATCATTCAAGTTTGAAATTTGAATAAATTGGCATGTTTGTCTATAATGCTATCCTAATATTGTGTGTACAAAATATACTAAATATCAAATAACATATAACGGGGAAAGGGAGGGACCATCAGGGCCCCCAAGTAAAACGATTTGGATAGGGAGCATGGGACTGCCTCCTCCCTATTGTTAACATTTCGCGGAACGAGGGCGGGCTCTTCGACCCCATCTATTGGGTTTATTCTGTCAATCGAGGGCTCGATTCTAGTGCTGTGCGTGTGAACTTGCTTTTGGAAGGAGATTCTTTTCCCTATATTCGCGGGTTTCGCGTAAGTGTCTCTGCTAACGGGCCCGCCCAAACGTTTTTGGCCCTTCATACAGGAGCTTGAAGATCACAAACAATATTAGAATCATAATCAAATCGTTTTTCAGATTATTCCACTGCTATGGGAAGCTACCTTGCTACAATAGATGGTAGTTTTATATCATCATCATCATCACAACGTTGAAAAAAAAATTGAGTAAAACCAGACGTTGTGTATAAAAACAAACCCAAAAGGAGAGGGTTCCTCTCCCATGTACGCATCAAAACAGAGTGTGTACAAACTACCGCTAGAAACTATCACAAGCTATCAGTGGTACATGAGCGAGTTCCATCACGTTATTATTACCTATTGAGGTGGTGGATTCATCCGTGCCTTGATCTACCCCGCAGTGGAATGTTAGGCAATGATAACGTCCATGGTTCGAGTACTACTTTACCCATGCCCTTTCTCTCAATTTTCAATACTTCTATTCTATTTCCAACCTACCGTACACTGACGGAACTTTCAACTTTTTCTCTTCATATCTTTCATTCTAGCTAACATTACTGTCCATTCTTGGTGCCTCAGGTGATGAGCAAAACATCTCCTTCTACATCATAATCGTTACTCCACGCACGGAGAATACAAAAATAACAATTAGAACATTTTTTTGCCAAAATTCATTTTTATTTATCAATATAATCTCCTTTAAGAGTGATACAATCATTCCAACGTTTCTCTAGCTTTTCGATACCACTGGTGTAGAACGATTTATCAAGACCTTCAAAATATGCTTCAGTTTCAGCAATCACTTCCTCATCTGAGCCAAATCTTTTTCCAAGGAGCATCTTTTTGAGTTCTGCGAAGAGCCAGTAGTCACTGGGAGCGGTAGCAATTCGAAACCCAATTCGACCATTTGTGCAGTTGTTTTTATTGACTTGTGACACGGTGCATTGTCTTGGTGAAAGAGCACCTTTTTCTTCTTCAAATGAGGCCTTTTCTGGGCGATTTCGGCCTTCAAACGATCCAACAACCCGATATAATAGTCGCTGTTGATTGTTTTTCCATGTTTCTTGTCTTGTCAGTCCGGTTTGGTGCCTTCCTGACCATAAAAACACGTAGCCCAGCCCGCTTCATGGTCTGCTGGACGAACCACTTCGACGAATTGACCTTTTTGGCCACGTCTCGGGTGGAAAGGTTCGGGTTATTCTTAAAGTACTGCCTTATCTTCCGCGCCTTCTCTGGGTATTCCGTTTTCGGTTTTCGGCCGCTTCCAGTGCGCCGCTCGATGGTCTTCGTCTCCTGGAACATCTTCACAACGCGGGACACGGTGGAATGGTGGATTTCAAGCCTTTTGCCGATCCATCTGTGCGACTGACCAGGATTATCGATCACCGCGCCCAAGATTTGCTGGCGTAGCTCTTCTTGTTTCGAATGCATCTTAAAAACTACTTGACAAATCTTAAAAACTACTTGACTTTCGCACACATAAACATTACATTCTAAACTAGTATTACTCAAAATTTCATTAATTTTTACCCACGCGATAAAAAGTTACACCCAAAACAAAGTGTCGCATTTTTTTCCGAGTCCAATCTTTAGTCCATGAATAAAATTCCATGCGCATCCCAAAATACAGAGGCCATTACCTTCCCAGCCGATGTTTGTGTCTTTGGACGCTTTGGACGGCTTTCTCCGTCTGCACGCCACTCAGCAGACTGCCGATTTGATTCCGGAGTGAAGTGGTGAATCCATGTTTCATCCATTGTGATGTATCGACGCAAAAACTTCTTCTTATTTTGCGTGAACATCTCCAAACAGCTCTTCGAATCATCGAATCGTTGTTGGTTTTGCTCTGGTGTGAGCAAACGCGGTACCCATTTGGAAAACAGCTTTTTCATACCCAAATGTTCGTGTATGATTGTCTAAACACTAACTTTTGATACCTTCAGAGTGTCAGCTATCTCTTATAACCTCACTTTGCGATTGCCCATGATGATTTGTAGGGTTTTTTCAATGTTTTCCGGAATAACTACCTCAATTGGCCGACCAGGGCGTTCAGCATCATCGGTGTCCGTACGACCACGTTTGAAATAAGCAAACCATCGTTTGATGGTTGTTTTCGATGGAGCAGAGTCCGGATAACATTTTTCAAGCCAAGCGGTGTTTTTTCCCATAAAAAAGCAATGGTATATCAACACACGAAATTGCTTTGAATCCATCGGTTTTAAGAATCACAAAAGTAGCGTCACTTAAACCACTGTAATCCGATAAATAATAAACCACACGTCATGAAATTTTGACTATAATCTTTTGAAGGTTGGTACTTTCGAAAAATTATATGGTTATTTTATTAGTGGCGCCATCTGGTAGTTAGGCCTGAGACTTATTGACCAATGTGTGTATGAACAGTTCATTTATAACGTGTGGCTAATTCCGTGCATCTAAGGTGCAATAGTAGGAATATCGGCTCAATTTTGCCAAATTAAGCTCATTTGTAGATCGAGATTTAGCTTAACTGATCGAAATCGATAATCACACTCAAGTGTATAACTTCAAATTTACGAATAAAGTCTTAAATTCTTAAGAATAAATGGTTCAACAAGATCTCAAAATGATTTTGTCATTACATCCCGTTGCGCTACACAGTTTGAAAGAAACATTTAATTCTCTCCGTTAACTAATGCACATAGAAGGATTAAATTAATGAAATCTTTCATGTAAATTTAATCCAGATATCGCTGGAATCAGGTCTGCTGTATGGAAGACTACAAACAAGGTTGCATGCTGTATTATTTATTCCTAAAAATTCGCTGTTTACTCTTGCTTTTGCTTATAATTGAACGAAGGGGAATTTAAAGCCAAAGCAAGCGTAAACAACGTACAGTGACCGGCAAAAATAAAGATCCACCTTTGATCAATGTATTATTGATGAAGTTTGTCAGAAGTAGATAATTTATCATCTCCATGCAAAGCGCTAGGAGTGGACGGTAATTTATTGCTAGAACGAAATAGACATGAAGAGAAAGTGTATTGATAGTTCCGTATAGGGCAACGGCAGGCTTTGAAAATTGAAAGATCAAGTTTGAAAACGAGCGGAGGGCATTATTGAACGGTAGTATCCGATCATCGATGTATTATTGTTGAGAAAAAAAACACGTATTTTTGGAAAAGTAGGGTATTCTTATACATGTTTCTGAAAAATAAACATAGACGAACCATTTCAGTACAAAAATAACGATCACTTTTATTCCTTGCATAAAATAAAAAACAAAATTATTGGAGTTTAGTAAAATACGTTTGACATAAAAAAATTCATGTATGAATAAAAATAAATAATCGAAAGAGTTGGAACCAACTATTCAATAGTCAATATGACCTCCCTTCGCTTCAATGATGGACTGCAATCCTTTCGGGATGCTTTTGACTAGGTGTCTGAGGTGTTGTGGATCCAACTCATTCCTGCTCCAGTGCCGCAAAATATGTTTGCTTGTTTGTTACGTGGGTTTTTTCGACTCTATTGTCGAGAATTGCCCAGAGATTTTCAATTAGGTTTAAATCCGGGCTCTGGGGAGGCCATTCCAAGGGTTTAATCCGACAGGCACGGAAAAAAGCTCGTGTTTTCTTGGCCGTATGCTTTGGGTCGTTGTCTTGCTGAAAAATGTAATTATCTTCCAGACCCATTTTCAGCAAAGATTCTTCCGTATTCTCGTTCAGAATATCTATATACCCATCTGCCGTCATAATACCACTGATTAGAACCAGATTCCCCACTCCAAACCATGAGAAACAGCCCCAGACTATGATATTTCCGCCGCCGTGCTTCATGGTCCCTTGTAGATGTTTATCCTTCAGCCCTTCATCGCTTTTCCGCCAAACTCACAGTCGTCGTTTTCTGTTGAACAGCTCAAACTTTGATTCGTCTGACCAAACAACCCGTTTCCAGAACTCCAGTGGCTTATTTATATGGTTTTTTGCAAACCGCAATCGCTTCTCCTTATTCATCCTACTTATGAACGGCCGTTTCCGAGCAAAATTTTCAAACCGTGCTCAGCAATGCGTCACCGAACTGTACGATCGGATATCGAATGGCTTAGCTTTTCTCTGAGCGCACGGATGGTAACAAACGGATCCTTTTTAATTTCTCGGATGATTCTAGTGTCTTCGCGGTGATCAGACTTGCGATTGCGTCCACGTCTTGTTTGATCTGCGACACTTTCAAGCTTTTAGTGTTTTAAAACTATTTTCTGCACTGCACCATGGCTTACACCATACTTTTCGGCAACTTTGCGCTGAGATTCGTTCTTTGAGCAATCGCGCACGATAAGATTTCGAACTTGGACTGTTTTTTTCTTTCCTCCCATGATCGATTCTTAAAAAACTCGTCACTTGGGCTAAACTCACTTATTTCTCACAACTGTAGCAATTATCTGTGATGGATGTAAATAAAGGAATGTCAAAAGCATGATCAACAAGGGGTAAGCCAAGTAGATGTACACGGAAAGTTTTTTTTTCCCTAGTGGATCTTTTTTATTGACATACCGTAAACACAAGCTTATTTCGTTTTTCACATGCAGTTGGCTGAAATGAATATGTATATTCAAACTTTTACGCTAAGCCTCATGAATGATACCCAAATATGTACAGTACGGGTAAGAAAGTTGGTATTGATACGAAGTTGTAAAGATATCTATGCCTGATTAGTATATGGATCTTTTTTTTTTGCCGGTCACTGTAATTGACAGCAAAATTTCATACAACATACTACATATTTTGCAATCTTCCATACAGCAGCGATATCTGGCCTAAGTTTACATGAAAGATCCCATTAATTTATGCCAAATCAAGCATTCCCTTTATGTGCATTAGATATCGCAGAAACATTGTGATTGTTATTTTGATATTCTCCCATACGCGAAGTCAGGATCTATGATGATGTTGTTTAGGAAGGAAATAATTTTTCACCACCATGAGGCTCCAGGAATGGACAGAGCGCGATCAAATGCATACATTTTTGCCAGTCAAGGTGGCGGATCCGTCCCTGTCTTGACCTACCCCGCAGTGGGATACATGGCAAAAGTGTCTGTGTTTGCTTCGAATTTGCTTCTGCCAAAACAAAGCCCTACGCTCAATTTCAAACTACTTCTATTCAATTTCATAACCTGCCGAACTCTATTGGACTTAGCGATACTTTCTCTTCACACCTTTGGTTCTAGCAGAAATTCACTACTGGAATCCCATGATGTTGAGAATATGTTTCCAATTTCAAAACAGTATTGTTTTGTTAGAACAAATATGTGAAGAGATAGTATTGATGGTTCTGTTAGAGCACGGCAGGTTATGAAAATTGAATAGAAGTAGTTTGAAATTGAACGTAGGGCATTTGTAAAGTAGTATTTCGAAGCAAACACACAATCTTTTGCCAATCAGGGGTAGGTCAAGGCAGGAACGAATCCGCCACCTTGACTGGCAAAAGAATGTGTTTTTTGATCATGCTCACATACTACCAGTAGCTTTTTGAAGTGGTTCTAACGAAATATCTGTTCACACTGCCAAATGCCTTTGGGAAAGGGGAGAGACTATATCAAACCTTGGGTTTATGTTTAGCATACAACGTCTGTTTTACCTGACAAATCCATCTAGTCGCAATTTTACTTAAAGATCTTGGAGATGAAATTTCAAACAACCTACTTCTATTCAATTTTCACAATCTGCCGTGCTCTAAAAGAACTATCAATTCTTTCTCCTCACATCTTTATTCTAACAACAAAATACTGTCCACTACTGGAGCCTCACGGTGATACGAAATTATTTCCTTCCTAAACAACATAATCCCAAAAAGTTAAATGCGTATTTCTATCTGTGTATGTCGAAGCTAGCATTCCATTTATGTGCATTTGATAACGCAGAAATACAAAAGTTTATTCAAAACTGTGTGAAATTTATTATATTTCCTGTGTACATCCTACTTTTCCATTCAGAATTCTTAGACATCACTAGGGTGGTGAGCATGAAAAGCTATAATTTTCCGTACTAATTTCTAATGGTGAAGCGCTATTTGGCAGTGGACCAGTTCCCGTCAATCATGGCTTTTACAGTTCTCATTTTCAGAAATTGGTTTCTCACCAAAAGATCCAAACTGATAATTCTATGAACTTTTGTCTCTATAATGTTAATAAATTGAAAATTTTCCGCAAAAGCAGCATTCAACTACTCCCAGGAAAGGCAAAACATATTTGAAAAGATCAAGTCAAGCTCTTAGCTTATAAGTTTTTTGGCCTCCTTAAATCGGACCGTCATATATCTTATTGGTTCTTTTTACGAACTGGCAAAAAAAAACTATTTTCACATCTATTGAAGACTGGAAAAACTGACTAGCAAAACTGCTTTGCAGCCCCGTTTAAATACCGCACTAATCTCACAAAGATGCGCTTCGAAAACGTGCGCAATTTCCCTTGGTGAGATTTTCCACTCTTCAGGTGTAATGACAATACGTAAGCAAACACAATAACGCGCCGTTTTTTACAGCTTCGCATGCATTTTGCGCCTAATAACCCTCTTTGCATTACCCGGTTCGCTGACCAACATGATGCGCGAGGCCTGCGTGGTACCTTTCTTCTTCTTCTTTTCCTCATCTTACCGCCGTTGTCGCGATGGGGTGTGTTGTTGTTGTTGTTGTTTGTGCTGCTGCTGCTGCTGCTGCCGCTGCTTCTGCTGCCATAGCTCTTTCTCTCCACTACTTTTTCAATTTTTCTGCTCTTTGAAGAGCTTAACAAGAAACGAATTAGTGGAGAATGAGGCGAGCCAACCGAAGGAGAAGAAGAGATGGAAATGGGGGAATGCAAAGAAGAATACGAGCGAGCAAAAGTAGAATCTTTAATAAGAATATGATTATAGCCAGCTACAACACTCAGCTTTGGAACGAATGAACGAACAAACGAAAGAAGTTCAGAACATGCCAGCAGAAAAAAAAACATATCGACTCAAGAAGGAGTTTGCGTTCTTGGACCTCTGACTCTTGCACGCATGGTTGAAGCCTTGGCCACAAGCTTTTCCTGGACAGATCGTAGCCAACAACAGATGCAACCCTGCATTATGTAGATCTGCTCTCCCCGAACTACAACTCACGATCGTTAGTTATGGCCAATGGTGTGGTGTTGTTACCTGCCTGCCGTTCGTCCGTTGGCCGGGGTCCTGGGTTCTCTTGCGTTCTTCTCGCTCTCCTTATCTCTCTCTATCCGCGCACCGGTCGGCTGCGGCGTCAACACCTTACCTCTTTCACGCGTGAGCAGCGGATCGTCCGTTCCGACCCGTCCCGTTGTTGCTGGGTTGCGTTGCTGAGCTGGTAGGAAGGTAAGGTAGCAGCACCAGGCAGCAGGTCGAATTTGCAGGCGTCCACCGAGTTGTTGTGGTTGTTCAGGAAGCTTGAATCTCACGATTTTCGATAGGTTTCCAACCAGCCCGGGTCGGCGACGTTGCGCGGAGGAGAAGCGAACTGTGAACACTCACAAAAATCGAAAGAACATGATCGAAAGGCGAAAGAAAGCGACGGAACAAAAATAAAACAAGAGGTAAAGTAGGGTAGGTTTTTTTTTGAGGAATTAAATACGTGTTGATGTCCTTATTACGGAACGTGAAACGTGTGTGCTGTAATCGCATTAAGGTTTATAATATAATAGGTCGATTTGCATCAAATGTTTAAGTTCTCTACTTGGTCACGCTCATTATCGGTTTTGCTTTCTGCTTTCGATTTCGAGGGTCTTCCTGGTTTCTATATTTTAGGTCGTGGCGTGGGGGGACGACTTGTCTCATTGATTTTCCATCGGAAGAAGAGCAGCAAGCTTGAACGTTTTTTTTTTTGTGCAACCGGGCGTTGAGTTGTTCTAAACATTTTATAGGTTTCCTGAGGAATCTGTTATGAAGTTTTCTTATAATTTAGGAAAATATCAGGTAGGACAATCCAATCCAAAATCAAGTTGGAAAAGTTCATAGTATTCGGAAGGCATCCTGATATATAATAATTATGAAATTGTGTACCCATAAATACACAACAATAATATCGATGTATGCATGGTAAAAATATTAATATTGATAAACATTAAACGCCCACACTGAAAATAAAACTCAGTTTATTTATTATTTGTATTTGTTGTTGTCTGCAATTGATTTGTTCTTTTCATGGAACTGGATTCGAATGTCATACCACATAGCACCAACTTTCCGGAGGACAAGAACCGACCTTTCCGGAAGCTACGGGCTCTGCATAGGCATTTCCCTCAAATACAGTGTTCAACAGCTAGGTTTAAGCTCCAGTCCTAAACTTGAAATTACAAAACAATTTTAAGCGTGCAGGAACTGATTACACAGTTCAAACTGTTTTCTAATTTTCAATCTATGTTCTTTCTTAGCGTTTCAAACTTATTGCTTTCTCATTATTGCTTGCTCTCAACTCAGTGTTCTAAATGCACTTCCACAGTTATTAATTGAGAGCTTTCGATGCCAGGTACCATTTTTGCATTAGTATGATTGTGTGGCAAGTACCATCATACCTTATGCCCAGGGAGTCGAGATATTTTCCTTGACGACAAATTCCTAGACCAGACCGGGAATCGAACCCAGTCTCCTCCAGCATGGTATTGCTTTGTAGCTGCGCCTTTACCGACTGAGCTAAGGGAGTTGATCATCTACAAGACACTGATTAGATCGGTAGTCCTCTTCAGCATGCGAATGATTGACCGCCCGAGTTTGCTACTATGTAATGGCCAGATCTGCTGATATTGCATAGAGAACCAACAAATGATAATTGGGACTAACATGCATCCTCAATGAGTATGTACTGGTTATCTCAAACTAAGGCAACACTGGCGCCGACTCCGACTGAATGCAGGTCCAATAAGGGAAGGGTAGGAATATGTTGACGTGATATTCGCTTTACTGGAAGCCGAGACTACCTCTGCACTTCCCAGAAAAAAACTGGATGTTGGATAACAGGATTGGGTGGCAGCTAGAGATGGGCATTCCGCTCCTGAGCTGTTCCACTGAATCGATTCATTTCAGTGAGCAAATGACACCAGCTCTTTAAAAGAGAATCGCAGCTCACCAGCTCACACTTTCTCACCGTTCTCACTGTCCGCTTTGCTTTCCTGTGAGCTGAACAATTCATCGACTCTGTCAAATCAAAATGCAGAAGAGAAAACAGATAAGAGAGCTGTGTAAAGTGAACTGATTCCCATTTGTTTTCTTTTTTCCACAAATCGCCGAACCGGCTGTCACTTTGCGAAGCACAATCTCACGCAACGCAAACAGGAGTAAGTTTCAAAAAAAGGAGTGTATCGAATATAAGCAATCCACATACATTTGCGTTGTACGCATGTATTTGTGATGGTTTTTTATGCTCTGAACACTGCATGCTGTGCGTTTGACTGTCAGCTTTCTTTTGTTTACTTGTTTGTGCGGTTCAAATTCTGCGTTTTCAAAATGTCGCGTATTGAAAAGGAAGTGAAAATTAAGGTTCTGGACACATGGCTAAGTGAGAAGGGTATTACTATGCGAAAATTGGCGAAGCGGTTTGAAATTCATCATGCGAGTGTTAAAACTATCATTAATAAGTTTGGGGAACACTATTCTTTGGATGAGCTACCAGGAAGAGGCAGAAAACCCGGTTCTTCCAACCCGAAACTGGAGCAGAAAGTGGTATCTCTAATCATGAAGAACAAATCAATGTCAATACGTGATTTGACAAAAAAGCAGGAACGAGTGTCGGAATTATCCAGCGTATCAAGAGGCGAAACCACCTGAAGACCTACAAGAAGCAGAAAATCTCGAAACAAAGTGCAAAACAGAAGAAGCGAGCAGCAGCAAGGGCCCAGAAATTGTATTCGCGTCTTTTGCAGCGTCCGGATGCATGCGTTTTGATGGACGATGAGACCTATGTAAAGGAGGACTCAAAAACCCTTCCAGGTCCACAATACTTTACTGCCGTCGTTGGGGAGGATGTGAGCAATGCGGACAGGTCGATTCAAGTGGAGTCATTCGGTCGAAAGGTACTGGTATGGCAAGCAATATGTTCCTGTGGTTTGAAGTCAATTATTTTTTACACTACCGGAACTATAAATGCGGAAATCTATCGATCTGAGTGTCTCCAGAAGAGATTGTTGCCTTTATATAAGAAGCATAGTACACCTCCACTGTTTTGGCCGGATTTAGCGTCGGCTCACTATGCCAAAACCACTCTCAATTGGCTTGCGGAAAAGGGTATAGATTTCGTTGAGAAAAATATCAATCCACCAAATTGCCCTCAGCTTCGACCCATCGAACGTTACTGGGCAATCGTGAAGAGGGTCTTCAAGAAGACTGGTAAGGCAGCTGGGAACATGCAGGAGTTCAAAAAAATTTGGGCTCAAGCGTCCAAAAAATGCGATGCAACACTTGTCCGGAACTTGATGAAGAGCATTCGATCCAAAGTTCGAAAATTCGTGAAGGAATAACTTAAATTTCATCCGGTCTTCATTATGTTTAAGTTTAACCTCGTACAATAAAGGATATTTTTTTTTGTATGAATAAAATATCGGTTTTCAACATAATTTGAAAGAAAGTTTGTGGATAGCTTATTTTCGATACACTCCTTAGAACTGTAACAAAGCATGATCTTTCTGTTAAGTGAAACCGCATGCTGGGCAAGGCTCTAGCTAAGATGGTGGCTTCCTACATACATACATACAGCATCAATGGCATCGTTCTTTATATAACCGACAAGTTCAGCGATGTAGCTGTTTAACTTATCATAAATTTACGTTTAACCTCCACCAATCTGCTGTGATCTCTAAGACTAATCGCCAGCTAGGGTTTGTGTCAAAAATCTCAAGAGACTTCACTGACCCGTACTGCCTAAAAGCTCTCTATTGCTCTCTGGTACGACCGATCCTTAAAAATGCCTCCTTGGTCTGACTTCCTTATCAACTGAGCTTGATGGCATTGCGTAATCTACCATGGCGTGATCCGCAAAATCTCCCGCCGTATTCAGATCACTGCAATTTACTGCAATTTTATACTTTGGAACGCCGACGGAAAAATCAACAAGCGGTTTTTGTTGCCAATCTTTTGAATGGAGAGGTCGACTGCTCGAGGCTTCTCTATCAACTGAATATCCAAGTGCCACCGAGAGCATTACGTAGAGGTACTCTTCTCCATACAGGATTCCATAAATCAGCGTTTGGTAACAACGAAACACTAACAATTATGATGCGAGCGTTTACGACTGCCGAAGAATTGTTTGAATTTGGCAAATCTTCTGCTCACGTTTTGGCTCTTATATGTAATGCTCGATTTTTTTTAATTTTAAGTTTAATGTAGACAATAAGTCCGATGAGCTAAGATGATTAAAACAAAAAAAAATGTTGCACTCAGAGCCACCTGCCAGCAAGTACTTTGTTTTGGACGCGTTCACCTGTAGCCAATTCATACTGTTTCACGTTTCAGTTTAGTGTATTGGTCAGCCACTCTCAAAAATATTCTGTCGACAGTATCCATATCATCAGCGAAGCATACGAACTGAGCGGATTTATTGAAAATCGTACCCCGCATATTTAGACCCACTCTCCGTACAACACCTTCCAATGCAATGTCGAACAACAAACAGAAACAGGATCAGTCTTGTCCTAATCCCATCCTGCATTTGCATGTTTCTTCAAGTGCGCCTAATATTCGAACACTACACTTCACTTCATTGATCGTAGCCTGGATCAGTTTTACAAGCTTCACTGGGATGCACGATCTACCAAAGCTCCACTCGATCTATCAAATCATATGCCGCTTTGAAGTTGTAACCTTTGACGAATGTTCCAGCCTTATAAAGGGTGTATTCGATAAAAATGGCACACACATATATACTCATCAAATTAAATGATTATCGGATTTTCTTGAATTTTCAGGAATGAGGAACTACTAATGAGTTTTGATTTACAAATTTGTTTTATTCAATTTCGTCTCCCATCCCGAATGCCCGCACCTTCCTTTTCACTCAACCCATCAATTTTGTACAACCGATTTTCCCATGTTTTTGTTGTTTTTACCCAATTTTCTTCAATTCTAGCTCTGTTTTTATAGTTTTGGGATGTTTGCGAAGTTCCGTTTTCATAATTGCCCAGAATTTTTCAATTGACGGAGTTCCGGTGAATTTGGTGGGTTCATATCCTTTGGCACAAAATTGACTCCGTTGGCTCGGTACCACTCCAATACGTTTCGAGCGTAGTGGCAGGATGCTAGATCAGGCCAAAACAGAGTTGATCCTTTGTGCTTCTTAATGAATGACAAGAGACGCTTCTTAAGGCACTCTTCCGTGTAAATCGCACCGTTTATTGTTCCGGAAGTGATGAAGGGAGCACTTATTTCACCACATCCGCAAATCACCTGCCAGATTAGAAACTTCTTTGCAAATTTCGATAGTTTCTTCTTTCGCTCCTCCGGAACATCGAACTTCGACTTGGCAACGAAATATTCTTGCCCAGGAAGTTGACGGAAGACGGCCTTGGCGTATGTTTCGTCATCCATCACGATGCAACCGGATTTGGTGAGCAGCTTCGTGTAAAGTTTCCGGGCGCGGGTTTTCGCAGTGATGTTTTGTTTTTCATTCCGGTTTGGGGCTTTTTTGCACTTTGTAAACATGTAACCCAGCACGCTTCATGGTTTTCTGCACAAAACCGACTGACACCTTAGACTTTTTAGCGACATCTTTCGAATTGACATGTTTGGACGGTTCTTGAATTGTTGTACGACTTTCCTGGCCATTTTACTGTCCATTGGACCACTTTTACGACCACTCCCTTCCTTCCTTTGGACACTCAACGCTCCTTGAAGGTTCTTATTACACGAGACACAGTTGTATTTGCAATTCCAAGCCTTTTAGCAATCCACCGGTGGGACGCCCCTGGATTTTGATTGTGAGTGCACAAAATTTTCTTACGGACAATTTCTTGTTTCGACGACATGACTGGAACTACTGAATGTATAACTATGAAACTTGGCAGATGTAAATAATACACTATGGATAAGATCTACTCAAATTTCTAGGTTTTTTACTCATACGATTCAAAAGTTACAGAAGATTTTCTGTGTGCCATTTTTATCGAATACACCCTTTATTCTATATTTTGGTGTTAGTTTGATCATTCATTCTATCAAAAAATTGTACGTAAATGTAAAATAAATGCAAGAATTCCTGGAATTATATAAAACGATTAAATTTTATAACAAATTGATGAACTCCAATGCCCTTTCCCTCGTTGTCACGCTTCATTTTGGGAAAATAAAAATCATTCCAAAAAAGCAGCACGATAAAAAAGTCAGTATCGTCAAATGAAACGGCTCCATCTTTACGGTCAGATAGGTTGTGCAGATAGGATTCGAACACACCAGGAGTGCAACAGGCAGCTCACGCTCGAGTATGTGTAGCGGATAACACTACCAACTGCTCGACTCACACGAAGTGAGAAAATCCCGAAGGCGCGCAAATCATACGATACCACGTCATGGATGGTCTGATGATCGTTTGATGATATGTGACTACCTACATTCAAGTCTGGATTATCTATATAAGGGACTTCGATCCTTTGTAAGGGTCTCTTGTATCCTGGGAAGTGAAGAAGATTGGTGCGTAAAGAGTTCAGCAAGTGAGAATCAAACCCGTCAATTTCACCGGAATTAGAAGATTAAAAGAAAAAGGACAATTAAAGGACAATTTTTCCTCCGGTTGTATTCTCAACTAAAACGTTAAAAGGGCTTAGCCCTAAGTGTGACTTAACTTGCCAGAAACAATTTCAAAGTGCAAAAAGTAGTGAACACGTGGTGGTATACTGGATTTCCTCATCAATAAATTGAGGCCAGTTAGTAAACCCAGAGGTCGTCTTCCGGTTTTAAAGTTTAAGTCGACACGGTAAAGAACTGTCCGTGAAGTTGGTAAACCGGCTAGGCAAGGTGTCGCGAGGCGAGTTAAGTTTTATTCCTCTCGAAGACAATAGTGATTGTGAAAGTGAACCACTTCCCAGATGCGCTGAAAACACGACCTAGCACCTCGTTCGGACCGAAACAGTAACTCGGTCCTGAAGCAATCCAGCAGCAAGAGAACGTGAGTTCTACGGTGGAATCAGCAACAGCGACATCAACGACGGAATCAACGGCGGCATCAGCTAGGCAACAGCAGACATCGAGCAGTGAGTTAAAAAAGCTAAAAACTACATTTCTTAATATAAATTCAATCAAAATCAAATTCATTTTTGTGATTCAATCAATCGTCCCTGGAATATAATTTTGGCTTGGTTTTCATAACGTAACGCTTGTAAAACAATTCTTGCAAAAAACTGAAAGAAAAGTTTTAGGTTGAAATTTCGTCGGGTGGGAAAAGGTGAGTTTCTTCTAGTACGGTAAACCGATCCTGAGATAAATAAGAGGTGAGTTAGCTGGGCTGACTAGTCAAGACGGCCACAGGTGCAAACGGGTGGAAGTCTTCATTAGTTACAAAGTCAATGAATAGATGATGGGTTTGGGCCTGATACTCACGACGTTTCTGGAGAATATGACGTGACGTAAAGATTTCGTCGGTTGTTGATCGGTCGTACGTGAATCCGGCCTGGTAGTTACCGATAAATCTGTTTGCTAAAGGTGATAGTCTTTGAAACCGTATTTGAGAAAGCATTTCCTAGCAGCACACTACGATCATAATTAGTTGCAGAAACTTGATTGTTACTAAACAAGTCACATTTATGTTTTCTCAACCGAATGGCAACATGTGTGGTTCTAGGGTTTTGTAAGCGGAATTATTGATCGTGATCGCTCTGTAGTTCTTTCAGTCCAACTTGTCGCTCTACTTATAGTTGGACAAATCACTCTATCCATCCAATCTCCGGTACTTGTTCGCTATTCTAAATCTTGACTATGACTGGTGCATCAACCACATCAGTTTCCCAGGTCCAAACTTGATGAGTGCCGGTGTGAGACCACTTTTATCCGCTGCTTTGTTGTTCGTTACCTGTTTGATGGCCTCTTCACCGTCATTCATAGTTGGAGCTGGTACTTCCTCTTCGTCTGCTGCTTCTGAAATGTCCTGTGTTTCGCCTGCTTGTTCATCTGCGCCATTCAAATGTTTATCGAAGTGCTCTGCCTCCATCTTTCGATCACCTGATATTCATCCATCAAAAGGCTATGATCGTTGCTTCTACAACATCTCGGCACGCGGCACTAAATCTTGGTGTGAAATCCTTAGCTTTTTGTAGAACTTGTGTTTTTCTTGTGAGCGCTACAGCAGCTCCATCTCCCCCTCTCTCTCTCTCTCTCTCTCTCTCTCTCTCTCTCTCTCTCTGCTTCTCCAGGTGACGCTTCTTTGCCCAAAATACACGAGTCTGCTGTTTACGCTTCGAGACTCTGGCTGCATTCTTCTTGTTCAACATCTCTTGAGCCTCACTGTCGAACCAGACGTTTCATCCTCCGCGTTCCATGTATCCTAGGACACCTTCATCTTTGTTTTGTAAGGCTTTTCTTGCATGGCTCCAATATGTAGTCTTCAAGAGGTATATTTTATATCTTAAAAACTAGGAAAATCCTACTTGTGAAGTGTGTGAAGTATTCAAATAAACATTTACCACCAATATTTACCATTAAAATATGATTTATGATTTTTGAAGCCATCATGTACACATTTTCTTCTAATAATTCACTCAAACCCTTAGCAATTGGCCCAAAAATATCTTGTCACGTACCCAATGGAGGGATGAAATACTTTCGTACATTTATGTTAATATTTGTATTCCTAATTAGTTACTGTCCTCATTTTTTGCACTACACAGAGTATTTAACGTTGATTAAATTTTAGATGAAATTACAATGAAAGTGTCCTAACGTTGCAGCTTTCGGCAGAGCAAACTAAAAATGTCAGTACCAAATATTTCTGCTCCTGAAAAGCACATCCTCTTTGGTCCCTATCGGGAATGAATCTCCCCACGTTCCGAAACATTTGGCTGAATTGTTGTACAACCATCTGAACAGCCACTCTGCTCTAGCCGGAGGACAATCCTCCAAAGTGGATACCACTATCATTTTACGACTCCGGTCCAAATTAGGATAAAACCAAACTACTGTTCTCATCATCAAGCTTCATTGGTTCGTTGGGCCCGGTGCCTCAGTGCAAACCGTGTGCCTGGTCGGTGACAACCGAAAGTGGTGGCCTCGTCTGCCTGGACCTGGGCCAGCTGTCTAACTTTTGGGAAACTATCATCGCTGAGGCTGCTGCTACCGGTGTTTTTCGGTTTTTTATTTTCCCCGTCCTCTAGCAAGTGAAGCAAGTGAAATGATACTGGCTACCCCATGGTCCACCTTTCCTCCCTATGTGTGGATACCCGGGGGTACGTAGATAAACTCATATGTATATAATTTAATTAATGCTGATGGACACAATTAAATTTTATGGCTTCTGAATGCTCGTCTCATTTTGAGCCGGGGAGTTCTGTTTTCTTCTCACACCGAAAGCTAACACTTGCTGCTGAACGTCCATCCGTCCATCCACGCCATGCTCGTGTTGGGGATATTTGATTCTCGTGGACGACCGACGGCGGGACGAACGTGTTCCATCTCATGTTCGCTCGTTTCGATAAGATTTCTGTTTGTTTTTATTACTTCTCCAAACAACATTCTCCATTTACCCCCGCCTCGCGGAAACTCCCACGTCCCCTTCGGCTCCCTTCTACCTTGATACTTCCTCATCACTACCATTCATTCGGTACCATTGTTTGTCTTCTAGTGCTCTTCTAATGGCAACAACAGCAACTCCAATGCCAGTAGTGCCCTTCTTGAGCATAAATTATGCCTGGCTCAGCATGCTTGCCAAACAACAAGCAACTCGTTCTAATGTTAAATTTTATAGGATTTTCCACTGAGCTGGCATCACATACGCACTTTCCTCATTGCTAGCATATTGGCCAACCGAAAACCAGATTCGTGCTACCACGTTGTGCATTTCCGTTAATTTTATATGCTCGATACGTGCGACTGTGTGGAACCACGGAATGTGCACAGCTTCCTGTTTCCTCCCATGATGGGCATTGCGTTTAGACTGAAACTGGCTGGATTTGAGCCCATTGAAAGTGAAATGTTGTGAATGTCTCCAACGCACGTACAAGCCGGGATGAGCGCATTGGGTCTTGTTTTGTCAACTATTTGCACTGGAAGTTGAGTGCGAATTTGTGTTAGTCGATCCGTAATTTTGCATTTGTGCTGCTTAGTAGTATTCTGCCAAAGAATATGAATTTGGCTTTCACAGAAATTTTGATTCATCTAGTTCATAGACAGCTTTTTAAACACATTTGTTGACCTTCTAATGATTTAATGACAAATTTGGGGGGAGGTTACTCATCGAGATCCCCGGTACGATTCTTAGCATCTTGCTATGAGGTACCAGGATGTTACACACTTATTGCCTGTCGGGCTGTCAAATTTGGAGTACTGCATTAAGTTATTTCAAATTATAATACTCCGCTACAAAATATTGCGATTGGTTGAGCGGATTGGAGATAATGAAATTATTGACCACAGGACCTATTCTTCCCCCGATTGTGCAAAACAAATGAGCTTGGAAATGAATAGAAGCATACAACTGCCAGTAGGCAATAAATGCATCTAGAGACTATAGTTTTACCCAATTCTTCAACCTTTTTTTTGGTGGGTAAGAATAAGTTGCTCTTGTAGAATGTTGCTTTTACAACTGAAAGCGTTTTCCCAACGAAAAACTACAATCACACTTCGTGAGTGATAGCATCCTTACTTATAATTTTAGAAAACAAGACGAATACCTTGGTGGAAGCAGAACGCTAACCAGTCAGGCCACGCAAAGGATTTTCAGACAATTGAGAGGTGGTAAGTGCTCTCAAAACGTGGAACAAAACAGGTAATTGTTATTAATTTTGTCCCTCTATCACTTTATTTTGAGCCTACATCAAATATAATTTAATCATATATATATATACATCACTTATCAAGGTGAATCCTGATCCATCGAGCCCTACCCTACTAACATAGAAAAACCTCCTTCCTGTGACCTTTGTGGGGATGCAGAGGTTAACACGGTCCCTAAACAGAAAAGGTCGCACTAACTTTCCTTCCCTATTCCCACCTGATTGCAAGGACGTGGCCGGCGCCGTTATTGATTATTAAAGAAATTGAGTCACTGAAACGTGCACAGTGAGAATGTTCGGTTACTCCCAGCCCCATTCAGTTGATTCATTGTGCAATTTCACCGATTTTGATCAATCACAGAATAGCAACCATTGATACGTGCAGTCAGTCAAGCTAAGCTAAGCTAGATAGCATCCTTACTTCTAATTTTAATCGGTCCAAGTCGGCTCTTTAGCGTAACTTAATATAGACCTTGTTTTCCCCATGGTAGCGACCCCATTAGCATCCTTACTGTTTGTTTAAATGATGCCAATTCGGCTTTCAAGCTTAATTGAAAATTGACCTCGTTGTCCCAATGAAAAGCCACATTCCGATTTTGTCAATGGTCCCAACAGCATCCTTACTGTTAGATTGGAATGGGATCAAATCGCCTCTCAAGCAATACCTACAAATTACCTTCGAATGAAAAATCACCATCACACTTTGTGACTGCATCCTTACTGTAGGTGGGGGCTCTCAAGCGTTACTGGAAATTAACCTTGCCCCCCCAGTGAAAAACCACCATCACACTTTGTCAGTGGCCCCAACAATATCCTTACTGTTGCTTTAAATCGGTTCTTATATTTAAATATCTCTATTGTGCATCGCCGTACAATAAAGGGTGTTTCGATCAAAAAAAACCACCATAGTGCATTAAAAACATTTGCTCACTCCTTATTTTGAAGATGTGTGCGTGAAGCATCTTGCCTCTATTTTGATTAAAAAAGTGTTCGGTGAACGTTTGTCGACAGCCAGAAAAGCTGGATCGGGAAAGCCAGGAAAGCTGGAAATCGAAAGCCGGAGGCCACAGCGACGACAAAAAGAGTTGCTCGCTGTTTCGAGTGGAACCCCAACCTCTCCGTCCGAGATGTCGCAAAGAAGCTGGGTGTGGCGTCCTCAACCGTGAATAGAGCTAAAAAAGGAGCTGGACTGTCGACTTACAAGAAAGTGGTGACTCCAAATCGCGACGATAAACAAAACACGTTGACCAAAACACGATCGCGAAAATTGTACACGACGATGCTGACGAAGTTTGATTGCGTGGTACAGGACGATGAAACTTACGTCAAGGCAGACTTTAAACAGCTTCCTGGACAGGAATTTTATCCAGAAACTAGTCGGGGAAGGTGGAAGATATTTTAAAGCACATTAAACTGTCAAAGTACGCGAAGAAATATCAGGAGTGGCAGGCCATCTGTACCTGTGACTTGAAGAGCAACGTTTACATTGCGACTGGAACCGTCAACCAGGAAATTTATCTGAGCGAGTGCCTACAAAAACTTCTGCTGCCTTTCCTGAAGCGACACAATTGTTCCGTTCTATTTTGGTCGGATTTGGCATCTTGCCATTACGGAAAAAAAGGCCATGGAGTGGTATGCTGCCAACAACGTTCAAGTGGTGGCCAAAGACAAGAGCGCTCCCAACACGTCAGAGCTCCACCCAATCGAACAATATTGGGCCATCGTCAAGCGGAACCTTAAGAAGACTCGAAAAGCTGTTGTGAGCGAGAAACAGTTCAAGGCAAACTGGCGTTCTTCGGCGAATAAGGTGGACAAAGAGACTGTACAAAATCTTATGGCAGGTGTTAAATGAAAGACCCGGCAATTCACATTCGGTAAAAAGGAAACTTTGCTGAATATTTCTCCTGTATTCTGTATTAACTGAACTTGAAAAAGAAAACAGAATTTGACCTATTAATAAAAACTTTGATCGACTCACACACATTACTGTTTGACCAAGTGATCTCGTTAGTTAAACTGACATATTTTCTGCACGATCTTCAAATATTCTAAATCTGATCGACATCTATTGTAAACCAAAAACCAAACAAAAAAACCCCAAAAATTTTTTTTTTCCCTTTCTTTGGTGAATACGCAATGGAAGTTTATGAGTATGTTGCTGTAAATTGCACGTATCTAAACAAACAAATCTGTATTTTTTAAGTTATAATGTTTTGAATACTGTCCGGTTGATATAATACAAGCAAAACCATTTCAGTCTTTTAACGATTTTGTTTAGTTAAATATGATTTGTAAATTTTGAGTTCAGTATAAGGAGTATTGATAACAATAAAAATTCAAAAAAGATATTGTTGAAAGCAGTACAAAAATTGTGCTTAATTCGAAATTTACAGGATGAGACGAAGTTGCATCTCATGAATAGACCACAGGACCTTACATCCATATCCCTAATGTTGCCAAAGGAAGTTCTCAACATAGGTGGTTTATGACGACAAACATCTTATAAGAATACTGAGCAAGCGTAAATATACTAGTTATTTAATGAGATACAGTAAAAAATGTAATCGACCTTAGTATGCTAGGCTGAGTTTTGGGACACATACCCTATATGATATAAATAAAAGCAGGTGATGCTTTGGAACCAATTTGTTCGGTTTTGCTGCTGCATGAATAATCTAAAATTTTGTTGAAAATCTGGGGAAAAACATAAAATTCTGACACAGTTTGTTTTAAGTGTGCCGGGTTTGATGGATGTCAATCCACCAGTAGTATAATCTTCTTCCGTTGCATTTGAAAGTGTTGTGCTGTGGGTTTTAAATCAGATTCACTTATTGAATCAAAACACGAATGCAAGCAACATTTTTGATGGAAAACCAGAGGAAAATACTTCTGTAGATGTTAATAACGTGAGACTTTATTTCTTCGTTGGGGGTCGATTGACCATCAGTGTTAGTAAAGGGAAGGTTACTTGAAAATATTTACAACAGAATCCAAATCGTGTTAATCTCTAGTTGACAATGATTTTTCACCGTAAAGTACGTGTGTGAAACTGATATTTTTAAACATCTTCTGTTGGATAAAAACATAACTATTTATTTTCAAAAAAAAAAAAAGAGCCACACAGTTGCTTTCACTCCGATGCCATCACTTTTTATGTATAAAACTAGCTGAACCCGGTGCGAACCTTGCTACGCTTGCAACTAAAGGAATGAAAGTTTAATAGAACCGGCACTTATATGGTTTCTCAGGAATGAGTTTTGTTAACATATTTTCGTTTGCTGTTGTGTGTAATTTCTGCACAATAAAACGTGGGTGTTTTTAATTTAACCCTAGGATCTTTAGTTTCCACCATGGTTATTCTTTCGGTGTAGAAGCATTTCATAGACAAAACATTTATCTTCAACTACGTCCTGTCTGTTTGAACGTAATTTTTTCTTGCATAACTTTAGAATAACTTCTTGTGCATAATGTAGCACTGAGAGTAACTCTATCATCCCCCATTCTTGACTAAGAGTGGGTACCTTCTATCGAAACAAACTGCTTACCCGGGAAATACACATTTTGTGTTTTAGTTGCCTGGATAATTCTCATGTTTGGTTGAAATTTGTGTTTCATTTGTATGATAGCCCCTCATTCCAGAGTGAGAAGGGGGTCCCCGCAGAAACATTACTTGTCTTCGAAAAACCCCACATACCAAATTTAGTTCTATTTGCTTGAATAGTTCTCGAGTTATGCAAAAAATGGTGTTTCATTTGTGTGGCAGCCCCCCCCCCCCCCCCCCCCCTCACCACTCGCTTCGAGCAGTGGGCCGACGCCAGATCCGGCCAGAGCACCGCGTCTTCGCTCTTATGGCATTTCTTGATGAACGACGCAACTTCCGGCAGACATTTCGTACTGTAAATTTTCTCGTTCACGGCCAGTCCGGAGCGAAAGAAGAGCGGCTTTGACGTCCCCTTCTCGCTGATTGTCAGCCACAGCAGCACCTTCTTGGGAACTTGGTGTGTAAAATGAACTTCACCTCGGAGTTCACTTCCTTCGTGGGGGAAGGAAAATACAAAGTTCCTTGCCAGTCGTTGCCATCCAGGGTGAGATAGGTCTCGTCGAGTTGACCATCATATTCAACCGCTGCCGCTGCGTCATTGCCTGAAGCTCCGAAATCAGTGGACGCGACTCTCGCTTCCTGATATGTATGTTCATTAGGGTGCCAAAAAAAATCGACTTCGAATTTCAAAAACGGGTAGTGCTCAAAAGTTTCGTCTCCTCAAAAAAAGTTCCCATGCAAAATTTGAGCTCAATCGGACTTGGTTAAGTGTTGGACCAAAGCGGTCAAAGTTTGACTTTTTTGAAACACGAAAAATTTCCCAAGGGGGGGGGGGGGGTACGTGAAAATTCCGAAATCGATTTTTTGTTTTTGATGCCAAATGTCTTAGAAGTGGATGAAACGTTGAGATCTCGTGTTATCTCGAAAAAAAAAAAATTTGAAAAAAAATTGACTTTTTGGGACTTAGAAATTTTTTGAGGTGGAGGAGTGAAATGAATTTGATATGGAGGATTTGAATTCAATTGCTGAGATATCCATGGCAATAGTACTGAAACATGTCTTATATCATCGTTGGCAACTGCTAGCATATTATGTAATATTTCATTAGGGTGGTTCACTTGTTTTGCATTAGGGTGGTCCATTTTATAGAAAAATAAAAAAAATAAGATAATAGTATCAAAACATCTCTTATATAATCGTAAGCCATTATCAATATTAAATATATGATATTTCATTAGGATGGTTCATTTATTTTCCATTAGGGTGGTCCTTTGAGTTGGAAATTAAAAGCAACAAAATATTTCCAGCAAATTTACCAGTCAATATTTTTTGTATAGTTTGAAACCATGATTCTTTTTTGGCATACTACACTTCGTTAAGATATTTTTATTATGTTTTATTTAATAGTTAACAAAAATGTGCCGTTACCAAAATATGGACAAAACTAAGGAAAAAAAACGATTTTTGATGTACCCAAATTATTACAATAGCTTGATAGGCGACTACGAAGTGCAACAAAAGTTTTTTGTTTATCTTTTCTAAAGAGGTTCTTGGCCTTGGACTGCTTCATTTCCGAGAAACACAAGTAGGTACGTTATAGGGGATCAAAACAAAAGTACGTTACCTGCCGCTTGCTGTGGTATACGCGCTTCGGTAGTGACAACGTCTGCTTCGAATGCTTTTTGTTCTGAAGTGTTATCTACCCAAACAAAATATAAGCTACCCGTAGGCAACGAATACGTCCCAAGCGAGCAGTTTTGAAAGACTGAGTGGGTAATGAAATGGCCACACATTTGGTATATAAGGAATTGTTATTTTTAGTTTTACTCATTCAGTATTTTTATATTTGAACGAGGAACCGCGGTCTAGTCAACAGTTTTTTGTTTTTCAAAATGGAGGATATTCGGCTAGTTGGAAAATACCTACCTTTGTTCCCCGAATCTTCGAATTTGACTACATACAACGAAGTTTTCCGGAAATTCATGTTTCATTTGCGAGCAGAGAAGCAAAAGACTAAACCAAGTGCACAATTAACAATACAAGCTTTGAAAGTATCATGGAATAAAAAGCATTTGAACCATTTGCTCGACGACAGGACAGTGCAACATAAAATCTTGCGGTACTACGAAACTTGGAAAATCTTGCAGAAGCGCAAGCTAAGAATGTCGGCGAGAGAAATTGAGAAGAGAAAGGATTTCTCTGATTCATTGCAGAACCTTTTCGATATCGGGAAGAGGTATAAACCGAAGAATAAAGTAGAAAGAAAAGCATATCGGTATTTGCAAGAACAACGAGAACTAACTCTTCCAACAACAAGTGAGTCTTTTCCAACGGCAACTATCTCGTGTAGTGATTTTGAGGAGGAAGAAACAGCAGAGGCGACAACAGAGACTAATCCACGAACAAGTGAGCAGGAAGAAGCAAGTCTACAGGAAAGAAAAAATTTAACTGCTAGTGATTTCGAGTCCTCATCTCAAACCCAGAGTGAGTCCGTTCCTTCTATCAGTACTATCGGCGAAGATTTTCAGATACCGGGTAAGTGTAAATTGAATTAATTTCAAATATGTTTTAAAATGTTTTTCGTGGTTAACAAACGATTGATTCTTAAATTTTCTTCTAGGTCCTTCCAAATCGTCTTCAACTTCTAAATCACCATTAAAAAATGTCATTACTGTCGATGTGGCTGCTGCTTTGGACCGCTGCAAAGTGAGTGATCGAAATGCGGTATTTCTAATATCATCTATAGCGAAATCATTGGGGCACGACGTTTCAACATTAGTGTTAAACAAAGAGTCCATTAGGAATTCAAGAAAAGAAATTCGTGTGCAAAAGCAGAACGAGCTGAGAGCAACATTTAAGCCACAGGTTAACTTAACAGTTCATTGGGATTCAAAACTGCTTCCTAGTATATTGTCGTCTAAAGCCACCCCCAAAACTGAACGATTGGCTATAGTTGTATCTGGTGAAGGCATCCGTAAGCTGTTAGC
The DNA here is from genome assembly GCA_024533555.2 of Aedes koreicus. NCBI lineage: Eukaryota > Metazoa > Arthropoda > Insecta > Diptera > Culicidae > Aedes > Aedes koreicus. Next base: position 126,409 of record JAHHFK020002048.1, on the reverse strand, counting down.
TGTTCCTCCCATCCAAAATTCAACAGGAATAGAACAAGCAGAAGCGGTGTACAATGCAGTTGTCGATTGGGATCTTGAAGACAGGTAATTTCTATTAGTTTCAATATTATTATTGATAATTTTTAAATTATACCGTTATTCCGTGTTTTAGGGTTATGTTTACATCATTTGATACCACTGCGTCAAACACTGGTCGAAAGAAAGGAGCGTGTCAACATCTTGACAAAATGTTTAAAAGACAGCTGATTGGACTTCCCTGTAGACATCACATACACGAGCTGTTAGTTGGCAAGGCATTCAAGGCACTACAATTTGAAACTGCACAATCTCCAAATGTTGAGATTTTAAGCGGTTTCAGACGGAATGGCACCGTTTAGAAAAGAGCTCATACCATTCTGGTGTTAATGATGTATTCGTTAAATCATCAATAACAGCCAACGAGAGGGTGGATCTCTTGAATTTTTTTGAGCGACAATTAAAAGAACAACATCACCGCGAAGATTATCGCGAAGTTATTCAGCTTACGCTTATATTTTTGGGTGGAAAAATTAAAGAACATTTTAAAATTAGAGCTCCTGGTGCTTTCCATAATGCAAGATGGATGGCAAAAATTATTTATTCACTAAAAATGTTCCTTTACCGACACACTTTTGCGTTACCTAAGGCAACTCAACAACAGTTAGCACGATTTAATGTATTCATTGTAAAAGTATATTTGAAAAACTGGTTTCTGTCTACGTGTGCTGCAATGTCTGCAAACAATGACCTTAATTTGATAAAATCGCTTAAAATCTACGAAGCTGTTGACGAAGAAGTTGCCAAAGCAGTATATAAAGGGTTCTTGAAACATCTGCAGTATTTGGATAGCAATCTCATCGGATTGTGTTTATTTGATGAAACGTTGGATATCGCAGATAAAAAAATATATTGAAGCCTTACATACATCAGGTAATTATTTTGTTCAATTCGATGTACGCAGAACATTATATTTCTAACAATATTTTTATTTTCAGCTAACAAAACAAATGTGTGTGCTAAATCCATAGTCGAATCAAACGACGTTTCAACACTACAGCTGCACTCATTTGTTCAAGGCAGTCAGCATACTAAAAACTTGTTATGTGCTCTAGAGATTCCGGAATCATTGTTGGAAACTGATATTACGCAGTGGAATAGCAAACAAGAATATGAAAATGCCATTAAACGAATTAAAAGCTTGGAAGTAGTAAATGACAATGCAGAACGAGGTATTGCATTAATCAAAACATATAATTCGAAATTGTCAACGGATGAAGATCAGAAACAGTTTATTTTGCACTTAGTTGAAGAACATCGAACAATGTATAAAAGTTCAAAAAAATCAGATGTAATTTAAGAAAATATATGCGATGCAATGTACCAAAAACCTAGCAACATGAATTTTGGAAATATCACAATACCGTTCCCTCCCTTTCGTTACGTGTCTTTTGTCACAACCATTGAAAAGGTTAGTTATATCTGCAAATACCGTATTAATGAGATAGTTCCCCATCTTAGGGGTCCAACAAACAATTTTAGCTGACTAAACTCTTCTTTCTCATATAAACAGCTGAATAAACGTTTACTCGGTCAAAATTGTTAATTAGGTTGCAGTCGAAGACTTCCCACTCTACAATATTCGGTAAATGTAGGATAGATAACTCTGAAATTTTTAATCTTAGCTTGCAACGACGGTGCAAAACAGAAATAAGAAACTCACTGATGCACAATGCTTAATCTCTAAGATTAGTATTAGACGAGGGCACCGATCTGTTTCACCTTAAAGAAGCGTCGCATTCCGAATGTAAGTCTCGCAAAAGTTTCCAAAAGGACCACAAAGAGAGCGTCTCTAGTAAATAATTCTCTTTGGTAGTCCGTACGCTAATCTTACAGTCTGTGGATAGAAATCGGTTGAAATTACCTATTATATTGATGCACTAATTAATGAAAAAGAACGAAAGAAGCGAATTTCTCATTGTAAGATAGGTAATATTGAAAAGTTTTGTGAGAAATCATTAAGCTTTCTGACGTCTATCATCTTTCTCTTTCAAGCACGTAGAAAGAATAGGATTGTTTTCATACGTTTTTTGCTTTTTTTCGTATGTAAACAATCTATTCTTTCTACCTGCTTGGAAGAGAAAGATGATAGACGTGAGAAAGCTTAATGGTTTTAACCTATACGAAAAATATTGACTGGTTAAAGCGCTATTCGCATTTAAACGGGCCCGACGCGGGGCGAGACCCGCCGGGGTAATATTTTGAAATGATTGCTTGGATTTTGTATGTGACTGTTCTCACTACGCTGATGTGCTGTGCTGGGCGTGCCGTGCCAGCATAGTGAGAATGCTCACATACAAAACCCAAGCAATCATTTCAAAATATTACCCGGGCGCCCCGCGCCGGGCCTCGCCCCGCGCCGGGCCCATGTAATGCGAATAGCGTTTAAATTTGCTGGAAATATTTTTTATTGTTCTTAACGACCCTAATGGAAAATAACTGAGCCACCCTAATGAAATATCATATATTTAATATTGATAATGGCTTACGATTATATAAGAGATGTTTTGATACTATTATCTTATTTTTTTTATTTTTCTATAAAATGGACCACCCTAATGCAAAACAAGTGAACCACCCTAATGAAATATCACATATAATATGCTAGCAGTTGCCAACGATGATATAAGACATGTTTCAGTACTATTGCCATGGATATCTCAGCAATTGAATTCAAATCCTCCATATCAAATTCATTTCACTCCTCCACCTCAAAAAATTTCTAAGTCCCAAAAAGTCAATTTTTTTCAAAAAAAAAAATTTTTTTTTCGAGATAACACCAGATCTCGACGTTTCATGCATTTCTAAGACATTTGGCATCAAAAACAAAAAATCGATTTCGGAATTTTCACGTACCCCCCCCCCTGGGAAATTTTTCGTGTTTCAAAAATGTCAAACTTTGACCGCTTTGGTCCAACACTTAACGAAGTCCGATTGAGCTCAAATTTTGCATGGGGACTTTTTTTGAGGAGACGAAACTTTTGAGCACTACCCGTTTTTGAAATTCGATGGTCAATTTTTTCCCATACATGCCATTGGCACCCTAATGTTCATGTCCGTCAGGTACTTTTTCACTGTTTGGCCGGTTGAACCGACCTCCCGGCCAAGCGCACGCAGCGGTGTAGTCACTTTTCCCTCGGTCTTCCTCTTCAGCATCCTTTGGAGCTTCTTGTCGCTCAGGGTCGTCGGCCGTCCGGAACGGGCATATCCGGCGTCCACAAAGTGCCGCACGATGTCCGTTTTCGACGAGGCGGGGTGCCGTTCTTTGAACGCGAACACTTCTGAACGGAGTTGCTTCACTGTTTTTGCAATCACGGTTAGAGTTCGACTGATAGAGCTGTCAAATTTAGTCTGCTGACTCATGGGTTACTATGATTGATGCTGCATGGGTAGTTTATTCAGTGCTGGTGAAGGTAAACCCATGAAAAATCGGCAATTTTTGTCCATTTTTTTAAATTCAAAAATTGTATAGCATGGAATTATAATTTTTTATCGTACTGGAAATAAAGTTCCTAAACAACTACAAACTGTATTGGTTGATGCAGGTAAGGTTGGAAATAATAACATGATGAAATTTGTCAGGAGCAGATAATTTCCCATCAACATGAGAGGCTCTAGGAATGGACAGTAATTTATTGCTAGAACGAATAACATAAGGAGGAAGTATTGATAGTTCTATTAAAGTACGGCAGTATGTCAAATTGAAAGACGAAGGCTGAAAACGAGCGGAAGCGGACTTTTATCAAGCTACCCCAGATGCAGGGTTGGCAAGGGAGGGATACCCCCTTGACTTGCAAAACAATGAGCGATTCCTTTCGTCATACTATTACTTATAGACCTCAGAGAGGAGTAATATGTGAGAAAGAGTCGGTGCATACCAAAAATAAACCCAACAGCAGAAGATAGTTTCTGACCCATGTTAGGCATTGGAAGAGGGAAACAAACAAATCGCTAGAACCAGATCAAGCAAAAATTAGTATATGTGCACGATCGGCCGCACATTCTTTTGCCGGTCAAGGGGTTATCCCCCCTTGCCTACTCTGCATCTGGGGTAGCTTGGGGCCGGTTCGTAAACCACGTAGACTCATTTTGGAAAATCTCAGACCGCCACCCTCCCCTCGTAGACTTTTCTCCATACATTTTTTTGGAATTTTGTATGGAGCGTAGGCTTTGGTCAAACAAAAAGTCTACGTGGTTTATGAATAGCCCCTTGGTAAAAGAATGTGTGCTCGATCGCATACTACCGTTCAAATGCCCTTCCACTCGTTTTCAACTTTCATCTTTCAATTTCACAGCCTGCCGTACTCTAACGGAACTATCAATACTTTCTCTTCATTTCTTAGTTTTAGCAATAAATTACTATCCATTCCTAGAGCCTCTCATGTTGATGGAAATTTATCTGCTTCTGATAAATTTCATCAAAGATCGTTACTCCGCGTATTGGGAGAACACAAAAAACAATAATCAAAAAGAATAATAGCATATGAAGTTCCCTTCGATTTCTATATTTTTTACAAGAAACTTAATTTATATCCAATGCATGGCATAGTGACTCTCATGAGCAATTTACAGTCATATCGTGACAACAATCTTTAGCCAATAAAGTGATTTCCTGACTTTATTTATTGTGGTTATTAATAAATATTTAGTAAATTATAATAATTTACTAGGCTGTTTATTTTTAGAATGATTTCGTTTTTTTGGGATGCTGATTTACATGCAAAATTTTTTTAAAAAAAGAGCAATCGATCCACATTTTTAACTATTTGTTGCCGAAAACCGAAAATTGAATTCAGCATCTGAAAACATCAGTTTTACTAGTTTTACTAGTTTTTAAATTTCATTTTACTGTTCCTTTATCAGACAAAAAAAAAATTAAAGCAAAACTTTACTCAAACTGTGCCAAAGAGAAGGCTTAAATATTCAATATTGTCGAGAAAATTTCGTTGCTCAATAGCGAAATAAAATTTTTATTATTGAATTTTGGATTAACTGTTTATTAAATATGCGCTGTTTAAAAAAAACAAGTTTGAAAAAGAAACCAAACGAATATTTATGTTTTTTTGGTTTTCCATTTCTACAGGATAAGTCGATTCCCAGTTTTAAGCAAACATTATGGGGTTAAATATAGAAAAATCTAGTTTAAAAATGTTCGCATTATGAGATGATTTTTTTTTAATTATATTTTTTCAATACATTTTTTATTTCTTTTGCAGTGATTTTTTTCCGAATGTTCAAATTATCTCAACTTTGCCGAAGACTTCAAACCAATCAAACTTACTGGTTTGGTCTTACAATTTTCGTTAACCATTCGTTAACCGTTTTGGGCAAAACGGCATCATTAGTCAAGCAGAAAAACTTTGCAAAGTTCAAGAAAAATTGGAAATAGCATATTAAAACATATAATATAATCGACACATCTTGCCTGGAATGCCTAAGAATGCCTGGAATGATGAATGATTGGTACTAGGTGGGGTGAAAAGTAACCTCCTTGACCGCCAAAATGCGATGCTACTGCAAAAAAGGTTATAGTGCCTTTGTTTTGACAGCTGATTGTTGTTGACGTGTTTGGCATCATGTTGAATATGGATAAAAACGATGTTTCACCCCACCTAGTATTACATGGGATGTGATGTTACTTTTCAGAAATTGGAACATCTACTGAACTAATTAATTTAGTTTATATCTATGATATAAACTATATTATATAGGGAAGATGTACCTATATTAATCTCATCACTTTGCAATTCATCTTACTTGAAATAAAACGATATACACGTCACAGAATTAGTTAGTAATGTGTGTTGTAGTTATTTAACGTAAGCAAAAATTATTAGAAAACGAAACCGATCCTTCAACTGCCCAATTGTTTGATTCATCGTAGGATGAATATAGGAACAATGAGATTAATATGGGGGCAGTAACCTTAAATACAAAAACACAGAAAAGCTCAAGTCATCGTCACTACACGATAGACAATCAAAGAGGCGATAAGAAAAATACTGCAGACAAGTTCGTGATCACAGTCCATAATATGTTGCTTTTAAGCCAATTACAAGTCCCAGCATAATTCACGACGCATTTTCATGAATAATGATGATGGCTACAACCACAGGTTGACAGTGCCGGTGCGAGTTTTGGATCGTGGAGAAGGACGACAAGGCAGAGTTCAACTAAAAGAGGTCTTCGTCACATTAGTTTCTATTCTCCTTCTTCTCGAGTACCTTTCTCCATTTTCTGGAGCCTCGTCTTTCCCCTCAATCATTTTAGATGACACTGTTGTTGTCAGGATGGGCGGCACTGCGACGCACCAAATATGTTGAGAGGCGTATATAATAAGAAATAACAAACTGTTGTTAAAGACACCTTTTACCACGAATTTCTCGCTGCATATTTTAATAGGTTTGCCACGGCGCACATGCCGGGACTCGCAGTTCTTTCCATACTCTCGCCTAAGATGGTTGGTGTAAAGTCTATTATCGCGTTATAGTTTTGTCGGTTTTGTTGCCTCACTCATGTTCGAGGTGAACTAGAATTTTTAAGCAGATCGCGGCTTAGAATCGCGTGGCCGTAAAACAATATGGGTTTCACGTTTTTCGTGTTGTTTCATTTGCTTTCGTTGGATTTTTATTGTTATTATCCTCGGTTCCATTCCTCACTTGCGCTCGCTCGGTTTGGTTGAGTTTACAGGACAGGGGCTGTACCGAGAGAATGGAATTTCGTAAGGAATTGGACCTGCGAGCACATTTTCTGCGTGATGTTAGCTCACACTGCTTGCTCATGGATGTGTTTTTGTTTTCAGTTTTACGATCATTTTTTCCCTCGAAAAACGTCTGAATTGAATGAATGAGTAAGCAAGCATGTACTTATATGACCCACGAAACGCAGGGATGTAGGCGGGGAAGGCATTGGGGTGGTTGATTTTTAAGATTCTGCTAAAATCATCGTTGAAACAGACCGTAATTTAACCTTCAAAACCGTTGAAAAAAAAAGCTAGTTGGTTTTTATAACGAAACTCACCCAAACCACTCGTCAACCCTGTGTTTCGAACCAATCGCAAAGTTCAGCATGCCATGACTACACTGATGACGATGTCGAACTGGCGTTTTGTGCGATTATTATTAGGTCTGGTTTCGCAAAATAATCGTAAAACAACAACAGTGGACAGACACAGAGAGCAGCTAAGAATTCGAGACAGAAAAGAATGAAAAATTTCTCAGCATAGGGTACGGAAAAGGAAGCACCGAGCTCGATCATACGGACCCCCGAGGAGATAGGGTACAGCAAGAGGATCAGAACTGAAAACTGTTTTATGATTCTGCCCTTTTACACACTCCAATTCCAATCCGTTTCACGAGCATGATTCGTGTGAGAATTTTTGCGCGTCCCGCTTCGTAAGCAGATTCCTGCCTCAGAAATCAGAGGCAGAAGCAACCAAATTTGAAAAAAAAAAAGAGCAAAGACAAATCGGCGAAGAAATCACGGAATAAGCCATTCTTAAGCGAAAAAAAAACACAAACGAGAAACGGGTTTGAATTAGGAAATAGACATTCAGAACTTGTTGGCGTTCGACGGGACAGCAGCCATTCACAGAGTCTGAAAAGCAGTCAGTGAGTTATGGGCCAATTCTTTCAGTCCAAGTTAGGTGGATGCCATGGCGCGAGGCAACAACAGGAAAGGACCACTCGCAGATCCGTCGGGTACATTCACAAAAATAATAAGTCATAAAAGAAAATATGTGAAAGAATCCATGTTTCCATGCGCTTTTATGAGTCTGCCACAGTGACTCTTCCCCCGCGTGCTCACCGTCAGCTCCTCGTTCGTTGGAGGTCCCGCCGACCGATTTATGGATGTAGACTAGGTACGCGAGAAAAAGAAAGATTACGATGCCGGCAGGCCGAAAGCTACCGGTTTGCGGCCGGACGAAGCATAATAGCAGTTCTTCAAGTTCTATAACGACCCCCGAACCGAAGAAGACGAAGAAGGGAATGAGACGCAACCGACGAACGACCGGACGAAGACCGGACAGGATTGCTTGCGCTGATGCTGCTGGCTGCTTTCTGCAAACCAATCCGTTGAAAGCGCAAACAAGGGCGGATTTTGCTGGGGCCTGAAAGGGGCTGATCTGTTGTGCGTGCTGACGATAATGATGATGATCATGTTCATGGGGCTAGTTTTGCACTTTCAGAGTATCGCGCGCGCGGTCGGCTTTGTGGCGCTTGGGCGCTTTCTGCACGAAGATCGCTGCTAGGTTGAAAGGTAAGGCAGGTAGGCAGTGGTGCTAACTTACAGCGATCGTCGGGCGTTCTTTCGGCTGGCTCAGGGACCGGCGTGTAATTGAATGAAGGCGGGAAGATTAGAAACGATTAAGTAATGTTGCAAGCCTCTGAGAAGTGGTTGAGTGGTGGAATTAGGGTGACCCATGTGGTTGGAAGGATTAATTTGATTGTATTACTTGGTTTAATCAGTCATTAACTTGCTGGTGGTAGTGGAGTGCACTTTGAGGTTATCATAGATTTATTTGTTTGTGTTATGTGTAAAGTCATCCTTGTGAAATCGATCCTTAATTTTTATTGGATGCTATAAAATAGCTGTTCGTTCTATTTTCTGTAGAAGCTGTTTGTTAAATAAATCACACAAGAGGAAAGATTTTTGTTCACAATTCCAAAACTTATTTTTACACTGAAAATTAAATTTAGTTTGTGTTTCAAAATCGAGGGTAAGAATCTATAATCTACAATGAACGAAATATATATAAAACCCACCCCCCCCCCTCCCACACACCCACCAACTTCAACTCTTTTATTTCTTTCCCTTTATCCAAAATACCCCATTAAAGAATTAAATACTCTTAAAATCTTACAATGCATCTTAACACTTCCTTCACAAATATTCTATATACTACAATAAGGACTACCGAAAATTTGCTATTTTTTTGGGTTTATTTACGCAAAACTTCTGTTTTCCAGTTTTGTGAGTTTAATATCATCTCTCGTTTACTACACAGTTTCGGTGATGACTTGTGCGGAATATGGACTGTTTGCTAAGAAAGAAATAAATATAAGGAAAAGCTGATTGTTTTTGCACGCTTAGAATTATATGTCGAGTCTCGGCTTTCGGAAACCGAGATCCGTACAGCCGACCTCTCGGTTTCGATCTCGGCTTTTTTTATGTTAACCGATATTCTCGGTTTGGGTCCAACTGAAAACTAATATAGTTTACTAGGAATCTCAGCATGAGCAAATTGATATGTCGGTTGAAATTCGAAATAAACAGAAATGAGGTTAACCGAGATTTCGGTTAAATTGTGTGTAAATATTCGAAATTTTGAAATAGATTTTCATTGAAATATTGAATATTTCATGCCTTTAGCGAATATCCTACAAAGATGGTGTTTGTGTCAAATCTGGCTGGTACAAGAAGACGTAGAGTACAGTGAGCTAGATGGACGGATCAGATAAACCAAGACTTGGAGAGCATGGGGCTCAATCGAGGATGGAGAGAAGCAGTCATCGAACCGGGTGAATCGGTGTAGAATTGTTGACGAGGTTTTATCAATTGATGCAGTGCCAATAAATGTATGTTCTTTCACCGTTACACAAACAACATTCGATTTACTTTTTTTTTTTTTTTTTTTTCCTTTTATATCCCTTCTCCTTTTTCCCACTCCTTTAATTTTTTTCAGTTTTTTTTTTTTTTTTTTTTTTTTTTTTAAATTTCACAATATGTTATTAATCAATATGATTATTAACTTCAATCTTATTTTTCAAAACCACTGCCTTATAAAATTTTAATGAATTGGCAAGAGGTAATAGTTTTTCACATAACGAGTAAAAGAGAATAAAGTTTGTCAAAAAACTACAAAAATAGTCTTCAACCTGTGTTTATTCATCGACACAACTGCTTTTTGATGGATTGGTCCATAATACTGGGAACATTGGCGCATAATTTTGACTTAGTCCAAAAGTGGCCCATGATATTGGGAATGAACATACCTGTCATTTAATTATTTATAAAAATAACACGTTTTTCCTGCAGAATAATTCACACAGAAAATCAAACAATTCAATATTTTTCTTCGATTCAACCAAAAAACATGGTTCAAACATTTTATTGGGCGTTTTACCCTTCTTACACCAAAAGAAGGGTATTAAGTGCGCTTGCAACTTGACTCTTTATCCGAGGCCCAGAGGGCCGAGTTTCATATACCATTCGACTCAGCTCGACGAACTGAGCACATGTCTGTGTGTATGTATGTATGTGTGTGTATGTGTGTGTCTGTGCGTTACAAATAATATCACATCGGTTTCTCAGCCATTTGTGAACCGATTTCAGTTCTGTTAACGGCAAATGAAAGCTACAACATTCCCATAGAACGCTATTGATTTTTTTTTCATTCGAACATTTTGTTACAAAGATATGAACGAAACAGTACTTGACAGCCTATTATAATAGTAATCAAACAGTAGTCTTCGAATACATACTGACCTCTTTTTGTACCGATTTTTTTGTTGGTGCCAAATTAAAGCTATAAGATCCCCAAATAACTGGTCAAAATTTCATTATGATTGGATAATCCTTCAAGGAGATATGATCAAAACAATACCTCAGAGCACATAATTGTGAGATGAAAATATACTCGTTGCAGTTCAAACCCGAACAAGACCTCACACCCCAATCGATGCCGCATCTGGTGCATTGTATAGCACATACAGCGGGCTAGCCACACTATGCGACTCTATAGAATTAGAGCAGGATCGGTTGGCTCGAGTGGTCCGGTTTTGAACTGCAACGAGTATATTCGAAAATTACACAAAGTCTCCATTTACTATAACTACACAATTTTCAACGAACGTGTTCTTATTAAGCATCTTGAATCCATATCGATAATCAAAATTGACACTTGGGATTGTCTTACAATTCATTCTTCATTCTGATTATTTGAACCTTCTAATATTTATGTAATTTCCCCTTTTATATAACTAACATAAACAGATTGTTAAAGACTATTAATGGCAATATTTTAATCACATCGATGAACAATACGTTCAGGATTGACAAAAAGTTCATTTTATAAACTGAATTATGACATATCGAATATTCCTGGCTCTTCCTGGAATTTCTGATGAAAATATGTATCCAGTACCATATTGGCCACATTTGAGTTCGTAATTCTGGTGAAGTGTAAGAAGGGTTCAGTCTCACCATCGGTGGATTAATTAGGGTTTTTGCACATGCTGTCGCTTACCATCTTTTCCTACTGAAACGTAGTCTCTTAGTCCTGGTATGGCTCTGCTTATCTGATCACTGTCGTAAAACTCCAATATCTCATTTTTTACTTCCGGCGTCAAACCGCTTCCTATCCTTTCGTTGAGGGGTAGCCAATACTCCTTTGACTTCCGTTATACGACGAGCCTGCTTCACAATGTACTCGTGTGTGTTAAACTGTTCCATTACCGTTTGATTATTCCAAGATTTTGGTAAAACTGATAGTATCCTTATTTGGTCTTCTCTTGAACATTCTGGCGCAGCAAATTTTTCTTTCAACAGAAATATTATCTCGTCAAAGTCAGCCGCCTTTCGTTTCAACAAATCCAGGTCATCTCCCTTTTCAAATCCGAAAATGTTTTTTTTTTAAACCGTCAGTAATATTCAAATATTTTCTCCGAGGATAGTGAACCTGCTTCAGTTTTGATGATGATACCGGAGAATCGTTGATTCCAGCTATACCTTTGTTAAACAACTCGATATTATGAGCTCTGGAGAATTCCTGTTGCAAGCTTTCTTGAGAAGATGATGTGATGAATGTAGCCGAAGGTATTTCCTCCATAGCGTACCTTGATGTAGATGGTTGAAGCTCCGGAACGGGGTTGTGTGGTTGCTCATCGATATCATACACAGTTTCTGCGTGTTTCACTTTGTTTAAATGTAATTGACACGAATCACAGATTGATAAAGACGTATTCAACGGAATTCGGCAGTTCATTAATATTAGCCCTTGAATAATGTTTTCGTTTAATTTACGAAGCTTTACCGAGGACCTTGTTTTAGGAAAGGGTTTGCAACACTTCACCTTATTGAACTCCGTTATTATTAAGCACCCAAAACAAATTTGTTACTCTAAACGGAACTATCAATGCTTTCTCTTCAATTCTCTTAGTTCTAGCGATAAATTACTGTCCACTCCTAGAGCCTCTCATGTTGATGGGAAATTATCTGCTTCTGACAACTTTCAACTTGTTAAACACAAATGCTGGTGTCTGATTGGGGCCTATCTATTGAAACAACAAAATTATGTAGAAATTTCTTAAATGAAATACTTTAAATGGATTGTAAACTTTATTTCAGCCAGTATTTTAAGCAAAAAAAACAAGCCAAGGAAGAAGACGTTAGAAATCATTCGAAAACAAATAGTCAAAGGTCCAAGGTCTGAGTAAAAAATAGCCCCGCACAAGTCCATAGTCTTCACTCATCAGTGCTTTGTGCTGTTCGCTGTTCATCAGTTTGATGACTTGACTTGTTTCGATCTCCAAATCTCCTATCATCGAAAAGACCGATCGACAAATCCAACCATAAAACGAGAATATGTGAACAATGTCGAATTTAATTACCAGCAGCAACAAGCATGCGGCTGCAGTTAACGAGTACGCAGTCAACATGAATACTAAACAATCAACGACGAGAACTTAACCCTCCTGCCACATCCTGCCGCCTACAAGGTCACCGCTACCGACGACGGTGGAATTCAGAATTAAAAGGCATAAAACAAGAATAAAAATGCCAACTGGCCCCCAAAAGCCTGGAACTAGTCTCTCGGAGAAAACACATGTCTCTGCGCTCTGATCGTCCACCTTGCTGCGGCAAGAACTGATCCGAGGCACGCATATGTGGTGTATCCCCACATTCATATCTTAAGCAGTCACATCCTGCATGAGTCATAAAAAATTTGTTGAGAAATTAATGGATTCTATATATTATTGTGTCCGTTATAAAATAACTTTACGGCATAAAATCCAGTCACACTGTGTGGAAACTCCTCTCCTAACCATGCAACGGAGCACTATTCCTCGGATATAAACTTGCTGTGGTGATGTTTTTATGTTTTATCTACTTGCCTGGTTTTCATTAATTTGTTTAATGTGTCTACGTGTTTTCTCCCCCTGTTTGCGCGTTGGATTGCACGAGCAACTGTTTTGACCCGACAAAGTACACGACTCAAGTAGCAAACGCCCAGGAAAAGGATGATAATTTCTCAATCCTTCCTCAATATATTTTTGGTTTCCACTTCTTCGCCGTCATCTTACGTAACCTCAAATCATCTGCCTCCAATTTGCCTCCACAAAACAGGTTAACACAGTCAATCAGTGTTTAGAAGCGAAGGCAATGAGAACCCGCTTTTAATTATCGCTCGTAACGATCATCCTTCATCATCAGTAGCTTACCGAGAGGGACGATGACTATCCGCAATCGCCTCCATACCGATGGCACTGACTTCTGGGGTCGTCGGTCCTGTTTGTGCTTTATTGCCGGAAGGGATGACAAAAAAAGGTTGGTGAAAGCTACCTCGAAGATGGATTGATTGGGATTAGCGTGGATTTGCCGTTTGCCCCTTCCACTGAATGGAGAGCCTATGTCAGGTAAGAAGGATGGATTGTATATTGTGGCGTTGCTGCTCGAAGGGAAGATGGTATCAAGAATTCCAAGTATTTTTGTGCTAGGACGGTATCTGATGAGATTTTAATTGTCTCGTCAGCAGGGTCCTCTAATTACGTTATTTGTTTTGTGCGGGAGGAAGCTATCAGGGCTTATTTGGATGACTAATTGAGATTGTGTTATCATCGGTGTTTTTCAAGCAACAAGTAAAACGGTGTCTTTGAAAGTATTATGAGGCTTGTTTTTTGACAATAGAAACTGACAAAATATTAATTATCATGATTTGCTATTCACAATCCACAAACATTAAAATTTAAAATTGGAAAGTTACCAAGTGAATGAAATTAAATCATATTTTTTATTTTATTGTAACATGACACCATGTTCTAATGCACCATGTCCAATATACGAGGGCAGTCCGATAAGTACTTTGCCTACAAAAGAAAAACATTTTTTTTAAAAGCTTATTTCTCAACTTTAATAAATTCTGATACACTTTTTCATGCGCGTGTAAGAGACATGCTTTGCGTATATTTTGTATATGTGTTTGTGATAATTTTACTTCCATATACATACTAACTCATGCGCGTGATATTGATTTTCGGTCAGTAACTGTTGATGTTTGCTTGTTACGAGCGATAAAGCAAAACTTTACCCCTCCCCGAACCCCCCCTCATTTTTTCGCAATTTGCAAGCCAGGTAACCCGAGCAGAACACAAAAGCATATGAATACCTAATTTTGATCTTGATAACCTTGGTATTAAAGAGCTCAGATTAAGAGGTAAAATACCTAAGCAAAATACCTAAGAATTGCAAGCAAAATGTCTCTAGAATAACTAAACTTGATATTCCGGATACCTGGGTAAGTATCTGGTCACCTTAGAGGTATTATTTTGGTATTGTCTTACCTCAATTCGGTATTCGCATGACATTGTGGGAACAATTTGATGGTATTATCCTCAGGTATTTTACCTCTTAATCTGAGCTCATAAATACCAAGGCCAGTTATCAAGTTATTCGCTTCTGCTCGGGAAGCTACCCGAGCAAGAACGAATAACTTGATAACTGGCCTTGGTATTTAGGAGCTCAGATTAAGAGGTAAAATACCTGAGGATAATACCATAAAATTGTTCCCACAATGTTATGCGAATACCAAATTGAGGTAAGACAATACCAAAATAGTACCTCTCAGGTATTCCCAGGTATCCGAAATAACAAATTTTGTTATTCGAGAGATATTTTGCTTGCAATTCTTAGGTATTTTACCTCTTAATCTGAGCTCTTTAATACCAAGGCCAGTTATCAAGATCAAAATAAGGTTTTCATATGTTGTTGTCTCCTGCTCGGGTAAAAAATAAAAAAATATATAATTCCCCCCACCCCCCCCCCAATATATAAACATACACCACCCCCCCCCCCCCCTCGTGTCTCCCCCCCCCCCCCCCCCTCCCCCCTCCTTTTTTTTTCTTTTCTTTCTCCCCCCACCCCCCCCACCCACAACACAACCCAACCAACCCACCAACAAAAAAACAAAAATAAAAAAACAGAAAATCTAAACACTCCCCCCCCCCCCCCCCCCCCCACAAAAAAAAAAAAAAAAAACGTTTGAGTTAGTTGGTAAAGAAAGTTAAGGGAGGAGTCATTCCGAAACATTTGCTATAGTTAATCTACATAAAGAGTACTTTCCATAAAATATATCAAGAATCTCAAAGTATAGCGTCGGCGTCATTTCAATGCATTTTGAAAGTGTATCCGAATTTATTGATCACGGTGCATTTCTATTCTATTGCTCATCATAAAGGGTGTCTCACATCAAATTGCATCACGGAAAAACCACTGTAGAAAATTACCCATTGGGTATTTTCTCTTTAAAATTTGGGCAGAAGTAGTTAAGAGTGTTTTATTTTTGTAGTATTTTTATCGCTGTCAGTTTTTCAAAAATTGGAAAAAATGGCGTACCAACCACCCCACCACCACTCGACCCCCCCTTTCCCCGAACCCCCCCCCCCCCAACACCCCACCCAGTTTGGATAAAACTTCTACAAAACACTGAGTATCGTACGGAAGAAAAATGCGGTAAGAATGGGTGTTCTAATAGTGATCAAGATCACAAGCGTGTCGTGAAAGCGTTCAACCCTTAAATTCGAAATGTTGCTTGATAAAAACATACCGGAAAACGCTTAAAAATAAATTAGTTCTATTATTTTTGGGGAAATAATCCAGTAAAATTGTTACATAGACTTCCATGAAGCAGTCGTGTGAGTTGGGAGCACTGTATCGAAGCATTTTGTTAGTTTAACAGCAGTGAACGTGTTTAAAAAGAAATGTATTTTTTATGATAATCCTTTGGTACCATGCGCATTTAAGGGTTAAGCGGAGTTCCAATGCTTCGGTATGGGATGTGGCCAAAAAGTTGAGTTTGTCCAAACCTTTTGTTTAGAGAGCCAAGGACCGGGAGGGACTGCATACGTACAAAGTGCAGAAGGCTCCAAATCGTGACGAACGCGAGGATTTTTTGGCAATTGTTAAAGCTGCACTGAAAATTAATTTTACTTTATAATACAAAATCGAAGGTGGGTGGTTTATTTCCATTGAAATAAACCACCCACACTTGAGAGTGGCCCCAAAAGCATCCTTACTGTTGGTTAAAATTGGTCCTCAGACTCGATATTTTAACATATTTTTGTATTCCATTGAAATAAACCACCCACACTTGTGAGTGGCCCCAGCAGCATCCTTACTGTTGGTTTAAATCGGTGCCAAAATTTGAATAACTTTAATGTGCATCTCTGTACAGCAAATAAATCGGGAACATTGTTAAATATCTTATTCGCTGCCGACGTCAGTTGAATTCAGCACACCGTTTACCAAAACGGATCCCGCTGCCAACCCAACCATTTTATCCAACATCCCAGTGATTTCTCGTGGAAGTGCAGAGGTGTTCTCGGCTTCCAATAAAGCGAGTATCACGTCAAAATATTCCTACCCATTCCCTACATGACCTGCATTCGGGCGAGGCCGGCGCCGATATTGCCTTAGTTTGAGATCACCAGTTTTTACACACTGAGGATGTATGTTGGTCCCAAGCATCATCTTTTGGTTCTCTGTGTAAAAACAGATGATCTGTAAATAACAGAGTAGCAACCTCGGGCGGTCAATCATGCTCATGCTCATGCTCATTACGAAGTCGAAGGTAAGACTAACGAATTTATTCGTTGTATCCTGCAACGAAACTTATTTGCACTTTTTATGAAGCTACCTTCTTAATGAATTCCATACGTGCAACTGTCAAAAGCATGAAGTATTTGTTGACACAGAAAGAGCATTCGTGCATTGTACGAAGACAGTATAAAGAGCTACGAAAATTTTGTTACCCCCTTACTACCCAATTGTTTGATTCATCGTAGGATGAATATAGGAACAATGAGATTAATATGGGGGCAGTTTCCCTACCTAAACTAGAAGGCATTCTGAGACACTACAGGGCAGGAAGGATCCGCGGATACATCGTACCACACGCTCCAAGTCATATCAAGTCGAATATAATAGAAACTTTACATAGGTATTTGTATGACCCCAGCTATCTGAAATTGAACATAACAGAAACCTGCAAATACATGAATTTTGAACCACATATAGCTTATAATGGTAGGATCGCATTTGTTATATAATGACTAGGAATATATCGTTTTGTCAATCTAATTTATACTGAGACTTCGGTCATTCCACGCTGATATCGTGGCATCCCAAATGTTCAAATTTTATGTTACTACAAATACGAATAAAATATGTGAATATTCATTATGCAATGCTGAAAATAAAAGAAATAAAAATTATTGCTGAAATGAGACTCTTATTTTTCTCCGGTTGCTCTTTCCTCCTGTAACATAGTTTTTGTAAGCAGCCATAATTCTAGAGAGCACGCTGAGCTAATTAGTTTAAGGAAAATTGGAAAATATATAATATAATTTCAAGGAACACAATCCTTAGAAGGGTGATTCATAATTCCATAGTGTTAATTTGATTGATACTTTTACGTTATTCAAAGCAAAGGAGCAAAGGTAGAACATACAATAGAAATCAAATGGAATATTAAGAGACAACATTGTTCACAACTAGCTCCATATGAACAAATGATGCTCCCCACATGGTGGTGAGTATGAACATAAGATAGGTAGTTTTCCTCAAAGAATTTCTCACTGCAGCCAATAGTCGAAGTCCAACTTTTTCTGCGCACAACATAAGGGGATTTGTCATTGACGTTGTCAATTTATGTCGGGTTCTCATTAGACCGTACCGGGCACGGGTCGAGGCGTTTTTGTGTTGTCAACTGTTTTCTTTAAGCAGACCCGGCAACTCTTTTGTAGGTTTGGATCAGCTTTAGCTGAAAATGATTTTATTTAGACTTTTTCAATTTCTGATTATAAGCATACTTACAATAAACAGTTTCTTCTCCTTACAATTCTTTAGGCTACGTATTTTTCAATTTTAGGTTAAGTGTGTGTTCTTGGAATATATTTTTAGTTAGCTGGAGACTTTATAATAAATTTAACGAATTCAATAAACAGCAATGAGCTGTTGTCTTACCAATCTAGCTTAAGTAATGAATTTCACCAAATTGCACCACTCTTTAGGCAAATTAATTATTTTTAATTGTAGGTAGTATCCAACATGAGATAATTTTTATTGTTCACGTACAATTGTCTACCACGATGGCGTTCTTTGCCTGTAGGGGATTCGACTCGGCTGGTCGATGCGTGTTGTTATTGAAGTAACCAGCGATGATTACACACAGAAAGTTAATCGTCGTCACAGTGTGTTAGGTGAAAAAGTTACCTAGTTTAGCTGACTATTTCATTACAACTCAAAAAAGGCACATCTTGGACATAGCACGGTGCAAAGAGAAAACTTCTTCATGCTTGTAGAGCCACCTGGATACATGAAACTCCTGCCAGGTGTGTCTCTTACATACGGATAAGAAACCCGGCTGGCGTGAAGAGTCTTCCGGCTAAGAGTCACTCCTCATCACCAATGTCACCAAAGCAGTGTAAGCAAAAAGGAAACAAGTTTGTGAGAAAAGGGAAACGGAAATATTCACCCAATTTTTTGAATAAAGCAAGACGATTGAGCGGAAAGCTAAACAACAGATGGGTCGACAAAGCTTTTTTGCCAAAATGATTAGATTTTGAAATATTCCGCGAAGCGAGAATACAAAACAATGCGTCTCTATGGCGAAATGGGTGGATGGAAAAATTTACATGGAGCTATGGGCAAGAAAATTAAAACATAATATAAAACATTTAATGGACGTTTCCTTATCTTGATGACGCTTCCTCATCCCGATTCGGAATTGTGCTGGAATCTGACCATACAAAGTCCGCCAGCACCACCATTTTGACTTCCATGCCAGAAATGATACTTTTCCCGTTTTACTGAAAATGTGCTCCTAGCCATATCGGTACCACATTTTGGTGCGGAAACACTAGCACAATTCTTCATTTCTTCATGAACTACATTTTACCAACATGCCCCATGACAACACGAAAAAGAACGGGTAATCAGACATTCTATGAAATTATTACACTTTCAAATTCACACCGATTTATAAGGAACAGAAAAAAAAAGAAAACACGAACATGCAAGAGTACGATAAAAGAGAAGCAGCGATTGGCTGGTCTTCACGAAATTAATTTCGGGCATTATACTTAAAGGTGTAATGCTAGCATTTCACCAGATAAAAAGAAATATGAATGTTTCCTACAATATACGAGACATTTGCTCTATGTACAAAATCCATTTTTACGAAACCAGTGAAAGCTAATTTACGAAAACAAATTTTCTGTGTGACTGTCGGAAAATGGAAGGAGAATCAAAATTACTTCAAGCGTCCACAAAGAAGTACCCGGAAACAAAAATCATGAAACGAACTCTTATCTTATTTTACGAATTCATGACTCTTAATCATGGTTTCAGGATTGAAATGACAGCGACAGCGAGGCTGCCGAGGTACAGCCATGGACCGCATACAATGGAGACAACTTCTGTGTATAGTAGAGGCCACACCGGCCTCTTTTAAGAATAACAATAGCGTAGTTAGTACATCCACCAAGTACAGGGACCTGGCGGACAGTGATTTTCTTGTAGCCAACATCTCTAACAACCAAACGTCAAAAGATTCATTGTTTGTAAACAATGCTGGTGTTCCTACCCGTAGTAGCAAACGTCAGACGGGCCTTATTCAAATAAGGCCCGTGATATGTTGCATACTGTCAAACGCTAGTAAATAGGTGAAGGCTGCCAGGTCCCTGACCAAGTACTAACACAGCTCTTCACTTCAATACTAGATTCGAAACGGTGACGGTGAATTTTTGAAATAAAATTCAACACATCCGTGTGGACCTGGGGATCGGATACCCTGCAGCCAAACGAGCATACGAGCAGAAACATAGCCAACGCACAAAGGCAGCTGTGGTAAACAATAGCATTGACTACCCTACGACAACCACTACGAACCTGAACTACCATTCACTAGATTTTTTATTTGTTTTTTGGGACAGTTCACAACAACTCCGTAGGAAAACCACTCTGTGCTAGGGGGACTCCAGCCTCATCCACTTTTTCAGAGAACGCTTCCTGGTCTCCAAATCCGGACATCTTGTAACTTGTAACCTTCTGAAACTCTCTTTCGAAGATTAGAGGGGGCAACCTTCTGGGCTTCCCGAGATGAACCAGCCTGAGGCTGAAAATACAAATATAATATACAAAAAAAAAGTACACATATTCGTAACACGAAAACACAACATATTCATGAAATCATTAACCATTTTTCTCATTTTGAAGAAAACATTATTTTCCGTGTGGACAAAGGCTAGCAAGGCCAGGGGAGAAAAGCTTGTCCAAGAATTACAAAGTGTCTCACAATAGGTGTCACCTTTTTTCAGTCTTGGTTTATTTCAGCTGGGTAATTTTAACAGCGGAATTGGTTATACCCGTTTTGAGTGTATTCTTTTGACAGCTTATCGCTGAAGATAAATAAGCGATTCCGTTTGTTTATATTTATCAGCTACCATGGAAACCATACGGGAGCAAGTTTTAAAATTACATTTGCAAAAGTTTAGACCGTGTCAGATATTCAATAGCCTTAAGCAGTTCGGAGTGAGTAAGCGTTTTGTTTTTCGTACCTTTAAACGGTTCAAGGAAACTGGAAATGTCCATATTCAACACCAAGGAGGTGCTAGATGAACTGCCAGAACGAAAAAAAGATCAAATGTGTGAGGGAGCCAATAAGACGTAATCCGGCCGTATCTGGTCGTGAATTGAGCAAACAATTTCAAATGTCCCCTGCTTCAATGAACAGGCTCCTCAGACATGATCTGGAATGCAACCCGTACAAGAAACAACGGGTTCACGGGTTGACGGAGCGTCAAAAGCAAGCCAGGGTCCAAAGGAGCAGAAATCTCTTGGTTCAACACGGTGACTGCGAGATTTAATTTTCAGAGGAAAAGCTCTTCCTCCTTCAGGATAGTCATAATCAACAAAATGATCGTGTGTATGGCAAAAGCCGTGCAAATATTCCAAGAGATAAACTAGCTGTAGAGCGCTATCAGAATGTATCGAAAATCATGGCATGGGGCGCCGTTTCACGAAAAGGAAAATTTCCTCTTATTTTCATAGAACCCAACGTAAAAATCAACACTGGTCAACAAATCAAGCTGGTTTTTAAGTACCACCACCTGCTTCCTCATGCTTCAACGCTGTATGGGAATACACCATATTGTTTCCAACAGGACTCAGCTTCAGCTCACAAGGCAAAGAAGACACAAGCGTGGTGCGCGGAAAATTTGCCCGATTTCATCACAAGCGAAGAATAGCCTGCATCTTCACCGGATCTCAACCCCCTTGACTACTTTGTTTGGGGTTATATGCTTCAACATATAGGCCCTACGAAAGGGCTTACTTTAGATCGTTTCAAGAAACATTTGGTTGATATTTGGGACCAAATTCCTCAGGAAATCGTGCGTGCCAGCTGCGATGGGTTTACAAAGCGTTTGCGCAAAGTCATCAAGGAAAAGCGCGAGAGATTCGAATTGAATTAATATGGTTTATTTCTATAACATGTATCTTTCAAACGAAAATTAAATGCTATGACTTGGTTGATTTGTTTTGCAGTAATCCCATTTTGTTTAAGTGACACCTATTGTGAGCCACCCTGTAATAACAGGAGTTTAATCAAAAGTCCGTAATTTTATACACGAAGACGAAATCCAGATGTTTGAGAGTGGAGATGTTAAGGAGTGTTCTTGAGAAAAAAAAATGTTATGAAATAAATGTGTTGGTATTAGTTTTGGGTTCATAATGTCTATCTGATGATAGACATTCAATCCGGACTCGCTTTACAGGTGTGCAACACATGATGGCAGGTATCATAAGGAAAATTCGGAGTTACATCAGATATAAAAAGAAATTACTTTTATGACATTTTTCTATGAAAATGCAGTAAAATATTATTGTTCTGATTGGTAAATCTTGTATGTATGTCATCCCTTCCCCGAGATATAAATGATTTCTCTCCTATGGATTCTCTGTGGGCAATGCTTTAGTTTTCTTTATTATTTATTTAACTAGACTTACCTCAATAACGGATCCAGCCAAGTGAAAACCATCTATCGCATAGGCCAAACCAACCGTCCACGAGGATCATCAATTGTCCCGGAACAGTTACCGACCAGTTCCACTCCGTCTAGTTCACCCCATTTTGAACCTCGGGAAATACAGCCAGGTAATGTGACACTATTCGAGCGAACCTACTTGTGAGCATTTTATTGCTTTCATAATGAATGTACCTCTCACCGCGCGCGAGACACAATCTTTTAACGACCATAATCGCGCATCGTGCCTCCTCTCCCCTTCTTACCCCTTGTTAATACCTTACTTACCCACCAACAAAGTAGAGCTGCGTTGAGGTTGACAGCCGTTCAAAATCCTATAAAAAAAAAAGACGCAGCAAGCCAACGAGAGGCCGATTGTGGCTCGCTTTAATAGCCATAATGCTCTCCAGCAATGCGATGTCGCTGGCAGGTCCGATCTGGTCGTTGTCTTCGCGTGTTCGGGGGCATCGAGACGCGTGGGTGGTCAGTTCTACCGGTTAGGGTCAATTACGGAGGGTTATTAAAAAACATGTTCGCCGAGTGAAGCGCTTGTCAACGGGTGGACGGGCGGAATTTTTGACACCATTTTTTTTGTGATATCTTTTTGCGTGATTAAAAGAGTTTGTTTTTATATTTTTTAAATATAATTATTGTTATCTTTATTTACAGCTGTTCACTTATGTTTACTGGAAGTTTATTACAGAAAAAAAACTGTTTACAGTTACCAACTAGTGTTTGCATCATTCATTAACTATATAATTAAAGTTTTCTTCTTCATGTTTTTTTTGATATCCTTAACGCCATTTTTGATATTGTTCTTCTTTTAATTGTTTGCTTTAACTACCTAATCAATAGTGTAAAAATAGTAGAAAAATAGGCTCCCTACTCTATGGATGTTCCACTCGCACGCTTCGCATTCATTCGTATTCCTTCTACTACTCAGGAAGTATGTGAATATTTATAAAGTTTTAAATGTTTCTCATTGCTCTATATTCTCCAACGAATTAGTTTTTGACACTATTTTGTATTCTTTACAAACTATAACTTTTTAAAAGTTTTTCGCAAACATAACTCCTTCCAATTTGAAGACACATAGGTTCATGTTTTTGATTTTCTGTTTCAGTATTCTCAGTCCGGATTGTTTATATGCTTCATAAGGATTGTAAGGCAACAGATTCACGTTTCAATAAATTTAGCGTTTGTTTCTTTTTCAAGCCTGTTGTTTGTTTGTTTGTTTGCTAAGCGAGAAAGAGGAGCAAAAGCAAGGTACACCAGATTCGGTTTCCCACACGGGGCCATATCACGACGTGACACTTGTTCTGGTCGAATTCAGACTTTATTCCACCTCGAGCCATTTTTCTTTGCTTTTTATTCGCTCTCAGTTTCCGTCAAACCGTTCGTACCTGCTTGACGTTTGGCTTTTTATAAAGTTAATTTAAATATTAGAAGAATTTAAATAATAAAAAAGCAAATAAAATCTATTTTATTAGGTAATCCTTGGCGTTCTTGTTCTCTTTCTTTCGTCAGTCCGTTCTCTTTTTCTGACGGTTGTTTTCAAGCTCGTTTGGAGGTTTGGTTTCCTGGATATCTGCCAGGTGCCTCCTCTCGCTCACACTTTCCCATCCGGCAGGTTTCAAGAGTGATCGAGAGGGCAGTTGACTAATTTGAATAGTCTACGGGTACGTACAGGTTTTACGGAAAATGAAGCGAGAGCAAAAATAACTCCCGGTGGACGTGAGGATCTTTTATTAGAGTTCTTTGATCAGAATTTAGCATTATGCTCAGAATCAACAAACAGCTCGCCGTGGGCAATAGCCTACTGCGCGACATGTTAACCTGCATGCATAACTTGAAATCAGGCGCGGACTAGCGCGCACCAGTTTGTTGTTGAGCAAAGCGGGTTTGAGTCTGACTCAGCGAGCGAGAGGGTAGCGGATAGCGGTCATTAAGCAAATTTTGCATGGGTTAAAACTTAACGATTATCACATTGAGCAAAACAAAGCAGGCATAGGATAATTCAAATTTGACAAGCGTGGTAATTATTTTGTCATAACCTACTTGGACCGTTCGTTATTCGCAATCCTTTCGCTCACTATGTTCGGGCAAGTGGCTTTTTAAAATTCGACCCCGTCCGCGCGAGGATCGACAACTCTTAGCTCGTTTTCAAACTTCTTCGCCGCTTCACATGGGCTGCGGAGAGCATTATGAATGTGTGCTGTGTCTGCTAGATGTGATAGTGACTCGTTCGCCGCTTAGTTTTTTTTTACGATCTTGCGCGTCTCTTGCTTTTTATCCTTTATTTTATATATGTTAACAAGATGATAAAGAAAGAAGTTTCGGTTCTGGCGCGGTTTTCTGTTTTCTTCCTCTTTCGGTTTTGTTTATTGTTCGTTCAACAGTAACATAAGATAACCAGATTTTCCGTAGTTGTTATTATTCTTGTTGATGGTTGCCATGTTTGTTGTTAATCTGCCACCCCCGTCGTCGGTGGTTTTCGTTGTGTTCTTTAGTGCACCGCTTTTAGTTCTCTTTTGTTTTGTAAGTGTGTGTGTGATTTTGTGATTGCGTGCACTAGTTTGTGTGCTTGGGATTGTTGTCTACATTTAGCTCGCTGATTTAATGCAGCATTGATAATAACAACATTATAAAACACGTTTCCACTAATGCGATTCCTGCTTTTTTTTCTCTCCTTTATCCCCGGTAAATCTCATATTTATATGTGTAAAAATAAATAAATAAGCCACTAGTTTGGCACTTCGTTATTGATCTCAGTTTAGTTCTTACTCTTGTTCCTCTCGTTTTCGATTTTAAATTTATTAAAACCTTATCAATATTTATTACATTTAACACATTTAAGTCTATCAGTTTTATGCATTTCGTTTGCTTACTTGTCTACTAAGAAGAGATCGATTTTTGCGCTTCGCATTCCTACAAAACAAACTGAGGTTGATTAACGATTTCTTCACAACACGAAGAAACAACTGGAGAATGAAAAAAAAAACTATCTGTTCCTGTTTAGGAGCGATAGAATGACAGTTCCCATAAATGGAAGCCAATCATCGATTATCTTCTTGTTATT
This sequence comes from Aedes koreicus, assembly GCA_024533555.2. Lineage (NCBI taxonomy): Eukaryota > Metazoa > Arthropoda > Insecta > Diptera > Culicidae > Aedes > Aedes koreicus. The sequence continues at coordinate 100,954 of JAHHFK020002048.1, read as the reverse complement.
GTTGTTCCGTCTTCTCTACAGTAGTCAAGTGGAATGTCTTCTACTAGCACTTTCTGAACCTATCTAGGCCTTAATTATACACGCCTGCGTACGCGGCTCGATCCGAGAACCCATACTCGCACAAAACCCTACACGGCTTCCTATGATTAACCAACTGTCAGCCACTCACTCACGCCCGGTGCCTACTTTGTCGTGCGAGAGCATCGTTGTCAGATGTCAGTAATTGAAATTAACGCGCTCCTCGTGTGTGTGTTGTACAGTGTACATAAATGCCTTACTCTTCACGAAAAAAAGATAAAACCTTACAAATATTGCACATTGTTTCGTCTATTTTTTTTTACATTTTGCTTGACGTTCCCCCGAGCTTGATTGGTCACTACAAAAGACCGCTTTTTGACGAGACCCATTCAGTCATTTGCTCAATCACTTATGACAGGCTAACAGCTTCAACTCTTTCTGCTCGAATCTTCTATGCATTCACATTGTAGGTCTTTATAATGCGGGGTTTTATATCTCTTGTCGCACATTTATTTGAATTTGAATTAATTTGATTTTCTATCTCATTCGCACATTTTTCGGTGGTCACACATCCACCCATTGTTTGCTTAGAGCTGGATGTTTGCTCTGGCATTTAGTATTGATTACCTCCGCAGTCGTCGTTGTCATTGTTGTCATAAAAAAAAAGTGACAATACGTGAGCGCGAGAAAAAAAAACGAGGTTCATTTCGAGTTGAAACCGCAGCAAACCATGCAGCTGAGCACGGTGTCGATCAAGCAAACAAACGATGGGTCTTCACTAGGTTTGTTTATGTAGTTGACGGACCTAATCATTATCTATGCTCCTGTTTTCTGTTACTGATTTTTTTTTCTTGATTGCACTGGAAACACGTTAATCTCAATTTCCTGACAGCAGAACACACTTTCCGAGCGGATGGGTGCTGGAAGTGAACGTGATTGCATTTGGATGTGGTTGGTTTTGTTTACTTGTTGATTGATTACACGGGTGATAATGGTGGACAAAATAAAAGGAAAGGTACTGCCGTGAATTGGCCCGGGGGTGGCTTCTGCCTGCTCTCTTCTAGGCGCGCTGGGGTTATGTTATGACGATTGACAGTTATTGATTGACTTGACTGGCTGGCTGGCTGGCTGGCTGACTGACTGGTAAGGAGTGACATGATTTTTACTTATTATTTTTAGGATTTTTGCTTCTTTCAATTGGGCGTGAAAGTCAGGGCGCATGAATCATTGTTGTGTCTTGAATTGCGAATAATTGCTGGATGTCTCACTTATCATGCCGGATGAAGTGAGACCCGTTATTAGACAATTATTTACCACTTAGCATGTTTGTATTTTGATACGTTACTGAAAATTGAATGATTGTTTTAAATTTCATGGACAAACGGTGGTTGGCCGAAAATAAGATGTGAAAAAAAAACTAACAATATCATCAATACAGCAAAATAAATTGCATCCCTACCCGAGCAGGAACGAATGTTTTGATAACTGGCCTTGGTATTTAAGAGCGCTGCACAAGAGGTCAAATACCTGAGGATAATACCATAAAAATGTTCCCACAATGTTATGTGAATTCCAAGTTCAGGTAAAACAATACTAAAATAGGACCTCTCAGGTATTCCCGGGTATGCCAATTAACAAATTTTGTTATTCGATAGATATTTTGCTTGCAATTCTTAGGTATTTTGCTTCTTCCTTTTATGCTGCACTCATCAATACCAACTTCAGTTATCAAGATCAAAATTATGTATTCATTTGTTATTTTCTCCTGCTGGGGTAGTAGCACACTTGTTGCAAATCGGTGAAAATAATTTCAATGTGACTCAATTACGTCACAATCAAGTTGCTGCAACCAGAGCTGGTAAATCTCACGGCCATCATGTGACAACCAAACAAAAACATCCATACCAAAATACTTCACTATCTTCATCACACTCATATTACATTTTCTAATACTAATTATACTACTAATAAATACTATATATAATACAAACCAACAATATATATAATTTTTACAAATTTCTTTACAATTATTTTTACATTTTATCAATAAACATTACTCACAACACAATTGAAACAATTCCAAACTTCCCTCCATCCATTCTCCAATCTGCATTTCACTCTCATCCTACCCCCCCCCACCAACTCCACTTACTCTTATTACTTTTTTTTACAAATCGCTACAAAAACAACAACCCAAAACATCCACCAACCAACAAATTAAAACACAACAATATTATCCATCATACATATCAAACTTAGAACACTTCCAACTTAAACTTATCACTTAAAATTCTCAAATTTCACTTGAATTAATTAAATAAATTCTTATAAAACACCACAAATATAACATCAAAAAATAATTTATATTTATATTGATTCCATTCTACTAATTAATTATCCTTTCTTCAATTTTCTCATTATCCCATTACTCATCTTCTTCTTATTTTTTCCATTCTCCTATATCCCTAATTTTTTTCTTTTTCTAATTTTCTATTCCCCACAAAAAACCCACTTCACTATATTATTTTTTTTCATTTTTTTTTTTTTTTTAATATACTTTTCTATACCAAGTAACAATTTTAGCTTTATTCCAGCCGTGTAGCATTCCTCCCGGCATTGTTGATAAAACAACATTCAAAACTGTTTGTCTACCAACACCTCCTCTATGCTTCTTTGAAATCGGAATTTGTACAAAGATGCCTACTCTGTAGACAGTTTTGAAACCAAGTTAATAAAACCTTTATGATATAATAAAGATTTTGAAAATATTCTAGTGATAGATGCTATGACCACTTGAAAACCTTCATAAAACCTTTTGGCTGCCATGAAAACCAGCATCCGGCCAAATGGCCACAGCTGTCATACTGATTCATTTAGCAGTAAATAATATCGAAGAAAAAAGGTCAAGTGTTGCGGGAAATTTTGTTTTATAGCAAAATATCCAAAACAAATTATGTTTTTCACATCGTATCATGCTCCAAATCATATACGCATTTAATTTTATGGTGAATATTGGCACGAAAAGAGCCGAATATTAATGCACCTCGGAGACATACACAAAATTAAAAAAATATACTCTAGAAATCATGCATTTCTTGAAAATTGATGGAATTCAATAAGGTTATCTAAAAAACTGCAGAAATTGGTTTCCGATCTACAGTACATTTGCATTACATTTAGAATTTGGTGCATTTATTTTTCCACATTTCAATTATTTCGTATATTTTAATATGGCGATTGGAAAATCACAATTCTGCCATAAAGCCAAGTTATCTTCGCAATGACTACTTTAAAACAATTTGGTTGCTTCCCTCAATGGCAATTTACCGTTTAATGCATTTACTAGTGGCAAAATGGTTTTAAAATGCTTTTTCAACTGACCATAATAAGATAATTTGAATGAGTCCCAAAACGACCTTTCAAAACAGCATTTTATGAGTTCATAAAGTCGAAATAAAACCTTTGATAGGAGTAAAAGGATTTTGAGAAAACGAGGTTTTAAGATCGTTGTACACAAGCTGTGTAGGTTCTCTTAAACCTGACTAAAATATGAAACCTATTGGCGGCTCTTGGTGTCATAATAAAACCTAATTGATTTCTAGTGGCTTTGATAAAACGTTAATAAAACTTAATAAAGCAGGATGATTTTGGCAATGTGACTTGGGTCCCTATTTATCCCTCACCAAAGCCCTTTTACATCCATACCTCTCCCCAATAACGAGTTCAAATCTCTACCCCCGGACAAGTTACGAAAATACCCAAAAAGAGGTATTTGAGTGACTACGACGGGAGATGAACCAGCCCGAGGCTGAAAATGTCGATAATCAAGACAAAAAAACAAGAAAAAATTTTTAAATATGAATGTCTTGTTTGTTACAAATTTAATCGCATACGATTTCAAGATCTCTCGCTTCAGTGTACGGCAAGGCATTGAGCCTCACACAATTTTGGCAGAACTCTTATAAACTACTAGGGAAGCATTGGTCTTTGCAGAAAAATGTGAAATAGCGGGTGGTCACCAAACAACAGGAATGACTTCAATACTTTTCTATCAGAACAATAATGCTTTGAGAGAAATATCACCTTAGGTGAATGAACCCTTATATTCAGAAAATTGTCACAAATTGATGACATTTTTCAAACAAAATTTGCATACGCAGATCTAGAAATAAGCGAAGATATTTTTTGAAATGTAGAGAACTTTACCAACAGTCTAAGGTTTCCAAAACGGCTGGTAGATCTTCCTTAAAATATGAATGGGGGGGCGATCCCGGCGTACTGATTAACATCCATACCTCTCACGCCAAAGTCACGAGTTCAAATCTCACCCCCGGACAAGTTACGAAAATACCCAAAAAGAGGTATTTGAGTGACTACGACGGGAGATGAACCAGCCCGAGGCTGAAAATGTCGATAATCAAGACAAAAAAACAAGAAAAAAAATGAATGTCTTGTTTGTTACTTTAATGTTTCAAGATCTTCCTTCAGTGTACGGCAAGGCATTGAGCCTCACACAATTTTGGCAGAACTCTTATAAACTACTAGGGAAGCATTGGTCTTTGCAGAAAAATGTGAAATAGCGGGTGGCCACCAAACAACAGGAATGACTTCAATACTTTTCTATCAGAACAATAATGCTTTGAGAGAAATATCACCTTACGTGAATGAATCCTTACAATATTCAGAAAATTGTCACACACATACTCCCCCCCCCCCCCCCCCCCCCAAAAACACACACACACACACACACCCCCCCCCCCCCCACACACACACACACACACACACACACACACACACACACACACACACATACTTTGACTCCAAAATATTCAATTGTTTACAGCATGCCGTCGAAACAGGAAGTCGAACAAAGATCGTGGGTAAAAGTACACGGTGAACCATTTTAAGCCTGAAATTGTTTCGAAAACCGTCAAATACCGTACTCTGACAAACATGGAGGTAATCCAGAAGAAAGGTAATGGCCCTCCAACAAAGATTATGGACAAGAAATCGACACGATTGCTGGACACTATGTTTAACAACATGGATTCGGTGACCCATCGGAAATTGGCCAGCATCTGCGTCAGCCGGGCGGGAGTAGGCTCTGATGCTCATACCTAACTTGCGCTGATCCGGCTCTGAACGCGGTGTCCCCATGAAGGCCCGTTTCAACCTTCGTATAACCTCCCTGCTTACATGGGATCACTATGGCGACTACTTCACGTGGGTCTGGATAGTGGCTGAATGGGGGACCCAACAGCATGGAGTCGAAAGAGCTAGAGGAGGTGAACTCGTTAGCCAGAAGAGGTCTGGCCCGATCCCCGCCTAGCAGGAAGGCGGGATCAAGCGGCACATCCGATTCGTGGCGGCAGCCCGACAGCCTCAGAAGCAGGAATCTCTGGGAAAACCGGTGGGGCCATGGATGGGCCTGGCCTGCCCCGGGCCATGGGAAGGAAGCTACACACTTAGAAAATTTTACAGTATTCGTTAATTTTCTACCGAACTTTCAACAGCCGACCGTTCGGTAATCCGATTTACCGGATTTCGGTGAAATTTTACAGTATTACGGTAAAAAAATTACCGGAACTTGTCAAATTTTACCGAAATCCGTTAAATCTAATTACCGAACGTTCAGCTGTTAAAAGTTCGGTAAAAAATTATAGAATACTTTAAAATTTTCTAAGTGTGTAGATACGGTTCCAGAAGTGATCGTAGTCTCAGAACAGCTGAATGCTATAGTCGACATTACGTCGACTCGTAACAATATCAGCAAGGACCTCAAACTTAGCTTGTTGAAGCTTCGTAGGTCTGTTCAGGCTGCGAGCCGCGAGAGGGACGAACTGGAAGCCAAGCGTCAAATTACCAGGAAAATGGCAAGGCTAGTGGCAGCGGAAAAGGCCAGCGAATCCACAAACACACGCAGACAGATGTCTCCTACTGTGGGGGCAGGGACATTCAAGCGGGCGAGGCTGTCGCCCGGAGAAACTGCACCCGGTGCTCCCAAAAAGCGGCTGGTGTCGTGCGGTGGAGAGTGCCTTAAGCGAAGGATCGGTCAAGTGTCGACAGAGATCAGGTTAAGATACGGAGTCGGTGTGTGTGCTTCGATGGACGGAGGAACGTACGCTTGCTCAGGGTGATCGTTGCGTGCGCCCCCACTTTTACATGGTTTGACATGCTGGTATGTGTGATCATAAACACATGTTCCTCGTCGGCGCATGCGAGCAGCAAGCAACTGGCTGGAGTAGGTTAGAAAACGGGCCCGAGAGTACACAAATCGACAATGATGTTTCATTAGGGCCTAACTGACAAACAAAAACAATGGCTTCTTCTGCTGGATATTGGCCACGCATATTGGCCGGATACAATCCGTAGAAAAACAAATTCTATTATATGCTCTTAGGAAATTAGGGTGGACAATATTTCCTCTCCCATCTTATGAAGCGCGCTGTATGCTTATGAATATACAAACACTGACGCAGCGTCGTAAATTTGCAAAGGTTTCATTTGTTAACGATATCGTTTCGCAGCGAATTGATTCAACTAAAATTTGATCAAAACTCAACTTCTATATTCCTTCTCGGCAACATAGAAGTAGGAACTTATTCATAACGAATCATTATCAGACGAACTATGCCAAATATGGGCCATTAAATCAAATTATGACCACATATAATCAACACTGCAAGACTATTGAGTTAACTATGTCGAGGCATAACTTCCTCGTCGGCCCACGCGAGTAGCGTGAAGGTTTGAAAACGGGCCCGAGAGTACACAAATATTGTTATACTTTTAAGTGATGCACAGATGAATTAGAAGGCTCGTAAGGAGGAACAGTAGGCTACTGTTTGTGATGTTTGTGTCGTGTGACTTGTCGGAAATTATGTGTTTTGAGTTTTTGAGTAGTCTCTTCGTGGTCGGTAGTCGTTTCGTTTCCTGGTCGGTAGTCGTTTCGTGCTTTCGTTCCACACGAAAGATCTTAATCCACAGCGTGTTTTATGAAATAAACGTAGCATAGCAAGTCTCAGCTAGCGACAGGTTGCACACAGATTGGTGGAAAACATATTATTCATTTGCCTTTATTGCTGTACCGTTGAGTGTTTGTTAAACTTGTTCAAGTAGCCGAATGGTTAACATCAAAAGTTGTCGCGCTGACGGTCGAGGTTTGAATCTCGATTTTGTAAGCCATCGTACTTCCGAACTCCAAATTCACATTCATCAACTAATACACTACAGAGCTTTACGTCATACCCTATATATGTCCCTTGACTCAGCCTAATATGCAACAACCGATTACAATCTTTGTTATAACTCGTAAAACATTTGAGCTGGAAGGATTATTTAGCTAGTTACACACTTGTCTAGATTTGTTTAATAAGCCATTTGGTAGTATGTATCACGAAGTGTTACACAATTTATTTTATAAAGTCCAAAACTTTCGAGGAATATGGATGTAATATCGGTCTATATGCACCAAATTGTGTCTATTTATGGATGCAACTTTGTCCCATTCGATAGATATGCTATTAAATGTTGACTACGCACGGATTTTTCTGATTGTCCTATTTATAGCGTTGCCAGCGGTATTCGTTCTACCCAAAAAATAAATAAATCTCAAAACAAACTGTTATAAAACTGCTTAAAACATTAAAGTGATTTTCACATGATTTATCAGCCATTCCATAATCAAAGCTTTATAATTCACTCAACACATTTTGTTCCTTTGGTTTGTGCTTAGATGAGCCATTTGAAAAACATTCAACCGTAACTAACACATTTTTATTGAAATTTTACCTATAGCAACATTTTTATTACGCTTTTTATACAACAGGCCAAAGTTGGGAACATAGAATAAAATATGTTTCTAACATTGGGTCTACAGTTTTATAGTTAAATCATTGTTATTTTAGCAATGTGAACAGTTATTTTATAGCGTGTGACTATTTTCTGTAAATCTAGGCTGTATTATTTGGCTTATCGGTTCAATTTAGCCAAATTTAGATTATTCGAAGACCGTGAAAATAATCTGTTCAGCTTAACCAGTCAAATCATGGTATTACAAAAGTTAAGAAAATCGTAAATTATGTGGAAGTGAACAACTATAAATTGATTAATAATGTTTCAATTGCTTTGAAATAAATCGGTAATCCTGATAGCAATATAATTTTGTTGATTATCGAATTAGTGACATATTCGGTACATAGGCCGAATGAAGGAGCTAGACTTACATTACATCCCTTTACCCAATATGGAATTTTTCATAGCGACTTGATGTGTTTTGCCCACAACCATCCATAGCGAGAAAAGATACAAAATCAAGCGAAACTGTATTGCAATAAGGCTTTTTTGTTTTGAAGTCACTTGAGCACACATAGTAGTAAAGGGTGGACCTTAAATTTTCGAATGAGCAAATTGGCCGGGTGCTCTAGATTAGAAAAGTTCATGTAGTTCGCGAAGAAGAAAATTAAGCAAATCAGTAAGGAAATTCAAATTGGAATCAGGTCAAATCTACAGCATATAATCGTTCTTAATGGAAACACAAACCACGTAACTGCTCTACCGAACAACCCAATATCAGGCATGTTACAATTGACCTTGATTTGCTTCACGTCTCTGGAGCTTTCCAGAGACAGTATTGTTTCCAGACGATTAAAACTGGACTTTGCATCAAAACAACAGTTACGAATTTGACAAATTGCTTTGGAAATAATGGAGAAAGTTGCGATATCGGATAACAATAACAGTTTAATGGTTCATCAAATTGCAATTTATCCGTGTCAAGTAGAAAACAAAAATTATTTTCATCCGTGTCTGATGAGGAATATTTTCACATTAGGCAACTAATAGAAAAATAAACCATTAGTGAAAAAGGAGAGACGAAAAATTAACCGTTTCTCAGTTGATCAGAAAGAAGAGTGTGTGTTTCATATCAATGCTGATTGAGCAAGTTGGGAGCGTAAAGTTCACCAAAACAGAAAAATCATCGTCTGCGTCAATTTACTGAGAGATTTTTCTAGCCGCAAAAAAAAACAAAAATCTTGTGCGTGTTAAATCATTGCCAGATATCAACTTAAAACTGACATGGTTGAGAGAACACAGAAAGTTAAGTTCGCTTAAAAAATTCTTCCATATTTGTAATTGAAACAGTTTTAATTTATTAGGTTTGACCCAGCATTGATCAGTGCTATTCCAAAAAAAAAATTACTCTTTCCATGCTTTAAACTTTTCTCATCAAAATGCAGTAATTGTTTGAAAATATTTTTCTTCGTCAACATTTTGAGCGAAAGATTTTTGTTAAAGCATTTCATCCCTAATGGAATATTCAACCTTCTTCCCTGTTTACTATTTTCATGCTATTTTTATTAACTTCTCGTCCAATTATTCAAAATGAGCAGAGTAGCAATGAGAGATTGATTTTGAATAGTTATTTTTTTATTAGCATCTGAGTTGGTTTTGGATTTTCCGTCAAAAAGGCTCTTATTTGGGGATATGGAACTAGAATTTGGCCTATCGATAAAAATTTCCGATCCCTAAAATTGTTCCATCATCGAGACAATACAAATTTATAGTTTTGATTTTCAGGCTAAAAATGCTGAATAAATATTTGCCTCGAATATAAAGCGTTGGCCCAATCCTAGATCCATAGACCCAAATAATAGCCATTTCCCCTATTACTTTCATAACAGGATGGCCAGTACTTTCATAGCCCAATCTAATGGATAATAACATTGGGATGTTTGATAAAAGCACCGAAATCAATCGGAGGTCGAGAAAGGTAAGAGTCTTTTATTTTAAAGTTGGTTCTTTTGAATAGTTGTGTGAGAATTCTCATAACAGTTTTTATGTGTTCAATTACAGGCTGCCTTTGACGTAAATCGACATCCAAAATTCGTTTAAATTTTTCACCACAATTCCCTTACTACTCAAGACTTTGGCAGCTGGAAATAGTCGTCACGAAAGCCAGCAAAATCTCATTAAATCATTTATAGAATTTGATACCACATTCGCCCAAACTCACTTAACTGGATACCACCAACAAATGATTTTCCATTGAACGAAAACAGCCTAATGATGCAATCAAATAGTCTCAAATCTCCATTCGAAGGCAGTGAATAGTCAGATTTTTTTCTTCTTCCAAACATTACACCAATTGATAGTTTTTATCCGGCCCACCAAGGTTAATGATGGCTGATTTCTCGATTGTTATTGAATCATCATCAATCACTTGGTTGGCATAACTCAACCTTCGCCGCTGGTAATGTGGCGATTTGAAGTTCAAAACTAATCGATGGTGTGAATAGTTTTTTAAAACTAAGTTTTCATGACAACATTTCCTTGAGCCGTGTTTCACACATAAGTGTAGATTTCACCTTGCTCTTGCACCCGAACAACCAGTCGCTTATCGCTGAACAATTTAAACATCATTAGAAGTGCATTCCGTATCAGCAGACGCTGATTGCTTACACAATGGGCCCCGATCAACTAAGTACCGAATTGCAATCTGTCAATTACCGGAAACCGGTCGAACCCGTTGAAAACCCTAGCTCTTAATCCACCTGCCGATCGACCGCTTCAGCTCAATCAATCTCCATATTTCGATAACCCATCAATTCAATTCCGCATTTGTTTTCGACGGTTTTTTTTTTCACCGCCCGAAGCTTATTGATTCTCAATCTCCTCTCGAGCGATGTGTGTATTTGTTTACTTTAGTACTTTTAAAAACAGCACTTTTGGTTCACGTTAGCTAAATGGAAGCTTTTATTTATTCTCCCCTCCGCTTGGCCCTCTCGCTCGGAATTCTCGCCCATCGTCAACGGAGTGATCTGCTACGCTCCTCACGCTACCACCGATCTGCTGTTTGTGGAGCCAGAGCAGGGCAGAGTGAAAAAAAAAAATTAAACAAAATTTATTTACTCACTAAAAAAGGTGAAATACTTGCTTCCATTATCGCTCATTTTCTATCGGGGCACCTCGCGCTTTATATGGGAGATTCGTGGCTCGCGTTCCAATCACCCTTCGCGCACACCAGCCCACTATGTGCTGGATGGACCAAAATTGTCGGACCGGCTGCGTATGTTTACCCTCGGATCGCTCACTCGGCCGCTTGTGGGCCACCGGCAGCCAGCAAGTATTTACAAGCCAGCAAGCAAAAAGAAAAATACACTCCGAGTGAGTAACATAAATAATCTCGTCCATTTGGCTCACACTCGACGGACGACTCTACGGCTGACTTCTTGCCGCCCACCCACCACCACCTAACCCGGTTCAGCTGTGTGAAATTTGGTGTCCATTTTGACGCGCACAAATTGTGCGCGCTTCATTAGATTAAAAACTATTAACTGCGTGTTCCGAATATGGTTTCTGGTTTTCACCTTCGGAGCGAGGAGCAGCCGAAGAAGACACAACTTTATCACGCTCGCCCATCATCATCATCATCATCATCATCGTCGTCGTCGTCATCATCCGTGTGCTGTTGTCGAAGTCAACAGAGCCAGCGTCGGGTGGAGGATATTTGAGGCATAGTGTGTTAGCTCACAAGCAAGTGGCGCTCAATTTGCGCTCGTTATCACCCGCCGAGCACAACCGCCGCTCACACTAACTAACCATCTACCGCTATGCAGACCCGGTATGGAAGTAGCAGTGGAGAGCGTCGAACATATTGGCCCCTACCACACCGATGCAGTTAAACTGCGAAACGGCACTGATCCGAGTAATGGCGATGATGGCTTGAGGAGCGATTGCCTGGCAGAGTGTGCGCGGGTCTTGCTCTCTTTCACACCTTGCGCGCCCTGAGTCAGTGATGGCGATGACGCCGAAGACGAAAACGATGACGATGATGATGGATCGCGCTCGGCGAATAGAGTGGCTCCAGCGGCAGTCGATCAAATGGATGATCGACGGATCGATTGTTGGTGCGAAAGTGTTGAGCCGGATTGAAAGGGCTGAACGATCTCACGCTTCGGTAGCTGTTTCATCGAGTGGAACTGAAGGTGTGGGTAGTTGGTTTTTGTTTCGTCGTCGTTAATTATGCTTTGTTTGGGGAGGTTCAACTTGACAATTTAGATCACTAGTTTGAGATTCAAAAATTAAGTTGTTCGATTTACGTTAGGTTCAAGCTTCCACCACACATTAGAAACGATGTGTGAATTCGATTTTGATGATTTATAAGGTATACAGAGATGGGTCGTCAAAATTTTTCAGAAATGTTTACGGAACCTATCAAAAAAAAAAATTTAAATTTTACATTTTACACTGAAAATTTATTTTCGTAAATAAGCTTTCACTCGTTTCGTAAACATGGATTTTGTACATAGAACAAATGTCTCGTGTATTGTATGAAACATTCATATTGCTTTTTATCTGGTGAAATGCTATCATTACACCTTTTTGTAGAATGCACGAAATGGATTTCGTGAAGACCAGCCAATCGCTGCTTCTCTGTTGGGGTTGCTGCTAAGATGGGCGGGAATAATTTATTTATCCCAACAACAAAATTAAAGCGCTGCCGAGAGTTATAACTTCATACTCATTAATCAAGGATCTTCTCATGTGTCACCATGGCCTAGTGAGATCAACCACGGATTCAATAACAGCTCTTTACAAAAATACGGGATCAAATCCCATGCCAGAAACATTAAAAAAAAAAACGCTGGACAACTCCACGCGGTTGCGTTTTTTTTTTCAATTACATTTCGAGTCGATAAAGAAGATCTGTCCGTCATTCTTGCACCCACCAGAGAGACGTTTCTTTTTAATTTGTAGTAAAATATTCGTAGCTCTTTGTATTGTTTTTGTGCAATGAACGAATGTTCTTTCTGTTTCAACAAATGCTTCGTGCTTTTGACAGTAGCGCGTGTGGCATTAATTACGAAGGTAGCTTCATAGAACGTACAAATCAGTTTCGTTGCAGAAAACAACGAATGGATTCGTAAGTGCTACCTTTGATTTCGTAATATAAACTAAAATTAATTTTCAGTGAAAAAAAAAAAATTAAAAATACCCAACCCCCACCCCCCCCCCGGGGGGGGGGGGAGGAGTGGTACTGCCCCCCCCCCCCCCCCCCGCCCGGGTCCCCCCCCCCCCCCCCCCCGGGGTGTGGGGGGAAAAAAGAGAACCACCCCCCCCCCCCCGGGAAAAGAAACCGAAGGCCCCCCGTCTTATTCATAAAAAATTAGATGGAGGACGGGGGGGGGGGGGGTCCCCCCCTCCCGTCGGTGTTTCTCCCCCTGTGGGAAAAAACCCCCCCAAAAAAAAAAAAAAAAAAAAAAATATCCTAAACCTCGAAGAGGAATAGTTAGAAGGAGACAAAAGATAGCAAAAGCTACTGCACGCTAAGAAAAAAGTACTCAAAATTGAGTGAAAAATAATTCAACGTTGAGTTCAGTCAAGTGAGGTTACCAGTAATGACAGATAAACTCAGGTTTTCTTTGTGTTCGATTATTTTAAGCTTAAGAACAATGTTTGCGAAAATGGATGAGGAACATTAATTATTGAAAACGGTTATTTCTAAACCTAACTCGTTTGTATTTTAATTTGAAGTCCAAAACAACTTAATTTTATGTTGCAGCTACCCAACCATTGCGTTCTGATCGTAAAACTATTAGTTGCGTACTTTTAACTTAATTTTGGTTGAAAATCAAAGCACCCGTCGGTGCTGTTGACGTTTATCAGTTTTTTGTTCGTTTGGTCGATTGCGACCGTATTATTTGCTCGTCGCAGTTCTCTACAGGTATCCATATAGGGAAAACATTTAACTATTGTATCTCAAGGAAACGATGAATAATACGCTTTGTATTTCTAGTCAAATTTCTACTAAAGATGTGGATGACGCAGCAAGAGCAGTCACAAGGGTCTCATTAAGACCAGAGCTAGGAATATGCGAAATGATGTTCCCCCAGAAGAACGATTGTCCGATGAAAAAATAATCAAAGTCTTGAAGTTGGCAGATGGAATCGACGAAATAGTAGTATCGTTAGCAACGCTGGCACCTTCGAATTGCCAACGTATTTTTGAAGGAATGATGAGCTGCTTCATTGTTTTATTTGACTGATATTTGCAAATAAGAATGATCGATTATTTCTTCGTGTATTTTAACCGTCCATCAGAAGAAAAATATGATCATAAAAGCCTGTCCACGATAAATATCGGACACTTATATGACAGTTGAAACGTTTCACTTATATGACAGCTGAAACTCTCCACTGTATTTCGTGGTACAACATGTTTACATTCTTGTTACATTCAGTAAAATGGCTCCAAGTGGAAGTGCGTAAACGCATTTTGTACGAACAGCAGCAAAATCCGAATTTATCGGTACGCGATGTTGCCAAAAAACTAAAACTACCAAAAAGTACTGTGTTTTGTGTTTGCAAATCATTTGACCAGTGCTTGACTGTGAAAGTGGAACAAATCGAAAAGTATGCTCCCGACAAATGGACAAGAAGGTGGTAGCCATTATTGAAAAAAAAATCCCAATCTTTCTGTGCGAAGTGTGGCTCGCAAAGTTGGGTCAAAATCAAACGTACAAAAAGTGAACCAGATGCAAGGACTGAAGGCGTAAAAAGTGAAAAAGGAGCCCAACCGTGATGGCAAGCAAAATTTCACTGCAAAAAGTCGTGCTAAGGAGCTTTACACCAATTTTTTGCAAACATTTTCTTGTATCATAATGGACGACGAAACATACGTACTCGGAGACTTTAAACAGCTTCCGGGTCTGGATTTTTACACCACAATGCAAAGGAACGCCGTTGCCGAGCATTTCCGGACAAAGAAGGTGTCCAAATTCCGAGGAAGTATTTCATTTGGCAGGCCATTTGTAGTTGTGGTCGAAAATCTAAAAGTTTCGTCTCTACTGGCACCATAAATAAGGATGTGTACGAGAAATAATGTCTGCAAATGCGGTTGCTACCGTTTATCAGAAGCCACGACTCTCCAGCTCTGTTTTGGCCTGATTTGGCCTCTTTTCACTATGCAAAATCCGTCCTGGAATTGTATAAGGTACAAGAGGTCAAAATACGTGCTAAAAACAGCCATTCTACTAAACTGTCCAGAAATTCGCCCAATAGAGAAGTACTGGGCTCTAGTTAAGCGGATACTCTTCGAAACTAAGAAGAAAGCAAATGATACGGCGTATCTGAGGATGCCGTACGGAACTTGATGGCGGGTGTACCACAGAATTTTCGAAAATTTTACAGAACGAAGGATAAACATCTTAATCAACTGTTTCTAATATAGGTATAACTCTATTATTTTGAAATAAAAAATCGATTTTGTTGAATCATGTGTAATTTTTTTTACTGCTATTATTTTGGTGTCCGTAGTTTAACATGGACTGGCTTTAGGTATCTATATATACTTTTTTCTATCCTTATGGTTAGGTAAATTTCACCCATTCTATTCGATAATTCATAAGGTAAATTTTATCTATTGGTACTTGAAAGGATGTTACCGAACATTTTGTAAATTTACATATTGGTATTCAAAACATTATTACCAAAAATTGAGTCTTCATCCTATACCTAATTCTAACTTTATGCCAAAGGCTCATTCCAAATGTTGAGAAAATCTATTTTTTTATTGAATTTTTTTATAGGTATATGTGTCTAAAATGTTGGGGCAAAACGGTTTTTTGATCCGGGAAGTAAAAAAGATTCTACGAAGCAGTGTCACGGCCACCGCGTTTAAACGTTTAAACTTTAAACGCGTTTTTCTCGAAACATTGTTTTTCAAAACTGCGTACAAGATTACAAAAAAACGGCTCGAGCAATTAACTTCTGCTTTTGACCCCGGAAAAGTAAACACTTTTTATTGGAACTTGTCGATCTTATAAATGTAATTTTTTGATAATAAATATTTTAATTCAGTGTTAAACATTGACAACAACACGAAAAAATGATACCAAAACTTCAACTTAGCACCAAATATTCAATTTTCAATATATTGAAATTTCGGCTACGTCACACTCCGCCAAGTTTAATGCAAAATCGAATAAAAAAACTATTTTTGATTCCAGCAAATGTGAGGGCAGCAACAATGCACGCAGATGGAGAACTACCATCTAGCTCCAAGTGACATTGCGGGCGCCATTTTGTTTTTATGTTAAAAATTATGAACTAAAATCAAAACTATATCCACCTATTTTTTTTTGTATGTCTTTCCTTTACCTCAGAAAAAAAAAATTCCAAACTTGGTAAATTTTTACCTCATTTGAATGGGAACCTGGCCTGAATGCACAAAACATGCGAGATGGGTGAAAAAAAAACTTAATTTTGGGTTCTTTTTTCTTAGCGTGTAGATTTGTGCCTTTAAAAATTTAGAATAAATTTATAATTTGTAGAATCAATTCAAATGTATTCTAGCGACTTCTCTTTGAACTTAGAAGGATGTTGATGAATTCACATCAAATTGTGAGTTGGTTTGATATACGAACCAACTAACCAATAATGACCAATCTGATTGTTAATTTACAGTATTCAGTGTGTTTTTTCGATTGCAATCTTTTAATTAGCACAGTAACGGGTGGCAACTACAATTTAGGAATTTTTTCGAGGCCCCTCTGATGAACAACAAACGAGCTCAGGGCAAAATGAGAGTGTGTATGTGTAAATTCTCTCCTATCTCTGCAAGTGTTTTTCGTTCTATTTAAGCTTGCTCAGTTTTGTTCGAAATGCCGTCGAAATAAGAAGCATTTCGCGAGCGCTTAGTACAGTACAACTACTCGCAAAGTTTACATGCAAGCCGTACAACGCTTCTGTTCTAACATCAAACGTAAGCTGCGCCCAACAGCCAATTACGGTCCTATATTCACTATTTTTTTTTTTCAATGGAACGGTATTCACTTTTTTTTTCAACAATGGACCACGTGTTTTTTATCAGATCTTCTTCAAGTTTGTTTGTCTTTTTTTAACAGCTTGAGAAAGCAGTTCCAAAATTTTCGTTGCCACCCGTTATGAGAAGAAACAGTTTCGATTTTACGGTTTAATGAAATCTGCTGTTGAAAGTTTTTTGGCTTTTTAATTTTAGAAATGATGACTGCTACAGTACTGGCCAAAATAAAGTACGCATCCGCTTGTTATTTTCCAGAGTGATTTGAGCAAGTTTGAGCACTTTGGGCCTAAACAGCGTGCATGAGTCTAGACAAATCTGCAGAGAAATTTGCCGATAAATATATACAAATGACATTGAAGTACGGAGCTGACCGAATTATGGTTTGGGGTGCTTTGTGTGGTCTGATGTTGAGAATCCTGAGATAATAGATGGAATAATGATGGCAACTCGTACATCAGCATTCTAAAAAGGGGATTTTAAAGAGTCGTCCCGTGAAGTTGGCTTAGAAAAGAAGATTCTTTTTCTTTAAAACTACGACCTCAAGCATACCGCTCACAAAACCACTCCATACTTCCGTCCACACATATTAAGCTATTAAAATGACCACTCCAAAGCCCGGACCATCATCTAATAAATAAATGTCGGTCCATTTTGGATCAGAATGTAGACAAAGGAGATGTGAATAACCACCACAAATTTTTCGAAGCTCTGGAAAAGGCCTGGATGAATATTAACCCCCAAGAATTCAAAAACCTTGCTGAACGTATGTCACGATGATTGAAATCCGTGATTGAAGCTAAAGGTGGCCATACTAAAATTAAGAATAAGTAATAAAAATGATGTATTTTTGAAATGCATTTTATTTTAAACTATTTTGTTATTCCAATATGTAATGAGGATGGAAATTTGCAAGCCAAGTCTCCCCCGTTGATCAAAATAATGGACAATTTCCTAATAAATTCTATCGTCAAATAATTTATCACTCTCATGTCCCTGAACTATATGTGGGGGCATGGAGCATAAAAACGGAGGTCAAAGAGAACAAGAGTCCGCCCCCGACCACATTGGACCCGCCGAACAACCCCATGACCCCCAAAGAGTCCACGCCCCCCCCCTCCCCCCCCCCGCCCCCCCCCCGGCCGCGCCGCGGTGTCAAGCCCCCTTTTCCCAAGGGGTGTCCCCAAACCCTTGGTTTTTAAAAAAACACCGACGCAAACGAGATGCGTCAAAGAGAATCAAAGAGAAAAGATTGAATTGGGCTAAAAAACATAAAGATTGGACAACTGAACAATGGTCTTGTTCACGGACGAATCAAAATTTGAAATTTTCGACAAACGACGCCGACAATATGTTCGTCGTTTGGTTGGCGAACGCATGATTAATCAATGTGTGATCCCCACAGTCAAGCATGGTGGAGGGTCAGTGTTAGTCTGGGGATGCTTTGCTGGGGACATTGTTGGTGACATTGTGAAAATTGAGGGTATCATGGACAAAAAAGTCTACCACAACATTCTTCAACGGCACGTTTTTCCGTGTGGGAAAAGAATTTGTGGGTCGCGGATTCGTTTTCCTGCAAGATGATGATCCAAAGCACACTTCTAAATTTTGCCGGAATTACATCGCAACCGCAAGAGAAGCAGAAAGAACTCAATATGGAATATGGAATGGCCTCCTCAGTCGCCGGATTGTAACCCGATCGAGTTGCTGTGGGAAGAGTTGGACAGACAAGTGAGAAAATTGCAACCAACTAATACAAAACAGCTTTGGGTGTTCTTACATAATTGCGGGAATCAAATAACGACGGAATCATTGCATAAATTGATTGAAAGGATGCCCAGAATATGCGCTGCTGTTATACGAGCAGAAGGCGGATATTTCGAAGAATCAAAAATATAAATAAATACTTGCGGGTTCCTCTATGAGTTGACATATTTTGTATAAACAATGATTACTTTTTCATAAATATTGATAATAAAAAATAATGAACGGAGAAAACCATGGTTTTTTTTAACGTTTCATCAACATTATGAAGTGGACCCAAACTTTAGACCGGTAGTGTATATTTTTTTTCTCCCACAACACAACACCCCCCACCCCCAAATACCACATATAATTCAAATCCTTTTTTTTTTTTTTCCCAACCACCATTAATTTTAAATATTAAAAAAAAAAATAAAATATCCATATAGTTCAAACAACAAACAAACAAAAAAAAAAAAAACAAAAAAAAAAAACCCACAAAAAAAACACCAAACATAAAAACACCAACACCACACCCATAACACTAAAAAAAAATACAAAAAACGACCCCACCAAAAAAAAAAATACCCCTCCAACAAATATAAAAAAAAATTTCCTTTCGTTTACTAATGTTTTTTAAAAAAAATATTTAAATATTTATAATTTTATAAAAAAAAAAAAAAAAAAAAAAATTAAAATAAAAAACTAACAAGAAAAAAAAAAAAGAACAGAAAAAAAAAAAAATACAACCATAAAAAAAAAAAAAAAAAAAAAATAATTTTTATCCACCAAGCAGAAATCCTGCCTTGGTAAGACAAAAGCTTTCACTCCCCAATCCCCGCAAAAATTTCACGCTTTAAACTAATCGAAAATTAAGTCAGCATAAATTTCAGTGAACATGCCCATAATCTTCGCTTATATCCAGAAGAACAAACAATCACTTATGCCCAACTGAAATCAAGTTCCTTCGACCCAACGCTCACTTCAGCATCGAGCATCGGCATTCCGTCAGCACCCACTTTGACGATGACCCCTTGATCTGGATGGCGGCAAACCTCCGTTCCACGGTTTCCCCCCGACGGAACAATCACTCGGTAGCATTTTTTGTTATTTTTTCCGTACCGTGCCATATTTTGGTGAAATTAATTGCCCAAATGCATTTAACGCGCATTTTATTTGCATCCATTTTCCCCTTTCCAACATGCTCTTTTTCGTCATTCACCCGTTGTCTCCTTCTGCCCCTATTCCATCGTCATATTTTCCGGTCCCCTGCCCCTGCCGACCCCATTCGTGCATAAGTGCTTGTACATGACTCTGTATGTGTATAATTAGCAAAACTGCTCTCCGCTCAAGGTTGGGGCGTCTCGGTATTGCAAGGTTGCTAAACTACCTACATTCGACTCGATCGAAACAAGCTGCTGACTGCTTCCAAGCTCTCTCGTTTGGGGGAGAACGCTGGTGCTTTTTGGCGCAGCAATTTCTTCCGTGCTGCGACCCAATCCACCCAGCTTTCCACAAATTTTCAGTTCATCATCCATTCATTCATTCATTCATGCAAGCATTTGGCTTGATGCGTGTATTAAATTAATTTACTTTTCTGCTACTGCTGTTTTCCGAAACCATACCCTTAATGTGCACTTGGACCAGGTGGCCATCAAGCATGTAAAATTGCTCCCCAACAACAACCGGCCGGGTTGAAGGTGCAAGCTGATCCCGAAAGACCTCCATCTTCACGTGTGCTTCTGTGTACGGGTGTTTGGAGCGTAATGTACCGTGGTGGTCAAGATGGTCTAAAGAAGTAATTAGCTACCGGGTTTTGCCGAGTATCGAAAATTCAGAAAATGTAATAATTGCACTCTCTCAACGGTAATTATGATAATAAATGAATGTTATTACTTTGTTCCTGCCAGGCGATGAGCTAGGAGTTCTTCTCCATATTAGCGGAAAAAGAGCAGTGGAAAAAAAATGCAGACATTTTTCCCAAGTCAAGCCAGAGCCCTTTTCCCCTGGTCTAACGACGCTTGTCTAGGAGTGCAAATAATCATAAAAAACGCTGAAAAACATCAAGTTTATAGTTAAGCAATTAATTATGTTATAATTAGTAGTTGCTAACCGTGCTACTGTCTTTTGCTTTGTGACCACCTCCCGGTCGGAGTCGAGGAGGGTGGTGAGGCGAATATGTTTTCCACTGCACCGAAGTGGAAGCAGTTTACGGCTGCTCGACGACGAGTGAAAAACAAATAGCAAGAAATTGACGATAGGCATGAAACGATGATGAATTTATAATTTCATGCGCCTGTGGCTGTTGCCGGTTAGTGTCGGCAGATCGCCGTCTCCGATGCTAGTTTATGGCGATCACCTCTCTCTCGTCAATGGTTGCAGGCTTGCTCGAGTGTGTGTGTGAGTGTGCGTGGACAAAAGAAAGGAAGAAGACCATGAACGAAAATTCCACAACATCACACATTATGATAGCATTTCTGAAAGAAGGCCAATCGACCCCCTCCCCTCATACGCTCCACGCTGCCATCATGGGTGACCCTTTGTTGCCTTAGGGGTGTAAAAATGGTTCTCCGCAGTAGTGGCTAGACGGGCATCATGCGTATCGGTTCAGCAATTATCGCCGATTGAGCCGAGCAGGTGAGAATGGGATGAGAGCGATGAAGATGGCGAACAGAATCGATTCGGGACGGGACGAAATGGTTTCGATTGGTGCGATGAACTGAGAATCACGAGAACGAGGGAAGCTGGATGATCCGGGCGTGTGAAATAACAAGACGATGGGTGTAGGTGAGAGATCGGTTTTTGTTACGATCAGATGACTAGAAAAGGATTCATGGTGCATGACATGACATGCTGGGTAGTTCTTGATCTTCTTTTCGTTGATATGTAAGTGTTTGAAAGATCTATGATTTTAATTTCATGATCCAAACAAAATGCTCTTGTCTTGTCTCGCTTTGATGACCGTCCTACTCGAATCACATTTGTTTCGATCTTAGTAAATTTGATTAATCTGCGCGGATTATGTCACACTTACTACTGCCTGCTACTTGCCCCCCAGTGGATTTGGGATATATCCCAGCTGAGATCGGCGGGATTTTTTGAGTTGGAAAAATCTCTAATCACGTCTTCCTTCGAAAGCGAAGTAAAGCCGTTGGTTCCGGTTTATGCGTTCTTGAGTGCGATTAGAAGAAGAGAAACTCGATTAACCTTAAAATTTAGTTTCTGTACAAATGATTTCTGTTATTTTTCCCAACTGATTTAGTTTTCAATAACTTCGCACATTTACGAGAAATGCCGGCTTCGGAGATGATGACTGTTCTCGGCAACCAATTTTCAAATCTTTCATTCAGTATGTTCTTTCATCTTAACACTTCTTAGAATATATTCATAGGATACCTACACAGAAAAAATAATTAATTTTAACAAGCGGTAAAATTTCCCCTCGTTTAATCCAAGCCAAAGGAGGTAAACCGAAATGTTTGCAATATTTCATGCTTTATGTTCGTTTTGTCTTAAATTTCTGAAATTTCCCTTTTTTTCTTCAATCTGCTTCCCTTATGTTGCATTCATTTCGATAATTCAATGTTTCTTTTTATCTGTGTTTATTATGTTGCATTCATTTGATAACTTTTAAGCCACCCCTTTATACTTTTCTTCAAATAAACAATACGCACTCTAAAATTGAGTTGATTTCGTATTGCCTACAATATAACATTAACACCACAAGCAGTTTAAATGGAACAATGGCCGAATAAATCAGAGGTTGCTGACAACAGTGACACTCACTTCAGAAGTTTGTTGCTCTTCAAAAACACTTTCTAGCAGTAATGGATAATTCTGTCGATTCTATTAGATAGAGGGGCAAGGAGCAAACAAAAGTAAACAATCAAAAACGTTAGATGTGTGCGTAAGTTTGAGAGAATACTTATAAAACATACCTTCAGCTGAGATTGCTTAGATTACGTGAATTCCACTACCCCTACTTCTGTTTGCTTAATAAGATTGCACCTTCTGATGGCATCCAACAGAACACAGCTCTCTGAGAACTCATTCTCGATTGAATCCCGAATTAAATGTCTCTTACCGGATAGCTCGGTATTCTTCAAACGTTCAGAACTTGAGACTTCTCAAGTAGATTGACTCAACACTCATTATTCCCACCCATCTAAAATGGAGTGCAATGCAGTCTTGCTCAGGCGTTTGTCCTGTTGCAACTTGGGTATTGGCGATTGCGAGATGTCGGGATGAGGATTGTCAGAGCACAGCGAGAGATCTGCGGAACATTCGATGACTTCTTACAGATTCAACAAATCCGGTCCTATGGTCTGCGGAGCGATTGCTAAAACTGCCACTCCCAGACCTCGAATTGAATATCACGACTATACTGCTGGGCAATCAGTTCCTTATTACAGACTTGATAATTCAGAGCAGAGCTATCCCTTTATGAATCTTCATCTCCAGGCCGTCTGAGATCTTATTCCATTAATGTGAACCAAACCCTGGGGATCAACCATCTAATCTAATACAAACGCAGCCAGTACGAAAAAGCATTATGGAAATAATTGGGTTATTTATTTGTTTATTTACATGGCATAACGTCACAATATTATAACATAGCCTTATACACAATATCCCTCCATAATGCCCGATTCGTGGCTGCTCCTCTCCAATCCCTTGGGCACCTTGTACCCCCTAGGTCTTGCTCCACCTGGTCTGACCATCTTGCTCGTTGCGCCCCACGTCGTCTTGTACCAACCGGATTCCCGCCGAACACCATTTTTGCAGGATAGTTGCCCGGCATTCTCGCAACATGTCCTGCCCAGCGTATCCTTCCAGCTTTTGCCACCTTATGAATACTGGGTTCGCCGACGAGTTGCGCGAGCTCATGGTTCATCCTTCGCCTCCATAGTCCGTCGTCATGTACCCCACCAAAGATGGTTCCTAACACCCGTCGCTCAAAAACTCCGAGTGATCTTCAAGCATTGTCCACGTATCATGCCCGTAGAGAACAACCGGTCTTATTAGCGTTTTGAACAGTTGACGCCCAATTATTCCAGACCCTGGGGATCAACTATAGCCAAATTTTGGCCAAGAGACCGCTTTCCGCAACGTTCGGACTATTGGTGAATACGAGCAAGTCATTCTGAGCCTTGACGATAGCTTTCTCTCATCCCCTAGACTCTCATATTTTCGTCTGTTTTGGTCACGGTCAATTTGCTATGATCTTTTGCCAGATTGGTTAATGCCATCCAAATCAAGTCCCTGAGCCGATATAATGTAAACCATAGAGATTACTTAAACACCATTACTTGTCTTCAGGAAAACTTGATCGACACGAAAGTAAGTTTAACAAACAATCTCGGATAAATTCAGGGAGATATTTCGGAAATAACACAGGATCATAGATAAACCGAGGCCCAGTTTCAGCTAACTTCTTCACTTCCGACAATCGCTAGCTAGTTCCATCTGCATTTCCATCAAACTTTAGTTAATAGCAAATGTTGATCTATTTTGTAGAAACGACCATCTTCAAGACAATTGACATCGTTTTCAATAGAAGGCTGAGTATATCCCAGTAAGCGAAATTTCCGACAAACGAAAAGATCCACCAACTGGAACAGGAATTTTTCCTATTTGAATTTTTTTTTTAAATATCATATGAAAATGTTTGATCATTTATAAAATGATGGTTCGACGAGATCGCAGCATCCTCCAATTGAGTAGACGTTTTTTAAACTATGCATGGAAATGAGATTATCGGCAGTTTAGTATTAGATCGTTACTCGCTCCCACCCTCACAAACTAGCAGTTGATCATTCAATTTCGACTCCATTCCCTCAGGATTCTAGCCCATATTCATTCCGTGTCGCATGTGCTAGTGGACCAACGTACTTCAATGAGGACTATGAAACTCTCGCTGTGGAAGTTCTGAATAACCTAGCGGTTTATCGACCCTTTGTTGACATGGCTGATATTGACGAAATCAAGGCCTTCTTCTCGAAACTAACGCTCCGAGGCTCTCTCGAGAATTTTCGCGTAACATTTGAAAACGTCCTATGTTTGTTGATCGATTATCTTTATCGACATTCTCTTTGGTTGATTACGGTTGCACAAATGAATTTATGGCTCTGCTAACTGCTTAACTCAAGAGAAAACGTTGTTAGCTTGTGCATTAAGCAATATTTTCTATGGAAAATGCTTTAGCTGCTGCGTTATTCATAGAAGAGAAAGTCGTTTAAGAGAATCGATCAACGAAGATTGGCGCTTTTCAAACATCAGAATACATTGTGTTTTTTCTCGATCTCTACCATGAGTATTCAGGGGGTAACTTGATTTAGAAAAACATAAGATAATGCAACGGAGCCACGTCAAATTCAGTTTTCAGAAAAACTCATCAATCACATAAAAGTTCGTTTGGTTGAAATTATCCTCGAATCTTTTATAACTATGCACAGAAAAAACATCTGAATTCTCATAGTGATGTAAATATCAAGGAATGCAAAATTGTATTTCTTTCCACACGAAGCAGCAACTTGCATAAAATAGTTGTAATAAAGACGAGCTTTTGCATACAACATTATCGCCAATGTATGGAATATGCCAGAACTTTACACGATTTATAATGTTAATTTGTAAGTTTTGTGACGCTCCATTTATGTGCATGATATTGAACAGAAATTCAAACTATTTTTTCGAGCTGTGTGGTCACTGATATATTCAAGTCTCAGAGTACCATTCATTCGTTTTTTTTAAGTGTACATTTTGTCGCGAATAGCCTTTTGTCATATATAAGCCATTGGCATTATGTAGATTTTATTGAAATGAATCGAGCAGAACAACGGATAACTTAGTCAAACTGTTTCTACAAACAAACAAAATAATACTCCGAAATCAGACCATATTTGGCGATTTTCCCTTCAAGCACCCCGAAAAACGTTGCCACGTTGATTGGTTCCATAAACTTGCAACAGTTTGTTGGATCAACATTCATAAGAACGGCAAAGGCACACGAATATCAAGCCAAAGATTCGATTCCCAGTTTAGCGGGGGAGATCTTTATGATTAGAAAGAATCGCTTAACATAAAATATACAATGTTATGCATTGGTAATGGCATGGAAAGCTTTCAATTATTATGAAAGTGTATTTAGAACACTGAATTTAGATCTGGAAAATCGCTCAAATCAGAGAAAAACTTGAGAGATCTTTCAAACTTTGTTGCAGCTACTTTATTGGGACTTAGTTGAGTCACATAAAAGTTAAATGAGGTTATTTGTAACAATCCAATAGCAATTTTGGTTTCATGTGGGATGTGAAGACTATGCTTCGGACATCTATAGACTGTCCCAGAAAATAAGGGCACACTTTTCTTACGCTGTCATTTGAATGTACATTTTTATTCGGGTTGTCTGTCGACTCCATATCATTGTTTACACCCAAACGTCAAACCGAACACAACTCACAGCAAAGTTTCAGGCGCATTTCAAGAGATGGGAAAGATTTACGTTGAAAAACGCCGTGCCATCGTGCACAAGTGGAGCACTTTCCGGGATTATCATTAAGAAAGTTGGCGAAACTAGAAAACGTTGGAATGAAAGCGTTGCGTATTGCGATCCGGAAGTTTGACGAGAAGTATCCTTACCAGTGCTGTAAAAAGTCACTTCGTGCAATTGGATAAATTTTCCGATAACTTGCTTCAACAGGTGAATTAATGAATATCGTGTATGATATAATTGTAGCTCTTGACAAATTTTACAACGTTGTCTTACAGTGCATTGTCCTAACTGGTATATAGAAAGTGCTATATTCACTGTCATATTCAAATGATATTCAATGATGAATATCATTTGAATATTCAGCTATTACGCTCTCACTTCTTAGGTTTTGCAGTTAGAACATTACATTGTGAAACGAAATTATGAAAATAATCAAGTAAAACATCTTCTTCTCTACTTGTTATTGTGAAAATCAGCTTCTGGAACGAGTTGTTGGCAAATTTAGCGCATTGGGTCGAAATGACTATTAACAGCACTGATCCTTACGAACATGCCACAAAGTGGACGAAAAAAAGGGCGTCGAATCCCAAATTGGACAACAAAATCGAACGAGCTTTTTCTAAGGCGAAAGGGGCCTCAGTGCGTGATTTAGCCAAAAAGCTGAACACCCCGAAGTCCAACGTTCAACGAGCCAAGGACAGATTAAAGCTGAAGACGTACAAGGAGCAGAAGCAGCCAAAACAGAAGTCCTACCCAAGACGTCAGCGTGAAATAAGTACTGGACGACGAAACGTATTTGAAGTTGGACTATAAAGCATTGCCGGGATCGCAATATTACAGGATTCGTGAAGATGATGATGTTGACAATGCAGACACCTCAGTTTTCACTGAAAATTTTTGCACAAAAGACGATGGTCTGGAAAGCACTTTGCTCTTGCGGTAACTTCACGAAGCCGTACATCGTAGATATTTACGTCAATAAATGCTTGCTAAAATATCTGTTGCCGCTGATTCATCGTCATGAAAATCCTGTAATATTCTGGCTCGACCTTGCTTCGTGTCATTGCGGTAAGTTGACCATGAACAGGTACAAATAGGAAAGCGCGATTATTGTACCTAAGCGCATGAATTCCCCAAATGGCCCGGAAATTCGTCCCATCGGGACGTTAACATGTTCAGCCAGCTGCTATAGTGGAAAAGTTCTTAAGAGTTTGAGCAAGAGCGTCTCAAATCGTTGCTAATCAATCTGAGCAGAATCAAAATTGGACTTTTATGCTTGAGAAGATACCATGAAATAGTAGTAGGTTGTCTGGCTGATTGTCGGGGAATTCCTTGTCAATTCTTTTGTGGCTGAAAGTAAAAGTTTGACAAGGGCCGGTCCAGGATTTTTTCGGTTTGGACATTTTCTCGTTCTCCCTGTTTGGGGATATTGTTGGCCAGCCGAAAACTAAGCTGGTGGCTCCATTAGTATTGGAATCGCATTTGCTATGTAGCAGGCATGATCAGATATTGGCTTGTCTTTTGATAATGTCCTTATACGGGATTCTGTTATTTGAATTGTAATAGGATTTCCTGATCGCTCGGAATACTTGCAAACATTTGTGGTTGACATAGCCACAATAGCCTTTTACAATTATATTGCTGTAAAGCAAATAAACAGTTTTTGAAGAAATTTACATCTGTAGATGAAATAAGTTCTTTTTTTTACATAACTGGTTGAATTGCTTTTGAAAATAAATTATCTTATTGATTAATCGTCTAGCTCAATCCTTTGTAGGGTTATGTGGCAGATCCATAAAAAAAGCAGAACCTTATGAAAAACGTAAGAGAAAAAGTTCGAAAACTTGCTTATACATGAAAAAGTCATCAAAAAAATCTCATGGCATGTTGATAAACAATGTTGAGCAACCATATGTAAGAATACAAGATGACATAAATAAAACTGCACATGTTTTTAAACGAACTGAAAGTAAGTATACTGCCACTACAGTCGAGGGACAGTTCAGAGGCACCGTGACAACAGGGTGAATTACATCGAAATGAGCCTCAACTCACCAAATTGCCCGAAATTTCACCCAATCGAGAATTGTTAAGCGGAAGCAGAGAAAAACTGAAAAATGGACTCGGAATACTGAAGAGATGAAGAAATGGTGGAATAACATGGCCGCTCAAATTGACGAACAGAGCCAAATGATGATGGGAGGTATTTTAAGAAAAGTTCGTCATTTTTCAAAAACCAAAAACGAAATAAGACTGTTGATATTTTTTGCTGAAGGTACAGTTAAAACCATTATTATGACGGCTCAGATGTTTTATTTCATCACAACAACAATCCCGAGTTTTAAAAAGCTGCCCTAGAAATGTAAGCATTGCTAGCACCTATTGACCTAAAATACGATGTGGCGTACAAATGAGGACGTTGGACATATACGACGCCCTTATAACATTTTTCAGATTGATACCTAATGAGTCATATGACCATTATTAGCAGTGCCATTTTGCTAAGTTCAATTATGCAAATCCAAAACTAAGCCATGGCCCACTTAATGGTGGAATAAACACCTTTGCTTATTACAGTGCGTCTAGAGGACGTTTTTGGAGGCTTTTGACGTTTTTTTTGTTGACAATAACAATAACAGTGTTCTGCTCATAACTATGCTCTCGTTTTGGACACTGTCACTATGCAAGAAGAGCGTGGAAAAAAAATCGTGCAGTCACATGGAAAATCCATCGTGGTCCGCGTTCAAGCTGGCTAAAGTGTTGAAATTTCCTTGAAACACCATAAAGGGTGTTTCGATCAAAATTTGGTCGACTTAAACTTGACGCATTTCCATTCATCGTGCATTAAACAAATTTGCACACACCTCATTTTGAAGATGTGTGCGTTTAGCATCTTGCTTCTATTTTGATTTTGAGATTAGCACTTCAGTTATCAAAATGTCGTCGAAGGAAAAGAAGCAACGCATCAAAATTTTGCACGTGCATGGCGAAAATCCAAACTACTCTCACGCCAAGTTGGCGAAAATGTTGAATGTGGCTAAATCAACTGTTACTAACGTATTAAAAGTGTTCGGTGAACGTTTGTCGACAGCCAGGAAAGCTGGATCGGGGGGAAATCGATGGCCACAGTGACGACAAAAATAGTTGCCCGCTGTTTCGAGCGGAACCCCAACCTCTCCGTCCGAGATTTCGCAAATAAGCTGGGAGTGGCGTCTTCAACCATGGATAGAGCTTAAAAACGAGCTGTATTGCCGACTTACAAGAAAGTGGTGACTCCAAATCGCGACGATAATCAAAACACGTCGGCCAAAGCACGATCGCGAAAGTTGTACACGACGATGCTGACGAAGTTTGATTGCGTGGTACAGGACGATGAAACTTACGTCAAGGCGACTTTAAAAAGCTTTCTGGACAGGAAGTTTATACGGCAACCGGACGGGGAAAGGTGGCAGATATTTTCAAGCACATTAAACTGTCAAAGTTCGCGAAGAAATATTTGATGTGGCAGGCCATCTATACCTCTGGCTTGAAGAACAGCGTTTACACAGCGACCGGATCCGTCAACAAGGAAATTTATCTGAGCGAGTGCCTACAAAAACTTCTGCTGCCTTTCCTGAAGCGACACAATTGTTCCGTTCTATTTTGGCCGGATTTGGCATCTTGCCATTACGGAAAAAAGGCCATGGAGTGATATGCTGCCAACAAGTTTAAAGTGGTGCCCAAGGACAAGAACCCTCCTTACACGCTAGAACTCCACCCAATCGAACAATATTGGGCCATAGTCAAGCGGAACCTGAAGAAAACTCAAAAAGCTGTTGTGAGCGAGAAACAGTTCAAGGAAAACTGGCGTTCTGCGGCGAATAAAATGGGCAAGGAGACTGCACAAAATCTTACGACAGGTGTCAAACGAAAGACCCGGCAGTTCGCATTTGGTAAAAAGCAAGCTTAGCTGAATATTTGTCCTGTATTTTGTATTAACTGAACTTGAAAAAGAAAAAGAATTTGACTTATTAATAAAAAAATTGATCGACTCACACACATTACTGTTTTACCAAATTTTGATCGGAACACCCTTTAATTCCGGTGCATACATACTAATGGATGCTGAAACCTATGTAAAGGCCGACTTCGGACAACTTCCAGGACGAACATTTTACAATGCGAAGGCTCGAGGAGGTGTCTCTGTCAGATTCAAATTTGTTTTGGCGGTTAAATTGGCACGCACATATATGATCTGGCAGGGAATTTACAACTGAGGTCAGTAGACAAAGGTTTTCGTCACCGAGAAAATGATGAACTCGGAGATCCATGTGTCCATTCCAGTGATCTTGCGAGTTGTCACTACAGCCGGAATGTACAACAATGGTACATTGAAAACGAAGTTCAGTTTGTTCCGAAAACCCTCAATCCGCCCAAGTGTCCTCAGTGCAGGCCCATATGAGGCGAAAACTGAAGGTAGTCAAAAACTGCAGTTCAGATAACAAATTGGAGGGATAAAATTGCCAAGACATTTGGCGAGACCGTTATGTGCCAGTTGATGGTCGTATTAAGGGCGAATGTTCGAGAATTACTTTGAATCCGCGACGAATAAATACACAGAAAAAAAGCGTTCTCGAAAATGAAAACGGACCGTGAATTTTTCCCATTAAACGTTATTTAGTTCATGATTACGTGATTCAGTTCAAGGTGTATTTTTGCTTGTTCTCGAATTCATTACTGCAGTTCACGGATCTGGGCACGGTTTTTTTTCTTGTATTTTTTCGTTTTTTTTTTCTCAAAATATAAACCGTTTTCAAATTCGTTAAATTAATTCCGAAATAGACCCGAATTCTTTTGTTCTATTACTAGGTGGGCCATACTTCGGTCTTTTCGTCCTATCGGGCGTAAAAGTCAAATCTCAAGCCTAGTATCATAAGGTTGTAACTGCAGGGTCGTTTCTTCTTCATCGATTTTCGCTCTTACACACTATTTCTAAACGACTTAAATTTGAATAGGATTTACTCAAACCTGTCAAACAATCCCCTTGTACGGTGAAAACTGTACGGTCCCCTTGTACGGTGAAAAACTGTTATGTTGTTACTATTTATCCTGCCACAGACATTTTACTACTTTTCTCAATGATACGGAAGCCGTTGTTCAGTGAAAATGGGCTAAATTTATATACAGATAACAATAAAACAGTACCCACCAATGGTTAAATAATTCTAACCGTTATTTCAGAATAATCACGTTCGTTCGCACACCACAAACTGAAGTCCGATTGAGCCCTCAACAACATGTCCATTATTTTGCACTGCCCCAATCAATTGACTTATTTCATGGCGGGAGCCACCCAAAGATGTTCCATTTTTTTTGCCCAACCCCTCCAAACGTCCCCTCCGTCCATGTCCCGAACTCTGAGCACCGATCGTAACTGTCAGATGACTGATAAGCCGGGCCCCGATCGATCCCATTCAATAACAACACGGGATTTGTTAGGGTCAGCCAATTGAACCATCCACGATTCAATTTTGTTTCTTTTACAATTTTCTGTCGTTGATTTATAATCTTCAATAAAGATTAGTGTGTAGCACTTGCTCGATTACGCGCGCTCGCTCCGTTACGGCTGGTGATGAGACACTGCTCTGAAGCGTTGTGTACGTACGTAAATACTGTGCATTCTACTGTTTTCGTAATCTGATACTGATCCACCACGGCACCCGTCCGTCGGACTTCCCCGCGCACATTCCGGTCCCAGGGGCCGAATTTTTTTTATTACAGAAAAAGTCTTAAGTAAACAAATGGTCGGTTTTATTTTAAGCCTGCTGAGTGATAGTCATTCTTTCTCTTCTTCCACTGCCTAGCTCAGCCGTATTAGTGACATACACATATCTAAACGTTCCCCAAAGCCAAAAGTCATGACGGGTAGCATCGATAACTTTTTTTTTTTTTTGGGGTCTGATTAGTTAAACAAATATTTAGATATCTCGCTCAGGGCTCAGCATTTCTGTGCTGAGTTGGTAATCATTAGGCTCGGTTCCAAAGTTGCCTGCTGATATCTATCTTCCTTCCTGCAATTCACCATCGCATTGCCGTCAGACAGACAAACAACGACACGATACGGAACAGAAAAAGAGGTGATAATAGTCTTTTTTTTTATCGGGCTAGGCGAGGCAACCAAAAAAAAAGAGCATTAATTCAGTGTAATGATTCGACAGTACAATTGAAATTAATAAAATTGAGGGGAGTTAAAAAAATATATTTTTTATTGCAGTAGAAATCGATTTCAAGCCCCGACTCGCGGGGCTACTTGATAGCATCTTTATCACGTCTCCCGCAGTGTGCCCATGTGTGTATGTGTGCATATGACCATCCGCATGTCAGTGTCACTTATTCCACACACGACCAGTAGTAGTGTGCCTGTGCAATGCGGGGAGTCCGGAAAGTGAACAGCCAAACACGAAATATGATAAGTATTAATAATCGGAAGTATTTGACACGTTCGTTGCTGCAAGGCGCTGCTGGGCGTTGCGCTGCCCTGTCAAGTTATCGAGCCCATTACAAGCGGATACTCACACAAACCCGCGTTGTGTTGAATTACGGTGCATGGTACTTTATGGGACCGTTTGTATTTTCGATCCTGATAAGAAAACTTCTTGCCATAGTCTTTTAGGTTTTGTGGCTTCTTTTCCACTCGTTTGAGGCAATATTTTTTATTGGTACAATCCAAGAAAGCTAGAGCTATAAGATGGCAAGAGAAAAGACGAAAAACGAGAGAGCCAAGATAACGTCAATTTAATTTGTTCGGGTTTGTTTGCTAGCTGACTCTGTCTGCTATTAGTAGGCGTTGCAGTGCAGCACAACTACCGGGAAGTTGTGTCAAAATTGCGGGTGACACATGACGTTCGTTTCTGTTTACGTTGGAATGCGAACCACACACAGTGACACAGAGGGAGGACTTCCACTAAACCCTTCCAGGAAGCGACGCAGGGAGTTCTATCAGGTAAGGGCCGTCGCCGGTTTCTTAGCAGGAAGCACAGTCTCCCTGGTTCTACAAATACCAGACGTTAAGAAAAAATAAAACAGCATTCAACTAAAACATCGAAAGAAACGACCAGAAAGGAAAACAATATTCAGTTTTTATTCGTTTTCCTACAAACTAAAAGAATATTTATTTTCTTTCTCGCTCTCGGTTTTCTTCAAGTTCTGTGCTTTGTTATTTTTTCCTTCTCTTTCTATCGCTTGCAGGTTTTATTTTCCTCCGTTCCGATTGCCGTTTGCCACTCTCCTGGATATCTACGGCGACGATGCACGGCGCGGACACACCGGAGAGTGTGGCTGACTGGCACCGGGATATTTGCTCAATTCAAAAACCCAATATTTATTTGTTTATTCAACATGCCATAAATTATGTTATTTAAAAAGGTATTTCCTTCTTCTTCACACTGCTGCTGCGGTGGTGGTGGTTGGATGGTCATGCATGCTGTGGAGAGGCCTTAATGCGAGCCACAAGCGGAGGATCCTCGTTAATGCGCGAAGATGGACGCCAAAGAAGAACCCAACGAGGCGCGCTCTCGGCGAAGAAGTGAAAGGGAAGAAAACCACCACGCGATTGGATTGGAGTGGCAGCAGCGTGGCGGCGAGGAAACTAGTTAGTTCGTCGTCCTTGAACTGTCGCGCGAGGAGCCGGGCCCTGAAGAAGTTTTGCAAACGAGACGGCGATGACGGCGCGGTGGTTGAGTCGATCTTGTGATTGCGGCGGTTGAGAAGGGTTGGCAGCGCACTACTTCGGACAACATGTGAAATCACATGTGGTAGCACCTCTCCGGAAATGCCTAAATTGTTCGGTTGGTTCCCCCGGCTTGGGCTATGTGAGTCATTAGTCGGATGCAAATGTGGCTGCCAAGGTTGGGGAAAACGAGTGGTTGCATAAATCACTGTCAGTATGGGGTTTTGGGCGATGATAAAGGAAGTAGAAGCTCTGTTTTGGTATTATATAGTAATGTCAATTATGCTCTATAGAACAAATTGTGTTAATTCTATTAATTGACAGACAATTGTAGTGATTTTATCTGATCTTATCGAAGTTTTAGTGAAAGGAGTATTGTTAGAATTCTCTGGGTCAATTCCATAGGTTGATAATTTTTAGAAGTGATTGCCGGGGCTGAAATTTTGTTCTAAGCGTTTCTGAGTTCAGAAGGGCACTCCTTGGCATTAAGAGTTCAATGATCCGTAACATTTAACTAGAAAGCTACAGAACCCCATAAATGTCCGTTTA
Source organism: Aedes koreicus (assembly GCA_024533555.2). Taxonomy (NCBI): domain Eukaryota; kingdom Metazoa; phylum Arthropoda; class Insecta; order Diptera; family Culicidae; genus Aedes; species Aedes koreicus. Next base: position 66,620 of record JAHHFK020002048.1, on the reverse strand, counting down.
AAAATAATCAAACATAGATTCATAGACAACATTTATGGATCCTTATATCCGTTAGGTTCGTTTATTTCCGTAGATCTACAGGAAATTCCGCGGATCTGGCATCGTTTTGCACTCTGAAAATATGTTTTCTGAAATTCGCTTTCGTTCATTTTTTGAATAAGGGTTTTGTACTTAGATCTCTGTATATACAAATCTCAAAATGGACAAGCAGGCCACGCTTTCAAACTGACATGTTATGTTTTTGCTGCCGCTAATTTTCTTTGACAATTTAAACGAAAATTAAGTGAAAACTAATAGAAATACCCATCAACTTGTGAATTTTTGTTTCCGAAAAACGTGTTTAATGAAGAAAGGAAGATCTAATTGAATCTTGTGTTATTTTGGGAGCGAAAATTGATGAGCTTCATTCGGGAATCAATGCTCTAGTGCAATACAATCAATTGGATTTGGTGAACATCAATTGAAAAATGGGAAGGATCTCGTATAAAATTATATGATTGTATGATTAGGTGGAAGATAGAATGCTAAATGCCGAACAAAATCGTAGATAGAGTGAACCAACAGCTGAATTTTTACTGATTTAGCTTATACTATTTTAGATGATTTACTGATGATGCCTCTTTGTAGTTGCAATCCAGCAAGATAATGTGGTGTTTTGGTGTTTCTAAAGGCGCATGGCGTTTGCAATTTATTTGTTTATGTTCGTTTATTTTCATGCGTAATACCATACAATGTTAATCGCGAAGTGTTCCTCGGTGATCATCAAAAAGCCCACCCAAAAGTGGCTTCTGGTCATAAAAATTACTTTTCATCATCATTATTTTTAAAACCATATGTAAACCAAATGATAGTCGAATCAACAACGTGTTAGTTTGCCTCTGTGCTCCAGCCCGGAGAGTATTTTTTGTATTTTTTTTTACTGTTTACTCATTTCAGAGAGCGAACAATGGCGATTAAACCTCGGCTCGCAAGCAAGGGCACAAGGTGGAAATACCTTTGTCTTTCCCAAAGAAGTCGGTAAAAATGGAGTGACATTAACCTTTGTAGCTACGTCACTCCCAACGATTCCCCTAAACCTACAAAATCGAGACGGAAGGACGGTTGTCCCCGTTTCCTCTTTCTTACGATCCGAAAATATTCGTTGATTAACTTATTCATCAAATGTATAATTTTATTGCCGTTTATTTTTGAATCTCCTTTTACCCCCAACGCTACACAGTGGACCTGGTGGCCCTTTTAATATTTTTGTCATATTACAAATATTAATGTTGCAAAAAAAAACTGGTTGAGTATTTTCCAGGAAGCTTTTCATTACTGGCTGTGTAAGCATTAGAATAGAATAGAATAGAATGATTTCTCACGAGTCGCAAAATAATCTTACGAATTAAAAGCAGTATCGAGAAGAGGAATATTTGCTCTACCATCTGGTATAGTTGGATATCGTAGGACTCTTGTGATTTGTAAGGATTCAACGTTTAAAGTCATTGTTTACAATTGGCTTTTAAGCCCTTATCATAAATTACTCGAGATTCGCTCCGCCATTTGGTGTAGTTGGGTATCGTAGGACTCTTGTGATTTGTAAGGATTCAACGTTTAAAGTAATTGTTTAAATTGGATTTTTGGCCCTAATCATGAATTACTCGAGAAATATCGAGTGAGTTCTAGCTTTGTAGTCTCGAGTATTAGTACACGACACTGAAGAAGTCTTCACATTGTAGACGAAATACGCGTATCTGTCATGGTAAGCAATGAAGGTAGTGGGAAGTAAATGGAAGCTAATAATTTTTCTTCGCATTTTCTCGTTAATATCGAGTACTTTTCAAAATGGGCGTATGTCGTAAAGTGCGCGCGCGTTTGTGTGTGTGTGTGTGTGTGTGTGTGTGTGTGTGTGTGTGTGTGTGTGTGTGTGTGTGTGTGTGTGTGTGTGTGTGTGTGTGTGTGTGTGTGTCATTATACACTCACCGGCCGGCAGTGGTATTATGAAAGAAATCTCTTTGCAATAGTTTTTTTTTATGTGACCATTGAAAGCAGCTTTAATTCGGGAGTTTGCAGGTGCTAGCTCTATTGCAGTTCCAGTAACCCATTTCAGAATGCCTGGAGAGTCATGCCCTTTCCGAGGTTCTTTCACACGCAATTAGCGCAATGTTTGTATATTGTATTTATATTCGTTTGGAAGTACGCGGATACGCTTGACTTACGTCAATTATTATCTCGCAAAATTACGAAACAATGTGACACATCAGCATTACAGTTTCCTTACTTGACGCATAACGCTCAGACGCAAGTAACGCATTAGCTGTCATTACGACTTATGAAAATGGCGTATTCCCGCATGATGAAGCAAAATTACGTAAATGATTGTTTTTCTTTTCAAAAACCCGATTTTTTTTTCAAATATAACTCAATAGGCCAAAGATTACTCAATAGGCCAAAACATTCGTTCAAAGTGTTGTTAGAAGTATTCACTAATAACATTTGTTTTGCTTTCAAATAGGAATGAAAATGAAAGCAAAAAACGTTTGAGTCGGTTTTCTCAACAAACACAGAATGTTACATGCTCTCAATCGAACAAGTACTCAAGAAATGTCTCGTATATTGTATGGAACATTTAAATTGCTTGTGGAATCAACCGGTGGAATGCTATCATTACACCTTTTTATACAACGCTCGAATAGAATTTCCTGAAGACCAGTCAATCGCTGCTCCTCTTATATCGTACTAATACACTCAGACAAATAAACTTTTCATAAGGTTCAACTTATGAACTATGCTTTGAAATTTCATAAGCCTGACTTATGAATGGAATTTGTTTTACACGAAGTCGTTCGTGTACGCCTTTCCTGTTTACAAGTGCTGATATATACTAGTGGTCAAGTCACCCCAACGTTTAAGGTACGAATCCAGGCTGCTACATATTTTTATTTTTTCAATATCATTATATTTCATAAGGAAAACTAATGAAATTCATGATTGCTTGTGGCAAATAATCATAATGCAATCTTATGAATATCGAAAGTTTATTTCGCTGAGTGTACATGTTGGAGTTGTTGCTTGGGCACTAATCATTGGTTTATCCCGAATAAAAATAAAAACTCTGTCGAAATTGACTTGATACTAATTAATCAAGTTCTTCTCACGAATCATCATGCCACCAAGGCCATTCAATAACAGCGTCAAATGTACAGGATCAATCCAAATTTTTGAAATATTGAAGAACTCCTCGTATGCTTCTTTTTAATAACATTTCCGGTTGATATAGCAGATCTGTCAATCATTCATGCAATCACTAGATAGACGTTTCTTTTTTATTTGTAACAACATAATCGTAACTCTTTGGGCCTTATTACAGGTGTCACTTCACGGTGAAAACATCCACTTGCGAATCGAAGGTGAATCACTGTCTTCATTACGGGTGTCACGGATGAAGTGGGAAGCGTAATAAGACCCTTTGTATTGTTTTCGAATAATGCACGAATATTTTTTGTTGTGTCAACAAATGCTTCGTACTTACGAGAGTGGCGTGTGTGGCATTGAATACGAAGCTAGCTTCATAAGTAATACAAAGCAGTTTCGTTGCAGAAAACAACGAATAGATTCGTGATCCCAACTTTCGACTTCGTATTATAAAGGAGATTTCACTTTCAGTGCAGAAGGTCGTCGTGAACTCAATGAACTACAGTTATACTCGTTTGACAACATTTCATTTCAGAAGCTAAAATATCATTAAATGATGTATTATAAACCTTTAGTACTTGGTTCCAACTACAACTTTTTCTAACAATGCAATGATTTAACTTTCTAGAAATGTTAAACGTTTATCATACACCATTTATTGACATTTAGCTTCTGAAATAAGCATCGACAAACAAGTCTAACTGACTCTTAGCGAAATATATGGGTCTATTCTGCTAGTCGAATTAGTCGAAACAACTCATTGGCGAGTCGGCAATCGAGGGGAATCGACTCTCAATTTAATTTGCAAGCTGAGTCGAATCTCTCGATTTGACAATTGACGGCTCGTCAAGCGAGAGTGACTCGTTTCGACTCATTCGATTCGCAGAATAGGCTCAATAGTACTATTGGCATATCTGTCATAACCAAACTGTTTTCAGCTTTGCCGTAATATTTATGAATAAGAAGTTCTATCCATTCTAACCAAGCTTCTGAATCGTTAAAGTCTGCGTGAGTCTGCTCTTACTTCGTATTATATTTCTTATTGTATGGACATAACAGACGTTAACGATTAACAACTCTGTTCATAACCCAATCTCAAGGACATGATCAATGGTTACATTGCGTAACCAACTTGAGAAGTTTTCATACAGGCATATGAGAAAGCTATCGGTTAAACATTCCCAACGGCTTCTCAGGATAGATTTGCGATAGCTGTTAAAATTTATCATTAAAATCAAATTCAGCGAATGTTTTCAAAATCTCCTTCAACGCTATTTCACAACCTATGAATATGAGTTTGTTATTATGAATTATGGGGGCCAGCCATTCCACCGCTGTAGATTCACAAAATGCGTTGTGGTTCAAATCTATTCATTTTACAAAACAACGCAGCAGGCCTGGCTGCGTTGAAGCTTGTATCATTTCTTTGAAATGCTGCAAGCATCAAAATTGACAAAAAAATAAATTAAAAAATTATTGAATCTTACCCATCTCTCCAACCTAATTATTTCCAGGATGCTTTCTTTTAAAGGTTGTACGGAATCAAATTGCACCACTTTTAAATGGCTGAAACTGTTTACCCGTTGGGTGTTTTCCATTGAAATTTTGGGTGTAATTAATTCAATGTGTATTTGTTTACGCTGTGTAAGTTTCACTAGCAAATGTGCAATCGTTGCAAAGATGGAGTCGGAAGAAGAGCAGCGGCGCAAAGAAATTTTGCGCACGTACCTCGAAAATCCGGATCTTTCTCATCGTGCCATCAGCAGAAAGCTGGGCATGGTACATTCTACGGTGTCTCGTGTTTTAAATCTGTACTACGAACATTTGACCATCGATCGGAAAGAAAAAAGTGGCAAAAATGGATCTCCGTATAGTATTAAGGATCACAAGCGGGTAGTTCAAGCTTTGGCGAAGAAACTGAATCTAACCAAAACTTACGTGCAAGATGCAAAAAAACGTAAAAGACTACACACGCACATATTCCAAAAAATATTCATAACATGTTTTATTTTATTCCCTGAGAGTTTGAAGATGACTGGTTGAACGGAGGAATTTGGCCGAATACTTGTGTGTGTCGCAATTTGATTCCGTTCACCCTTTATTGGCTGTGTTTGTATTAGTTTAGATTAGATTTGATTAGAAAGATTAGTTTACCTTTTTTATTCAGTATATATCTGAACTTATTTGGGAAATGAAAACATAAGACTGTGAAAGCCCAACTGGGCAGGAATTTATGCCGATTGAACTATTTTTTCGCCGCAATGAAATTATGAATCAATAGGGTTAAAATCACAAGCTGAATTCTTGACACTGGAAGCTTTATTCATGAATCTGGCAAATCTACTTTATCGACTCTGAATGTATACTAAAAAATAAATCCACTGTCAGGATTCGAACCTAGTGTGGATGTGGAGAGCTGTAATAGTACTTGGTGGTAGTACTTACTACGCTATAGCTATTCTTGAAAAGACTCTTGACTAATGCAGCTGATTACACAACTTTAGATTAGAGGCAAAAAAGGACTTCCTAAGTTCATGACTCGCATTTGTAATTTCAACAATGAAACCATGCATAAGAGTCATGAGTTCATAGAATAAGATGAGAGTTCGTTTCAAGATTTTTTATTTATGAAAACAGAAACGGATTTGTTTCCGTGTACAAAAGACTGCGAAAGCCCACCTGGGCAGAGCGGCATAAATTGAGTTGATTAATTTTTTTTCAGAAAAACTACATATCATGGACGGGCAAATGGAAAAAGGTACTTTTCTTTCGGAGGAAAAGAAGTTTAACTTTGATGGTCTAGATAGCTGGCAATATTACTGGCACGATCTGCACAAAGACCCGGAAGTGTTAACCCGGAACTTTGGTGGCTGTACGCTGATGGTTTGGGGAACATTTTCATTTCCAAGGAAAGCATCCATTGGCGTAGATCTTAACGAGGATGAAGTCAGAGGATCACATTGGTATGCTAGAGATCAGTTTAATCAAACACGGCGAGTCCTTGATGGGTCCAGACTTTGTTAACCAGCAGGATAAGGCCACTATTCATAAATAAAAAGTTGACTAAGGCCTGGTTTGCTGGCAAAACATAGAGGTTCCCGAGTGACCAGCTTGTTCTCTGGATCTTAATCCCAAAGACAACCTTCCATTTTTGTTTGTCTTGTTTATGAAAATGGTAAATAATGTGACAGTATAAACATGCTGATATTTCGTGTCCTGGAACACTGGGAGCAGATCAGGCAGAATACGCTGGAAAAACTGGTTTAATCCATGAAATCAAATTCAAATCAAATTGAAGTTTTTCGAAACAATTGCTCTTATATTCATTTCTAAGTTTTTCTTCAATATGTATTTCGAGTTGTTTTTTTTTTTTTAATAAAATCTGAATTTTATAAAAAGCTATGGTTTTATGTCATCCATTTGTTTAACGATTTTTTCGGCATTTTAATAAATATTCCACAATATTTCCAACATTAACCAAATTAACTACATCGAGGCGAAACAGATTAAAAAATTCAAAATTAGGCATATCGGTACGGAAATATTGAAAACATTATAAAAAACTGAAAGGTACTATTTTTCAAATCAAGTAATATATCTTGGAATGATACTTGATCAAAAATTAACTTATAAAGATCTCATAAATGGCATTCAAGCCAAATGTAATAAAAATATAAAATGTTTATATCCTCTTATGAACGATTCCATTTTGAAATCGCTAGAATGTAAAAAGTAGTCTGATAATGTGTATGACATAATAGAAACAATGAAGGACTGTTATTCTCAATAAGCAGACTAATACTACAGACAAACTGACTGTCGAAGCACATCATCAACTTCAAATTGCCAGGCCTACTAATAAAAAAACTGTAGGCAATCGAACCGCCTTGACGTCGGTCGGCCACCACATACCCATCATACAACCTCAGTAACACTTGTCAACTTCTATAATGCCCACATGACGTCCAACATGTAAATATTGCCGCTTCTGACACCCCTGTCCACCAGCCGCTCAACTATGACCCCCAGGAAAATTCCATTTTACGTCCCCAGCCCAAGGCAGGAAAAAAGGGAGCAAAAATCCATTTTACAACCTCCCGTGCCATCTCGATGCAGGAAGCCATACGCCATCCAGCCAGTGTCCAAGTTCTTCGGAAATCCTTAATGGTCCGAGGCACACTGGAAACGAAACGAACGAACCACGGACAGCAGCAATATACCAATGCACCGATGAAATAACGGAGAAATTTTTCGGTAATCACTTAAATCTGTCTTGCCCTTTCGTTTCGTCTTCGTGTCTTCCCTTCCCCGGTACCCACTGATCCTCCCCCTTCACCCTCCTTCAGAACTCAATTTTCGATTTTAGAGAAAGGAAAAGGTTCAAGAGGTTACTTGAAGAAATATTTATTTTCAACTCCATTACATTTCGACTCTCGTCGTCGTTTTGCTTTTTTTTCCACTGCGTTGTTATTCGTCCCTTCACTAATTGATCGAATGGCGACCGTCTGGCTTAGTATGTTCGGTCTTTCCGTTCGCTTGCACTTCTTAGCCAGCAAACCACCCCGAAGGCTGCTTGTATAGATCCTTGCCTTCGCTTCTTCGAGCAGCCGGGAACACAAATCGTGTGTTCATTGAATTCCCCAGAACTTGAATCGAATTGTGTACGAAAATTATAATCTGCAATCTGATAAGCAAACAAGCAACAGTTTTCAGAAGGGCACTTGACAAAATGTCCAAATATTGTCGAGCTTCCCTGTCTGGGCTGTGTTCTCTGGAAGTAAGTCGGTATGTACGTACCCACTGACTGTTCGATCGCTGTCCGTTCGTGGTTTTAAATTTATCGCTGTTCCATTGTGTACTTGTTTTTTTTTTCTCTCTCTCTCTCTCTCTTCTCGGAGCCCAGTTAGCACAGGGCTCTGCGAGGTTGCTCTCGAAAAGCCACCACACAAATGTCAATTATTTCCGATTATTTTCAAACTGGTCTTCGTCTCCGTTTCCTATGTTGGTCGTCGCCCATGTTTCTCGAGAAACCGCAGCTCCCAGTATTCTCATTCTTCGTCCCTCGATTTGATTCACATCAATTTCCAATTTCCTCTGTTTCCCCAGTTTCCCAATTACGCTTCCTCGAGAAATCGGGTGGTAGGTAGGTAGGTAGGTATCACTGTCGTCGTCCCATCGTCGGATCGAAGCATTTAAATGCACCGCACTTCTTCTCGATTGGACACTTGTCTCCGCGGAGATGTGCCATCGGATGAATTTCGGTGTTGCTTTCCGAGAATTTCATTCTCACCTTGTTAGGGAAAGGTAGTGCCTCCGGGGGTCGGGGCCATTCCAGTGCCCACTTCAGGTCAATTGCATCGAGCGTGGGGCTTCGTGTGAAGGTTATTAACTTTATCGCCGCAGTTATCATGGGATGATCTACTACGCGTGCTATAAAAGTTACCACCTAGCTACTGAAAAATTCAAACAGGGCAGTAATCGGATCAACAGTTTTACAATCCTCTTCGCACGTTTCCCGGCAGCTACATTTGCCATTCATGATCGGTTTTTATAGTTCAGTTTCAGTTTGTTGGTTTTTGAACTTTTTGAATGTTAATAAATAAGAAAAAAATAATGTGGTAAATTATGATCAGTAAATGCCTCCGGGCCTGACGTGTCTTTAATTGCGGTTGGTGATTTAGTGACGGTTCGTTCCTGTTTCAATTCAGATTAGGTGGTAAATCATCGCTTGATAAGTTATTTTTAAGTATCGCATTGGAATTGGTAATGGATTTTGAGGGGGAAATGGCAAATGGTTGGATGCTATAAAGTTTGAGCTGTGAAGATGTTCTCGTTCATTGAAATCATGCGTCTGGTGTGTTTTACGGACGTTGGAAAAGTATACTGCGATTAACAATGCAGGGGATGATTAGATTAGATTGCTAACGGCCTTCGAATATACGTCCAGCAACTTTTTATGATGCATTTAATTTTGCTCAATGATAAATCTCGGTGTGATAACTTATTTAGTAGTACGCTATTCTATTGGAAACTCAGTGTAAACTGATGCCACTGAAAATGAATTATTATACCTAGTTCATTGAGGCTAAATGATTTCTTAAAAATACTTTTTGAATTATTAATGTCGAGTTAAGAAAACTTTCAGTTGCTGGTTATCAAAAGCGTTTAAGTAAGGCAACACAATTGAGTTATTCTCACTCAACTGATTAAATTTTAAATTCGTCGTTCTCATAGATAAAAGAGCTTGATTATTTGTCATTTAATAACTGAGGAAGTAGGTTACGTTAACTGTTATTTCATGAAGACTTTCAGCTTACTAGTTCTGATACTGAATACATGAGTTTTTCTTATTGGGAGGAGGTAGCTCATCAAATCTTACGGTTCGCTTCTAAGCATATTGCTATGAGGTACCAGGTGAGTCTCCACCGATTGCCTTTCGATCTGCCAAATATGGAAGACGTCTGCATTGAGTTATCTCAAATTATAATAATCCGTCCACAAAACATTGCGATTGGTTGAGCGGATTGGAGATAATGAAATCATTGGGTATAGGACCAAGTATCCCCCGGGTGGTGCTAAATCGATGAGCTTAAATATAAGTTGAAGCAAAGTGTATTATTCTGTAAGTTTTAAATTTCAATCTCAATTTCTGTGAGCGAGATAAGGCGCTATAACCTTGGCAAATTATTGTCAGATCTTTGGTTCAAATGCCAAAAGTCCACCCACAGGCAAAGGGAGCATAAACAAATATTTCTAGCATCTATGCTCCCAATGTTAAATACAAATTATCACATTATTTAACCCAATATGGAAGCGTTTGGTACGGGAGGTCCACGCTTTCTTCCTTTCCTTGATTCGAAGTAGTAGAGCGATTTCAGACACTCTTTCTGGAATCCTACATGCTACGCAGTTAGCCTGACCGGTGACAAGAAAAATGATGTTTTCAAGAAGTCGTCATTTTCCAGGATGCTTTCAAGAATTGGCTGACTTAGAGTGAGATTAGATTAGGTTAGATTGAATATATGAGTTTTCCTCATTGCATAATATATTTATTAAAAATGCCACGAGGCTCAATAATTTATTATGACTTTTAAACGAAGGATTTCGATTTCCTTTTTGATTCTTTGGTGCCATTAAGAAATTTCCAAAAATGAGAGCGAAACGTTTTGCATGACACATTTCAAATATTATTATCTTCTTTTTGTCCAAAAGCGATGATCATAACTTTACTACGCACTACCAAAATTCCATGTAAATTTCTGTCTCCTGAGACCGACACATACAAGCGTCCTTTAGCACATAAGAATGAGTTGAAAGAGATGAGAAAATAAATTCAATCAAACACATCTTTCGTCGAACCACAGAGAACAGACGTTCATCTTCGGTCTGCTACTTGTGTAAAACTTTAAACCGACATTTCAAATGTATGTCGTTATGCTCCTGGTAGGCGGCGCTGCAGTTGTGCGATAACTGTCATGTCAATGTTTATCAATAAAAAGCCTAGCACATAATCTGAAAAATGTTGTTTGTTTTTCTCTGCACTTGTTTTTTATACCGGCTGCCCATATTAACTTTTACACACGTTTTTCAAAAATAAGTATATGGACATCAATGTCTGTTCTCTGTGGTCGAACTGCGTATGTGTCAGTTTAAGGAGATATAAGTTTACACGAAATCTTTCTCTACACGCAAAAAAAACCGCAGTAGAAACTACCATTTCGAGGGTTAAATTAAGTGCAAACACCAACAATTTTCAGCTGACTATAAATGCGATTGGTTTTACCATGCCTGCGATTAGATCAACAATGGTGCGGTTGATATCAATATGAGGTCTGTCAAACATACCACAAATGCTGAAGGTTTTACCACAAACGTAGTAAATTTGACTGAAATTTCATGGTAGTTTTAAAGATAGGCATAGTCAGGTATAATGGTAGTTTTTACCACAAGATTTTTTCCTGTGTACGTTCCCCGACTTTGTAAAAACATGAATTACGTCTCGTGTAAAATTCTTAATTTCTAAGTGTGTAGGTAAATAAACGATTGTGAAATACTGGCTGCTATCAGCAAACTTGTTTAAACAGTTCAAACACTGTTTGTAATGCAAACTATTGCAATTACGGAAATCTATGTATAGTACTGCACTCTTAGAAAATATCATGTAAATTTAAATCTTCTTGGATGCACATAAGAGGAGCAGCCCATAACACAGAAATTTGCGTCTGTTCTTAAATTTACATTTACGCTAAAACTCAAAATGATAGCTTACATGACACGACGTCAAATTAAGTTGAGGAACACAAAATGATATTTTACAAATGCCGCTACTAATAATGCAAAAACGAATGCTTCATGAAGAGAACAAATTTTAATTTGTACTTTGTCGTGAAATCGACTGCGTTCAAAATAGGTCTGATGTTGTTATAAAAAGCAAATACAACGATCATGTAACTTGGAGGCTTTCAAATCTCAGTATTAAGTCTAATGGGTATTTTTAACGCATTACAGACTTAGATTTGAGGTTATCAAATATATTCTAGAAGTTGCTGAAAATGTTGCATCCGGAACGTGATTCTAAGTGTGAAAGTATTTATTATTTTGAGATTCAAGTTAGGATTTAACAATACATCAAAAAGAACATTCAATTGAGTCATATTTATCATTGAGCCTTTAAGAATTTAAGTGCAACAAGGATTACATCACACGTAATATTCATTATTTTTTAGAGTGTGGTAATAATAATGTCTTCACTCAATTTCGTTTCATAAATTTGCACGTAACATCTATGTTTCAATAGATAGGTCCACTATATGTATAGGTGAAATTGAACTTTTTCATTATGCTATCAGACAACAGCATTTGTATTTAACTGATTCAAAATGTTTTTGCTATTTGTTAAAAAAATATCGGTTCACTTTCAGAATTGGCAAAAAATAAAATTGTTAACATACAAGACAAAGCAATAGCTTTCATTCGTTCTGCAACATTTTTAATCGAATGCTTGATGTTTTAGGTTTTCTTTGTAAAAAGTGTCAATAAACTTGAAAAAATCTCTGAAAGTGGGAAATTTGATCGTGAAAGACAGCCAGATAGGTAGTAAGCGTCCCGGCAGTGCCAAAAATCTGGGAACAAAATCCAGCAGTTTGGTTCAATTGTCGAGGACGAAAGCGATTGAAAACGCCGTGTCAGGATGCAAGAATCTTGAGAGAAGTTCGTCAAAACCCAAGGTTGACAAGTCGAGCAGTGAAGGAAAGCCTGTCTCTGAATATTTTCGAAAAGAACAGTACGGCTTAGGCTGCAGTAACAAGGTTTGAAGAATAAATTTGCATCTCTTTGGCCACTGATAAGAAAACGCAACAAAATCAAGCGTCTGAAATTTGCCAAGAAACACGTTCGACAAGCGGATTTGCTTTTGGAATAAGGTGTTGTGAACAGATGAGAGTAAGCTCGAATTATTTGGGCACAACCAGCGATCCAGGATTTGGTTGAAAACGGGAGAGGAGATTTTGAAGAAGAATATCCAGAAAACAGTGATGCACAGAGGAGGCAATATTATGGTGTGGGGATGCTTCGCACGGTCTAGTGTTGGGGAACTTGCTCGAATCGAAGGAATTATGGATGCTAACAAGTGACTTTCTCTGCACAAATTTGGAGGTTTCCTTGCTGAAAGTTGGCTATATATTTCAAAAAGACAATGATTCTGAGCGTACCGCACGTAAAGCTAATACTTTTTTTTTTCGTGGATCTGGTATAAAACTGGTGAAATGGCCTCCTTAGTCTCAGGATCGCAACACAATTGAAAATCTATGGTCTATTCTAGCTCAACATATTGATAAAAGCAACGTTACCAACAAAAATCTGCTATTTGACGCATTGAAAGCGGCTTGAGGGAACATTTCTCGACATCGCCGTCAGAACCTAGTGGATAATATGCCAGGGCGTATCCAAGCAGTGATCATTACCAAGTGAGGGCATACTAAATAGTTTTTCTTGTGTAGGCTAAGTACTTATCGGACTGCCCACGTACAAAATATTTCCAAATTCGAGTTATCAGTTAATTGATCCAACTGAGTCGAAATGACTCTTTACAGCATTGCTCACAACAAAGACATTTTTTTCAAAATTCCTCATGTGCATATCAGAATATTTTCAACATGCAACAAAGGCTTGATACATCTTCTACCGAATAGGATGAAGGGTGTCTGTTGAACAAATGGCGATTTGTTAATAAGGAAAGATTTTTGTTTTACCTTGTTCGGCTCAGATTTGTTGTCAAATTTTACTGGTATAAAGTTCATTACAGTTCATAACTGGTTCACCATTCGAAATTGTTGACAGATCTTGGCATGATGTAATTTACGATTGTAATTACAAACCAAGATCCAATAGCTTGGCATAAAAAGTACCATTGTCATATTTTCAGCTTCAGTCAGGATTAGATGGCCGAGTGATAAGTTTGTTGGGTGTAGTTGTTGAGGAACAAGCATGATATTGATAACAAATATGTGTTTGAATCCGAGTTTGAATGCATCATAATGTTATTTATTGAGTAAATATTTCCTACACATATTTTGAGTCGAATCCAAATACAGTGAAGTTGAAAGGAAAAACATCACAGCAAGCTGGACGTAAAATGATGTTGCTTATAAAAACAAGCTACGTCAGTTTGTATCGTCATTCGAGTGAAGAATTTTGAAGGTAACGAACAAGCAGAAATATCGGATGCAGAGAAAGCAGCATCGCAGGTCCATGTTGCCGCGACTGAGGCTGGACACCTCATTCTGGTCACGACAATAAGGTCCGAACAAACATCAGTGTCGAATAACCACTTATTCAAACAAATTTGGAGAAGTTATTCAGCTTTCTAGAAGAAGTAGCTGAACAACCTCTCCAAATTTGTTTGAACTAACAGTTATTCAGCATTGATGTTTGTTGGGGTATGTCTTTAATACCACAAGATGCATACTCGTTATAGCTGTGAACTGCAGCTATAATTTGTGTGCGTTAAGGGCTTACGCTGAAGCATTGTTGACGGCAGCCATTACCTCAAAATTTAGAATTGATATAACTCAGAATCTGTACTAGATATTGGATATTCAATCACATCAGTTTTATTGCTTGCTTGCTGAGAACAATCTGATGTAGTTCGATTCGATGTTCATTCACTAACAATTGAGATTTATCAATCAGATTTGAAATAGCGAAGTAAAGTTGCGAGAGGGGGATAAAAAATAAGAAAAAATACAGGGAGCAGCAATTCACCTTAAATGAATTTTGAATCCATTATACGCACCCTACATCTCAGTAGGCGCGGTGGTTGTTTTTTTTTTGCCAAGCCGAGTACGTTGCATTTTCGAGGTGCAGACAACCCGGCGTCTCCATTAGCGTTTTCTGTGTTTATAGATCTCATGCGGCACAACATCTGATATGTTTTTTTTCGGTACTGGGCTTGCCTCAGACAAATCTGTTGAGACTATTTTGTCATATCAAACTACATGATCGTGAAATCTACAGCGCGTAGAGCAACTATGAAGCCTCTAAAAATAACCATAATGAATTGACTCTTTTAACACTAACATTTAATCATTCGCCATGTGTTTTGTTAAAAGTGTCTGTTGCCTAACTCTGTGTTTCCCCTAGCATTTTCTGTTACTGTGGAAGAAAATGGCAAGTTGAGACACATATTCTAAATGTCACGACGAATTTGATCAGACATATTTTCTAACAGAAATGTTGATCTTTTTTGCTCCCTTTTTTTTTTAAATAAACATGAATAAAGGTACAAAAAATGATAATTAATTATGTTTGTTTTCAGAGACGTCAGCGTTGCTCTACATGCTGTAACTTCCAGGATCATGTACTGCAATTGTTTTTAATTGATGAAAATGTCTTTATAGATCTGTCTGAGCTAAGCCCAGTATCGATGAAATGTCAGGAGGTTGGTTGTACGTTACGCTAGATCTGACAACATACACTCAGGAAATTATCCCTACGATTCTCATACGATCGGACTTATGAATCACATAGCAAGGGCCCAAGACTCATTCCATACGAAATCGTATGAAATGATTACTGTTGCATTAGTCGAGAAAAATATGCCTCATATACACTTTCAATCAACATCACCTATCAAGCGTGTGTAGTCCCGTGGGATTGTGGCTCGCCTCTGGATCCCGAGGTTCATGGTTCGGATCCCGATTGCAACTTTTTTTTTCTGTGAGGAAAATTTTCATACGATCGTCCTATGAACTTCTTTCCATTGGAGAATCGTATGAAATTTGCAATAATATCTTGTGGCAAATTTCCATACGATATTCGAATGAATTCGTCTCGATTTGTTCATTCAGTGTAGAAATGCTAGTGGAGACACTGGGTAATACAAAACAGCTCTCATGTATGTATCCATTTGCCATTTCAAGTTTCTTAGATTTTTGCTTTCAAAAGGTTGAAGTGGCGATGCAAATTGACCTTGATGGCGATCATGTTCATATTCTAGCAACCTTCAACTCTTTTTACATGGTTGCTGATGAACTAGCTGCTTGTAGTAAACATGTAGAAATAGTAGTTGTTTTGAAATTAACACAGTCTTGATAAATCGTGTGCCATGTTTTGTCTGCGTTTAATCTGATGTGGCACTTCGAATGAAGCAAATAATTGTTGATGAAATTTGTCAGAAGCAGATAATTTCCCATCAACATGCTAGGCTCTAGGAGTGGACAGTAATTAATTGCTAGAAGGAAGAAATGAAGAGGAAGTATTGATAGTTCCGTTAGATAATTGTCGTTTTCTAATTGAGGGATAGAAACTAAAAGTTTTCAAATTACTAAATGCTTTAGCATTTCGTGCCAAAATCTCTACAGTCAGTATGGAAGATGTTGATTTCTCAATAAAGTAAATCTTGACCTATTGTGAAATTTATTTTCCACTAAGTTTACATCATTTTATAATATAAAATTGCTTAAGATTGAACGTGATTTGAAATTAGTTTCGATCAAAATCAACCTGCCAATAAAATCACAATTCTAGCAAAGTATCAGCTGTTGAGATTTCCGTTAAAACTACCGAACACGATTATAAGATTAAAATGTTCAAAAAACGACTTTTACACTAGATCGAATGACTTAACTGTTTTTTTAAATATCTGATCATTTTTCAGTTTGAGCCCTATTTACCTGCACGACTTGCAATCTCAAAATAATTGAATGTCATATGACCGCCAATCGGCAAACGTTCAAAGAAAATCGAAATTTTATTTGAAGAAGGAAACCAGCCTGACGCTTTTCGGAGTACTAGCTACTGAATCCCTCCAATATTATAGATACTTGTGTAGATAGATATACCAACATTCGTCTTCACAAACTGTCAAAAATTGTCACCAAACGAGCAAACGGAAATCATGCCTCCAAACTAGGAAAAGAATTGTTTTGTCTTGATTTTGTTGTATTTGTGTGTTATGAATATACACCATGAACAATATTCATAATATTATGATCTTGAAATTAAATGCAAACGGATTAAATTGGTTGATTCATGAATATGGTAAATCAGTTTTCCCGACTCTAAATGTAAAAAAAAGTTAATTTCAGGATTAGAAGTTAGGATGTTCACTACTAGCATCTGTCATTTTAATAATAGAACCAGAAATAAGTTTCATGAATTCATAAAATAAGATGAAAGTTCGTTTCATAGATTCTTGTTCATAACAACAGAAACAGATTTGTTTTCATGCAAAGAAAAGCAATCCAAAACCGTTCTCACTTCTCCATTATTGTTTTGTTTACTTAGATATCTTAGGCTGCAGTTCACTGATCTCTTGAACAAATGATGGCAAACAAAAAAATATTATAAAGCGGGCAGCCAACAATGCCAACTGAAGTTTTCTTGACATATCTATACTTGTAAGTATCTAGATTCAATGTGAACTTGCTCCAGGCTATTGTTCAGGATAGCGAAATCAGTCTGAACTGAACTAAAGGATAAGTCGTTAATTATTGCGACACTTTCAAACTTGGGTAACTTTTTTCATACTTGACGGAAATAAACCAAATTTTGCTTAGCTTTTCTTTAGATGTATTGTTAACATCCGCTCAGTTGTCCAGTTGTCAGTGAGATTCCGGTTGAGATGGAGGAAAATCTGCAAACAGTTCGCGAAATGATTTTGTTCACCTGCATGCAAATTCTTGGCTTGTCACATCGCGTAATGGGAAAACTGATGAATATACATCATTCGACTGTCTCAAGGATCCTCCAAAGGATCCATGAACGGATGACAGTTGACAACAGGAGCTGGAAGAAAGACGGGAACAACGCAAAAAATGAGAGCGCTGAATGCACATTTTGAGCGAAATACGAACATTTCGACGTGGAACTTGAAACTTGATGTTTCACAAAGTTTCGTCCAGCAGACCAAGAAACGAGCTGAATTGAAAACGTTCCAGGTGCAGAACATCCCAGATCGGGACAAACGCCGAAAGTGTGTTGCCAAAACTCTACAAGAAGCTGCCCGGAACTATACACAACGCTGCTTACGAAATACCAGTGTTTTAGCCAATCCCGTATGAATAGGAAAGCATGCAAAGATGGGACTGATATGCGTTCACGGCAATTTACCTATCAATCTAAAGTGTCGCAATTATCGATTATTTAAAGTGTCGAATCACTCTTTATGCATTGAAAAGATTCACTGTCTTCCAAGATCAGCCTTAGCAGGCAATAATTTTAAAGTCTGAGTTACAAAGAGGTTTACTTCGAAAGTAAACAATGAATATAGTGACTATTTGGTAATTTGAAGTTAGCGTTAGCGTAAGTTAAAAATCATAAAAACTTCAAAAACATGTATCTGAAATTGTGCTGTCAAAATTATCAATGGAAATTTGAAAAGGAGTCAGGAATTTTCATGGGAATAATAACAATAACTACAGATGAGTCGTTAGTTAAAATCAAAAGAAGATTTACTGAAGTTTTCCCAGCCAACAACGACACTACACAAAACAAAAGTTGTGTGAATTGTAGTTTTGTTGATTAACTGCACAATTGGAGGTGACTTACAACACTATCAAGCTAACAAAATAAGGTTACAATGCTTAAGAAATATAACACCATCCGGAACTTTCTTACTCAGATCATTTAAATCAACACAACAAGATGGTTAGAGTAATGTATGTATTTTCAGAATATTTCCCAAAGTTTAACGCAATGAAGCATCGGAATTACCTCGGTGTTTGTTTACAATTTAAACTTCAGACCAGATAACGAGCTCCGTTCGCTAATGGTGCGGGCTTTCTTTTTAGCTCAGTAAGCGAAAAGTTACTGCATTTGTTCAAAACCCAAACAAATATATATAAGTTCGAATTTTCTGCTAATTAGTAGACCGGGAAAATATCGTACTGCATGCAAATTCGTCTTTTGAAAACAAATCAACTGTTTTGATTTTTGAGTCAATAACTGATCCAAAGCCCATAACAATAAAAAACACACACAAATCCGTCAATCTTTCAGTTAAATTTTTACCTCCAGACACCTTTTTTTTATGTAGATAGATATTGTGTTCATAAATTGATGATTCGTTCTAAATGAGCATAGTTCTTTCAACTAACTAAGAACGTAAAGTTTTGGATGATTGTCTAAATAAAAACAACCCATTGCCGATTAAAATTCTCATAATTTTTTTGCCTCTTTTATAGCACTTTTCGATAGATTCTATAAATGAATCTTCTGATACTTGTTGCTATAATACTCATGATATTTCTTGTAACTAAACGTAATGAACAATAACAAATATATGAACCGGTCCTTCGTCAATCATTTCTTATACCAGCCCAGTCAGCCATTCCTTCAATAAATTATCAATCAATCAATCATAATGCCCCGATATTCAATGCAACTTACTCTCATTCGCAGGCCAACGTCCTGTTGCCGACCCGCAAAGCAGAAGGCCTTTTATTCCGTGCAGCCGCGAACCGGCCCTGGTCGCAAATTCCGAAACGATGCGCTTGTAGCCGATGGCGCCTTTCACATGCGCGTTCAATCCAATCAAAACAATATCCCAAGCTTCGGAGTTGTGCCACCAGATTCGACCACCTTCTCGAGTGAAGGAGAACTACGGTGACCATCGTTCACTACCCGTTGGTTCTCTAACAAGGCTCCAATAGCAAATCCGTGTTACTTTTCCACCATCATCACCTCACACACCCAGTCAGCAGTCGAGTTTCACGGTTCTTTTCTTCAAATCGACATCACGAGCGCGTGCACAGTATGGTGGCTCCTTTCTTTAATTTTTTTTTTGTGTTTCTTAGAGCAACCACACGAGAAACAATAAACAACACAACGCGCACACACAATCACGACGATCCCGAATTGTAGGTAGGTAGGTAAGAGGAGGGAAAATAGCACACGCACATGTTGTTCCTCATTGGGCCACGGTTTGAGGCTACTCCGCGTGAGGATTGGGCTCAATTATCCACAACGGGGGGTGGTGTAGAGACAGAAATCCCCGATCGAATCTCCTTACGCGCGCGCGAAAGACATCATCAGACACGCATACACACACAAAAAAAAACACAAAGCCGGAGACGAGCGACGACGGGGTGAGGCTCGAAAAGTGTGTACTCACTTCATAACTCTTCCTTTAATTTATCTGCTTGCCTGAACTCTTCGTTTTCTTCTACTTCTTTACCTTCGTTATTATTATTGCTTTTGTATCACACTTGATTGATTTTCTCTCTTACTTCTTTTACTTCTTTCTTCCTACTACCCTAACCTCACTTGGCTCTGAAAGAAACTTGTTTCCAAACAATTCTTCTTCTGGTCATTTTTGCTGCTGCTTTTTCTCCTTAATCTTTCTTCGATTCTTATTCTCTTCTGTTTGGGCCTTGCTTTTCCAAGAAGGAGATTGATCGTTTCACACACTCACATTAATTTCTTCGTTGTTGTTGTTGTTGCTGGTGGTGGTGTTGTTATTTTGAGAAAGGCGAAAAAAAGAATGTTTAAAAGAAAACAGAAACTTAACCATTAAAGAGGAGACAAAAAAAAAAAACCTTTTCGTCTCCGGCCATCCCGTTCACGTACTCCTGACTCGGTTAACTCCCTTGGCTCGTTCTTCGTTCGCTCGCTCATCATGCTCATAAACAACGGACAAACGATTAATAAGTGATGCTGTGTTTTTCGATTTTGAATGCCATTAACTTCGTAAATGCCTCGGAACTTGGGCGCGACGGCGGACGGACCTGACAACGACGACGACCTGTAGCAGTACAGAGTAATCGGGAGGTTCCTTTGCGTGAGCTGGGGATCTGCAGGGGTACAATGTGTCAAATTAAGCATTCTCTCTTTCCCTGTCGCTTTTTTCGCTTCATTCTTCGCCTCTCATCACCTGGTTTTGTGGTGGCAACTGCTCTGCTCTTGTGGTTGTTGTTAAACGGGTTGTTGCTTCCAGGTTCAATGCAAACAATGACTGCGATAATAATGGGCTTCGAAACTAGCCTCGAAAATGATCAATTAAGTAGGGTTGGCGCGCTTCTTCTTACTGGAGGTTCCGTTTAACGCAATTTTCTCGCTTTTCTCGCTCCAGTGGATCACAGTTAGAACTTTGACACTTGATATGCACCTCCCAGCGTCGTCACTCGTTTTGGCACGGTGAAATCACTTGGTAACGACTACCTATCACTTGTGCTGTTGGCTTGACTACTGCCGGTACTTCGACCGCTATCGTTGTTCGTCGTGCTGCTGGAACTATGGGATAGATCTCCCACCGAACTGAGATCTCCGTTGTTTTTGTGCATATGGGCTGCTGCGGCTGCCGCGGCCGCAGCCGCCGCTGCCAGTTGATGATGGTGTAAGAGGAAGTTGGGTGGACTATTCCTGAGGCAACCGGGTTCTTCCTTGATTTGGCTCGTCGGCAGTGATGAGCTGTTGTTGTTGTTGTTGTTATTTGATGTGGGAGGTGACGAGCTGGACAGATTGAGCTGCTGAAGATGCGGGGGAATTTGTAATGCTGATAGACTACTGCCGTTTGGAGGTGGCCCCGTTGCAGGCGGATGTGGTTGCTGGTGATGTGGAGGAAGACTATTGCTGCCGGAGCTGCTGTGATGATTCTTGCTGCTACTGGTACCGCCATTCAGGATGCCCGGTGGACTAGTGACTGCTGAACTGAGGTTATTGCTGGTACTATTGCTGTTCTGGTTTGAACTGTTCCGAATCGTATGATGGTTGCTGTACGGACTGAAATTGTTGCTATAGCTATTGTTCAGCTGAGAACTTAGACCACTGTCACTGCTGATGTTATTCAACTTGTCACTGGCGCTGTTCTGGAGGGCTTGCTGATGCTGCTGCTGCTGCTGTTGATGCTGAGCCGCTATCATCGAGGCCAGACCCAAGTGGTCGTGATGATGATAGTAGTTGGTTGGTGTGGCTGGACTTGCTAGCAGATTCAACGGAGATGCTATACTTGTTGACGGAGACTGTAAGCTGGATAGTACGCTCATACTCCTTGGACTGGAAAGTGATTGGTTCAACGATTCCCTATCATCCTCCGGACTCTTGGAATCATCCATACTGCCACAACTTCCGATCGCATCATCCGATCCCTGATCTCTACCCTCTTCGCTATCCGTCATTTCCTTATATCGGATGCACTTTTTCTTACGCCTACACGGCTTACACCACTGATTCTGTTGATCTAATCCGTATCTCGCTCGACACTTCTTCATGCTGTTGCCACCCGGATCAGCGGGACTTCGATCCTTTTTCCTCTTCTTCTTCTTTGCACCATATCCATAGTTATCCCGCGCCGTCCAACCAGGATAGAGCTCCATGTGCAGTTGCCGCTCCTGGCGGGCCTTATCATAGTACACACTCTGTTCTTCCCGCGAGAGCGAGTGCCACTTCCGACCTAGTATCTGATTGATAGCGGCAGACTCTTTGAGTGTGCATTCCGCTACCACTTTTGCTCGCATCTCTTTCATGTACAGCATGAAAGCATTCAACGGTTTCTTGACATGACTCTTCTTTTTCTCCAGTGCCAGCTCTTTTTCCGTGAGTTGTCTATGTTGACCGCTACCGCTGTTGTGATGATGATGGTGATGATTGTTATTATTGTTGTTGTTACTGTGATTGCTTTGCTCGTGATGTGAATGATTGTGATGGCTATTGTTCGATCGACTCTGATGTGATGAGAAACGACCCTGAGATGGTTCTTCGCCACTTTCCTGCTTGATCGTAGGAGGGTTCGACGATCGACCCGAACCGAATCGGGAATCCTGACCAAGAATGTCCTGTTTTGGACCGGGGGTGATTATGGCGGGGTGTGTGTTCAACATCGGATGGGAATGTACCGATGGAAGGAGGCTGGGCGAGTACCGATAAAAATCACTCGGAAGGGACGTGTAAATCTGGAGGGATGCTGGATATGGATTGCGGAATCCTGCAGCAGGGCCATACATTGACGGTGTATGCCATGACGATGCCACTAGTGGCATATCGGGACTTAACATGGGATAAGGGTACTGGCTAGTGGGGAAACTGTACAGAGGAGGTCGCGTCAGTCCCATCGTCTTCGGGTCCAATTGGTAGGGAAGGATTCCGCAATGCGCTGGAGGAGGTGAAGACAGGTGATCTCCATTGTGGCAGAAAAAAGGAGGCAGTCCCATCTTGTTTGCCATCGACACCGGAAGACCCGCTGCAGCACCGTTTGGATAGGCATACGGTGGAACCAAGTATCCCATGTTGAACCCCGGATGTCCGTGGGGCAGCTTGCCATAAACGGGACCCGCCTCATGTCGAGTGGTCCCATTTTTAACAGTTTTCTCCTCGCTTTCAGTCAAATCAATTAAACTGGATTTCTCTTCCAGCAGGTTCTCAGACAACTTTTCGTCGTCCCGACCTTCATCTTTGAATACTTTAACCTCGTCCGTACTGCCGAGTTCATCACCGGTGGAACTGTTGTGAGGCATTTTCCCGGCACTTGCATCAATCGCACTTGTTTCTTCACGCTTTGCTCTACACTTCGAAAGGCACTAATTTGATTGAATTTCTGTGTTTACTTTCCGAAACTAAAAACTGCGATAACAATTTTGAACTAGGTTTCACATTGCACTATTGCTTTCAGGTTTCCATATGCATACTTGCACTTCACTTGTTTTCGACTCTCACGATGAGTCTGGATTTTTTCCGTTGCTTGAAACTGGTAATAGAAGGTACAATCCCGTTCCAGTACATTCCGACGCACAAAAGATTCACACTATCTCCAAAATTCTAATTTTCAACGATCAGATTTCGATTCGTTCATTGTACGCGCGTCGTTGATAAAAAAAAAACGAATCACCCGGGCCAGTTTTTGCGTTCTTGCTTGCTGCTGCTGCTGGCCACTGCCACTACTCACTCGTTGTGGTTCTCAAGTTCTTGAACTTCTTGGAAGCTGGTTACTTGCGGGCTGGCTGCTGAGTGCTTGTGTTGGTTCTGCTTCCAAGTTGCCACACATACACACACCCGCGCACACAGCCGTCGTCGTCTGTAGTCTGTTCAAGCTCGGCTCTCTGGAATAGAATACACAGCGCGGTGGCTCAAGAAACCAGAATACACTACAGAGTAGTGTGTTGAGGCAGTGCGAAGCGGAGGTGAAATACACAGTAAACGGAGAGCGAAGAAACAGGAATCTTGTTAAAATGAAATTACTTCGCCCTCTTCTCTTGTTTCAGCAGCTTTTTTGTCTGTTCTCCAGTCGCTATTGCTTGATTTGAAGAGTCAAAATCCAGAAATGGAATTCTTTCGTCGACGGACCCAGTGCGCGACGTTCTGTAAATAAATATTTGATAAACGAAAGTTTGTTTTATTAGTAAACAGTTGATCTAGATGGAAGGGGATGTGAATTATTAGAAGCTGCGTAATTGACCTCTACCTCCCCTTTCCGTTCATCCAGTAGAATGTACGTGACGTCATTTTAATAAGCTTATGAGTTGCTCCTTTAACGCCCTATTGCTAACAAGCTCGGTTCCAAGAAAACCACAACTCACCTTCAACTTGAATGTTTCGCTCTCCGATTGAGCACCGGCCACTTGTTATTCATTCCTTGATCCGTATCAATCCGGATTACCCATCGAATTATGCGCGACGGCGACAACTTCGGCGGTCAGAAATCGCGACTTCTTTCTTATTCGCGACACTAGTAAAAACGAGTGTTTTTGTCCCACTCGTTCTCTCCGAAGGAATTCTCTCTGTTGCTCTCGTTGCGCTATGTTTTGTGTCACTCGCGACGACGACGACTCCCGTTTGACAGTTCATAAATTCTTGCGCTTCGAAAAAATCTTGCTCACTGCACGAGATATGATCCCAGGTTTCCGTTCCGTTCAATCGATGGAAATTGAGGTTCCCGTTTGATCCCGGTATAATCACACACTGTCGGAATTCGGTATTTTGCTCTCAATTGAATCCGCAAAAATAAACTATAACGAGCGGCAGGCGGCTTGCGTGTAGAAAAATAAAATAAAATTCCACTATGTTGACGCGCGATCCGCAGCCCCGTGCCTGTGAACTGTTTGCTTCTTCTGACTGTGAATGACTGCCTGTGTTTGCGCTGCCCATTGACGTCTCTCTCCGTCTTCGTGTGGTATGTTTGCATCGGATTGTGAGCTATGCCCACCTTCTCACGCAAACACACAAACACACCGAACCGACGCTCTTATCGCCACCCAGAGAAACGTCAAATTCAAAGCTTTTTCCGTTCGGCGTTCAACATCCACTTGCGCAAGTTCGCACTGGTTGAGATTTTAAAGCGATCGTTGGAAAAAGCTCAAATCATGCGCAATCAAGCAACCTGCTCATCACTCGCACTTGATCCTTTCGGGTTCCGGTTCGGTTCGATTCGTTTCGGTTCGGGTTGGTTTTTCCGTCGAGGGTTGCAGTGAAATACGAAACTCGGGCTCGTTGTTGTTGTTCGACGTCGCAATGTTTTCTTTACGGTTAACAAACTGAGAATGAGCTGGTGTCATTTTTCTTAGGGACCGAAAAGCACCGCACAATGCTCGGCATTTTTCGAGCTGTGCTTTTTTATATTTTTTTTTTTTTTCTCAAAATTTAAAAAAAATTCTTTTTTTCCCACACATTCCCCTTTTTAAACTTTTTTTTTTTATTATTTAATTTTTCTCCTTACTCCTAAATTAACTCATTTCGACAGTTAAAACTGGCAAATTAAAATTAAGCTATTTCTAATGCACATAATGGAACGCGACTAAAAGCGTATAATAATGCGCTCGTTGAAATTTACATGTGCCATTTATATTTGATTTTTTGGTTCAGCAGTAAGTTTACTGGTGACACTAAGTTTTTCATCATGGTGTAATTTTAAGCTTATATCAGTGGGATCGTCGGAAAAAAAATTTCACCCAGTAAAACCATGTGCATGGAGAAAAATAAGGAGATGGAAAAAAACGAAACCCTCGAATTGAGTTTTATGTCTTTATTTTATTGCCATACTAAATTAAACTGGTACATTTGTTTTTTTTTCACTGCATTTTTGTTGTCTTAACTGGTCTTTATTACAATATATACTCTGGTTTAAATTTTAATCAAAACAATGTAAAATATGTTGAATCAGAAAAAAATATCAGTACATTCAAAGAGTGCACTACGTTTTATACAAATAGTAAGAATTATTTAAAAACACACATTCATCAAAATCGTCCCCCATACTCAGAGAACCAGAACACGTTAAATATAGAACAGGCAGTATTGTAAATATCAACTCTTCACGTGAACACCGCATATTATCCTGACACTCTTCTTAAAATATTTTAATTAATCGGTGTTCCGACTTCAAACGATGATTGACCACACACAAAATTGAATAACATTGCACAGCTTCCCTATGCTTACCTATGATGATTTAGTCATAAATAAACCATAAGTGTAATTTTCATATTTGCTTTATCAGAGATTTGATTTCTTGAACAAATAATGTGCCACACATAAATTCACCGTGGACAAAATTATCAAGTCACGTGATTTGAATACGACTGAGGAAAGCGAAGATTGACGGGAATCGGTCCGCTGCCAAAGTACCCTTTATAACCTTAACCTAAGTACGTTTGAGTCTGCTTTTTTATTCTATTCAAATCGATTTGTTGATCTTGAAAACAATTAATATATGAATTATTGTTGATAAGGTTTCCCAAAATCAAAAATCTTACAAAAACGCGAGAAGAATGTCATGCAACGTATATCCACAAATAGGACACTTACTTAAACTCATTTTATACCGATTTGAAATGATTTTTTTCGCCGATCGTAATCGCACAAGTGAAACAAAATATGGCTGACGTCTAACTAAAAAAGCGTCGCTGCGATGTTGCTAGATCATTCTAATTTTACACGAGGTCGTGTAAAATTTTGGTTGATTAAGCTGAAAATTAAATGCAAAACGTGAAGCTTTCATAAAAAACACTGTAAATTTCTAACGAAGCAATTAAGCTAACAATATCTTTAGGTGTTCTTCAATTTACACGATAATATGCAAAAATCTACGCTTGAAATACGGTTACACCCCAAAAAAAAAAAGAATTATTTTTTCTTCTGTTTCCACCGCCACACAAGGGCACAACAAATGGTCAATAAATATTTAATAATATTAAGTAAGATTACGATATAACCCCCCCCTCCCCCCCGTCACCCCCAATATATCCATTATTTCTTTTCCCGCGTCTCTTTCTGCGCCGCATTAAGCGAGGGGATTTTTTCCTTGTTTTTTATTATTTTTTTTTTTTTTTTTCGATTCATTATTTATGCAAAGATTGTAAAAACTCCGCTAAAATTTTTTTTTTTTTTTTTTGTTTTTTTAAACCCCCAAAAAAAAAAATAATTTTTACCACCCGCCGCATATTTTCCCCCCTTTTTTTTCCCCCCCAACGCGCGCGCACACGACGAAATTGTTTGCAATTTTTCATGCGCCATACAACAATGTTTACAATCTTTCATACAATAGGCTAGATTTAGGCGTTATCTGGCTTAACTTTACAAGAAATATCCCATAATTTTCTGCCAAATCTAGCATTCCCTTAATGTGCATTAGATAACGCAGAAAATTCAATGTTCCTTTTTATCTGTGTAACCAGTTCCTAGAAATGTATTCGACTTGCCTTTTTCAATGTTCAATAAATATTTTGATGGACCGCAGCCCCCTGAAAGTGTTTAACAATTTTTATTCATAACGATACCATCTCTCACTTGATGTTGCATGTTTGGATTGATCAATATGCAAATAAATCCTATAACTTATATTATGTCTCTTCTTATCTTACGTTGAAAATAAACTCGAATGTAAAAATAAACGATGCAGTCATCTGAAGCTCTCCATGTAAAATTCAATTGCGAAATTATTACAAAATACAATTTTCAAGTCGTGTAAATTTGAAACCTCGTGTGATTTTAAAGCTATTTGCATGCTCTTTTTATGTGCATGAAAATAGATTGAAAATTAAAAAATAATTTTAACTGTGTAGGTTTACTGTTTTGTTTATTTTAATTTTGTTATGTGATATATTTTTAATTAATCAATTTTATTGTTTATTCATAAATTGATTCATTGTTTTGTTTTCCAGTGATTCATTAGATTATTTTTGTTAAAAAATATATGTATATTTATTTATTTTTTATTGGTGGAGTGTGGAGTGTACTGAAAACAGGGCTGGTTGCAGGTCACTTTTTAGTGACTTGGTCACTATTTTGAGTCTAGTCACTAAAAAGTCACTATTTGTATCCAAAATTCGCTAAAGTCACTTTTTTTTTCGGAAGTCACTATTTTCGCACCGCCGATTGTAATAAGTTTAAAAAAAATCACTTGTACCTATTGTGCAATAGTCAACCAAATTAAGCGATCTGGTCACATTATATAAATCTCGAGTACTTTTTCAAACAGACGAATCTGATTTTGTAAACAAAGAGGGGAAGTAAGATTCAAACGTTAAAATTCTTGAGACCCTTAACACTTTCTTGCAAACTAGGGCCACCAATACAAGTAATAACATTTCCCTAACAAGATGGTGATGCTACTTTCCGTGAGGGTGCTGAGTGTTTTGAGAAAATTACATTTGAATTTTACTTCCCCTCCTAGTTTACAAAATCAGATACGTCTATTTGAAAAAGTACTCGAGAAATGTCGAGAAACATACACCAAAAAACTGGATGACCTGGCGAACGCTGTCCCGCCTCTACCTCAATGGAACTTTTACAATTTTCCAGCTATTAATAATTTTAATAATTTTTCATATTTCTATACATATAAACCCATGCCGAATCGAACGGGATAGGAGTAAAACACTTAAAACGTTTATCCAATATGCAAATATTGCCGGCGTCGGTGGTGTAGTGGTAAGCGTGACTGCTACTTAGCACCCCAGTGGGTCTGGGTTCAATCCCAGTCGACTTCGGTGGTTTTTCTGAGGCGAAAAAATCTGGTCACGGCTTCCTTCGGAAGGGAAGCAAAGCCGATAGTCCCGGCTCATATTCATGTGTCGAGGTAGGGTTCAGGTGGTGGAGTCGTCTTCTTGGCGACGGAAATTGTCACTATGTGAGAAAATAGGCCGGCGGAAAATTAAAAAAATAATTAAAAAAATATGCAAACAAAACGTCCAAACTACATAAAAGAATCAAGTGATTTATGATTTACACTCACTTTTTTTTCAAAAACATTTTGTTCGATTCAGTTTTCTCAAAAACTACTCTTTTGGTATTCAAATAGTGGAGAAAGGTGGGAACGAATTGTAAATCAGATGAAGGACTTATTTTCGGTTACTCACTTAGTCATTCTGAATCTAGATTTGATTGTTCGTATCCCGACAGTCAAGCGAACTTAATTCGATCATTGGTGAAATCGGAATACAGTGCAATTTGACCAGTTTATAAAAGCGTTATGATTTCAAAGTTTCATTAAAACTCGTACATTGAAATTTACATTTTTTCCAGGAAATTTCTGAGACAAGTATTAATTTATGATACACTGATTAAAAAATATCATAGTTCATCAATTATTTAAGTTTATTCTGACTTTGCTTGAGATTTTCTTAAACCGAATGTTGTTTGGCAAAGTTGTAAGACTTGTAAGGTAGAATTTGATCTAAATTTTTTTGATATAGTTCATGAGCTATTGATAAGCATACTGATCTATTTCAATGCTGTTTTCTAAGGATTCTTCTAGAGGGAAGAACCACTCATACATCTAATGTACGCTGAACTGGAAAGGTTGGTGCGAACCATCCTCGGTCGAGTTTGTAAGCCCAATCGTATCATAAATCATTCGTTGCACGCTCTTCTTTGATTCAATAGACTCACACAATGAGGAGTTCTGCTTCACCTCTCAAACCTAAAACCGATGGGACAAGGTAAACATTGAATGAACATAGCATGAACTTCGTCGTCTGTCAATGGTATGCGTGGTGATCACTGCTTGCTTGTTCAATTTATTGATTCGTTCGTTGGCTGCTGTTGGTGATTCATTTTCGTTTCCTGATTCGATTGAGTGCTAGTGCTCGAAGCTTCCGATCGGATCATTTGATGATTGTGTGGAACCGCGTTCAAAGTAAAAATGAATCGGAAGCCGAAAAGGACAGTGCAGCCAGTAAATACAGCGAGAAAAATGGAAAACATATAGCAACTAAATGCCAAATGTTAATGTAAAGTGGCGTGTGTTCCATTAGGTCAGTATTTTCTGTTTTTGGTACATACTGATTTTGGCACCTGTTACTTAGTTGGTAATGGTATGGCATTACCAACCCGGATGCAGTACATTCCTTTTCCGGTACAGAAGATTTATCACATGTCACAAAACAAAAATGTATGCATTCTTGTTGAAATAGAAAATAAGCGAATGGTTGTTCAACGAACGATGATGGACGATATGGATATTAAACCCTTTTCAATAGAAATCTCGGTAACGATTTGTGTTGCATGCATTAAATTCATAAGGTGTACATAATACATTGTGCCCATAGTCCTGAACAAAATTATCACGACTTATCGGATACGTGTGACAGTAAAATTTAAAAAAAAACGAATTATGTAGGCTGATTTTTCTCAGACGGTACATACTTAACAAAACTTCCAACACTGTCATTCGAACTAAAAGACAATGAAGAGTGAATCACAAGTAGGCAGAGCTGTTGTCCATTCTACTTGCGTGATGGAATGAAGTAATCTACAAAACGTCTTATCTTGTTAACACACTGAGTTCCAGCGAATGATGCCTTTTCCAATACATTTATCGATGTGGTTGTTTCAAGCACGGATAACAATAAATAATTTTCGCCATTTTTTCGGCAGTTACCAACACTGTTGGGGAGTGAGCAATGGCAGAGCTGGTCAAATTAAAGGAGATAGACAAACTCCACTTTTTCAACAATGCAAATAAGCATTACGTTGCTGCTGGTAAGCACGTAATCAAAAACTACAAGGTACAGACCCATTGGGTTGTTCGAAATGATGACGTAGGACTACGATAAAAAATGTAAGCCATTTACATGTTACAATGCAATGTTCTTTGAATTAACACCATCAGGTCTAATTTATACAAGAAATTGGGATAATTCTGATTGATTTGGGGCTCAATAACATAGAAATGGTTGGAAAAAAGTAGGAAATATTTTTTTGAGATGTGCTGGGACGTCCAAACTGGCAAAGAATTCAGTACTTAATATCTACAAATGTAACAGAGGCTTTATCCGCTACACAACGTTATGATATGTATTCAAACATACTCAATGAATGTCCTGGAAGACTGAGATGTCTGAGGACGTTTCAGAATATTCATTGAATATGTTTGAATATTAATCGTAGCTACTATCCAAAAGGCTACGGCTACTACCGTATATCTAAAGTTCTGAACTCAAGGTCAGTTTTTATGAAACTGAACATCTCGAGATAATCTTATAATGACTGGTGAGCTTACAGAAGCTTTAAGGCTAACTTTACGGCTATAGGTCCTAAATTCTGAGCTCAAGGGCAGTTTTTATGACCTAGAACATCCCAAGATATCTCATTATATCGGTTGACCTTCCAAAAGACTCAATCAATTTGGTCAAATACATACGGTTACTTTGTGTAGTCCAAAAAGCAATAGATTTTAAGCTACTATTCAAATTCCACGAAAGTTTGGAAAACCTAGAACATCCGAAGATTATCTCATAATGTCCGTTGTTCTTCCAAAATATTCAATGAATATGTTTCAAAGCACATCGTAGCGTTGCAAAGCTCAGAACGCTTTTGTTACAACTGTAGGTCTTATGTTCTGATCTCAAGGATATTTTGGATGACTTTGGACATGTCATATTGCATTATTATGTTTTTTTGACTTTTAGAATGTTAATTAAATATGTTTGAATATTTATTGTTACTTTGTATTGACTAAAATGTAGTGTTACAACAGTAAATCTTAAGTTCTGAATGCCAAGACAGTTTGGAAGACCTAGACCTGGAAGTAGTTTGGCTCCCCGCGGTGCACCCTGGAAATGTTAAGCTCCCCTTAACGGCTAAACGAACTACAACGAAGGAAGCGCAGGGACGATCTGGGGTAATGCCGCACTCCCAGACGTTCCAACCTCGATTTCTCGATCGGAGGAGGGACCATACGACGCGAGGTTCGGCAGGTACCGTAAGTGGTCGAGTAGGGAAATCGCGGACGATCTGGACGGACCACCAGACGTCCCGAACCCTGCTTGGATCCAGGAGCATCTCGATCGAATCAGCGTCAGGTCGGCGAAGCTAACTACTAAAGACCTATGTAGTTAGACATAGTGGGTGCGTAAAGCACACTAGCCCCCTCCCTGAAGTAATTCCGAAAGGTGGTTCCGGGGAGGGCCGGGGCTCGAGGCACGGGTGGGTTTTTAGTGGGTCGAGGAGTTGGCGCCTTCATCCCCACGCCCTGAGTTCTTCAGGTGTCTGTTTGCAGATTTTCCATCCCGTCTAAAAAAAAAAGAAAAACAAAAGACCATCCCAAGATTATCTTCTTGTGTATTTTTACGTTCGAAAATATTCACTGAATATACTTGAATACGTGACGTAGCTTTGTATAGATAAAAAAAATTACTGTTACTACCGTAAATTCCAAGCTCTGAACTCCAGAACTATTTGGATGACCTAGAGGATCTCAAAGTTATAAAATACTGACTTTTGACCTTCCAAAAGATTCATTGAATATATTTGAATACATATTTACCATATATAGCTAAAAAACTACTGTTACAACTGTAGATCTTATGTTTTGAACTTGAGAATAGTTTGGAGTACCTAGAATATCCCAAGATGGTCGCATTATGTATGTTGGCCTTCTACACTATTCAACCAATATTGTTAAATATATATTGTCCCTTCGCACACTCCAAACACCTACTGTTACAACTGTAGATCTTATGTTCCAAACTCAAGGACAGGACTCAAGGATGACCTAGATCATCCCCGTTTAACTCATGATGTTTTTTTACGTCCGAAAATAATCACTAAATATGGTTAAATACATAGCGTAACTTTGTATAGCCCGAAGAGCTATAGTTACTACTGTAGATCTTAAGTTCTGTAGATCTTAAGTTCAGTTTGGATGACCTACACAGATAGAAAGAAACATTTAATTTTCTGCGTTATCTAATGCACATAGAGGGAATGCTAGATTTGGCAGAAAATAATAGGATATTTGATGTAAATTTTAGCCTGATAACGCCTGAATCTAGCCTGTTGTATGAAAGATTGCAAACATTGTTGTAAGGCGCATGAAAGATTGCATACAGTTTCGTTGTTTACGCCTCCTTTGGCTTGAAATTAAACGAGGGGAAATTTTACGCGCTTGTTCAAATTCATTATTTTTTTCTGTGTAGAATATAATTAAGTTATCAAATAATGACTGTTAACCTTCCAAAAGGTTCATTCAATATGTTTGAATACATATCGTAACCTTATATAGCCCTAAAAGCTACTGTTACAACTTTAGATCTGAAGTTTTGAACTCAAGTACAATTTGGATGACCTAGAAGCTCCCAGAAAGATACAATAATATTTAACGTTTATCAACGAGAATTTAAAAACACGTATACATATGTATAATATTCGAAAACAACACGGTACACTATTAATAAGGTATTTATTTGTTTCTTCCTCAACTTTTTCATATTCAGTATGTTCTAGGTCGTCAATGAGGCCTTAAACTTATTTTTTTTAAATATATTTTCCAGATAGAAAAAGTGATGGAAAACAAATTTGCCGAGGACAGTGTACACTTTCATTCAGTCTGTGCGATTTTATACAGCGATTATCCTTTTAGGGTCATATATGACCCCTTAGGCCTGAAGTAGTTAATATACTTTTCAAGACAGGGTTCAACATTTATGAATTTTCAACAGTATGTGGCCCGAAATCAACTATGTTCTGTATTGAAATTGATGCGTTGAAATACTTCCGACCAATTGGAGTGAAAACTTTGAAAATCTTATGAGAAATGACTTAGATATTAATGCTCAAAACCTGACTACTTTTCGTGACTTTTGCAATGCGATTTTTTTTTAAATTTACTCCAGTATAGAAAACAAAGACGTTGTCCTACGTCAAAAGTCTGGTTTGCAGAACTCGTTTATAAAATGCCTCAACAAACCAGCCTTTGCATCCAGTGAAATCTCCAAGTATGTTGTGAAAATCGCCAAGTTACTTCCGATTCAGGTCAACTATGATCTACTTATTGACGAATGGAACTTGTTAAAATGCTAGGTGCTGACCTTGAGTATAGAGTACAGAATTGAAGAGTATTGGAACCAGAAGACAGCTGTAGGTGAGCCTAAATACCCTCGGGGGTGATTGAGGTTGTGAAAACAGCTTCACATGACTACGGCTCAAAAAAGGAATTGATAAGCAAGATATGTCAGAAGTAATTCTAGCACAGGCCATGCTGGAAGGCGTTTCAACCGTGCGTATAGACCCGTCTTCGCACAAACGAGCTAAGGACCAAGTGCAGGAGGTCGTGGAGTAAAAAAAGTCGCTTGTTTACAAAAAAAAAAAATAGCTTCCTTACAAAAAAAAAAACCAAAAAGGATACTGACCCGCAGTAGTATTCATTTTTGCAAACGGGGGCGATTACTAAGTTAATTTTTACTGTACTTATACGACAAATGTATGAAACATTAAAAAAACACTGAAATTTGGAAATCACATTACTTTTTTCTCTTAATTTTATTACTTTTGTCACTTAAGTCACTATTATTTATCCATAAATCCGATACGAGCCCTGTGAAAAAGAAAACAATCATTTGCTAGTCAGAAGCAACGAACGAAGTCAACACGCGCTTGGACATAATTTCAGGTGCCACTCACCCCATGGCGGGCCTGGGGTGAGACCTATTCTCGAATAAATCTAAATACGTGCCTGGTTTGGAAATTATAAAACGCCAAATCTGGAAGTGTGTTTCAGTACCCTTATCCAAATGATATCGGTAATGTTTTTGTATGTGAAAGTAACGACGGAACGGGCGTGAGTCTCCAGACATTCTGAAATGGGTTGCTGAATCTGCAATAGAGCTGTCACTTTCTAGCTCCCGAATTAAATTGTCACATGGTGACAATCACCGACGCCAGAAAGACGACTCCACCACCTGGACCCTACCTATCGACTCATGAATATGAGCCGGGACCAACGGCTTTACTTCCCTTCCGAAGGAAGACGTGACCAGATTTTTTCGCCTCAGAAAAACCAACGACGTCGACTGGGATTGAACCCAGACCCACCGGGGTGCCAAGTTGCAGTCACGTTTACCACTACACCACCGACGCCGGCAATCTGTCAAAATGTGATGTTAAAAATAAATCAAAAACTAACTCCAAACAAAACTTCGTCATCCAAAATTTTGCACTTTTCAAAGATTGTGAATAAATTCTGGAGTAAAACAATGAGTTGAAAAACTGATTTCCAGAAAACAACATACCTTGGTGTTAGGTGTATGGCACCACTCACCGCGTAACTATCCGACATGGCAATGTGATCTGAACAACCATAGCCCAGTTGATTCCAACTTGACAACCACAGTTCCAACCGAAGGCAGGTTTCTATAAGCATATCCTTAGGAATCCTCAAACTGTGACACCCCTCATCTGTAGTACAATGAATAGACTGAACGTGCTCTGGCTGACCCAAGAGATTCCAGTTTAAGATTGCATGGAAAATTTCATTGCCTATTTACCTCTCTTGTTCTTAAACTCACCTACACGCGAAGAAACTGAAAAGGAAAAAGGAGACGACCAAAACCCATAAAATATACTCCTCGTCATCGTAGGTTGTCCTCGACACGGATGAATAGGTAGAAAATTAGTGAAAAGAAATTGTACAAGACACGAGAAATTCCTTCCCGTGTTCCCGTGCGCAAACACATACCGAGAGGTTTACCGGTGATCCAGCCAGCAGCGGTGGGATGTAGCCGGAAAAGGTATCACCTCCCAAGCTTCTCGAGGTACAAATAAATAGTAAAACCTTTTGTTATCGTGCTGTGCAAATATGGTCCAATATCTATTATTATGTTTATTTATTTACTCTTTTTTGATGTGGTCCTGGGTCGTTCCGGAGGGAGGTGGTGTTGGTGCGTGGAGGAAATCTATCGGTTGAAAAACGAATCCCAACCGTCCTAATCGTGTCTCGCGCTGAGGCTCAGGGTCTTCGAACGTCACTCTGCGGGACGATGGAATGAGGAGATATGATTTACACCACCGTCCCGCTTTCGTTGGCTTGTGTGTACCATTCCTACACACTTCAGGGGTTTCAGGATTCCGTGGAACCACCCCGGAGGGCTGGTGTGGAAAGATCCTGTGGTGGATGGTTGCTTTCTAATCTACCAGGCCGAATACATTTCTCGGTATTTGAATCAGAGTAACTTATTTTCGTTGAAAGTACACGATGAAAAGAAGTGTTGGTTGAATCAAATTTTGGGTCTGATGTGCTGCCAGTAATCAAAGGAACATTAATAATTAACCTCAAATAATTGTGTGATTGACATACACGACAAGTCTTTTCGTGACGCAACAGAATGTACCCAGCTCAACGTGTGATGGTCAAAAAGATTTCCTCTCCTGAGGTGCGATTTGCCCACGAAGGCCTACCAACAAGTTGGAAAAAAGGACCTTGTACCATTAGACAAACAGCCTTCATCGTTTCCTACCCTTGCACCCGTACTCGTTCGGTTGGTCCCAGAGGGCATGGCAAAACAAAGTAAACATGGATCTAGATCTGGATCTCGATCCGTTCCTCGAAAGAAAAACGTGTCAAGAAGAATCCCAGCCGAGCGTTGTTGGTGGTGGAGGGACTAAAGCAAACAGGTACTTTGTTCTTTTTCTGTCAATCTTTTCGGCTGTTTTAATTATCTGATTTGGTGTTCTCCGGCTCTCGGCCAATACGTGAGCTAATATTTGGACATGCTCGGAGGGAACGTGTGTTTGCGTTTGAGATTTTTCAAATAACTTCAAAAATTAGTTTTGCTTTGTCTCGCACCTGGGTGATCCTCAGAACCATTCGTAGTGAGCAAATTTGAACGGCTCCAAAAATGTTGCGTCGTTGGCAGTTCAATTTGTTCCGGAGTCCCTCGGAGGGACTTAGAAAGGCTCAACATCTGCAATGGCAGTAAGGATATCGAAGCCCCAACCGAAAGTTTCATCTCATAATATTTGGATGTTGCTTGTTTCGAGATGAGATGGGATTGGGATGTTCTGAGTGTGTATCTTTTGGGAGAATCATATTACACACTGTCAAAAGTGGTGCAGTTTCTCTGGGTACTATCTGAGCTGATGCCTGAAAGGGGGTAAAAGATGCATTCGGCTATATTACAGGATCCACGATACATGCTACGATGGTGTCGAGAAGGATGAGGGGTTTCGAGAACGTGTGAGCGCGCGTGAGGTAGGTCCATATTAGTTTCCCTCTCCCTGGGCGCCTGTCAGATGGAAGAATTTCTGCTTCTTCTTCCGGACGGGGTCTTGTTAGAAAAGCAATCCAACCCTACTCGACTTGATTATGATGCCAACTGTACGATAAAGTGGTCTAATTTCTACCCTGAGCGGTATAAGACGTGCGAGAAAGAGATTCCCTGGGATATTAGAGTAATAATCGTACGATGGTACGTTACGTAGCTCTGATGGACTTTTGGAGTATCTGTGGAGGCAACTTCCATGCAGATGGATGAGATTTTTTATCCTATTTCGAAATGGCATTAAAGTTAGTCTATTCTATTCTAACCCTCACACAGCCAGTAACACTAGTTTACAGGATTTTTGAACTCGACAAGGTGATAATCATAACTAATGCAAAATCATGCACTGAATTCAATGCCGTGGTCTGAAAAAAATAGAGTAGAGCCGTTTTTGAGAAATACAAAATATTTGATTTTTTTGGATTTTAGACAAGAGTAAATTTACTAAAAAGTGCACCAATTATAATTTTGTTTTATGAAAATGAAGCCCAATAAATTTGCTAACGTTCACTTAATTATTTTGTTCCAATTGAAAAAAACAATTTTGGATTTACTGAAAAATGTATTGCATTATTTTAAATTTTTCTGTAAATTTTCCATAAAAATCTCTTGCTAATCAACATTTTCGTTAGAATTCAAAACACGATTCAAAAATTCAAACTATAGTTGGATCTTAAAGTCCATTAAAAACTAAAGAAAATGAGGCTTTAATAGATGAAGTTAGTTGAAATTTGTCGAAGTTATGAGTATTTTTGTAGAAAACTTAAAAATGTTGTTGAAAAACTAGGAAAATTTAAACTAAGGAGTGTATCGAAAATAAGCTATCCACATACATTGGTGTTGTACGCATGTATTTGTGATGGTTTTTTATGCTCTGAACACTGCATGCTGTGCGTTTGACTGTCAGCTTTCTTTTGTTTACTTGTTTGTGTGGTTCAAATTCTGCGTTTTCAAAATGTCGCGTATTGAAAAGGAAGTGAAAATTAAGATTCTGGACACATGGCTAAGTGAGAAGGGTATTACTATGCGAAAATTGGCGAAGCGGTTTGGAATTCATCATGCGAGTATTAAAACCATCATTAATAAGTTTGGGGAACACTATTCTTTGGATGAGCTACCAGGAAGAGGCAGAAAACCCTGTTCTTCGAACCCGAAACTGGAGCAGAAAGTGGTATCTCTAATCATGAAGAACAAATCAATGTCAATACGTGATTTGGCCAAAAAAGCAGGAACGAGTGTCGGAATGATCCAGCGTATCAAGAGGCGAAACCACCTGAAGACCTACAAGAAGCAGAAAATCTCGAAACAAAGTGCAGAACAGAAGAAGCGAGCAGCAACAAGGGCCCGGAAATTGTATTCGCGACTTTTGCAGCGTCTGGATGCATGCGTTTTGATGGACGATGAGACCTATGTAAAGGAGGACTCAAAAACCCTTCCAGGTCCACAATACTTTACTGCCGTCGTTGGGGAGGATGTGAGCGATGCGGACAGGTCGATTCAAGTGGAGAAATTCGGTCGAAAGGTACTGGTATGGCAAGCAATATGTTCCTGTGGTTTGAAGTCAACCATTTTTTAGACTACCGGAACTATAAATGCGGAAATCTATCGATCTCAGTGTCTCCAGAAGAGATTGTTGCCTTTATATAAGAAGCATAGTACACCTCCACTGTTTTGGCCGGATTTAGCGTCGGCTCACTATGCCAAAACCACTCTCAATTGGCTTGCGGAAAAGGGTATAGATTTCGTTGAGAAAAATATCAATCCACCAAATTGCCCTCAGCTTCGACCCATCAACGTTCGATGGGTCTGGGCAATCGTGAAGAGGGTCTTCATGAAGACTGGTAAGGCAGCTGGGATCATGCAGGAGTTCAAAAAAATTTGGGCTCAAGCGTCCAAAAAATGCGATGCAACACTTGTCCGGAACTAGATGAAGAGCATTCGACCAAAGTTCGAAAATTCGTGAAGGAATAACTTAAATTTCATCCGGTCTTCATTATGTTCAAGTTTAACCTCGTACAATAAAGGATCAATTTTTTGTATGAATAAAATATCGGTTTTCAACATCATTTGAAAGAAAGTTTGTGGATAGCTTATTTTCGATACACTCCTTAACACTTCACATGATCACTTTTTCTAGAAAAAATAAAAAAAACTGAAACTCTTTTTTAAAGTATCACTAGTAAACGCGAGCAAATTCC
This sequence comes from Aedes koreicus, assembly GCA_024533555.2. Lineage (NCBI taxonomy): Eukaryota > Metazoa > Arthropoda > Insecta > Diptera > Culicidae > Aedes > Aedes koreicus. The sequence goes on along the minus strand of JAHHFK020002048.1, from coordinate 27,283 downwards.
GTTAAATTCCACTACAGATAGCTTATCTTTTTACAGATAGGCCTATTTCGTCTGTAACTTACATACTTTTTTAGTGTCGAGTGCTCGACTAGGTCTAGTATTTATAGTAGAATTTTGTGTACCTAAAATGTGTGTGGTGTTTTCGTTCGTTATACCTAAGAGATGTGTCTGTTCGGTGAACTTGTTTTGTGTTTAGGTATCTTAGAAACTATAAATTCCTACTTGATCGGTTGTCAATTTTTGTTGTGCCGTGTAGTGTGTAGGGGAGGAGGATTCTAAAAAACTATTGTATGGGTTCCTACCGTGTGGTAGTTCGTCGTTTTTGTTATCTTAACATCTAAAAAAATCCTACTTTATCGGTAGGTGAGTCAATTGTTGTTGTGTTGTGTGTTGTGTAGGTATGTTTTGTAGGTAAAAAGATTTTGAAAAACAGCCATGAATATCAATTTAGAAAGGTAGTTTGTTGTTATTGTGTTGTTTTTGGGATGAAGGTATATATTTAAACAGCCACGAATACCCGTTTCCTTGATCTTTGTTAAGTATTGTTTTTGGAATTTTGATTGTGAATTTCTACGCTTTCTGTTACATTAAGTTTCCAAGGGTTTTTAACATGTCTTAAAATTTGTTCAATATGTTATGTATGTTGTTCAAGTTTATGAAGTGTTTTTCGTTGAAAATGTGTTCAGCTACTTTTGATTTGAAATTGTGGGCTTCAAATGGTGAGTTGACAACTTCGAATGAGGGTCCTCACAAGTTCCTACCTCACGCCTCCACGAGTCATATGATCACAAAAGACTGCCAGCTGAAACATGGAGCAAAGGAAAATAACAAGCTGGTATCATATTAGTAACAAGTTCTGTTATCCCAGATATCGTTTTGATTTCCGCAGGCTTTGGAATCATCTTTGCATTCCATCTTTGCATTGCATATTTTAATTTTTAATTTTTAGGGTTTTTTTAGTGAGGGTGATTCTAGGTAGTGTAGATGTGTTACTGCTGTGTAACATAAGATCTTTTTCTATTAACCACCCACACTTGTGAGTGGCCCCAACAGCATCCTTGTCGTTGATTTAAATCGGTCGTCAAATTGGATATCTCAAGATATTTTTGTATTCTGGTGAAATAAACCATCCAAAATTGTGAGTGGCCCCAACAGCATCCTTACTGTTGGTTTAAATCGGTGCTCAAACTCGATGTTTTTAACGTATTCTTGTTTTCCATTGAAATAAACCACCCACACTTGTGAGTGGCTCCAACAGCATCCTTACTGTTGGTTTAAATCGGTGCCAAAATTTGAATAAATGTAATGTGCATCTCTGTACAGATAATAAATCGGGAACATAGTTAAATATTTATTCGCTGCCGACGTCAGTTGAATTCAGCACACTGTTTACCATAACGGATCCCGCTGCAAACCCAACCATTTTATCCAACATCCCAGTGATTTCTCGTGGGAGTGCAGAGGTGTTCTCGGCTTCCAATAAAGCGAGTATCACGTCAACATATTCCTACCCATTCCCTACTTGACCTGTATTCGGGCGAGGCCGGCGTCGGTATTGTCTTGGTTTGGGATCACCAGTTTTTACACATTGAGGATGTATGTTAGTCCCAAGCCTCATCTTTTGGGACTCTGTGTAATAACAACTGATCTGGCAGTGGTAGTGTCTGTATCTTGTGGTTAAATTATGCTAATTTGTGTTGATATGAGTGATTAGCCGTGTTTGGTATTGTGCGTTGTGTATTAGTCGGTTTTCTGTAAATTTCAAATGAGAGTTTAGATTGTTCTTTCACTACAAGTAAGTCCAGGAATGGTAATTTATTGTCATTTTCACAACTTCGTAAGTAAATTCGATGTTTTTGTGTGTGTTATTTAAATTTTTCTTTTCTTTAAAATGCTAAATACATCATCTACGTATCTCCACCAGACGGCAGGTAGTTGGTTTCTAGTTTGTAATTGTTTTTCGAAATTTGCCATGAAAATTTCACTTAAAAAAACGGGAGAGAGGATTACTCATAGGGGCACCATTTCATTGTTTATAGGATTCATTTCTGAAAGAAAAACAATTTTCTTCCATGCAAAGTTGTGTGAGTTTTAAGTATGAACGTACTTTATTCTTCCATGTCATGTCGTCATTTTGAGTGAGTAACCAATTTTCTAATATATATTAGGTATCTTTTACTGGAATACTCGGAAATAAAGATTTAACATCAAACGAAACAAAAATTTCATCTTCTTTCATATCTATGTCATGAACAGGTTCTGTGAAATGTTGTGAGGTTTTAATTGACTGACTGGGAAATTGTTTTGGCATGTTTTTCAATTCAGTGACTAACCATTTAGCTTTTTTATGGGTTGGGGATCCGACAGCTGAGATGATTTCACGCATTTCATTGCCAGGTTAGTGAATTTTAGGAAGGCCTTTAACTTCAGGTAATGAAGGGTTTGATTCTTTGAGATTACTCATTTCATTTCCAAAAACTAGTTTACATTCCTTAAGGGTTTTTTTTCCACTTGTTTCACCATCCTTGGAAGAGGGTCTTTTCTCTGTTTTCTATAGGGTCCGTTGTGTATTTTTTCGTACATTATATTATCGTTTTTTTTTATCCATTATAACTGTAGAATTGCCTTTGTATGGCTTTAAGTAATAAACTGGTTTATTTTTGAGTTCTTTAAGTATTTTTTTGTGTTTTTGGGTGTTGTTTGTTATGTGTTGTGTTTGTGTTTTCAAAGATATTAGCTGTTTGTGTTCTTATTTTCTTGGATTTGTGATGTATGTAAGGGGGTAGTGTTAATTGTTGATTCTAAGTCGATGATTATTTGAGTTTTATCAGGGGATGAATTTATTGCGTAATTCAGTCCTTTGTTTAGTAAATTTAGCTGTTCTACTGAAAATGGTTCAGGAGAACGGTTTATAATTAGACCTGGTAAATTTTGAACCACATTTAATTTCTTACATTTTGAAGTTTGAGATTCTTTAAGTTTTTTGAATTTCTTGTCAAGTAATTTTCTTTTTCCTTCAGATTTGCAACGTTTGGCTACCGATACTTTTGTGAGAAACATTGCAAAGTCAAGCACTCGACACCGAAGAAGTCTGTAAATCACAGACGAAATATGCCTATCTGTCAAAAGATAAGCTATCTGTAGTGGCATTTAACGGAATTTGCTGGCAACAACAACAACAACAATAATAACTACAATACCAACATTAACAACAACGTCGTGTAAAACAAAATTCATTCATAAGTCAACCTTATGAAATATAAATCATCGTTCATAAGTTGAACCTTATGAAGTTCTTAAGATTATTTGGCTGAGTGTAGAAAGCCCATAATGGGGGAATCCATTAAATCATACTGGTGGGGACCAGTATTTGCACCACTCACCGTCGTTCGAGAGGAATAATATGTTGGAAATAGTCGGTGCATGCCAAAAATAAAAACCCAACAGCAAGATATAATTTCTCACCCATGTTAGGCATTGGGAGAGGGAAACAAACAAATCGCTAGAACCAGAACAAACAAACAATAGGTAGTATAAGAGCACGATCGGTCGCATATTCTTTTACCAGTCAAGGCGGTATCCTCCCCCTTGCCTACCCTGCATCGGGTAGCTTGGTGAAAGATTATGCGCCCGATCGTATACTACCTTCATATGCCTTCCGCTCGTTTTCCACTTGTACCTTTCAATTTCAAAGCCTGCCGTTACGCTAAACGGAACTGTCAATACTTTCTCTTCATTTCTCTTAGTTCTAGCAACAAATTACTGTCCACTCCTAGAGCCTCTCATGTTGATAGGAAATTATCTGCTTCTGAAAAATTTCACTGCAAAAAGTCGTGCTAAGGAGCTTCACACCATTTTTTTTGCAAAAATTTTCTTTTATCATGAACATACGTACTCTAAGACTTTAAACAGCTTCCGGGTCAGGCTTTTTATACCGCAATGCAAAGGAACGCCTTTGCTGAACATTTCAGGACAAAGAAGTTGTCCAAATTCTTGAAGAATTATTTGATTTGGCCTGTAGTTGGGGTCGAAAATCTAAAAGTTTCGTCTCTGCTGGCACTATCCAAAAGGATGTGTACGAGAAAGAATGTCTGCAAAAGCGGATGCTACCATTTATCAGAAGCCTCGACTCTCCAGCTCTCTTTTGGCCTGATTGGGCCTCTTGTCACTATGTGAAATCCGTCCTGGAATGGTATAAAACAAGAGGTCAAATACGTGCCAAAAACAGCCAATCCACCAAACTGTCCAGAGCTTCGCCCAATAGAGAAGTACTGGGCTTTTGTTAAGCGGAAACTCTTCGAAACTAACAAGAAAGCCAATGATACCGATGGTTTCAAGAGAAGATGGAGAATCATCACGGCGGATGTATCTGAGGATACCGTACGGAGCCTGATGGCGGGTGTACCACAAAAAGTTCGAGAATTTTACTGAAAAATTTGGACTAACGTCTTAATGAACTGTTTCTAATGTAGATATAACTCTATTATTTTGAAATATAAAATCGGTTTTGTAACTGAATCATGTGTAATTTTTTTTTTGCTGCTATTATTTTGGTGTCCGAAATTTAACGTGGACAGGCTTTATCCGACGTTGTTACAGTTGTAGTTGTTATTGTTTGTTTTGTTGGCAGTGAATTGAGTTTTATTGAATTTTTCGCTATGTAAACCCTGTGAACCCAACCCCCTCCCCTCCCGCAATTTTAAACCCTTTTTGCACTTTCTATTAAGTCATAACCGGATTCATTGCAAAGAAAACAAACAATGACTCCGATACTGACCCTCATCCTAACCACTTCAAACAATGGAATATAAAATGGAAAATGAGAATTCACTTACACGAAAACTTACCATGTTTTGCTTATTCCAAGCTCGTCCTCGTTAGCTCAATCCGAGGAATGTCACTTTTCACAAGACATAGGACTAATATATGTTCCTATGACTACAATAAAAAAAAATTGTTTCCTAATTTGAATTAATTCAGACTAGAGTTCGGTAGTAGATCTGAAACCCCGTAACGCGCCACGAGAAGGTGATCTACCAGCATTACAGGTCTGCTTTGTTCATAGTGGATATGGGCAATTCAGCTCATTTTAAAGAGCGGATCTGAGCCGATCAGCTCATTGGAATAAATCGATTCTTTTGACCAGTTCTTTGGATTTTGTGACGTCAACATACGCACAAGTGTGAAAGTGACTATACTAAGTTACTATTGGTCTCAATTATGGATAAAATTAAGCTTTAGCAAAGAAAATATTTCACAACTTGTTTTTAGTCTAATCGATTAAAACATGTGATCTACAAGTGAAGTACAAGGTTACAAGATTTACTTATTCAATTAACCAACTATAATAGAGATATTTGATTCACCACTCAGTGAGATTCGATATGCATTTATTATTCAGTTAAAAACTTAACAAAACGATTCGACTTTATTTTTAAATGACTATCCGAAAATGAAATGGATTTTAGATTCTTTAGAGTAAATACCAACACAGTAGAACTAGTTAGATTCGTCTATTTCGAAACTTACTCCTGTTTGCGTTGCGTGAGATTGTGCTTCGCAAAGTGACAGGCGGTTCGGCGATTTGTGGAAAAAAGAAAACAAAAGTGAATCAGTTCACTTTACACAGCTCTCTTCTCTTTTTCTCTTTTGCATTTTGATTTGACGGAGTCGATGAATTGTTCACTTTCAGTAAAATTTCCACATATTCAACTATCTGGTCTAGTTTCTTTAGATCATTGCTACGACGCTTATTGTGATTCTTCCTTAAAGAATTATTCGGCAAACGAAAATGTTTGAGGTCACTGCACCGAACCATGTTGGATTTTCAAAGTTAATTTCAAAATTTATTTCCTCCCTTCGGCTTCCATCTGTCACAACTTTTTTTAAATCCTAATTAATTGTTACAACACTTTCAACCACTGAAATAGGAGAGCTTCCCCAAGATTCTGTAGAGAACCGATCACAAGGAGCGCTGTAAAAAATGAAAGTGCAGCAGAGTTTTAGTCATGACAGCTTCGAGTATTATGCTTGGAATCTAAGGAAAGTAAAACATCACTACATATTCTTAGTGCTAAATGTTATTGTACCACTTGTCAGTTATCCAAAGGAACCACGAACCAGTCCAGATATAACCAGTGTGGTCCTGGACTTCTAATACAGTACTGGACAAAATAAAGTACGCACCAGATGTAATTAAATTCAATTCGTTATACATTTTTCGACATTAGATACTTCATTACAGTTCATATGGATAAAATGTTATATTTTTAATTTATAAAATTTATACCACAACATTACATCTTTATATTGCATATATTTTTAATAGTTTGATAAAATACCAGCATGAGTCGTTTTTCAGCTGGATAAATTAAATTACGCACTACCACAACCACAACTGTACATCTCTCGAACCGCATAAAAACGTCAAAAAAAATTGGTTGTTGTTAATGTATCATATTAAGTGCGTTTCAATCCGATAAGCTGAGAAAAACAAATTTCTCTAGATATCCGCAAACTCATCGTTAAAAACCGCCAAGAGGACCTTTCAAACAGAGAAATCGCTCGGAAATATGAATTAAGTGAGGCAGGAGTGCGAAAAATATGCAAAAAGTACGAGGATCTCGGAAGTGCGACAGACAGAGCAGTTAGAGGAAGGAAACGGAAGACAACAATCAATGATGATCACCGAATTGACCGCGCAGTGACTAAAAACCCGTCGATCACCAGCCGTGTAATCAAGGAAAACTTTAATTTGAACGCCTCAACTTTGCTCAAAAGTACATCGACAAGCCATTAGACTTCAGAGAACAGGTTCTCTGGAGTGATGAGAGCAAGTTCGAGCTCTTTGGTCGTAAACAGAGGGCACAAGTCTGGACAAAACCTGGAGAGAAACTTGCAGATAAAATTGTTCAAAAAACAGTGAAGCACGGAGGTGGCAATATCATGGTGTGGGGGTGCTTTGCGTGGTCTGGGGTTGGAAATCTTGTCAAAATAGACGGAATAATGACTGCCAACTCTTACATCAGCATTCTAAAAAGAAATCTGAAGGAGTCGTTACGTAAACCTTTTTTGCAGAATAAGTTTACTCTTCAACAAGATAACGACCCCAAGCACACCGCCCACAAAACCCCTGCCTACTTCCGTGCTTCACGTATCAAACTATTGGAATGGCCATCTCAAAGCGCTGACTTAAATCCTGTCGAAAATTTGTGGTCTATTCTGGATCAAAACGCTGACAAAGGAGACGTGACCAACCGGGACAAACAGTTCGAAGCTCTGGAGAAGGCCTGGATAATAAAAAAAAGAGAACCCCCCCAGAAAAACCCCCCCCCCCCCCCCACCCTTTTATAAACCCCGGGGGCGCCTATATATATTTTTAAAAAAAAAAAAAATTTTTTTTTAATTGTGTTTTTATTTTTATAAAAAAAAAAAAAAAAAAAAACAAAAAAAACTTTTTTTTTTTTAAAAAAAAAAAACAAAACACCAAACAAAAAAAAAACCACACAAAAAAAAATATAAAATTATTTTTTGTATAGAGAGGAAAATGATATATTTTAAATTTTTGGCAGGATAAAAAAAATTTGGATGGTTGGGAGGGTGGGAATTTTATTTTGTCCAGTACTGTATAACCACTGGTCTCTTGAAGATTCTAAGGGAATCTTTATGGGAAACCCAAACTTTTCGTTTTCATCCTCTTTATTCTTCGGTAGAATAGCATACGAAAATATTTGCTAGCTATGTATGCTTGCTTGAAATTCATCCAGCTTCTAAAGACTGGACTCGAAAAAAATGAGACACACCAAAAATTCATTTTAAATCGGATATTTCTCAAATTATCAGGGATTAAATAACTATATCTTAGCAAAATTTATTTATTGAATTTCCTCCCCAAAGCTGAATGCTCGTACATTTCTCTTAACACTGCTCATGAGATCTTGGGCGAAGCTTTGTCCATCTTCCTTACACAATTTCTCCCAGTTTTTCTTCAAAGCTTCATCTGTTTTGAATGTTTTTCCGCTTTTCTTCAACTTCTTCTTCATTATCACGCAAAACTTATCGATCGGACGAAGTTCTGGTGTAAATGGCGGGTTCACCTCCTTCGGGACCACATTAACGCCCTTCGCTTCGTACCAATCCACTACAGGCTTGGCGTAATGGCACGAAGCGAGATCCGGTCAGAAAAGCGTGGGACCACGGTGAGAGTGGAAGAAGGGCAGCAAGCGCTTCTGCAAGCATTCTTCTCGATAAATCTGCCCGTTTATGGTGCCGGTTGTAACGAACGGCTGCACTCGCAGATCGCCTGCCACAACTGGTACTTCTTCGCGAATTTGTCCATCTTTCTCTTCCGGAACTTTTCAGGAACCTCCACGCGGGACGTACCGACGAATAACTCGAGGCCGGGGATTTGTTTGGTGTCCGCCTTGAAATATGTCTCGTCGTCCATGACGAGACAGCCTGGCTTGACCAGCCACTCACGGTACAGCTTCCGCACACGCAATTTGGCCACCGTGTTTTGATTGTCAGTCCGGTTTGGCGCCTTGCTGACCTTAAAGACACGTAACTCAGCCCGCTTCATGGTCTGCTGGACGAACCACTTCGACGAATTGACCTTTTTGGTCACGTCTCGGGTGGAAAGGTTTATTCTTAAAGTACTGCCTTATCTTCCGCGCCTTCCCTGGGTATTCCGTTTTCGGTTTTCGGCCGCTTCCAGCGCGCCGCTCGATGGTATTCGTCTCCTGAAACATCTTCACAACGCAGGACACGGTGGAATGGTGGATTCCAAGCCTTTTGCCGATCCATTTGTGCGACTGACCAGGATTATCGATCACCGCGCCCAAGATTTGCTGGCAGAGCTCTTCTTGTTTCGAATGCATCTTGAAAACTACTTGACAGATCGCATTAAAATTAAACATTACACTATAAGACATTAAAGCACATAAACATAACACTCTAAACTAGTATTACCCAAAATTTCATTAATTTTTACCCAAGCGATAAAAAGTTACACCCAAAACAAAGTGTCGCATTTTTTCCGAGTGCAATCTTTAATCTGCTGAAGATAACTTTTTGATTGCACATCGGCATAATTAGGTATAAATTGATCAGCCAGCCGATTTTCTCATACAATGCTCCACAAACTACTCAACTGGCAACATTGGTGGAATGCAGCCGAGAACCAAGGCTTCTATGGCATACAACAAACAAACAGTGTTTCAGCTGGCAGTCTTTTGTGAGGACCAGAGGTCGGTTGCACCCTCCTTCGAAGTTGTCAACTCACCATTTGAATCCCAGAGTGTTTATTAACTGACGTTCAATCGAAAAGTGGCCTTCCGTAGAATTGATGATGAACATATTTCTTGTAAACAAACAAAGCAAGTATTTCCATGTGTCATTATGTGGAAGATCCAGAAGGATGAAAACATAAAGTTAAGTTTTCCCATACTAGCTCCAATAGAAATACTAGCTCCAATTCGTATGGTTAGTGCAGATTTAATTCGCAATCAATTGGGCTCAAATTTTGAGAGCCAGGACCTGATTTGAAATCTATTAGGTGGGGTAGAGCTGAACGGATACTTTGAACCACATTAATACACACACACATACACAGAGTTTTTGTAACCTCATAGAACTGAATCGCAGACTGAGCAGTTATAATATGTTACAAGCCTATCTTGATGACGAATTTCTTGTTGAAATTATTTGACAACCGTTATAACATGTTATAACTCTGCTGTCTGAACAAGGCATAAACGACATTTGCCCTTGCATGCGTTGGATCGAAAGAAGGATTTTCAAACGTTCGCTATAAAGCCTGTACACCTGAAATTTCGGACGCTAAGATATTGACAGCAAAACAAATTAAGACTTAATTTAACAAAATCGATTATTTATTTATACAGTAATAACAGTTGATTGAGATGTTAATCCTTCTTTCTGTAAAATGCTCGAACTTTCTGTGGTACATCCGCCATCAGAGTCCGTGCAGTATCCTCATACGCTAGTGGTGGCGGTTATCCATCTTCTATTTCGAAATGGAATTAAATTTATAAGGAAAAATCGGAAACTCCAAAAACCCCGGGACTCAGAAAAATAGGTGGCTGTGATCAATTCCCGGATCTGATCTAAGAAGTTGTCATGCAAGAATAATTCTCGCCATCCCAGGGCCATGAATATGCGTTTTCAAACCTCAGAATCGACCAGGTCGATAGCTGTTAAGGATTCCTGCAGCTTTTTCCACGGCTAATTTATGGCAATCGCTTTCTTAAACAAACCTAACATAGACAAATAATGGCCCTTCTTCTTTCCCTTTGATATCGTCTCCTTCTCATCTTTCCTTTATCCCGACGTTCAAATCTTTTCTACGCATCATTGCGTTTACATGCTGAGTGTGAAGCTCCCACGAGAGTTTTTTTTATGCCTTCTTCATTTTCATCTTCTTCTCAACCGCCAACGCTTTCCAGAAAAATAAGGTCTGACAAGTTGAAAACAAGCATTATGAAAACCCTTAAGACAAATCATAAATAAGTCGACATTATGTCGGTCCGATCCCTGGACAATGACAATAGCAAATTGATTTTACTTACACCAGCACTTTCGGAAGCCATCAAGTTCAAGCTCGGAATGCAATACCTCCGGGGATAATCCCATTGCAAAGGACATCTTCTTCAGAACTGAACACCCAAAACCATGCATACCGAGAAAGGGAAAGATTTGTTTTGCCAGCAGGCAAATCCGGAGAAATAATCAAACGAGCCGCGATTCTCCCTTCCTTGCTTGCAAAACAAGACATCCTTCTTGACGAGGCTGTTGAAAGTCATCGACTTTTGATACCTTCCGGATTTCATTCATTCGCTTTCATTCATCTCCCGTGTTGCCCTAGTTTTATTGGGTGCCTGTTTGTTTTGATCCCTGCCACGTCATCTGCGAGCGGCATCACCTGATAATTCAATTCGTGCCCTCAGGGTCAAGAAGAGGAGCCGCAAAAACTTCAAAGGCGTAATTCCTACCTACCCTATATTCCAGCCAACAGTTTCGACCCTAGGGAGAAACTGGAAGGAACAAGGATTCCCCCTTTTTTTCTCATCTCGCACGAACCTGTATTTCTCCGTCTGTCGGCAACACCAAAGTGGGTCTTTATCGATTGCATGATGTGATGATGATGATGTTATGCTCGGTGTCAATATAAACATGTCAAAAGAGAGCAAAGGAACCACAGAATGGGTGATCCTGGAGCCACCGCAACGAAAAGGCTCAAGCCGAACTAACGAGCAACTGTTTATTAGTTAACGAGAAATTATACGCTGTGCCTTTTTTTGTAAGTTGGAAACGAGATTCGTTCCTCTTTATTTTTCTCCCGTTCTCCACTGCTTTTGCGCGCGGTTATCAATCACATAATTATGATTCGGAGGATGATGATTTGATAATTGCTACTAAGCGTATAGAGCAGAGTGTTGCTTTTTTCGTTTGTTCTTCAATTTACTATCTTCCCTCGGTTGTTCAACGAACCGCCGCAGATTGAAACGCCTTCTTTGTGATCGTCGTTTTGCTATGGCTGGCTAACTGGCGGCGTCAAAGGCGGCCGGGCGTTACACTGTTATTGCTTCGCGGGCGGCAAACCCGATGATGGCATTTGATGTTGTGACTTCGAGCTAGTGTGCCTTGGAATTGGTGATTTAATGCAATTAATTGTTAGTTTTTGGCCCACGATGGACCCACGGGGCTGGCGACTGATTGGACTGTTGTAATTAGGGCTTCGATCTGGGTGGGATTGAGCGTAGGGTTTGGTGGGTGATTTATAATTTGTGCAGAGTGGAATCAGCGTCGCTTGCTAATTACATTATTGGTTAATTTGAAGTATTGCTGTATAATAAATGTGGAATGAAGGAAATTCGGGAGACAAAGAGTGCAGTAAAAAAAATCTCGAACAAAAGATCTCTCGAACTATTCACAACATTTCCAGGAGCTCTAGTTCCCGATATTTCTCGTTACTTGTTCATCTACCGGCACCGTAACTCTACTGTTCGAATCCCGGTAATAAATCAGTAGCAAGAGACCTCTCGAACTGTTTCTCAAGGTCGGCTTACTACTGCCCGAGCAGGAGAAAATAACATATGAATACCTAATTTTGATCTTGATAACTGGCCTTGGTATTTAAGAGCACAGCATAATAAGTAGAATACCTTATTTAAATACCTAAGAATTGCAAGCAAAATATCTCTCGAATAACAAAACTTGTTATTTGGGATACCTGCCCGAGCACCCGAGCAGAACACAAAAGCATATGAATACCTAATTTTGATCTTGATAACTGGCCTTGGTATTAAAGAGCTCAGATTAAGAGGTAAAATACCTATGCAAAATACCTAAGAATTGCAAGCAAAATGTCTCTAGAATAACTAAACTTGATATTTTGGATACCTAGGTAAGTATTTGGTCACCTTAGAGGTATTATTTTGGTATTGTCTTACCTCAATTCGGTATTCGCATGACATTGTGGGAACAATTTGATGGTATTATCCTCAGGTATTTTACCTCTTAATCGAGCTCATAAATACCATTAAGGACAGTTGCTTCAACACAACGTTTCACTTTGTGACTGTTTTGTCACCCTGCTCCCTGAAAATAAGCTTGCTGTCTATGGAAATGCCAGCTACCTTGGTCCATTCCACCATTTTGTTGTTTTGCTTTATTCTACAATCCTCTGGCGGAACAAGTCTGGGAGAATGCTGACTTAAATATTGTTCCATACACACTCTATTTGCAACACTTTCTTGCTCTGAAAAATCGTCTTTGGAATTTCCATCAGTTTGATAATCGCATGCAATCAACTGTAGTGCAAAGCACATTGTGACAATTATTCTGGTAACAGCACGAGACGGAATCGATAACTTCTTGCAAAACGATCCAGTAATAACATGAAGCGACGTGTAAACAAAATTTATCGTACAGAAAAAAGAGCTGGGAAACGCATCAAAGAAGGCAGTGAGACTGGTATGCGGTTATTTTCCATTATTGGTATAAAAAAAACACAACATATAGTATTGCTTGTTCTAAAATGCTGAATTGAGTTGTTTACGCCCCGGATACGCATACGGATAATGATGCACCATCGTACAAATAAGTTCCCCGTTCCCCCTGCCTTGGTTTTCTTTTCACGCACGTAAGCTATATTTCATATCATAGTAGGCTGTGAGTAAAAGAAACCGAATTCCTTAGTTTGACAGTTTGACCAACAATCAATGTGCAACTAGCGATTTGAAATTGGTTCACTGTTGTAGAACCCCTAGGTCCGAAGTATACCTTGCAGTCTGCACCTTGCAATAATTCTTGCGCTTTTCGGTTGTTGTTTTGATTCACTATGTTATTTTGACACAACATCTAAGAATGGGTTGGTGTGAGCTACGTTGTTAGGGGCGAATCATTGAGCTTGGGACCAAGCTTGGGACCGATGTGCTAGTACTGACTGAGCCAAGAAAAATATCGTATTTGTTCGGGACCTACTGGTCTTAGAGTTAGTCTATGGTTTGACTCTCGTGAAATGAAAGCAGCATTTGGTAGAATAATGTTAATTCTACCATATGGAGTAGCTGGATATAGTGGGATTCTCGTGATTCGTGAGATATCAACGTTTAAAATCATTGTTTACAAATGGCTTTGAGACCCTAATCATGAATTACTCGAGAAGTTTTATTAAATACTAGCTGAACCCGGTGCGAGCGCTGCTACGCTTGCAACTAAATAAATGAACATGTAATAGTATTGGCACGTTAATTGTTTTTTTTTTCGAAATGAGTTTTTTTATCTTTACTAAGCAGACCCTTGCGCTGAACTGGCCGGCTTGACGTGCCGCAAGGGCTCAGTAGGGATCAAGACCCGAAGCTAAGAGTCAGTTCCATTGTGGTTATATCACATTTATTAGCAGAGCAGCACATCGAAATTTTAGGTTCATTATTCTTTATATGCTATACAATTTCAGATCGTCCATGGATATCCCAAGTATTGTGAAATAATTTAAAATCAATTTTTTTTTCTGGTGGCCATGATACATTATCTAAGCTTTCAGGGTCATGGTGGATGTGCGGGTCCGTATACAATTGCAGCAGGACCACAATCTGCAGACACGTAAATACAAATGAAATTATTATCGTTTTATATTATAACATCCATTCACTACATTGTGTATGCTTTTTTATAAGTCATTTTCAGCTTCGCATTTATGCATCCTTGCCAGTTATAGCTCATCTAACTTACGTTATGTATTTGAAAAGATAGGAAGGTTTTTAATGTTTTTTTTTTTTTTTTTTTTTAGAAAGGATCATATTCGAAAAATTTTAGTTAAAAAAGGACTTTCCTTCTTCATCAGAAATATATATTAATTCAAAACCTAACAGTTTACAATCATTCATTTCCTATTTCACAGACATGAGGAATCATTTATGGGTGTACAAGAGCTATAGAAAAATTCAAATTCCTAATTTTTTATTTTTTTAGTTTTATTAAGATTCAGTTTTTAGATTCATACTCATATGAAATTTATTTCGCCTTATTATTAGCTGTCTTCAGTTTTTCCAATATTATTATGAAATTAATACACATCTAATTTTTATTTTCAGTAACATACCAGTAGATGTCATATATATCTTGTACCTACGCTTATTATGTTCTCTGACTATTATTGTGAAAACAAATTCTAATCTTAGTAGATCTTATTTCAATAGAAACTGCAACAGTGGAAGTCTTTCGATGAGTGGATGATCAGATTAGTTACGGATATATGTATTCTACTATAGTTTACTGGCTTGCTGGTATTATTATTTTATATTTTAACGTCAGTTTATTATTTTATGTTATGATATTATGCGACCCACCAACAAAAAAAAAAAAAAAAAAAAAAAAAAAAAAAAAAAAAAACAAAGGTTTTTTTAAACTGATTTATTTTATTAAAAAAATCAACATAAAACTTCAAACAAAAAATATAGAATATTTTATTATGGTCGTTGGTCCCCCGCCCGGCGCCCCCCCTTTTTTTTTTGCAACACCACCAGTTGGCCGCCGCCCCCACCCATTTTTTGCAGCATGCTTTTGTTCTTGTTGTTAATTTGTTTGTTGTTCTTTTCCCCCCAATAATCCTCCTACACCACGGCGCACAAAAAACCCACAAAAACCCCCTCGGAAGGCCCCCGCGCCAAATTTGTCGGATTCCGCTTTTTTGGGACATATGGTATATTTTGTCTCTCCCAAAAAGCTAGAGTTTTTTTGCGTAGTGCGATGATGCCTTGTCCGGCCAAAACACGTATTTGCCATCCGAGTGATGTTGTTTAAGAAATGGGATGAGTATTTTCTGCAAACACTCTCTTTGGTACACCTCCTGGTTGATGGCCAAACCGCTTGGTTTGAACCACGGCTTCGAAATACCCTTATCGGATATTACGATGTATAACATAACCTTCGATTCAAATTTGTGCTTGAACTTATACATTACTTTTGGAGGAGTAGTAGATTTGTCCTTAGTGTAGAATCGGTCGTTTCCCGGTATCTGAGACTTCGAAAGAGGAAAGTAGCTTTCGTCGTCCAGAACGAAAGATTTTCCGCCGTAATTCCGAGTCATCCAGCGGCATTGGGATTTCACGGTTTGAATCTGCTCATCTGTGTACTCTGGGGATCTGGTTTTCTTTCTACACACTATTCCTTCTTTCTTTAACGTCTTGTAGATGAGTGACTTCGAACAATGGAACTTTCGGGCTGCTTCCCGTTGACTTACCGAATCCTTGTTGTTGAACATGCTGCGCAACGAGCGGAGCGTTTTCTCATTCATTATTTTCGCTGGACGGCCGCAACCTTTCTTCCGGGTTACTCTCATGCATGCCAGGATACGGTACACGGTGGATACCGGAACTTTTTCACGACAAAAATGGTCCACCGTGTATTTTTTTCCACGATCTTCGTTCGCTTGAAAGAATTGTACAACGCGCGCGCGCAGTTCTTCCTGTTTCGACGGCATGCTGAACACGACTGAACATGTTAGAGTGAAATAAGAGTGTATGAAAATTTTCTAGAGAGTGCAACGATTCATTCATCTAAAGTGACATTTCTATGCGGCCGTTTTTGTTCTGATGGAAAAGTATTGAAATCATTCTCATTTTTTAGTGGACACCCGTTATGATGTGACATAATTACATTTAAATTCATTTCATTAAAATCGCTATTTCCGATGAGACTCACTACATAAATTATTGCAAGGAAACGGAACAGCACATCGAAATTTTAGGTTTATTTTTTTTTTTTTTTATAATTTTAGATTATCCCCGGTTATTCCAAGTTTTTTGAAAAAATTTTAAAACATTTTTTTTCTCGCAGCTACATTGTATAAACATTCAGGTCGACAACTGGAATTGTTATTTTCATTCTGATATTCATTCAATATATTATTTGTCATTATAATATTCATTCGCTATATTTATTATAATTATAATATTAATTCACTATATTTTATACATTACTATATGACATTAAATATAAATTGGGAAGGGAGGGAGCATCAAGGTATCACTCAAGCTGGAATTGGACAATGGAGTGGTATGACAACCGGCGTCTAGGAGGGAACAAACAGTATCATTTTCTTTATCCTACCGATTCGATTGTGGTACTGTGAATTCTACTCCAACAATTTCAGTGAGAGTGACGCGCCCTTCTTAACAAGCCATCCCGTAGAAAGCTTAATGAGTATTGCGAATTGGATTATTCGATTTGTTGGATCGTATCGTTGGAAGGAGATTCTTATGTTCCCGCGGGTTTCGCGTAAGTGTCTCTGCTTACGGGTCCGCCCCACCGTTTTTGGCCCTTCATACAGCGTTACTGTGAATGCAAACCGGTAACTCAATTTGATCTTGCTATTAAGTGGAGCTGCATACATGACAAGGTCTTAGAAGGGATGGTGGCTACCTTACATACATACATACATGTTTTTTTTTTTTTTAATCAATGTTTAAAACGTATATACAACAATACCATCATCCTCAACAAAAAAGATATTGTTTTTTTTATAACTAAAATGCTTATTTTTTATTTTTGTTTTATTTTTATTTTTATTAGGACGGCCCCCCCCCCCCAGGGGGGGGGGTCCCAACCCACCACAAAATCATTGCCTCCAACCCCCCCCCCCACCCAAATGTTGGTTCTTTTCCTTTCCTTAGTTCCCGATTTATGCAAAAATTTGTGTTTCATTTGTTTGGGAGCCACCCCCCCCCTTTCTGAATATGGAGTGGTCTCAAACCACCATTAAAACATTTATTGCCTTCAAAAACCCTCACATGCTAAATTTGGTTCTATTTGCTTAATTAGTTCTTGAGTTATGCAGAAATTACTGTTTCATTTGTTTGGGAGCCCCCATTCCAGATGGAGGAGAGGTCTCAAACCACCCTAAAAACTTTTCGTGCCTTCAAAAATTTCCACATGCTAAATATGGTTCCATTTGCTTGGTTATTTTTCGAGTTATGCAGTAATTTGGGTTTCATTAGTATGGGACCCCCTCTCCCAGAAGGCGGAGGGCCCCTCAAACCATCATTAAACATTTTTGCCTTCAAAAATCTCTACATACCAAATTAAGATCCATTTGTTTGATTAGTTCTCGAGCTATGCAGAAATTTGTGCTTCATTTGTATTAGAGGCCCCCTTTCAGAATGAGGAGGGGTCTCAAGCTACAATTGAAACATTTTTCATCTCTAAAAACTCCCACATGCTAAATTTGTAGAGCTTTGCTTGTTTAGTTCTCGAGCTATGCAGAAATTCGTGTTTCATTTGGATGGGAGCCCCCGCTTCCAGAGAAGGGAGGGGTCTCTAACTATCATAAGAACCTTCGTTGGCCCCAAAAACTCCTCCATACAAAATTTCACGCCGGTCGGTTCAGTCGTTTTCGAGTCTATAAGGTTCAGACAGACAGACAGACAGACAGACAGACAGACAGACAGACAGTGGTGACGAACTAGCCCAGGAGGCTAAAAGTCACCATAATAAAGACAAAAAAAAAGAGATGGTCAGAAGATGCACGCTAAGAAAAAAGTACCCAGCGGAGCAGTGTGAGAGTGTGGGAAGCCAACGTTGGGTTTAATCATGTTAACCTACCGTTGGGTACAAATAACTTACTCTTGGGTAAAATTCTACCTTTAAATTAGTAATTTGTTCCCAACGGTAGATAAACATAACTATACTCAACGTTGGCTTCCCACACTTAACTGCTCCGTTGGGTACCTTTTTGTTAGCGGGTGGAAGTTTCATTAGCATTGGTTGTCTGTAATGGATGTCAGGTTCGGTTGCTTAATATGACGCAGAATGCATTTTTATCTAGGAAATGTAATAACAGCGAAAAACAAGCACGCGCCTACCGGAGCCTGATTTGATTTTACCCAAAGAATAAATTAACGCAAACAAACAAAACCGTCGGAAGTGTGTGCAACCCTGAGAAAATTTTCATGAAATGGGTAAACTCACTATTTCGATTGACTGTTTTTTGAGTTTACCTAAACCATAAACCTGTGCCTACTGTGTTTTACGTGTACGTGTACATTCAAACCCTCCTATTCTAGCTCAATAAATCACAATACACTGAAACCTAGACAGAGTTTGACTCCGTTGCGCCAGTGTCCACTCTGGCACAATATCCTTCTGGTTCACCCCCAAGGCAGGACCCCTTGCAGTGCTTCTTAAAATAAGATTTTTCACCCACAAGTAACATTCCTTCTATCAAAGAAGTCTACCACCGATCGACCAGCAGTAAACACCGTTAAGGCGAATTTGTGGCCGAAGAAAAAGCAGCATAGTAGCAGGGGTTTGAATGTACTAGGAAAATTGTAAAATCTAGCTATTGTCATCTCGGAATAACGTGTGGGCATCCGTGGCTTGTAGAAGTTCTCTTTCTCTCGCATTTCGCTTAAAAAAATATTCGAAAAAAAAACAGGTCGCTTCTCGGTAGGGTTCTGTTTTCGTTTTGTTGGGAGCTCACCCAGCACAGACTTTGCACAAACAAGATGAAAATGGATGGCAAATAATGGCACGACTGGTCAACTGTCTAGATTTTGACAGAGATGAAACCATTGGTTTTCTAGCCTGGTTTGATGGAATCAAATATCATTAATCACGCTCACGAGGATTGTTTTGAAATTGCATTGTTAGGTTTTTCAACCAAGAATGTTTCGTGAAAAATGAATTAATTTAAATTTCCATTTCGACCACCGGCAAGTGCTCTGCGACAACCTGTTGATCATAAGGAGGTGTGCTTTCCAGACGGTGTGCCTGTGCGATGAATCAAACGCTCATAAAATACAATCTCACGAGGGGAGAAAATAGGAAGAAAAGGAACGGCAAAGCAGCGGAATCAGCAGTAGTAGCAGTTGGGTGCTTATTATGAATGCATAACGCAGCATTGGGAAGCTGTCTGGTGTTCGGTACTGGAACCACTGTGGTGGATGGTGAGTGACTTCGCTAAATGTTGGTGGGCATAGGCGGGCAAGAATAACGACGAATAACGTATTGCTCAATCGCAACGGATGACTCCTAAGTTGGTGCTCCAGCTTTGGTTGGGTGGGCATAGTGGAGAAATTAAGTATCGTTTCCGATCGACGGCACATTCTGTGTTAACCGTTTCCAAAGCTGTTGATTATCACTAGAACCTACCACTAAAGAATATTTCAACAAATTTATTATTTAAATAGAAAGTCACTCAAACGATTACGATTGTAAAAAGTGAGTCTTCTCACAAAATCCAGTATGTCTTAACTAGATTTTTCAATTACGTTTATCGAATAAATGATTAGAATGAACCTCTAACATCACAATGGTGAAAGAATTCTATGTACCTAGATAAACAAATAAGTGTAAGCAAAAGCCCCTCATACTTCAACTTATTTAAAAATCATTTTAACTATACATCCGGCAGCCAACGATATTCTATTGGCTTAAAAAATTATAAAACTTTATCGGTGGCTCCAGTTTTGTTTTCACAAATATTACTAAGGTTTTATTGATGGCTTATCAAGAAGCAGTAAATAATACTTCGTTGCAAGTTATTTTTTTCTGATGATTTTTCTCGCATTTTATTCTGATATCTCTATCAATATTTGCAAAGTTACTGTGATCTTAACACAGCGATATCTATCTGCTTAAAAACAACTCAAAAGCAATATATTCAAAATTTTGTACCTCATAAGTGTATAATTAATAGATTTTTGCTGTCTTTGATTTGGTATCATATATTATTAAAATATTAGAAAAATAAGTTTCTCGGCTTTGCAGTCTTTTTGGCGAATACAATTTTTGCTTTTCCCAACGTTTCAATGGGTTTATTCCATCTTTATCAAGTGTTAGATCTAACCCTTGATAGAGATGGAATAAAACAATTGAAACGTTGGCCGTAGAAAAGGAAAAGTTTTATACCCAAAAAAGACCGCCAGGTCGAAACATTTCTATTACGATTAGACTCTGACGATAGCATAATCATAACAAAATATAAGTTAAGAACATTATTCAGATTTTAATACACACCCCTAGAAGAGCTGAAGTGGCCCTTAAAAGAAAAGCCTAACATGGATTGTCTAACGAACAGCGAGTATAAATAAATAAGTTGCTTTCTCAAATGTAGATCGTTGTGATTGGGTTAGAAGCAAAGCATTTAATTGATGCTTTGAATTGAAGTAAATTCTAATGCAGTCATTGATTTCCCAATGCTAATATTCAATTTTCAGAAAATGGGTATAGAGCCCGAACCTCTTAATTGCTTGAACCCTTCCTTAAAAACTACCAACAAATAATAAAATTAAAACGAAAGAAATCCCATGCCATTAGAAGCACTTCAGAGGCTCCGTAATGTTCACATCTTGGCCCTCTTATATTCCTACTATACGTAAACGACATTCTCTTCATGCTGAAAACAAAACTGCAAAAGTGCTTATTTATGCTGATGCCTGAGACTATTTATAGAAATAAGGAATCTGAAAGATACATGCATATTCCAAATTGAAATACACATATCATACATAGGTTCAAAAAGCTTACTGTAGCTAAACATCAACAAATGTAATGTTCAATAATTCAGTGGAAAACGAAAAACACCAAATATATCCATCTCATAAAGAAAATAGTATCGAAAAGAGTGAAAGAGTTAGGAGTTAAGGTATAATGTTAGATTATGAACTAAATTTCAATGAACAATATAACACAATTCTTTGTAGGGTAAACGATATGCATGGTTTTTTAAAACGCTTCACTTTCAATTTTATCTTGTGACCCTCAATAGAAAATTTATATGTTTCTTTATATGTTGATCAATTCTCAAATATTGCAGTATTGTTTGGTCTACTTTTCACAGTATGCATATGGCTCGAATAGAATCAGTACAAAAACAATTTCTATTATATGCTCTTCAGAAATAGAGATTGTTAAAACTTTTTCTTCCAGCTTATGATGCAAGCTACATGCATATCAATATTCAAATGTTAAAACAGCATCCTGAATCTGCAATGCTTTTATTTATTAATGAAAATTATGAAATTATGAATGATTATGATTATGAAATAAAATAAATAATATCAAATAAAATTTCATAAAAATTTAACTTCTACTTACCTTCACGGCAACTACGAAATTTTGTTGAGTTCATAACTGATCAGTATGAAACAAAGTATGCCAAATATGGACCCTTCAATCAAACTATTGCTTCCTCAACACTGCGAAACCATTGACTTAACAATGTAAAACCATAAAAAAATATCTAAGGAAATACTTCAATACCATTCGAAACAATATCAACTCAAATCAATCTAAACTTTTCTTATATTTATTCCCAAGTCTTAATGTACTACTACATGTTTAAGAGGGTAAATTAAAAACTATTGTATATGTTAATGCAATAACCTTCGTCAAATATAAGTATGAGTATGAATAAAACTCCATAATTATAATAATTATGAATACACAAATACATGAGTGCATCTAAGAAATACAAAAATTACAAAATATATAGATGAAACGAAATAAAATAATCAAATAATCAGAAATTATCCAATTAAAATTTTGGTAAATAATAAAATTGATGTATAAAACAACAAGCAAATGAGACGAAAGATTTGTAATTTCCATTTGATTCCAACAGGTAGTTTATTGCTTATCTTGGTAGTTGGGATGAAATGTAAATTACCAATCTTTCTTCTCATTTTCTAATTACAGGTATTCCTCTGAACAGCTAGATCATCAAGATAAGGTAGAAATGAATAATAAAAAAAAAATAGCTTAAATTTATAAGAGAATAAATAAAAAAACACTGAATATATGAAAATAAATGAACATTAATGAACAAATGAATAAATGAATAAATGAATAAATGAATAAGTGAATAAATGAATAAATGAATAAATGAATGAATGAATAAATGAATAAATGAATGAATGAATAAATGAATAAATGAATAAATGAATAAATGAATAAATGAATAAATGAATAAATGAATAAATGAATAAATGAATAAATGAATAAATGAATAAATGAATAAATGAATAAATGAATAAATGAATAAATGAATAAATGAATAAATGAATAAATGAATAAATGAATAAATGAATAAATGAATAAATGAATAAATGAATAAATGAATAAATGAATAAATGAATAAATGAATAAATGAATAAATGAATAAATGAATAAATGAATAAATGAATAAATGAATAAATGAATAAATGAATAAATGAATAAATGAATAAATGAATAAATGAATAAATGAATAAATGAATAAATGAATAAATGAATAAATGAATAAATGAATAAATGAATAAACGAATAAATGAATAAATGAATAAATGAATAAATGAATAAATGAATAAATGAATAAATGGATAAATGAATCAATAAATCAATGAATAAATGAATAAATGAATAAATGAATAAATGAATAAATGAATAAATGAATAATTAAATAAATAGATAAATGAATAAATGAATAAATTAATAAATTTATGAATGAATCAATGAAGAAATAAAAAAATAAAAAATAATAAATGAATAAATGAATTAATGAATAAATGAATTCAAACCATTTCAATGAAAAAATAAATAAATAATGTATCAAATGATTTAATAAATGAAACAAGTGGAAAAATTTATGAGTTGATTGGTTTATAAAACAAGAAAATATGTATAAAAAAACAATTAATTTATTTAACAAGAAAAAATCAATCAATGAATCAATAAATATAATTTCAGCATATTTCATTTGATAAATAAATATATGGATGCATGAGGTTATAAATAAATGCAATATATGAAAAATATAAGAGATGAGTAAGGACATGAATAAATAAATTTTGAAAATATGCATTATTATTTTTTTTGAATAAATATATTTAAAAGTCAATAAATTAATGTTCAGAACAATACTTTTAGAAAAAAAATTCAACAATTTATTGATCAATTTATTTCATATATAGATGTTTTAAAACGAATAACTTAATAAATAAATAAATAATTTAATAAATAAATCTATAAATCAAAATCAAAAATCAAAAAAGTAGATGTATAATCTAGGCAATCCAATAATATATAAATGAAAAATTTATCAGAAAATAATTGAACAACATAGTAAAAAAAAATAATTAAATTTAGTCGTACATTGATAAATGAGTTAATTGATAAATACATTAAAAATTATCAAATTTAAGAAAGAAAGTAAAAAACAAAAGAATAAATAAATTAAGATTAAATAAAACAAAACGAACATAAAACAAAAACTTGAACATAAAAACTAAATAATAAATTCATGTTTGATTGTTTGTTTATCACCGACACTTTACACATTAGTGTGCACTCGTGTCGGAAAAGCGGAGTTTTTGTATACAGAGTGGTATTTTTTTCTTCTGTTCGACATATCTTTCTTCGTATACTTATTTCTCTTCTTCACTTCATTTCATTTCATTTTAACCCTTAAATGCGCACTGTTGCTTTAAAACAACATACCGGAGAATGCTAAGAAATAAATTAATTCTATTGGGGGGCGACCCCGGCGTAGTGGTTAGCATCCATACCTCTCACGCTAAAGTCACGAATTCGAATTTCACCCCCGGACACGTTACGAAAATACCCAAAAGAGGTATTTGAGTGACTACGACGGGAGATGAACCAGCCCGAGGCTGAAAATCTCGATAATCCAGACAAAAAAAAAATTAATTCTATTCCTTTTGGGGAAATAATCCAGTAACACTGTTATATAAACTTCGATGAAGCAGTCGTGTGAACTGGGAGCACTGTATCGAAGAATTTTGTTAGTTTTACAGCAGTGAACGTGTTTCAAAAGAAATTTATTTTTATGATAATCCTTTAGTATCGTGCGCATTTAAGGGTTTATTACCAAATTAATTAATTAGGGATTCATTTTATATTCATTCTATAAAAAAATAAAAAAATTACTATATAAATAGATATACGAAAAAATAATGAAATAAGTTAATGTCTAAGTAAATAAATAAATAGATCAATGAATAATAAAATAAATAAATTTATAAATAAGAAGATAAATATCTTAATAAATATGTCAATTGATGTATGAATTTAAAAAAATTCTAAATCAATTAAATAAATCAATAAATAAATATCTAGATCAAAAAAATGAATAAATTTTAACAGTTATAAATAACAAATTCCTGAGGCAAGTGTGATCACAAAAATTCCAAGGTAAAAGAAAAACCATCTTCAAAGCATCTATGCGTTTCTCATAAATTACTTTCCCCCATAAACCGCTTGAAAAATCCGTTTGATTTCAATTCCATTCAATTCATCTTCATTCCCCTGTTACAGCTTATTCACTTTCTCACTCCAAACCCGGATAAGGATATCAGAATAATGATTTGCAGTCCCTCGCCTCAATCAATCTCGCAATCTCTTTCAACTCAAAGCGAAACCTGCAATTTCCCCCAGCGAACCTGTCACCCAACCCAGTACCAATTAGTTTAATTTGTATGAATTGCATTAAAAAATCCATCTAAATTATCGTAATTAACCTCACTCGATATGCGAATTCATTTCAATTAAAATTACTAAATAACCACAGCTGGTCTAGTGTGGGCCAACACCCACCTCCAAACAGTCCGGCTGCATTTTGTAATCAACACAACACATCAAGGGGGTTGGAAAGAGCGCAACAAAGTGCAGCCAAGTCACTTGCCAGCGGCCATTTGCATACATGTGTGAGGGGATGGAAATGCCCTCAAATTCAAAGGTGAGTCGAAGGAGGATGGGAGCACCGCGGCGAGCCATTCCAGCCTGATAAAGGCCAGACGTAATCGTAGAACGTGTGCATGTGCAACCACGTGGTAAATTTAAAATAGAGGGTTTAATTTTGTACTCTTGCTCTCTATAATGTGTTCCTTTTTGGTCGGAGCTCTGGCAGAACCGCAAAACTGTTTTTACTAGTCCTCATTTACCCCGAAGTGAGGATTACACCGCACAGGGTTACGCGTTGGTTTCTGGTGTTGGTTGCATTCGAATATATTTAAAGTTCTTTTTTTTGTGTGTTTTCCAATGGGCTTTTGCCAGTGGTTTGTTATTTTATGGCTGTGCCGCATGTTCTGGATTTTTCTGGAGGTAATTGCAGAGACCAATTTTCCATGTTTTATTTTTTTTGGCACTGAAATGGTATATAAAAATCAAATTATTATTCTGCTGTATTCTGGCAACTTGGGAAAAATGTGGATAATGAAAACATATCAATGAGCGTCAGATGATAGCAAGAGTTCTGTATTGAATATTGATTAATACATATTCAATAACATTCTGTATGCACACTTCATTATTTTCAACACGGAAAGATGAATATGAAGGGTGCTGTTGAAAACTGTTAGTGGCGTAAATTACTTATTGGCAACATAGCCGGTAGTAGAGTGAGCCGAGCCAGCTTTGTGGATTTTTCATTTTGGTAACGCCATCCACTTAGAAGTTTCTGTGTTGAGCTGACATTTTTTATGAAACAAGCTTTTGATACACCTCAATCGGCGAACAAAAATTGGAAGCAGAGTAGCCGAGAGGCTGCGATGTGTTTGCACCGTCAGTGAACTATTTTTAATTCTTCTTTTATTTTTGTTCTTCGATCAACATTCCCGAGTAACACAACTTCATGATTTTGTATTGAGTAAGCTTCATTATAACCAAATCTAGTCATATAAAAGTATTTTTAACCGTTATAAAACTCGTATGTTGCTTGGGTTGTTAACCTAAAAAGTTAAAAAAAATGCAAGTTAATAATCGTGGGTGGATCAGAGATAACACACAGCGGTCCGAGCCCAGGTCTCTGCGTTAACGAATAATAGGTCCAAGGTTCTGTTGCGTTAATTCTTGTTCGAAATAAGCTACCGTAAACGTAACACAGTCATTCCATCAAGGCAATACTAGAGATGTAGAAAATAGGATTAGTCTGTTACAGATAATGTTAGTCATGTTACCAGCTTGCTCGGAAAGAATATTCACTGCTCCTACGTAGATATGCCGTCCTCCAGCATCGATAACTACCCAAATCTGTTCTATATCTACATCCACACCAACTACTACTGGATTTTTACCGAGAAAGCACAGCTACTATAAGACCCCTCCACCTCTTGTCTTACCGGATCGTATAGGATCTCGATCCTTACGGTACACTTGGTACTGGTCCAAATATTTGAGCGTATGAAATCTCGTTGTTCAGCAAGTTTTCCGTGAAAAATACGATGTCGTATTCCTCTGATACGGCAAGGAAGAAGTCTCCGTTGGTTTTTTGATGATTGGAGTGATCTGTTCTGTAGTCAGTTTTTTCAGGGACTGTTGAAATGTTGATATGTACCTAATTTATGATTTCAGTGATCAACCAGTGGATGTCGGATATATTTTGTACAGACATATGTTGTGTTCTCTGACTATTATTGTGAATACAAATACTAATATTACTGCAACGGCTGAAGTCTTTCGATGAGAGGTTGATCAGCTAAGTTAGCTAATTCAATCATCTATTTCAATTTAAGCTAAGTTCAAATTTTAACTTGTCGTTCTCACATTATTATTATTAAATAGTTATTTAGGTAATTCATTCAGATGAATTAAAATCAGTGTAGAGCCTGTGAGATTCACTTCAAATGACTAAAACGGTAAGGAAACGGTAAGGAGCAACGGTAAGGAGCACCTCAAATTTTTTAATATAATATTCTTTATATGACATATAATTTCAGATTGTCTTTGGGATTTCCAGGTTTTGTAAAATAATGTATTCGAGGCTATG